>JBBDGP010001672.1:2955000-3560000 GCA_037952835.1 Lithobates septentrionalis
TGCCTGATAGGAGAGGAGAGAGGAGGAGGAGGAGGAGGCGGCGGCACATCACCAACGAGGCAGGATGCCCTCCAGGGGCCAGCCTAAGGGAAGCACATTGACTGCATCACACCCCAAAGCTCCACATGTGCAGGGCGCTGCAGTCTCTGCGCGTTATTCAAAAAGTTCTTTGGTGTGGGCCTTTTTTGAGACGAGTGCATCAGATCGCACCGCTGCTATTTGCAACATATGTCTCAAGCGTATCTCGCGTGGCCAAAACATCTCCTGCTTGGGTACCACATGCTTGACCAGACATATGTTGACCTGCCATGCAGTTCGTTGGCAAGCGTATCTAAAAGACCCACACCAAAGAACAAAGAGGACCTCTCCTTGCTCCTCATCAGCTGAGATTTCCAACCCCACTAGACCTTCAGTCCTCTCTGAGACCTGCAGTGAGAGGAATGAAGGTGTAGAATTAGGTGTGTCACAGCCAAGTACTTGTGGGCAATCTGCTTTTGGTACACCGACGTCAGATTGTACCAGGCAAATTTCCCTGCCCCAGCTGCTGCACCGCCGAAAGAAGTTTGCTCCCAGCCATCCACATGCCCAGCGGTTGAATGCTAGCTTGGCAAAATTGCTAGCACTTCAACTGCTGCCTTTTCAGTTGGTAGACTCTGCCCCCTTCCGTGAGTTTGTGGAATGTGCGGTTCCTCAGTGGCAGGTACCCAAACGCCACTTTTTCTCACGGAAGACGATTCCGGCTCTCTACCGGCATGTGGAAGGCAATGTCCATGCCTCGCTGGACAGGGCGGTCAGCGGTAAGGTGCATATTACCGCTGACTCATGGTCCAGTAGGCATGGACAGGGACGTTACCTAAGTTTCACGGCGCATTGGGTGACTCTGCTGGCAGCTGGGAAGGATGCAGGACAAGGTGCAGTAGTGTTGGAGGTTGTTCCGCCACCACGCCTCCAAAATGCTGATTGTGACACACCTCTCTCCTCCACCCCCTCCTCTTCTTCTTCCTCCATGGCCTCTTCCTCGGAACCAGCGGTGCTCCGTAGGCGTTCAAGGGGCTACGCAAGTACGCAGGCCAAAAGATGCCATGCGGTGCTTGAGCTGGTGTGCTTGGGGGACAGGAGCCACACTGGGGCAGAGGTTCTGTCAGCTCTGCAGGGGCAGGTTCAGAGGTGGTTGACGCCACGCCAACTTAAGGCAGGAATGGTGGTTTGCGACAATGGCACCAACCTCCTCTCTGCCCTCCGACAGGGACAACTGACCCATGTGCCCTGTTTGGCTCACGTCCTTAACTTGGTGGTGCAGCGGTTCTTGGGCAGGTACCCGGGCTTACAGGATGTCCTGAGGCAGGCCAGGAAAGTCTGTGTGCATTTCCGCCGGTCATATAATGCCAGTGCTCGGCTGACGGACCTCCAAAAAGGAGTTTAACCTGCCCAAGAACCGCCTAATCTGTGACATGCCCACCAGGTGGAACTCAACGTTGGCCATGCTGCAGCGGCTGCACACGCAGCAGAGGGCCATCAATGAGTACCTGTGCGACTATGGCACCAGGACAGGGTCAGGGGAGCTTGGTTTTTTTTCCCCACGCCAGTGGGCCATGATCAGGGATGCATGCACTGTCCTGTCACCATTCGAGGAGGCCACGAGGATGGTGAGCACTGACAGTGCATGCATCAGTGACACTGTCCCCCTTGTCCACCTGTTGGAGCACACGCTGCGTGGAATAATGGACAGGGCACTTGAGGCAGAACAGAGGCAGGAAGAGGAGGACTTCCTTAGCTCTCAAGGCCCCCTTTATCCAGACAGTGTTCCTGCGTGCCCGCCGATCACACAGGAAGAGGACGAGGAGGAGGAGGAGGAGGAGGAGGAGGAGGAGGAAGAGGAAGATTGTGTCAGTATGGAGGTGGAGCCTGGCACTCAGCATCAGCAGCAGTCTTTAAGGGATCAGTCCCAAGGAACACATGGACTTGTACGTGGCTGGGAGGAGGTGGCTGCGGACGTTGTTGTCCTTAGTGACCCAGAGGACTCCGGACCGAATGCCTCAGCAAACCTACGCTGCATGGCCTCCCTGATCCTGTAAAGCCTGTGTAAGGATCCTCGTATTCGTGGTATCAAGGAGAAGGACCAATACTGGCTGGCAACCCTCCTTGATCCACGTTACAAGGGTAAGGTTGCGGACCTTATCTTGCCATCGCAGAGGGAGCAGAGGATGAAACATCTTCGGGAGGCCTTGCAGAAAGGTCTGTGCAACGCGTTCCCAGAGACTGGGAGGTTACAAACTCCTGTTTCTGGACAACGTGTTGCTGAGGCTTCGGTCAGTCAAAGAAGGAGCGGTGGAGAAGGTGGCCGTCTGACCGATGCGTTCAGACAATTTTTTGGTCCGCAGCCCCAAGGTATGATCGGTTCCAGGAACCATCGCCAGCGTCTGTTTTACATGGTGCAGGAATACCTAGGGGCAAGATCAGACTTGGACACCTTTCCCACCGAAAATCCTCTGGGTTACTGAGTCTTGAGGATGGATCACTGGCCAGAGCTTGCACAGTATGCAATTGAGCTACTGGCCTGTCCTGCATCCAGCGTTCTTTCGGAACGCACATTCAGTGCTGCTGGAGGCATGGTAACCGATCACAGGGTGCGTCTGTCCACCGACTCGGTCGATCGGCTGACCTTCATAAAAATGAATCAGTCTTGGATCACCACCAGCTACCAAGCACCTGATGCTGATGTAACCGAATAATTTTTTTTGAAATCTCAGATCCCTTCAAAGACTGCCTATGCTGATGCTGAGTGACTATCTCTGAGTAATTATCCTCTTCCTCCTCAATCATCACGCTGATAGCTTGTAAGAACATTTTTGGTTCTGGGCGCCACCACCAGTGCCTAAGGCACAATTTTTCAGCCCCTGTTTAACAGGGACGTGTAATTACAATTTTTGATGTAATACTTTGCAGCAGGGCTGGTTCCTGCGTTCCAACTAGAGTGTCTGTGAGGGGTTGCAGTGTTGTGGCACCAGCACCAGTGCCTAAGGCACAATTTTTCAGCTCCTGTTCAACAGGGGCATGTAATTACAATTCTTGATCTAATATTTCACAGCAGGGCCCTGTGAGGGCTTACAGTGTTGTGGCCACAGCAACACCTAAGGCCCAAATTTCTGCTGAGTATATAGGGCAGGACCCTACTTTCAAACATCTAACTTACAAACGACTCCTACTTGCAAACGGAAGGAGACAACAGGAAGTGAGATGAAATCTACCCCTAGGAAGGGAAATTCTCTCCTGTAAGAGTTAATATGGGAAAACAATTTCTCCTTTCCACTGATGCTTTCCAATCCTTGTTCCACAAAAAAACCCAAATTTTCAAAAAACATTTTTCATTGGGACAAAAAAGTGAGGTGAAATCTTCTGAAGAGGAGGAAAGACAGCAAAACAAATGTCACAGGGGTGATAACCCTTCCCTATGTTTTCCAAAAAGCTTAAAAAAGATTTTTTGGCTGGAACTAAACACGTTAAAAATGTACCCGTTCAAAATTACAAAGAGATTCTACTTAACAACAAACCTACAGTCCCTGTCTTGTTTGCACCGCCTGTATACTGCTGTTCAGAGTATATAGGGCCTTTCCTTATTTTAATTTGGGTGCGGGGTTCCCCTTACTATCCATACAGGACCCAAAGGGCCTGGTAATGGACTGGGGGGGGTACCCATGCCGTTTGTCTCACTGATTTTCATCCATATTGCCATGACCCGACATGACATTAAACCCGCAAGCAGTTTTAAATGAGATTTTTTCCTTTAAAAATGACATTTGGTGCAGGGACTGTTCTAAACATGGGAAACACGCGTCACTTTACAGGCATACTATAGACACCCCCCCAGGTACGATATTTAAAAGGAATATTTCACTTTTTTTTTTTTACTTTAAGCATCATTAAAATCACTGCTCCCGAAAAAACGGCCGTTTTTAAAGTTTTTTTTGCATTGATACATGTCCCCTGGGGTAGGACCCGGGTCCCCAAACCCTTTTTAGGACAATGCCATGCAAATTAGCCTTTAAAATGAGCACTTTTGATTTCGAACGTTCGAGTCCCATAGACGTCAATGGGGTTCTAACGTTCGTGCGAACTTTCGGTCCGTTCGCGGGTTCTGGTGCGAACCGAACCGGGGGGTGTTCGGCTCATCCCTACTGTGGATGGAGATACTGTAGATTGAGCTAGATTAGGCAGGCAGGTTAGTTAGTTGCAGTGTATTTGATATATATACAGTCAGTATAGTGTGTGTATAAAAAAAAAAAAAAAAAAAAAAAATAATTTATATATATATATAATTTTTATTGTGACATTGGGGATTGTTCAGCTCAAGTGGATAGATGCGTTTTGGTGCAGTGAGTCCACATCAGATAGGCATTTATAGTTAAGGGCCTGGAAGCCCACGTTTATTAAAGGGAAAAACAAAACAAAAGTCCATCCAGGAATCCCACGCAGGGGTCCCAGCTTCAATTAAACACACAAAATCCAAATGAAAATGCTAGCCCACCTGGCTAATCTTCAGCAGTAATGCTGCTATAGGGAACAGACACCTCGAACAAGCTGCTTGGATGCACGCAGTCTTAGACTCCTTGGTCACACACAGCTTTGAAGCCCTTCAACGCACACAGCTTCTGGCTCCCTGGACTCACATAGCTTTGAAGCCCTTCAATGCACACAACTTCTGGCTCCCTGGACTCACATAACTTTGAAGCCCTTCAATGCACACAGCTTCTGGCTCCCTGGACTCACATAGCTTTGAAGCCCTTCAACACACACAGCTTCTGGCTCCTTGGACGCACACAGCTTTGAAGCCCTTCAATGCACACAGCTTCTATTCTCACACAGAGCCACTTACTAGCAGCCACTGCTCCAACTTCACCTTCCTCCACCCTCCCTGCTCTCACCAGCCCCTCATTTAATGGGCTGTGTGCACCTGGGCACACACCCTGCTGGCTGTCCACAAAACCCGTACACAGGGTTGGAGATCCCATCCCACCCAAGACTCTGAAGGATCTCCAAATTACAGAGCTCCATAAGGAACTAGCAAAACCTGGAGAAAACTGCCAGAGCAGTTTTCTCCATTTCAAATTTACACTCTGTAGCTCTGCACTCAGCCAATATGCAGACTCTGTGTTCACTTTAACCCCATTTTCATAGGGACAGAGCCTTGCTCTGCCACAATATATATATATATATATATATATATATATATATATATATATATATATATATATATATATATATATATACAGTATGTCACAAAAGTGAGTACACCCGTCACATTTTTGTAAATATTTTATTATATCTTTTGATGTGACAACACTGAAGAAATTACACTTTGCTACAGTAAAGTAGTGAGTGTACAGCTTGTATAACAGTGTAAATTTGCTGTCCCCTCAAAATAACTCAACACACAGCTGTTAATGTCTAAACTGCTGGCAACAAAAGTAAGTACACCCCTAAGTGAAAATGTCCAAATTGGGCCCAATTAGCCATTTTCCCTCCCCGGTGTCATGTGACTCGTTAGTGTTACAAAGTCTCGGGTGTGAATGGGGAGCAGGTGTGTTAAATTTGGTGTTATCGCTCCCACTCTTTCATACTCGTCCCTGGAAGTTCAACATGGCACCTCATGGCAAAGAACTCTCTGAGGATCTGAAAAAAAAATGTTGCTCTACATAAAGATGGCCTAGGCTATAAGAAGATTGCCAAGACCCTGAAACTGAGCTACAGCACGGTGGCCAAGACCATACAGCCATTTAACAGGACAGGTTCCGCTCAGAACAGGCCTCGCCATGGTCGACCAAAGAAGTTGAGTGCACGTGCTTAGCGTCATATCCAGAGGTTGTCTTTGGGAAATAGACGTATGAGTGCTGCCAGCATTGCTGCAGAAGTTGAAGGGGTGGGGAGGGATCAGCCTGTCAGTGCTCAGACCAAATGCCACACAGGGCATCAAACTGGTCTGCATGGGTGTCATCTCAGAAGGAAGCCTCTTCTAAACATGATGCACAAGAAAGCCTGCAAACAATTTGCTGAAGACAAGCAGACTAAGGACATTACTGGAAACCTTTGGACAGCTGCCATAGTGACTCATGGCTTAGGTCGATACCAAAGAGTCAATTTGTCAGGATGAGACGAAATTGTACGGAAATGGATAATTACAAATTTGAAGCTGGTATTCTGAAAAACAGATTACAAGAAAAGGGCTATGATTTGGGCCTCTTAGAAGCCACTATAGAGGATGTTGCTAAGTTGGATAGATCAATGTTGCTCGATGCAGGCCCTAGGAATGTTAAGGAGAAACCTGTCATACCTTTCATCACAACATATTCAACCCAACTTTATCTGATCAAAAAAATCATACGCAAACATTGGCACTTGTTAGGGAATGATAGGATTATTATAACATTCCTACCAGCTAACCCACAGTTCCCTCCCTTAGGGATAGGATTGCTCCCAATGTTGCGGATCCGCCCACCAAAAAAGTGTCTTTCTTCCAGAATCTTTCTGGATATCCTCAGTGTCGCAGATGTCAAGTCTGCACATTGAACAAAAGTAAGATGAGAAAAACCATTTGTCACCTGCAGCTCTACGGGAATTGTTTATTTATTACAATGCTTGTGTGGGCTTCAATACATTGGCAGGACCAATCGATCAATGCAGGTTCGCTTGGGAGAACACATCGCCAATATTAAGATTGGCTTTAAATGCCATTCCGTTTCCAAACTTTATGATAGGTTCCATAACCGTAACCCAGCTAACACACTCTTTCTGGAAATTGACAAATATAGCGCCCATTGGAGGGGTGGTTCCCTAGTTAGGGAACTATCAAGGCTAGAGATGGCTTGGATCCATAGGGTACGTTGCTATACTCCATACGGCCTCAACATAGATACAGATGTCAATGCTTTTATAGATAATGGATAAATGATTATGTAAACCAGATCTGAGCTCCTGGATGACCCCTATTCTAAGGGTGGATGCACCATTTTACTGCACGTAGGTGTAGCGAAATAAAATAGCAACACACGGGGGCTTATAAATGTCTATAATCTTTTGATTTTAACAATGGATGATATTGGTGGTACATCAGGACTTGTGGGTTTTAGACCCCTTTCACACCAAGGCGTTTTTGCAGCGTTTTAGCGCTAAAAATAACGCTATTAAAACGCTCATAAAACGCTCCCCATGCATCTTAATGGACCCTTTCACACTGAGGCGTTGCGCTGGCGGGGCGTTGAGAAAAGTCCTGCAAGCAGCATCTTTGGAGCAGCTTTTGGGCGTTGAAAAAAGCACTTCAAAAACGCCCCTCTCCATTGAAATGAATTTAAAACGCTGTAAAAACGCCTGAATAGTGCCTATAATCCGCCCTGAGCTGTAGAAAATTCACATGATCTCCCATGTATCCAAAAACAGCTTTGGATATTTTATGGTGCTAGTTCCACTGGGTTTGCACACCAAATTTGAGGTTCCTAGCACTAAGTGGCCCCGAGATACGGGGCCCCAAAGTCGGTCAACTGTGTCCATCTGCAGCAATGTCAATTCGGGGCCCTTTGGGTTCAGAGACCCCAAGTTTTGGCTGCAGCTAGGGGGCATTTAGGAACCCTTAACTACCGAGTTTGAAGTTCGGGGGACCTATTGCTGCAAATGGGCACAGTGAGGCATGCAAATGGGCACAGTGAGGCTGCAAATGGGCATTGTTGACCCTCTTTTCCACTTACAGTAGCTGTGCATTTCTCACCCTCGTCTTATACTCGGGTCAATACGTTTTTCCCATTTTTTTGTGGTAAATTAGGGCCTCGACTTATACTCAGAACGACTTATACTCAAGTATATACGGTACTATTAAATGTTATGTTGAATTACACTATGGAAGCCTTCTTTTCTGACATGGGGAACTGCTGACCGTGGGCTATTTGATGATAGCTCGAGCAGAGGAGAGGGGACATCTGGCTGGCAAGCATAGAGACCCGGGCTGGGGTATAAGCTACAGGCGAATGTGAGCTCACTAGAGAGAGATCAATATAGCTGGTAAATGGCAGTTGTTTTCTCAGGTGGAGGAATTTTTCTGTCTCAACTCATCACTACTTCTTGGGTGTTTTTCGTTTTAAGTCACCAATGATCAGTGAGCTGAGGATTTCCTGTATTAATTCAAACTGTGAGTGCTACTTCATTGTGGAATCTTCTTTTTAAGAACTTTTGTGGTGTGAACTTTCCCACAGGACTTTTAGCCTCTAATAATATTTTGTGATTCATATTTTTTATCAAATTTATTATTTGGGTTTAACAACTGCACTTTTTAATGTTCTCATCTTGGAGCAATGGTATTCAGTGTTCATCACCAGTAGATTGGGAGCTATTATATCCTCCGTTTGACACTGATATTTAGTATAAGTTGATATATGTCACCATAAGTATATAGTTTCACACAGCGCAGCTTATTTTTTTAGATTACTGGAACCATGTCCTGTGGTCTGATGAGACCAAGATAAACTCATTTGGTTCAGATGGTATCAAGCGTGCGTGGCGGCAACCAGATGAGGAGTACAAAGACAAGTGTGTCTTGCCTACAGTGAAGCATGGTGGTGGGAGTGTGTTGGTCTGGGGCTGCATGAGTGCTGCCGGCACTGGGGAGCTCCAGTTCATTGAAAGAACCATGAATGCCAACATGTCCTGTGACATATTGACGTAGAGCATGATCCCCTCCCTTTGGAGACTGGGCCACAGGGTAATATTCCAACATAATAACCCCAAACACACCTACAAGACGGCCACTGCGTTGCTAAAGTAGTGGAGTGTAAAGGTGATGGACTGGTCATTTTGGTCTCCAGACCTAAACGCTATTGAGCATCTGCAGGGCATCTTCAAACAGAAGGTGGAGGAGCGCAAGGTCTCTAACATCAACCAGCTCTGTGATGTTGTCATGTAGGAGTGGAAGACGACTCCAGTGGCAACCTGTGAATCTCTTGTGAACTCCATGCCCAAGAGAGTAAAGGCAGTGCTGGAAAATAATGATGGCCAGACAAAATATTGACACTTTGGGCCCAATTTGGACATTTTCACTTAGGGGTGTACTCACTTTTGTTGCCAGACATTAATGGCTATTTGTTGAGTTATTTTGAGGGGACAACAAATTTACACTGTTATACAAGCTGTACACTCACTACTTTACATTGTAGCAAAGTGTAATTTCTTCAGTGTTGTCACATGAAAAGATATAATAAAATATTTACAAATATGTGAGGGGTGTACTCACTTTTGTGAGATACTGTATATATATATATATATATATATATATATATATATATACACAGTGGGGACGGAAAGTATTCAGACCCCCTTAAATTTTTCACTCTTTGTTATATTGCAGCCATTTGCTAAAATCATTTAAGTTCATTTTTTTTCCTCATTAATGTACACACAGCACCCCATATTGACAGAAAAACACAGAATTGTTGACATTTTTGCAGATTTATTAAAAAAGAAAAACTGAAATATCACATGGTTCTAAGTATTCAGGCCCTTTGCTCAGTATTTAGTAGAAGCACACTTTTGCTCTAATACAGCCATGAGTCTTTTTGGGAAAGATGCAACAAGTTTTTTACACCTGGATTTGGAGGTCCTCTTCCATTCCTCCTTGCAGATCCTTTACAGTTCTGTCAGGTTGGATGATAAACTTTGGTGGACAGCCATTTTTAGGTCTCTCCAGAGATGCTCAATTGGGTTTAAGTTAGGGCTCTGGCTGGGCCATTCAAGAACAGTCACTGAGTTGTTGTGAAGCCACTCCTTCGTTAATTTAGCTGTGTGCTTAGGGTCATTGTCTTGTTGGAAGGTAAACCTTCGGCCCAGTCTGAGGTCCTGAGCACTCTGGAGAAGGTTTTTGTCCAGGATATCCCTGTACTTGGCCGCATTCATCTTTCTCTCGATTGCAACCAGTCATCCTATCCCTGCAGCTGCAAAACACCCCCACAGCATGATGCTGCCACCACCATGCTTCACTGTTGGGACTGTATTGGATAGGTGATGAGCAGTGCCTGGTTTTCTCCACACATACTGCTTAGAATTAAGGCCAAAAAGTTCTATCTTGGTCTCATCAGACCAAAGAATCTTATTTCTTACCATCTTGGAGTCCTTCAGGTGTTTTTTAGCAAACTCTATGCGGGCTTTCATATGTCTTGCACTGAGGAGAGACTTCCGTTGGGCCACTATGCCATAAAGCCCCAACTGGTGGAGGGCTGCAGTGATGGTTGACTTTCTACAACTTTCTCCCATCTCCGGACTGCATCTCTGGAGCTCAGCCACAGTGATCTTTGGGTTCTTCTTTACCTCTCTCACCAAGGCTCTTCTCCCCCGATAGCTTAGTTTGGCCAGACGGCCAGCTCTAGGAAGGGTTCTGGTCATCCCAAATGTCTTCCATTTAAGGATTATGGAGGCCACTGTGCTCTTAGGAACCTAAAGTGCAGCAGAATTTTTTTGTAACCTTGGCCAGATCTGTGCCTTGCCACAATTCTTTCTCTGAGCTCTTCAGGCAGTTCCTTTGACCTCATGATTTTCACATGCACTGTGAGCTGTAAGGTCTTATATAGACAGGTGTGTGGCTTTTCTTAAACAAGTCCAATCAGTATAATCAAACACAACTGGACTCAAGTGAAGGTGTAGAACTATCTCAAGGATGATCAGAAGAAATGGACAGCACCTGAGTTAAATATATGAGTGTCACAGCAAAGGGTCTGAATACTTAGGACCATGTGATATTTCAGTTTTTCTTTTTTAATAAATCTGCAAAATGTCAACAATTCTGTGTTTTTCTGTCAATATGGGGTGCTGTGTGTACATTAATGAGGAAACAAAATGAACCTAAATGATTTTAGCAAATGGCTGCAATATAACAAAGAGTGAAAAATTTAGGGGGGGTCTGAATACTTTCCGTCCCCACTGTATACACAGTATCTCACAAAAGTGAGTACACCCCTCACATATTTGTATATTTATTTTATTATATCTTTTCATGTGACAACACTGAAGAAATGACACTTTGCTACAATGTACATTTGCCTCCGAACTTTGCAGTCCCACCCTTGCCTCCCTCACCTCCCATGCCTCCTGGTACCGAGTCATTCTGTGAAGATGAACCCATGCACTTGGGCTTCACGCATCTCTCTGCAGATGAGAGAACCCTTAGGAGGAGGGAGAGATTGTGCCTTTATTGTGGCCAGGCAGGTCACTTTATGAAGTCTTGTCTTACCCATCCAGGGAACGCCCGAACCTTGAGGTCCTGTCACGGACAGACCTTAGGTGGCATTTTTTCATCGCCAGTTATCCAGAAGGATAAACCCCTGGTTTTGATTACCCTGTCTTGCCATTGAGGCTCTTGACGGGAGACCTCTACAGCCTGCCCATGAGACTCATGAGATGCTTCCGTTGTCCATGGCCGTAGGGGCTCTTCACCATGAGATAATCCAATTCCAAGTTATTTCCTCACCTAAGTTTCTGCTGGTTATTGGTTATCGGTGGTTACATAGGCACAACGCCTCTTTTGATTGGCTCCATGCTGAGGTTCTCTCCTGGTCGCCACAATGCAGTAAGACATGCTTCCAGAAGGTAGCCAAGGTCCTGTGCACCTTTTCACTCTTTTCCCTGCCAGAGGAGTACCGCGATTTTAGCGATGTCTTTGACAAAGTTCAAGCCGATAGTTTGCCTCCACACTGGTCGTATGATTGCACAATTGACCTGCAACCTGGTGCCATACCCCCTCGTGGCCGGGTTTACCCTTTGTTGGTCTTGGAGGATAAGGCCATGGAGGAGCATGTTGCAGACGCACTTTCTCAAGGTTTCATCCGCAAATCCTTGTCTCTTGCTGGTGCTGGTTTCTACTTTGTGAAAAAGAAGAGTGGTGTACTGAGACCTTGTATTGATTATAGGGGTCTCAATCATTTCACGATTAAGAATGCCTATCCAATTCCATTGATTACAGAGTTATTTGACCATTTCAAGTGAGCAACGGTTTTCATGAATCAATCTCGTGAGGATTAAGGAGGGCGACCAGTGGAAAACTTTGTTTAATACCAGAACAGGCCATTATGAGTACCTCGTAATGCCTTTTGGCCTTTGTAATGCCCCGGCAGTTTTCCAGGAATTTATTAACGATGTCCTCCGAGATTTGTTGCAGTTATGTGTGGTGGTTTATCTCGACAATATCTCCATATTTTCCAAGTACCTGGAGAGCCACCACACAGATGTCTGTCGTTAGAAACAATCTCTATTGTAAATTGGTGAAGTGCGAATTCCATCTTGAACAGGTTAAATTCCTGGGTTATGTCATTTCCACTGCTGGTTTTTTGATGGACCCAGAGAAACTTTCAGCAGTACTATAGTGGCCCCGACCCATGGGTTTACATTCTCTGCCGCATTTTCTTGGTTTTGCCAACTATTATCTGATATGATCAGAAAGGACGGTAACCCACAGAGTTGGTTTCCGGAGTCCATTAAGGCCTTTCAGAATCTCAAGGCTGCCTTTGTTTCTGCTCCTGTGTTGGCACATACTGATCCTACAATACCTTTTATCCTTGAGGTTAATGCTTCTGAGACTGGAGTTGGCGCCCTTCTGTCTCAATGTCCTACTGATAGTGCTATGCATCCTTGTGGCTACTTTTCCAAGAAATTATCTCCTGCGGAATGCAATTATGAGATTGGGGACAGAGAGTTGTTAGTGATCATTTTAACCCCTAAAGAATGGAGGCATCTCCTCGAAGGCAACACTGTGCCAGTTCTTATTCTGACTCACCATAAGAATCTCACATTCTTGTCTAGGCTAAAAACCTCTCTCCCAGAAGGGCGCGATGGGATATTTTCTTGTCAAGTTTCAATTACATAGTCTTACGCAGTACAAAGAATGTAAGGGCAGATGCTTTGTCACAACAGTTTTCCTCTACTTCCAAGATGGAGTCAGTTCCTGTACCTGTGATTCCTCCCGATCGTTTTCTGGTTACGGTTCATATCAGTCTCACTTCTCCTTTGGGTGACAAAATTCTTGCTGCCCAGATCCATTTTCCTCCTGAGAAACCTTGTGACCGCTGCTTTGTCCCTGAGAGTCTCCGGACTGCCATACTCCAGACTTACCATTCTCCCAAGGCTACTGGCCACCCATGGAAGAATCATCTCTTTTGGGACATTTCCCAACAATTCTGGTGGCCTAGTCTACATGCTGATGTATCCGCCTTCGTAGTTGCTTGTTCCGTGTGTGCTCAGAGTAAGACACCACGGCAACTTCCAGTGGGCCTCCTACAACCCATACCCAATGGAGAGAGGCCTCGGACCCACCTGTCAATGTATTTTTATTGTGGAGTTACCCAACTCTTAGGGCAACACAGTTATCCTTATGATGGTTGACCGGTTCTCGAAAATGTCTCATTGTATTCCACTTAAGAAGTTGCCCACATCGAAAGAACTGGCTTCCATTTTTGCTCGGGAGATCTTTCGATCTTTTGCTTACATGGGCTACCCAAGGTGATCATCTCGGACAGGGGTAGCCAGTTTGTGTCCAGGTTCTAGGGAGCCTTTTAAGCACAGTTGGGAATTCAGCTTTCTTTCTCCTCTGTGTATCACCCGCAGTCCAATAGGGCCGCCGAAAGAGCCAACCAGTCCTTGGAACAGTTTTTAGGTTACTGCATATCTGACCACCATAAAAACTGGTCAGACCTCTTACCTTGGGTGGAGTTTGCTCACAATAGTGCCAATAATACCACTACCTGATTGTCTCCATTCATAGCAAATTATGGTTTCCAACCATCCATGTTGGTTGACTCATTTGTTTCTCAAAGCATTCCTGCATTGGAGGAGCATCTCCGTGGTCTTCATTCCACTTGGGTACAACTCCAAGAGTCTTGCAACATGCCAATGATAGGTACAGACTCCATTCGGACCGCAGACACTTACCTGCGCCTTCCTACCAAGTTGGGGACAGGGTCTGGCTGTCATCTCGCAACCTCAGACTTCGTGTTTCCTCATTAAAACTAACACCATGGTTCACTGGGCCTTTCCATATTCTCCGTAGGATCAAACCAGTGGCTTACGCTTTAGACCTTCCTTCTATTATGTGCATGTCACATGTATTTCATGTCTCCTTATTAAAACCTTTGGTATGCAACCGTTTCACCACTTCGGTACCACGTCCTCATCCAGTTCAGGTTGAGAACCATGATGAATATGAGATACAATCTATCATTCATAACCGTAGCTTCCGTGGGCGCATACAGTACCTGGTTCATTGGTCTTATCCTCGGACGTACATGCTCCTGTCCTCCTCCGTGCCTTCCATAGACATTTCCCCTCAAACCTGGTGGTCCTCTGAGGGGGAGGGGTTGTTGAGATGGGGATCCTGTCAGTGCTGTGCTCAGCCCTTCCTTTTCAGAACTCTGTGCTCAGCTGCTGGTTAATTGCCAAAGACTCTTCTTTCCACAGTGACTCACCTGGTCTTCATTTCCTGTTCGTCAGCTAGAGCTACTGGTTATATAAATTCCTTGGATCAGATCTGTGCCTTTGCCATGGTCAACATATCCGGACCCTCTCTGCTGTGTTTTCATGTGAAAGACTTATGCTTGACTGACTTCCCTTCTGGTCCCTGATCCTGTTTGCTGCACCCGACTTCGCTAATCTCTGGACTCCTGTTTCTCTGGCTTGTTCTGACTACCCGTCCTGGTTACCAAACTTTGGCTATGTTTTGACTACGTTTGCTCTGTTTATACCATTTTATTAAATAGTGTGATTTTTACAGCACTTATGTCTCAGTATGATTCATGGTTCCTAATAGCTAGCTTTTAACAAAAAAAAAAAAGACTTGCAATTGGTCCGTTATCAAAAGACTACCTTTGAAATTGGGTCCCTCCTCCCGCATTGCAAGGGTTCCGGCCTGGGTTCACACTGGTGCAACATGCACTTCAACTTTGAGAGCACAAGTCGTATGACATGTAAAAACCAATGTTTCCCTGTGAGAGCTGTCTTAACTGGTCCAAGTTTGGAAAAGGTTCCTGCACTACTGAAGTCGCGTCAAAGTTACCTGGCAAAGTCACGTTGGACTTTCATGTCGGAGGAGTTACCCTGGGGTACCATACCATTAAAAAGCACTTTTTTTATTTTTTTTCAGTGGCCATCACTCCCCTCTTCTTCCCTCCTACCTGCTGATCCTACAACGTACTATATGTGGTGATTAGGGATGAGCTCTATGTTCGAGTCAAATGTAAGTTTGACTCAAACATGGGGTGTTCGCCGTTCACCGAACAATATTGGGCGTTTGCGGGAAATTCGAACGTCGCAGAACGCCCCATAATGCACTGCAAGATCACAGTGCATTAGTGTCTGATGATTGGCCAAAACATGCACCTGACCTGCATGCTTTGGCTAATCACAGTGCGCTCTGCGGAGAGAGACATAATTGGCTATAGGCAGGGTGCTTTTAGACAAAGGCAGGGTGTCTTTGGCCAATCATGGCTCAGGGGGACTCAGTCCACGCCCCACACTATATAAGGCTTTTGACATAGCGGCCATGTATAGTTTGTGACTGTGGATGGAGATACTGTAGATTGAGCTAGATTAGGCAGGCAGGTTAGTTAGTTAGTTAGTTACAGTGTATTTGATATATATATATACAGTCAGTATAGTGTGTGTATATATATATATATACAGTATCTCACAAAAGTGAGTACACCCCTCACATATTTGTAAATATTTTATTATATCTTTTCATGCGAAAACACTGAAGAAATTACACTTTGCTACAGTAAAGTAGTGAGTGTACAGCTTGTATAACAGTGTAAATTTGCTGTCTCCTCAAAATAACTCAACACACAGCTGTTAATGTCTAAACTGCTGGCAACAAAAGTAAGTACACCCCTAAGTGAAAATGTCCAAATTGGGCCCAATTAGCCATTTTCCCCCCGGTGTCATGTGACTCGTTAGTGTTACAAGGTCTCGGGTGTGAATGGGGAGCAGGTGTGTTAAATTTGGTGTTATCGCTCCCACTCTCTCATACTGGTCCCTGGAAGTTCAACATGGCACCTCATGGCAAAGAACTCTCTGAGGATCTGAAAAAAAAATGTTGCTCTACATAAAGATGGCCTAGGCTATAAGAAGATTGCCAAGACCCTGAAACTGAGCTACAGCACGGTGGCCAAGACCATACAGCCATTTAACAGGACAGGTTCTGCTCAGAACAGGCCTCGCCATGGTCGACCAAAGAAGTTGAGTGCACGTGCTTAGTGTCATATCCAGAGTTTGTCTTTGGGAAATAGATGTATGAGTGCTGCCAGCATTGCTGCAGAGGTTGAAGGGGTGGAGGGGTCATCCTGTCAGTGCTCAGACCATACACCACACACAGCATCAAACTGGTCTGCATGGCTGTTGTCCCAGAAGGAAGCCTCTTCTAAACATGATGCACAAGAAAGTCTGCAAACAATTTGCTGAAGACAAGCAGACTCATGGCTGAAGTCGATACCAAAAAGTCAATTTGTCAGGACGAGACAAAATTGTACGGAAATGGAAGATTACAAATTTCAAGCTGGTATTCTGAAAAACAGAATACAAGAAAAGGGCTATGATTTGGGCCTCTTAGAAGCCACCATAGAGGAGGTTGCTAAGCTAGATAGATCAGTGTTGCCTGATGCAGGCCCTAGGAAGGTTAAGGAGAAACCTGTCATACCTTTCATCACAACATTTTCGACCCAACTTTATCTGATCGAAAAAATCATACGCAAACATTGGCACTTGTTAGGGAATGATAGGATTATTATAACATTCCTGCCAGCTAACCCACAGTTCCCTCCCTTAAAAACTATATTCAATGATCTTGCCACGAAATCTGAATCCAGATTTCGTGGCAAGATCATTGAATATAGTTTTTAAATCTTGCACATACAGTACACTGTTGTATAGTTTTTTATAGTTTGTATGACATTGTTTTTGTTTTCCTTGTCATATGTCTTTTCTGATATATATTTACTTTTTCTACTTAATAAAATAAATTTTAAATCTTAAATGAGTTGCCGTTAAAGTCCCTTTAACCTGTTGGGGGTAATTTTCTTATATATTCTCCCTTAGGTATAGGATTGCTCCCAATGTTGTGGTTCCGCCCACCAAAAAAGTGTCTTTCTTCCAGAATCTTTCTGGATATCCTCAGTGTCGCAGATGTCAAGTCTGCACATTGAACAAAAGTAAGATGAGAAAAACTGAATCCTTTGTTTCAACAAGTACTTCTAAGGAACACAAAATCAAACCATTTGTCACCTGCAGCTCTACGGGAATTGTTTATTTATTACAATGCCCGTGTGGGCTTCAATACATTGGCAGGACCAATCGATCAATGCAGGTTCGCTTGGGAGAACACATCGCCAATATTAAGATTGGTTTTAAATACCATTCCGTTTCCAAACATTATGATAAGTTCCATAACCGTAACCCAGCTAACACACTCTTTCTGGAAATTGACAAATATAGCGCCCATTGGAGGGGTGGTTCCCTAGTTAGGGAACTATCAAGGCTAGAGATGGCTTGGATCCATAGGGTACGTTGCTATACTCCATACGGCGTCAACATAGATACAGATGTCAACGCTTTTATAGATAATGGATAAATGATTATGGATGTAAACCAGATCTGAGCTCCTGGATGACCCCTATTCTAAGGGTGAATGCACCATTTTACTGCACGTAGGTGTAGCGAAATAGAATAGCGACACAAGGGGGCTTATATATGTCTATAATCTTTTGATCTTAACAATGGATGATATTGGTGGTACATCAGGACTTGTGGGTTTTCTTTTTTCCCATTTTGGGGGGTGCTCGTTAAGGGCCCCCTTCTGTTGGAGATGTTCTACAATCTTGCAGTTATTTACTACCGATTGTTTTCTTTGTCCCACATGGAAACATAAGGAAGATGTCATATAGAAACGCACAGGTATTTTTCTTGTTTCCATACCCCCCTTTCAGTTTTTCCATTTTTTAAATTTTTCACCTTCTTCTCTTTTAGTGTGGACAATAGAACACAGTTTTTCTCTATTTGTCGTATTTTTCTCTTTTTCTCCATTTCTAATTTTAATTTTAAATCTAATTTCAAGGTTTAAATTTTATATTTAATGAGCAACAACTACATTGCGGCTTAAAACTGCAATGTTATATGCTGACAGACCGCTGGAGGTCACTGGATAGACAGACCAGGAACGATCCCAGTGAGTTGCCATAGAAGCATAATGAAACTGATGTTATTACTTCCTACGATGCGTGGCACATCTCTGGTTGTATTTGATGGGATGACTTTACCACACTGTGCGATTTTAAATGGATAGACAGTTTTAAGTAGTTAATTTTGGCAGTGTGATAGTATTTAGTATTCCACATTGTAAGGGCAGTAGCCCCATTCCAAGATGGTGGTTCCTGCAAGGTGGACACCCGGAGCTCAGAGCTGGGCGTTCCCTTCTCGATGTAAAGTATAATTGGCGGTGAGTCAGCACACTGCTCGTGCCCCTGGACGACGTCATCTATGACAAAACGGCGTAGGGAGGAGCGGTGTGCTGACGTCACCTCAAACAGACTGTTATCGAGAGCACGCCAATTTATTCTTGATACATTGTAAGTGCAATCTTGTTTTTAATACTATTAAATGTTATGTTGAATTACACTATGGAAGCCTTCTTTTCTGACATGGGGAACTGCTGACCGTGGGCTATTTGATGATAACTCAAGCAGAGGAGAGGGGACATCTGACTGGCAAGCATAGAGACCCAGGCTGGTGTATAAGCCACAGGCGAATGTGATCTCCCTAAAGAGAGATCAATATAGCTGGTAAGCGACAGTTGTTTTCTCAGGTGGAGGAATTTTTCTGTCTCAACTCATCACTACTTCTTGGGTGTTTTTCGTTTTAAGTCACCAATGATTAGTGAGCTGAGGATTTCCTATATTAATTCAAACTGTGAGTGCTACTTCATTGTGGAACCTTCTTTTTAAGAACTTTTGTGGTGTGGACTTTCCCACAGGACTTTTAGCCTCTAATAATATTTTTAGATTCATATTTTTTATCAAATTTATTATTTGGGTTTAACAACTGCACTTTTTATGTTCTCATCTTGGAGCAATGGTATTCAGTGTTCATCACCAGTAGATTGGGAGCTATTATATCCTCCGTTTGACACTGATATTTAGTATAAGTTGATATATGTCACCATACGTATATAGTTTCAGACAGCGCAGCTTATTTTTTTAGATTACTGGAACCATGTCCTGTGGTCTGATGAGACCAAGATAAACTTATTTGGTTCAGATGGTATCAAACGTGTGTGGCGGCAACCAGATGAGGAGTACAAAGACGAGTGTGTCTTGCCTACAGTGAAGCATGGTGGTGGGAGTGTCTTGGTCTGGGGCTGCATGAGTGCTGCCGGCACTGGGGAGCTCCAGTTCATTGAAAGAACCATGAATGCCAACATGTCCTGTGACATATCGACGTAGAGCATGATCCCCTCCCTTTAGAGACTGGGCCGCAGGGTAATATTCCAACATAATAACCCCAAACACACCTCCAAGACGGCCACTGCCTTGCTAAAATAACTGAGGGTAAAGGTGATGGACTGGTCATTTTTGTCTCCAGACCTAAACGCTATTGAGCATCTGTAGGGCATCCTCAAACAGAAGGTGGAGGAGCGCAAGGTCTCTAACATCCACCAGCTCTGTGATGTTGTCATGGAGGAGTGGAAGAGGACTCGAGTGGCAACCTGTGAAGCTCTGGTGAACTCCATGCCCAAGAGAGTAGAGGCAGTGCTGGAAAATAATGGTGGCCAGACAAAATATTGTCACTTTGGGCCCAATTTGGACATTTTCACTTAGGGGTGTACTCACTTTTGTTGCCAGACATTAATGGCTGTTTGTTGAGTTATTTTGAGGGGACAGCAAATTTACACTGTTATACAAGCTGTACACTCACTACTTTACATTGTAGCAAAGTGTAATTTCTTCAGTGTTGTCACATGAAAAGATATAATAAAATAATAAAATATTTACAAATATGTGACAGGTGTACTCACTTTTGTGAGATACTGTGTATATATATATATATATATTGCAGCCATTTGCTAAAATCATTTAAGTTCATTTTTTTCCTCATTAATGTACACACAGCACCCCATATTGACAGAAAAACACAGAATTGTTGACATTTTTGCAGATTTATTAAAAAAGAAAAACTGAAATATCACATGGTCCTAAGTATTCAGACCCTTTGCTCAGTATTTAGTAGAAGCACACTTTTGATCTAATACAGCCATGAGTCTTTTTGGGAAAGATGCAACAAGTTTTCCACACCTGGATTTGGGGGTCCTCTGCCATTCCTCCTTGCAGATCCTCTCCAGTTCTGTCAGGTTGGATGATAAACTTTGATGGACAGCCATTTTTAGGTCTCTCCAGAGATGCTCAATTGGGTTTAAGTTAGGGCTCTGGCTGGGCCATTCAAGAACAGTCACTGAGTTGTTGTGAAGCCACTCCCTCGTTATTTTAGCTGTGTGCTTAGGGTCATTGTCTTGTTGGAAGGTAAACCTTCGGCCCAGTCTGAGGTCCTGAGCACTCTGGAGAAGGTTTTTGTCCAGTATATCCCTGTACTTGGCCGCATTCATCTTTCTCTCGATTGCAACCAGTCATCCTGTCCCTGCAGCTGAAAAACACCCCCACAACATGTGAAAAAGAAAAGAGAGGGACTTTGGACTTTCTAGGCACAGTAACATCACTGGAATGTAATATTTATTGAGTTTATTGAGAAAATATTAAAAAAACATTGATATTAAAATACCACAATTTATTTAAATGTAGATGAAGGTATAGGAAATACTTATTGACATTAATGCTGTCCAAACTCAGTTAAAGTAAAATAAATAGACAAGTTGGACCAGAGGATATCCATCCAAAGTGTGCAATAGTCCGGGGGCTGTGGCTGGACAGCAGATTAATGATGGTTAATTCATATTTCAGAATAGCTCAACATGTTGCGCGTTCCTAAACGCTTCTTCAGGAGCAAATGGAAATGTGGCTATCAAAGATAAATAGCAAAATACATACCATTAGTATATCATAGACTGACAGTGAACAAAAAAACGTGATATCAAATAGTTTAAAACAGCTCAAAAAACCTTGCACCGGCCAGACTACAGAGGCATAAGCTGGGCACACAAAGGGGGCGATGAAGAGTCATCACGGGGGCGTACCAAACATTATAGTAAAGTGTATATAAGAGTATTAACCAGTCATTTGTTAGTTGCTGGTCCAAAACTCAGGTTAGGTTTAAGGGTAATGTTTATCAGGGATACTAACCACAAAATATATATGTTTATATAGTACTTACTAAAGTAAATGTGGAAAGGCTGGATAGTGCACGCAGTAGTTGAACAAGTAGAAATAATTTTACAATCTATCGAATCCAAATTGGGCATAGGGAGCTGCCTATAAAAAAAAATGCATATGAAAAATGTATATTGGTGTAAAGCAATAGAATGATAGGGACCACGATAATAGCATGAATATCTATAAGGGATTTGTGCTTACCTTATAGATATTCATGCTATTATCGTGGTCCCTATCATTCTATTGCTTTACACCAATATACATTTTTCATATGCATTTTTTTAAAAGGCAGCTCCCTATGCCCAATTTGGATTCAATAGATTGTAAAATTATTTCTACTTGTTCAACTACTGCATGCACTATCCAGCCTTTCCACATTTACTTTAGTAAGTACTATATAAACATATACCGTATATACTCGAGTATAAGTCGAATTTTTCAGCACATTTTTTTGTGCTGAAAGTGCCCCCCTCGACTTATACTCGAGTCAAGCACTTTTCTGCAGCAAAAAAATTCATTTTCCGAACCGACTTTGGGGCCCCGTATCTCAGGGCCACTTAGTGCTAGGAACCCCAGTGTGCAAACCCAGTGGAACTGGTACCACAACATATCCAAAGTTGAAGTTCCTAGCTCTAAGTGGCCCCGAGGAACGGGGCCCCAAAATCGGTTCGGAAAATGTCATTCTCTGCTGCAGAAAAGTGCTTGACATTTTCTGAACCGAATTTGGGGCCCCATATCTCAGGGCCATTTGATGCTAGGAACCCCAGCTTTGGAAATTTTATGGTGCTAGTTCCACTGGGTTTGCAAACCAAATTTGGGGTTCTTAACACTAAGTGGCCCCGAGATACGGGGTCCCAAATTCGTCAACTGTGTCCATCTGCAGCAATGTCATTTCACTGCAGCAATGTCAGACCCCAAATTTTGGCTGCAGCTAGGGGGCATCTAGGAACTACCGAGTTTGAAGTTCAGGGGACCTATGGCTGCAAATGGGCACAGTGAGGCTGCAAATGGGCATTGTTGACCCTCTTTTCCACCTACAGTAGCTGTGCATTTCTCACCCTCGTCTTATACTCGGGTCAATACGTTTTTCCCATTTTTTTTGTGGTAAATTAGGGCCTCGACTTATACTCGGAACAACTTATACTCGAGTATATACGGTATATATTTTGTGGTTAGTATCCCTGATAAACATTACCCTTAAACCTAACCTGAGTTTTGGGCCAGCAACTAACAAACTAATGACTGGTTAATACTCTTATATACACTTTACTGTACTGTTTGGTACGCCCCCGTGATGACTCTTCATCGCCCCCTTGTGTGCCCAGCTTATGCCTCTGTAGTCTGGCCGGTGCAAGGTTGTTTGAGCTGTTTTGAACTATTTGATATCACGCTTTTTTGTTCACTGTCAGTCTATGATATACTAATGGTATGTATTTTGCTATTTATCTTTGATAGCCACATTTCCATTTGCTCCTGAAGAAGCGTTTAGGAACGCGCAACATGTTGAGCTATTCTGAAATATGAATTAACCATCATTGATCTGCTGTCCAGCCACAGCCCCCGGACTATTGCACACTTTGGATGGATATCCTCTGGTCCAACTTGTCTGTTTATTTTACTTTAACTGAGTTTGGACAGCATTAATGTCAATAAGTATTTTCTATACCTTTATCTACATTTAAATGAATTGTGGTATTTTAATATCAATGTTTTTTAATAATTTTTCAATAAACTTATATTTTTTATAACTATTACATTCCAGTGATGTTACTGTTCCTAGAAAGTCCAAAGTCCCTCTCTTTTCTTTTTCGCAAATAGTTATAGGACGTGGCACTTTTGCACTTTATATGCATCCACAGTACCACTCTGTGTTTATGATGCATTGACACTGAAATTCACCCCCACAGCATGATGCTGTCACCACCATGCTTCACTGTTGGGACTGTATTGGATAGGTGATGAGCAGTGCCTGGTTTTCTCCACACATACCGCTTAGAATTAAGGCCAAAAAGTTCTATCTTGGTCTCATCAGACCAAAGAATCTTATTTCTTACCATCTTGCAGTCCTTCAGGTGTTTTTTAGCAAACTCCATGCGGGCATTCATATGCCTTGCACTGAGGAGAGACTCTGCCATAAAGCCCGACTGGTGGAGGGCTGCAGTGATGGTTGACTTTCTACAACTCTCTCCCATCTCCGGACTGCATCTCTGGAGCTCAGCCACAGTGATCTTTGGGTTCTTCTTTACCTCTCTCACCAAGGCTCTCCTCCCCCGATAGCTGTTTGGCCTACGGCCAGCTCTAGGAAGGGTTCTGGTCATCCCAAACGTCTTCCATTTAAGGATTATGGAGGCCACTGTGCTCTTAGGAACCTAAAGTGCAGCAGAAGTTTTTTTGTAACCCTTAGGAGGAGGGAGAGATTGTGCCTTTAATGTGGCCAGGCAGGTCACTTTTTGAAGTCTTGTCTTACCCGTCCAGGACAGACCTTAGGTGGCGTTGTTTCATCCCCAGTTATCCAGAAGGATAAACCCCTGGTTTCGATTACCCTGTCTTGGGCTGAGTCGTCCGTCCAGATACAGGCTCTAATGGACTCTGGAGCTGCAGGCCTGTTCATTGATGCTGGCTTTGTATTGAAGCACTCGATTCCAGTGCAGCTGCGTGACACTCCACTTGCTATTGAGGCTCTTGATGGGAGACCTCTACAGCCTGCCCATGTGACTCATGAGACACTTCGGTTGTCCATGGCCATAGGGGCTCTTCACCATGAGATAATCCAATTCCAAGTTATTTCCTCACCTAAGTTTCTGCTGGTTATTGGTTATCGGTGGTTACTCAGTCACAACCCCTCTTTTAATTGGCTCCATGCTGAGGTTCTCTCCTGGTCGCCACAATGCAGTAAGACATGGTTCCAGAAGGTAGCCAAGGTCCTGTGCACCTTTTCACTCTCTTCCCTGCCGGAGCAGTATCGCGATTTTAGCGATGTCTTTGACAAAGTTCAAGCTGATAGTTTGCCTCCACACTGGTCGTATGATTGTGCAATTGACCTGCAACCTGGTGCCATACCCCCTCGTGGCCGGGTTTACCCTTTGTTGGTCTTGGAGGATAAGGCCATGGAGGAGCATGTTGCAGAAGCACTTTCTCGAGGTTTCATCCGCAAATCCTCGTCTCTTGCTGGTGCTGGTTTCTACTTTGTGAAGAAGAAGAGTGGTGTACTCAGACCTTGTATTGATTATAGGGGTCTCAATCATTTCACGATTAAGAATGCCTATCCGATTCCATTGATTACAGTTATTTGACCGTCTCAAGTGAGCAACGGTTTTCACGAAGCTTGATTTGAGAGGGGCAATCAATCTCGTGAGTATTAAGAAGGGCGACGAGTGGAAAACTGCGTTTAATACCAGAACAGGCCATTATGAGTACCTCGTAATGCCTTTTGGCCTTTGTAACGCTCCGGCAGTTTTCCAGGAATTTATTAACGATGTCCTCCGAGATTTGTTGCAGTTATGTGTGGTGGCTTATCAGGACAATATCTTCATATTTTCCAAGTACTTGGAGAGCCATCACACAGATGTCTGTCGTTAGTAGGGATGAGCCGAACACCCCCCCGGTTCGGTTCGCACCAGAACCTGCGAACAGACCGAAAATTCGCATGAACGTTAGAACCCCATTGACGTCTATGGGACTCGAACGTTCGAAAATCAAAAGTGCTCATTTTAAAGGCTAATTTGCATGGTATTGTCCTAAAAAGGGTTTGGGGACCCGGGTCCTACCCCAGGGGACATGTATCAATGCAAAAAAAACTTTTAAAAAGGTCCGTTTTTCGGGAGCAGTGATTTTAATGATGCTTAACCACTTCAGCCCCGGAAGGATTTACCCCCTTCCTGACCAGAGCACTTTTTACAATTTGGCACTGCGTCGCTTTAACTGCTAATTGCGCGGTCATGCAATGCTGTACCCAAACGAAATTTGCGTCCTTTTCTTCCCACAAATAGAGCTTTCTTTTGATGGTATTTGATCACCTCTGCCGTTTTTATTTTTTGCGCTATAAACTGAAAAAGACCGAAAATTTTGAAAAAAATGATATTTTCTACTTTTTGTTATAAAAAAAATCCAATAAACTCAATTTTAGTCATACATTTAGGCCAAAATGTATTCGGCCACATGTCTTTGGTAAAAAAAATGTCAATAAGCGTATATTTATTGGTTTGCGCAAAAGTTATAGCGTCTACAAACTAAGGTACATTTTCTGGAATTTACACAGCTTTTAGTTTATGACTGCCTATGTCAATTCTTGAGGTGCTAAAATGGCAGGGCAGTACAAAACCCCCCCAAATGACCCCATTTTGGAAAGTAGACACCCCAAGGAAATTGCTGAGAGGCATGTTGAGCCCATTAAATATTTATTTTTTTTGTCTCAAGTGATTGAATAATGACAAAAGAAAAAAAATTTACAAAACGTTGTCACTAAATGATATATTGCTCACACAGGCCATGGGCATATGTGGAATTGCACCCCAAAATACATTCAACTGCTTCTCCTGAGTACGGGGATACCACATGTGTGGGACTTTTTGGAGCCTAGCCGCGTACCGGGCCCAAAAACCAAGCCCTGCCTTCAGGATTTCTAAGGGCATAAATGTTTGATTTTGCTCCTCACTACCTATCACAGTTTTGAAGGCCATAAAATGCCAAGATGGCACAAAACCCCCCAAATGACCCCATTTTGGAAAGTAGACACCCCAAGCTATTTGCTGAGAGGCATGTCGAGTCCATGGAATATTTTATATTTTGACACAAGTTTAGATGTTTGAAAGTAGGGGCCTGCCCTATATACTCAGCAGAAATTTGGGCCTTAGGTGTTGTTGTGGCCATAACACTGTAAGCCCTCACAGGGCCCTGCTGTGAAATATTAGATCAAGAATTGTAATTACATGCCCCTTTTGAACAGGAGCTGAAAATTAGGCCTTAGGCACTGGTGCTGGTGCCACAACACTGCAACCCCTCACAGACACTCTAGTTGGAACGCAGGAACGAGCCCTGCTGCAAAGTATTGCATCAAAAATTGTAATTACACGCCCCTGTTAAACAAGGGCCGAAAAATTGGGCCTTAGGCACTGGTGCTGGTGCCACAACACTGCAACCCCTCACAGACACTCTAGTTGGAACGAGCCCTGCTGCAAAGTATTGCATCAAAAAATGTGATTACACGCCCCTGTTAAACAGGGGCAGAAAAATTGGGCCTTAGGCACTGGTGCTGGTTCCACAACACTGCAACCCCTCACAGACACTCTAGTTGGAATGCAGGAACGAGCCCTGCTGCAAAGTATTGCATCAAAAATTGTAATTACACGCCCCTGTTAAAGAGGGCTGAAAAATTGTGCCTTAGGCACTAGTGGTGGCGCCCAGAACCAAAAATGTTCTTACAAGCTATCAGCGTGATCATTGAGGAGGAAGAGGTTAATTACTCAGGGATAGTCACTCAGCATCAGCATAGGCAGTCTTTGAAGGGATCTGAGATATCAAAAAAAATTATTCGGTTACATCAGCATCAGGTGTTTGTTAGCTGGTGGTGATCCAAGACTGATTCATTTTTATGAAGGTCAGTCGATCGACCGAGTCGGTGGACAGACGCACCCTGTGATCGGTTACCACGCCTCCAGCAGCACTGAATGTGCGTTCCGAAAGAACGCTGGATGCAGGACAGGCCAGTAGCTCAATTGCATACTGTGCAAGCTCTGGCCAGTGATCCATCCTCAAGACCCAGTAACCCAGAGGATTTTCGTTGGGAAAGGTGTCCAAATCTGATCTTGCCCCTAGGTATTCCTTTTTTTTTTTCGGTTTAAATATTCTTTATTAACATTTCTTAAAATTTACATACCCTCCAACAAACATATTTTGACATCACACAATGGGGATATGAAAGTAGTAGAAGAGAGAGCAAGATTAACCGTCAGTAAAACATACTAAACCTTCAGAGTAACTACCCTGCTCCTCCTGCCTACTCTCATTAATTAACCTGTTATTTCCATAAAATACATCTTTTTACCTGAGCCTCCCACCCAACCATTCCCACCCCCTCCCCCACCGTCGGGATCACACACAGTATCAACTAGTCATTACATCCTACTTTTGTCAACCAGGGGTTCCACATCTTATCAAATTCCCTAAGCTTCCCTCTTCTGATGTATAGGGCTCTTTCCTTCCATATTGTCTCGTTTATAGATTTTTCCCACTCCTCCACCATCGGGGGCGAAACTGCTTGCCATCTTTGCATGATCAACTTCCGGGCTTGATACAAACACCTCAGGACCGCCGTTTTTAGCGTTACCTCCTCCTCTCCCCATACTCTGTATCCGAGGATGCATAGTCTGACGTCTATTTCCAAGGATGTCCCAAACGTGCCGCTAATAGCTTCTACTACCCCCATCCAGTACCGGACTAGCTTGGGACATCTCCAGACCATATGTATCAAATCCCCCTCCTCACCGCATCTAGGGCACTTAGCATCCGTTCTTAGGCCAAATCTAAATAATTTTTTGGGGGTATAGTATGCTCTATGTATCAGCATTAAGTGGGAAACTCTCTGTGAAGGAGAAACCGATACCGTCTGGCCCATCTCCAGGATTTTCCTCCACTGTATGTCTGTTAATTTCCCAATATCCTCCTCCCATCCTTCCCTGCATCCAAGATGCTCTGATCTTACAGTGCTTTTACTACACAGTTGCGCATAAATTTCTGAAATAAAGCCCTTTACGTTTTCTGATTTGACCACTTTCTGAAGCAGTGGTGCATTGTTCCATACCAAGGGACGTGTCCTAAACTGAGCGCTCA
Source organism: Lithobates septentrionalis (assembly GCA_037952835.1). Classification (NCBI taxonomy): domain Eukaryota; kingdom Metazoa; phylum Chordata; class Amphibia; order Anura; family Ranidae; genus Lithobates; species Lithobates septentrionalis. The sequence goes on from JBBDGP010001672.1 coordinate 2,983,212, forward strand.
GAGCATATCTCATTTGTAAATATCTAAAAAATGTTTGTCTTGGAATCCCGTTTTTAGATTGAAGTTCCCCAAAAGACTTCAATACATTCCCTTTATATAACTGGGATAGTCTGTTTATACCCCATCTTTCCCATTCTTTAAACTCCCCCATAGCCACCACCTCCTGTAGGTTTCTGTTGCGCCACAAAGGAGCATACTCTGTAAAACCCATCATATCCCATAAATTTTTTTGTTGCCTTCCAAACCTTCATTAACATCCTGGTTGTGGGGCTACTACCGGGGAGGGAGTCTGCCTCTAATGCCTCCACCACTATCTTATGTGGCGCTTCCAGAGTCAAGAGGCCCCTGTCGGCATTGAGGATTTTCGGTGGGAAAGGTGTCCAAGTCAGATCTTGCCCCTAGGTATTCCTGCACCATGTAAAACAGACGCTGGCGATGGTTGCTGGAACCGATCATACCTTGGGGCTGCGGACCAAAAAATTGTCTGAACGCATCGGTCAGACGGCCACCTTCTCCACCGCTCCTTCTTTGACTGACCGAAGCCTCAGCAACACGTTGTCCAGAAACAGGAGTTTGTAACCTCCCAGTCTCTGGGAACGCGTTGCACAGACCTTTCTGCAAGGCCTCCCGAAGATGTTTCATCCTCTGCTCCCTCTGCGATGGCAAGATAAGGTCCGCAACCTTACCCTTGTAACGTGGATCAAGGAGGGTTGCCAGCCAGTATTGGTCCTTCTCCTTGATACCACGAATACGAGGATCCTTACGCAGGCTTTGCAGGATCAGGGAGGCCATGCAGTGTAGGTTTGCTGAGGCATTCGGTCCAGAGTCCTCTGGGTCACTAAGGACGACATGGTCCGCAGCCACCTCCTCCCAGCCACGTACAAGTCCATGTGTTTCTTGGGACTGATCCCTTAAAGACTGCTGCTGATGCTGAGTGCCAGGCTCTACCTCCATACTGACACAATCTTCCTCCTCCTCCTCGTCCTCTTCCTGTGTGATCGGCGGACACGCAGGAACACTGTCTGGCTAAAGGGGGCCTTGAGAGCTAAGGAAGTCCTCCTCTTCCTGCCTCTGTTCTGCCTCAAGTGCCCTGTCCATTATTCCACGCAGCGTGTGCTCCAACAGGTGGACAAGGGGGACAGTGTCACTGAAGCATGCATTGTCACTGCTCACCATCCTCGTGGCCTCCTCAAATGGTGACATGACAGTGCATGCATCCCTGATCATGGCCCACTGGCGTGGGGAAAAAAAACCAAGCTCCCCTGACCCTGTCCTGGTGCTATAGTCGCACAGGTACTCATTGATGGCCCTCTGCTTCGTGTGCAGCCGCTGCAGCATGGCCAACGTTGAGTGGTGGGCATGTCACAGATTAGGCGGTTCTTGGGCAGGTTAAACTCCTTTTGGAGGTCCGTCAGCCGAGCACTGGCATTTATATGACCGGCGGAAATGCACACAGACTTTCCTGGCCTGCCTCAGGACATCCTGTAAGCCCGGGTACCTGCCCAAGAACCGCTGCACCACCAAGTTAAGGAAGTGAGCCAAACAGGGCACATGGGTCATTTGTCCCTGTCGGAGGGCAGAGAGGAGGTTGGTGCCATTGTCGCAAACCACCATTCCTGCCTTAAGTTGGCGTGGCGTCAACCACCTCTGAACCTGCCCCTGCAGAGCTGACAGAACCTATGCCCCAGTGTGGCTCCTGTCCCCCAAGCACACCAGCTCAAGCACCGCATGGCATCTTTTGGCCTGCTTGCTGCGTAGCCCCTTGAACGGCTACGGAGCACCGCGGGTTCCGAGGACAAAGCACAGGAAGAGGCCATGGAAGAAGAAGAAGAGGAGGGGGTGGAGGAGAGAGGTGTGTCACAATCATTAGCATTTTGGAGGCATAGTGGCGGAACAACCTCCAACACTACTGCACCTTGTCCTGCATCCTTCCCAGCTGCCAGCAGAGTCACCCAATGCGCCATGAAACTTAGGTAACGTCCCTGTCCATGCCTGCTGGACCATGAGTCAGCGGTAATATGCACCTTACCGCTGACCGCCCTGTCCAGCGAGGCATGGACATTGCCTTCCACATGCTGGTAGAGAGCCGGAATCGCCTTCCGTGAGAAAAAGTGGCGTTTGGGTACCTGCCACTAAGGAACCGCACATTCCACAAACTCACGGAAGGGGGCAGAGTCTACCAACTGAAAAGGCAGCAGTTGAAGTGCTAGCAATTTTGCCAAGCTAGCATTCAACCGCTGGGCATGTGGATGGCTGGGAGCAAACTTCTTTCGGTGGTGCAGCAGCTGGGGCAGGGAAATTTGCCTGGTACAATCTGACGTCGGTGTACCAAAAGCAGATTGCCCACAAGTACTTGGCTGTGACACACCTAATTCTACACCTTCATTCCTCTCAGTGCAGGTCTCAGAGAGGACTGAAGGTATAGTGGGGTTGGAAATCTCAGCTGATGAGGAGCAAGGAGAGGTCCTCTTTGTTCTTTGGTGTGGGTCTTTTAGATACACTTGCCAACGAACTGCATGGCAGGTCAACATATGTCTGGTCAAACATGTGGTACCCAAGCGGGAGATGTTTTGGCCACGCAAGATACGCTTGAGACATATGTTGCAAATAGCAGCAGTGCGATCTGATGCACTCGTCTCAAAAAAGGCCCACACCAAAGAACTTTTTGAATAACGCGCAGAGACTGCAGCGCCCTGCACATGTGGAGCTTTGGGGTGTGATGCAGTCAATGTGCTGCCCTTAGACTGGCCCCTGGAGGGCATCCTGCCTCGTTGGTGATGTGCCGCCTCCTCCTCCTCCTCCTCTCTCCTATCAGGCACCCACGTTGAGTCAGTGACCTCATCATCCCCTCCCTCCTCATCACTGGAGCAAACCTGGCAGTATGCTGCAGCAGGGGGAGCATGACTGCCAGATTGCTGTCCTTCTTGGGCACCCCCTCTGTCCGTGCTCATGTTACTGCCTTCATCGAGCTCAGTATCATCATCAGAGCCTTCCAAACGCTGGGCATCCTCCTGGAGCATGTACCCAACACTGTGGTCAAACAGTTCGAGGGACTCCTCAGGAGGACAAGGTGGGGCTAGGGAAGGAGTCACTGATGACATTGAGCCGAGGGAAGAGGCCGCTGCTTTGCCAGACAAAGTACCCTGGGCATGGGTGAGATAGGATGAGGAGGATGAGGACGGCTTGGTCATCCACTCGACCAAGTCTTCCGCATGTTGGGGCTCAACGCGGCCAGCTGCCAAAAAAAAGGCCAAGCGTGTCCCACGGCCACGTGCTGATGAGGATGCACCGTCTCCACGACCAGCACTAGACACAGAGCCTGCTTGCCCTCTCTTATTGGCTTGGGACTGTCTGCCTCTCCTTCTTGGCCTTCCAGACATTCTAATGGCCTGTAGCTGCACTAAGCTGGGATATATATATATATATATATATATATGTACTGATACTGCAGCTAGCAAAATCAACTGCCTGCCTGTGGTATGAGAACACCACCAACCTTCTACAGGTAGCTTTAGCTGAACACTGTGAGGTGGACGCACCCCACTAACTTGTAGGTTTAGCTGAACACTGTGAGCAGGACGCACTGCACTAACTGTAAATAGTCTAGCTGCCTGACTGTGGTACTAATAGGATCAAAAGAACACCAGCAATTTTCTTCAGGTAGCTGTATATACTGTAACAAGACAAGCCTGCCTGTCAGTAAGAAGATAACAGGAACGGATCTAGCTGAACACTGTGAGCAGGACGCACCCCACTAACTTGTAGGTTTAGCTGAACACTGTGAGGTGGACGCACCACACTAACTTGTAGGTTTAGCTGAACACTGTGAGCAGGACGCACCCCACTAACTTGTAGGTTTAGCTGAACACTGTGAGCAGGACGCACCCCACTAACTTGTAGGTTTAGCTGAACACCGTGAGCAGGACGCACCCCACTAACTTGTAGGTTTAGCTGAACACTGTGAGCAGGACGCACTGCACTAACTGTAAATAGTCTAGCTGCCTGACTGTGGTACTAATAGGATCAAAAGAACACCAGTAATTTTCTTCAGGTAGCTGTATATACTGTAACAAGACAAGCCTGCCTGTCAGTAGGAAGATAACAGGAACGGATCTAGCTGAACACTGTGAGCAGGACGCACTGCACTAACTGTAAATAGTCTAGCTGCCTGACTGTGGTACTAATAGGATCAAAAGAACACCAGTAATTTTCTTCAGGTAGCTGTATATACTGTAACAAGACAAGCCTGCCTGTCAGTAGGAAGATAACAGGAACGGATCTAGCTGAACACTGTGAGCAGGACTCACTGCACTAACTGTAAATAGTCTAGCTGCCTGACTGTGGTACTAATAGGATCAAAAGAACACCAGTAATTTTCTTCAGGTAGCTGTATATACTGTAACAAGACAAGCCTGCCTGTCAGTAGGAAGATAACAGGAACGGATCTAGCTGAACACTGTGAGCAGGACCCACTGCACTAACTGTAAATAGACTAGCTGCCTGACTGTGGTACTAATAGGATCAAAAGAACACCAGCAATTTTCTTCAGATAGCTGTAAATACTGTAACAAGACAAGCCTGCCTGTCAGTAGGAAGATAACAGGAACGGATCTAGCTGAACACTGTGAGCAGGATGCACTGCACTAACTGTAAATAGTCTAGCTGCCTGACTGTGGTACTAATAGGATCAAAAGAACACCAGCAATTTTCTTCAGGTAGCTGTAAATACTGTAACAAGACAAGCCTGCCTGTCAGTAGGAAGATAACAGGAACGGATCTAGCTAAACTGAATACAGTGTATATATATATATATATATATGCAACACCTGGGATGCATATATATACACAATACACTGTAAGTGCAGCTAAACTGACTGACTGTTCTGCCTAATCTATCTAACTCAAATCAAATGACACTGTCTCTCTGTCTATCTCTTTCAACGCCGGAACACACACTACACAGGGCCGCCGTGCAGGCGGCCTTATATAGTGTGGGGCGTGTACTAAATCCCCTGAGCCATAATTGGCCAAAGCCTCCTTGGCTTTGGCCAATTACGGCTCTCTGTTTAGACGGCGCTGTGATTGGCCAAGCATGCGGGTCATAGTGCATGCTTGGCCAATCATCAGCCAGCAATGCACTGCGATGGCGCAGTGAATTATGGGCCGTGACGTGCCATGCGAATTTGGCGCGAACGGCCCATATCGTTCGCAATTCGACGAACGGGCGAACAGACGATGTTCGCGTCGAACATGGGTTCGACTCGAACACGAAGCTCATTCCTAGTCGTTAGAAACAATCTCTATTGTAAATTGGTGAAGTGCGAATTCCATCGTGAACAGGTTAAATTCCTGGGTTTTGTCATTTCCACTGCTGGTTTTTTAATGGACACAGAGAAAGTTTCAGCAGTAGTACAGTGGCCCCGACCCATGGGTTTACATCCTCTGCAGCATTTTCTTGGCTTTGCCAACTATTATTGGAAGTTTATTCGTAACTTCTCATCTCTGATCAAGCCCCTGACTGATATGATCAGAAAGGACGGTAACCCACAGAGTTGGTCTCCGAAGTCCATTAAGGCCTTTGAGAATCTCAAGGCTGCCTTTGTTTCTGCTCCTGTGTTGGCACATCCTGATCCTACAATACCTTTTATCCTTGAGGTTAATGCTTCTGAGACTGGAGTTGGCTCCCTTCTGTCTCAACGTCCTACCTCTGAGAGTGCTATGCATCCTTGTGGCTACTTTTCCAAGAAATTGTCACCTACGGAGTGCAATTAGGAGATTGTTGACAGAGAGCTGTTAGCCATCAATTTAGCCCTGAAAGAATGGAGACATCTCCTTGAAGATACCACTGTGCCGGTTCTCATTCTTACTCACCATAAGAATCTCACATTCTTGTCTGAGGCTAAACGTCTATCTCCCAGAAGGGCGCGATGGGATATTTTCTTGTCAAGTTTCAATTATATCATTCTTACCAGGTACAAAGAATGTAAGGGCTGGTGCTTTGTCACAACAGTTTTCCTCTACTTCCAAGATGGAGTCAGTTCCTGTGATTCCTCCTGATCATATTCTGGCTACGGTTCATACCAGTCTCACTTCTCCTTTGGGTGACAAAATTCTTGCTGCTCAGGTCCATGCTCCTACTGAGAAACCCTGTGACCGCTGCTTTATCCCAGAGAGTCTCCGTACTGCCATGCTCCAGACTTACCATTCTCCCGAGGCTGCTGGCCACCCTGGGAAGAATCAATCCTTTTGGGCCATTTTCCAACAATTCTAGTGGCCTAGTCTACGTTCTGATGTAAGTGCCTTCGTAGCTGCCTGTTCCATGTGTGCTCAGTAAGACTCCACGACACCTTCCAGTGGGCTTCCTACAACCCATACCCAATGGAGAGAGGCCCTGGACCCACCTGTCTATGGATTTCATTGTGGAGTTACCCAACTCCCAGGGCAACACAGTTATCCTTATGGTGGTTGACCATTTCTCGAAAATGTCCCATTGTATTACACTTAAGAAGTTGCCCACTTCTAAGGAACTGGCTTCCATTTTTGCTCTGGAGATTTTTCGCTTACATGGGCTAACCAAGGTGCTTGTCTCGGACAGGGGTAGTCAGTTTGTGTCCCGGCTCTGGTGAGACTTTTGTGCACAGTTGGGAATTCAGCTTTCTCTTCTGTGTATCACCCGCAGTCTAATGGGGCCACAGAACGAGCCAATCCATCATTGGAGCAATTTCTACGTTGCTATATTTCTGACCATCATAACAACTGGTCAGACCTATTACTGTGGGCAGAGTTTGCTCACAACAGTGCCTTGAATTCTGCTTCCCGATTGTCCCCGTTTATGGCGAATTATGGTTTCCAACCTTCCATGTTGCCTGACTTGTTTGTTTCGCAGAGTATTCCTGCGTTAGAGGAGCATCTCCGTGGTCTTCATACCATTTGGGCACAGGTCCAGGAGGCTTTGCGACATGCTAATGATGGGTACAGACTCCATGCTGACTGCAGACGCCTGCCTGTGCCTTCCTACCAGGTCGGGGACAGGGTCAGACTGTCATCTCGCAGACTCCGACTTCATGTTCCCTCACTGAAGTTCGCACCTTGGTTTATTGGGCCTTTCTGTATTCTTTTGCAGGATTAACCCAGTGGCTTACGCATTCGATCTTCCTTCTAATATGTGTATTTCAAATGTATTTCAAATCTCCTTATTAAAACCTTTGGTCTGCAACCGCTTTACCACCTCGGTGCCACCTCCTCACCCTGTACAGGTTGAGAACCATGAGGAGTATAAAGTAGAGTCCATTGTTGACTCCCGTAGGTTCCGTGGGAGCATACAGTATCTGGTGCATTGGAAAGGGTACAGTCCGGAGGAACACTCTTGGGTCTCATCCCCGGATGTACATGCCCCTGCCCTCCTCCGTGATTTCCATAGACATTTTCCCCAAGACTGGTGGTCCTCCAGGGGGGAGGGGTTGTTGAGGAGGGGGTACTGTCAGGGCTGGGCTCAGCCCTTCCTTCTCTGAGCTGGCCGCTCAGCTGTTTGGCTAATTGCCAGCTCCTATCTCTCCACAGTTACTCAGCTGTTGATGATATCCTGCTCGTCAGTCCTGCCTACTTAAGCCATTCAGCCCAGTGGATCTCTGCCTTCACCTTGGTCAACATCACAGAAACTATCTCCTGCGATCCTGTTCAAGACTTGCTTTGCTAACATCCCTTCTGGCTTCAGATCCTGCTTGCTGTTCCACTACATTGATCCCTGACTTCTGGCTTGGCTGACTATCTGTTTCGGTTACTGAACTTTGTTTTGACTACGTTTGTTCTTTTTACTTTTATTATTAAACAAGTGCAATTTAACTGTACTTCTGTCTCGGCCTGATTTCATGGTTTCTGACCATGAAATCAGGAAGCATGTCAAGTGGGCTTGTACACACTTAGGCCGTAGGTGGCTGGATAGGTGCAACATTTGATAGGCTGAACTTATGTGGAAAAGTGCAGCGCTAGAAAATTATTTACAATAATGTGTAAAATTATTAAAAATATTACAAGCTTAGATAATTACAAATCTGGGATGCCACGTAAAAATACCATATGAAAAATAATTATAGTAAAATAATAATGTAAATTGCATGAACCCAGTCCATATATAAGTGACACATGTATTTAGTCCATACAAAGTTATGTAGAAAATGTGACATATATAGAAGTAGAAAGTGTGTTGATAGAAGATCCACCACCGCTCAGAAGGGAGGCTTACCAGAAAAAATGGACCCAGATGGGCATATACCCACTGGTTCAATCAGGTGTGTAAAATGGGGATCCTTGATGGCGGCTACCACAGAAGGCACGGTTCAAGGTGGCCCGGGTGCTTGTAAAGATGTATTGGATGTGGATAGGTCCAATCAGGCATCAGGGTTTTATGTAGAGAAAATATGAGAGCACATAGCGTAATACTGTATTATGAAAACTCTTAACATTTATTGAAGGTAAAAAACACTCACATTTTAGGAGATAAAAAAGCGCTTTGTAAAATGAATTATGTGGCAGAACCAGTGGTATCGTCCGTCCCGACGCGTTTCGTCCTCTAGGACATCATCTGGGGTTGAACTGGTGGGGTATACAGAAAATTTAATTCAAGTGTAAACCTGGTCGAACCAGTAATTGGTGGTGGCTAGTGGAAAGGGGTTTAACCTCCCATCGTTGAGTGAGGACCCCTTAGGTAGAACACACAGCAGGTGACCTGAGCCCCCATGTCATATGAGCCCCAAATGCACAGTGAGATCATCAAAGCCATAGCCTGCACCCAAACACGGATCAAGACCTTGTAAAGGTGTAACCTGACCATTAAAGAGGCTGGTGCTGCATTGCGCCAGGGGGATGGTGTTATGGGGCCTTCTGCCTGCCATCCATAGACATGACAAGCAGTTAGGTGTATCTGCATGGGCTCAGGCAGTTGCATTGCTAGGAAACAGCCCAGGAGAGCCCTGTACATCTGCAGCCCCCCCCCCCCAGAGCAGTGACAGTGTGGTGTCAGGGCCGTCTTTAACGTAGGGTGAATAGGGCAGCTGCCCCAAGCCCAGTCACTGTTTTGGGGCCTGAAACAGCTGCCCCTTGAGCCCACGCTGCCTGTACATTGAGGGCCCCCCACAATGCCACTGTTATTGAGGCAGCGCCACAGCGGTAGTTCACAGAGAGCAGGGGAGGGGGCAGGATGGAGCCGGGAGCACCACTGACTCTCAGATCCCACCCCGATGCAGTCTTGGTGGTCAGGAAAAGGCAGAGGCTGCAGGTGCAGCTAAGTATCGTGTTGGGTTTGGAGTAGGAGCGCCAGCACTGAGATCCCAAGAGCGCGGATTGGATGTGAGCTGGCTGGCAGGTACAGTAGGGCCTTCTCCCCAATGCTATCATGTACAATTAAACTGGCTGCCTGTAGATTGTCTGATGAGGCTGCTCTGGTGGACACTGATGAGGTGGCACTGAAGGACACTGATGGGCTGCACTGGTGGGCACTGATGAGGTGGCACTGATAGGCTGAACTAGTGGGCACTGATAGGCTGCACTGGTGGGCACTGATGAGGTGGCATTGATGGACACTGATGGGCTGCACTGGTGGGCACTGATGAGGTGGCACTAATGGACACTGATAGGCTGCACTGGTGGGCACTGATAAGGTGGCACAGATGGGCTGCACTGGTGGACACTAATGAGGTGACACTGATGGACACTGATAGGTTGCACTGATGGACACTGATAGGCTGCGCTGGTAGGCACTGATGAGGTGGCACGGATGGACACTGATGGGCTGCAGTGATGGACACTGATAGGCTGCACTGATGGGCACTAATAGGCTGCACTGGTGGGCACTGATGAGGTGGCGCTGAAGAACACTGATGGGCTGCACTGATGGACACTGATGGGTTGGCATGGATGGACACTGATGGGCAATGATAGGCTACACAGGTGTGCACTGATGAGGTGGCACTTATGGACACTGATGGGCTGCACTGGTAGGCACTGATGAGGTGGCACTGATGGGCACTGATAGGTTGCACTGAAGGACATTATTGGACTGCGCTGGTAGGGACTGATTAGGTGGCACGGATGGGCACTGATAGGCTGCACTGATAGGCTGCACTGATGGACACTGATAGGCTGCACTGATGTGCACTGATGATGTGGCACTGATTGACACTGATAGGCTGCAAACGTGGACACTGATGAGGTGGGACTGATGGACACTGATGGGCTGCACTGGTGGGTACTGATGAGGTGGCACCAATGGACACTGATAGGCTGCACTGGTGGGCACTGATAGGCTGCGCTAGTGGGCATGGATAGGCTGCACTGACGAGGCTGCACTAATGGGCACTGATGAGGCTGTGCTGACTAAACTGCACTTATGGGCACTGATGAGGCTGTACTGATTAGACTGCACTGGTGGGCACTGATGGGCTGCACTGATGAGTCTGCACTGATGGGCACTTATATGCTGCACTGATGAGCACTGATAAGGCTGCACTGATGAGTACACTGCACTGATGGACAGCGATGATGCTGCACTGATGAGGCTGCACTGATGGAGACTGATGAGGCTGCACTGATGAGACTTCACTGATGAAACTGCACTGATGGGTACTGATGAGGCTGCACTGATTAAATTGCAATGATGAGGCTGCACTGATGGATACTGATGAGGCTGCACTGATGAGGCTGCACTAATGGGGCTGCACTGGTGAGGCTACACTGATGAGGCTGCACTGATGAGGCTGCACTGATAAGGTGGCTTATTGGCTTCCTTTTCCTCAGACAGTGACAGCGCTGAGGAAAGGAAATGCCAATAGCCGACATATGTTTACATGTGATCAGCTGTGATTGGACACAGCTGATCACATGGTAAAGAGATTACGTCATTGGCTATTTACCGTGATCGGTTATGTGCTGTGTCCAAGGGACACAGCTCACCACCGGTTGCTGTGCATTAAGAATGGGAGGAGGTCATATGACGTCCTCCCAGAACAAGAGCAGTGCCGCCCGCCTCTCATTGTACCATAGGCTGAGTGGGAACCAATTAAATGTTCCTGATGTATACAATAGATCTAAATAAGGCAGCATGTAAATGGCAGGCAAAATATTTCAATGCAGAGCAGTGTTCCTATATATTGTCATCTCTTAGATGTGGATGTCCAAGCCTTATTTTATCCTAAGGCTTAATGTGGCTGTAAAGGGTGAAGATTTTTTACCTTCATGCATTATATACATGAAGGTAAAAAACCTTTCAGTGTACTTACCTGAGCCCGGTCGCGATCCATCAATGTGCACAAGAGGCTCTGCTCTCCCACGTCTCTCCCTTTTTCTTTGCTCAGACACAGCAGTGGCAGACATTGGCTGTCACTGTTGTCAGTCACAGCCAGTGAAGAGGGAGTGGGGGGCGGGACTGAGCCATACTCTGTATGTCCCATAGTATGGGGGGGGCAAGAAAATATTTGCCCAGGGACCATTCAATATTAAAGATGGCCCTGTGTGGGGCTGCTGAGATCTGCTTACGGTACATATTATAGTAGAAACCTAGGTTTTCCTCAGCATGTCCATGAACTGTATTAAACTTTTTTTTAGGAAAAGTTATACCTTAAATATAACATGAACAATTTGCTTATGGGAAAAACATAGCCTGTAAATTTTAACTCTTAATTTCTCTTTTCATACAGATTGTGTCTGCAAACCATAATATTCCAGTTGCTGGCATTGTGAACCTCCATGACCCTGTTGCCCACAGAAACCATGAAGAAACACTACTACTGTACCTCATGCTTCAGACGGAACATCAAGTGCTTAGTTTTCCCTGCATTCATATTAGGATCTATGGCTTTGGTTTTCCTGCTTTTCGTGTCATTAAACCTAAAAGGTTACACCTTGATTGCAAGGAAATTAGTTATTACAGATAACTATTTCCAGGCTTTCAGAATTCAAACAAATACATTTCAGACAGTGGAAAACTCTGACACATCCCAAACTGTAGTAGAGTCTCAGCAAGCTGGAAAAGAAGATCACATATCTCAGGACACTTCTCAATACAAATATATAATTACTGAACCTAATAAATGTCAGAAAACCAAGCCCTTTCTTATTCTCCTTATAGCAGTACAGGCATGGCAAATGGAGACTCGTCAAGCCATCAGGCAAACTTGGGGAAAAGAAGACTTTTTACCTGGAGTAAATATATTGAGATTGTTTTTAATAGGCAAAGAAGCTAAGAATTATAATGATGTAGAAAAGAAAATAGTAATTGAAAGTCAGCAATATCATGATATCATCCAGCAGGACTATTTGGATACCTATAATAACCTAACTCTAAAAACACTGATGGGCCTGCATTGGGTTGCAAAGTACTGTCCACAGGCATCTTACATCATGAAGACAGACAGTGACATGTTTGTTAATACTGAATATTTAGTGCATACATTACTGAAACCAGACCAGCCACCCAGGAAGAACTACTTTACAGGTTATTTAATGAGAGGTTATGCACCCAATCGCAATAAGGAGAGCAAATGGTACATGTCTCCAGATCTGTATCCAGGTGAAGAATACCCTTTGTTTTGCTCAGGAACGGGTTATGTTTTCTCTGGAGACCTTGCGGAAAAGATACTTAACATTTCTGCAAGTATTAGGCTACTTCATTTAGAAGATGTGTTTGTTGGCATATGTCTGGACAAACTTGAGATTCCACCTGTACCCCCACCTAAGGATTCTGATTTCAACCACTGGAAAGTTTCTTATTCTCACTGTGTGTACAACCGTTTGGTCACCTCCCACCAGTTTGAGCCCCAGGAACTGATCAGCTACTGGAATAATTTACAACAAAATAAACATACCTGCATCTAACTTATCAACTAAAACATGTTGCTGCCGTTGACAAATGTCAAAAGACTAATCAGAATGCATGAATGTTTTAAGTAAATATTTTCAAGGTACCACCACTGCTATAATATTACAAATATTTTAAATATTAAAATATGATAGCAGGAAGGCTTACAAATATGAAACTTAAAAAACTCCATTGTAATTAATGGTAATAGGGCATTTATTCATTTAAAAAAGAAAACAAAGGAACTACTGAAGGATTTATTAAAATCTTTTGTGATCAATTGTGGAGTATTGTGATTACACATCAAATATGAGCTGTAGGATGTAGAAAAGATGATCCGCACACCGGTCGTTCTTATTTTTTTTTAAATGTACAAACACAGATAAATTCAGTTGACGCGTTTCAACCTAAAAGCCCTTGGTCATAACCACCTGCATTAGCTGTAGGATACCTTCCATAAGGAAGGTGAGCCAACAGTCTCAAGTGGAGAATTCCAGTAGGCAGCAAAGAAGTGTATTAACCACTTGACCTCTGGAAGATTTACCCCCCCCTTCATGACCAGGCCTTTTTTTGTTTTTTTTTTGGCACTGTGTTATTTTACCTGACAATTGCGCAGTCATGCAATGCTGTACACAAATTAAATTTATATCATTTTTTTCCCCACAAATAGAGCTTTCTTTTGGAGGTATTTGGTCACCACTGAGTTTTTAAACCTGAAAATTATGAAAAAAAAACAATATTTTTTACTTTCTGCTGTAAAACATATCCGATAAAAATGTAAAAAAATCATATTTCTTCATAAATTTAGGTAGTATTCTGCTACATATTTTTGGTAAACAAAATCTCAGTAAGTGTATATTGATTGATTTGCACTAAAGTTATAGCATCTACAAACTATGGTATATATACTGGAACTTTTATTTAGTTACTATTTTTATATTAGCATGGCGGCGATCAGCGACTTATAGCGGGACTGTGAAGTATGGCTACAAATCTGACATTAACTGACACTTTTGACACTTTGTGGGAGCTGGTGGTCAATCATTGGCAGGGACCCGCTGATTGGCTTGTGCTGTGAATAATTAAAGCACAGCCGGTACAGCAGCCACATGCCCACGCGCCCCCTACCCGGTAGTGCTGGATCTCATACTAGATACGTGATCCAGTGTAGGAGAGCCACTCTGCCACCGTACTCCTACGTGAGGTGGTTGGCACTATAACATTGCTAGTTTAACCACCTAAAGACCGGACACTTTCTCCCCCTTCCTGCGCCAAACATTTTTCAGCTTTTAGCGCTGTTACACTTTGAATGACAATTACTCAGTCATGCAATACTGTACCCAAATTAAGTTTTTTGAAGTTGCAATTGTTTGTCACAATTTTTTGGAAAATAAAGAAATTTAAAAAAAAAAATTTTTTTTTACAAAGTTGTCATTTAAAAAAATTATTTCTCACACACAGCATAGGCATACTTAAAAAAACACCCCAAAACACATTCTGATATGTCTCCTGAGTATGGGGATATCACATGTGTCTGACATTTTCACAACCCATATGTGGGCTATTAACCACTTCAGCTCCGGAAGGATTTGCCCCCTTAATGACCAGGCCATATTTTGGGATATGGCACTGCGTTGCTTTAACTGACAATTGCGCAGTCGTGCGATGCCCAAACAAAATTGATGTCCTTTTTTCCCACAATTATAGCTTTCTTTTGGTGGTATTTGATCACCTCTGTGGTTTTTAATTTTTGCGCTATAAACAAAATAAAAGCACCAATTTAAAAAAAAAAAAACAATATTTTTTATTTTTTGCTATAATAAATATCCAAAAAAAGTTTTTCAAAAAACAAAATGTATTCATCAGTTTAGGCTAATATGTATTCTTCTACATATTTATGGTAAAAAAAATTACAAGTGTATATTGATTGGGTTTGCAAAAAAAGTTATAGCGCCTACAAAATAGGGGATAGATTTATGGCATTTTTATTATTATTATATTTTTTACTAGTAATGGTGGTGATCTTGCGGCAGACAGATCTGCTATGGTGGTATGGTTCTTAAAGGAGCCAACGTACAGGTACAGCGATTTACGCAGGGGAGACAACCTGCCACCGTAAGTGTACGTGAGCCGGTCAGAAAGTGGTTAAGGAGCATATAGTATACATAAAATATGCATCTAATTTCCTGTCTGCCTATAACATACAGTATTTGGAGGCCCTGGAGCCCCAGGACACTGGGGCTCCAGGCAAACACTCCAAGGTATTTTCTGAAAGTCATAGTGAGTCTTTTAAAAAGGAAGTGCAATTTTTTACACAAGTTTTTGGACAATGCGGGAAAGAAAATGAAAATGATTTTTTTTTCACACAACTTGTCAATTAACCACTCCAGCCCCGGAGGATTTGGCTGCTCATTGACCGGGGCACTTTTTACAATTTGGCACTGCGCTGCTTTAACTGGTAAATGTGCGGTCATGCAATGCTGTACCCAAACGAAGAAGGCGTCCTTTTTTTCCCATAAATATAGCTTTCTTTTGATGTTATTTGATTGCCTCTGCAATTTTTATTTTTTGCGATATAAATGGAAAAATACCAAAAATTTGGGAAAAAAATGATATTTTCTACTTTTTCTTATAAAAAAAATTCAATAAACTCAATTTTAGTCATACATTTGGGCCAAAATTTATTAAGCCACATGTCTTTGGTAAAAAAAGGTCAATAAGCGTATATTTATTGGTTTCGCAAAAGTTATAGCATCTACAAACTAGGGTACATTTTCTGGAATTAACACAGCTTATAGTACTGACTACCCATCTCATTTCTTGAGACGCTAAAATGGCAGGGCAGTATTTTTTTGTCACAAGTGATTGAAAAATGACAAAAAAATAAATAAAAATTACACAAAGTTGTCACTAAATTATATATTGCTCACACGTGCCATGGTTATATGTGGAATTGCACCCCAAAATACATTCTGCTGCTTCTCCTGAGTACGGGGATACATCATGTGTGAGACTTTTTGAGAGCCTAGCCACGTATAGGACCCCAAAAACCAAGCACCGCCTTCAGGCTTTCTAAGAGCGTAAAATGGTGATTTCACTTCCTCACTACCTATCACAGTTTCGGAGGCCCTGAAATGTCAAAATAGCACAAAACCCCCACAAATTACCCCATTTTGGAAAGAAGACACTTCAAGCTTTTTGCTGAGAGTCATGTTGTGTTCATAGAAAAATTACATTTAAAAATGTAATTTTTAAATATACAGTGGGGACGGAAAGTATTCAGACCCCTTAAATTTTTCAGTCTTTGTTATATTGCAGCCATTTGCTAAAATCATTTAAGTTCATTTTTTTTCCTCAATAATGTACACACAGCGCCCCATATTGACAGAAAAACACAGAATTGTTGACATTTTTGCAGATTTATTAAAAAAGAAAAACTGAAATATCACATGGTCCTAAGTATTCAGACCCTTTGCTGTGACACTCATATATTTAACTCCGGTGCTGTCCATTTCTTCTGATCATCCTTGAGATGGTTCTACACCTTCAATTGAGTCCTTGGACTTGATTAGGAAAGCCACACACATGTCTATATAAGACCTTACAGCTCACAGTGCATGTCAGAGCAAATGAGAATCATGAGGTCAAAGGAACTTCCTGAAGAGCTCAGAGACAGAATTGTGGCAAGGCACAGATCTGGCCAAGGTTACAAAAAAAATTCTGCTGCACTTAAGGTTCCTAAGAGCACAGTGGCCGCCATAATCCTTAAATAGAAGACGTTTGGGACGACCAGAACCCTTCCTAGAGCTGGCCGTCCGGCCAAACTGAGCTATCGTGGGAGAAGAGCCTTGGTGAGAGAGGTAAAAAAGAACTCAAAGATCACTGTGGCTGAGCTCCAGAGATGCAGTCGGGAGATGAGAGAAATTTATAGAAAGTCAACCATCACTGCAGCCCTCCACCAGTCAGGGCTTTATGGCAGAGTGGCCCGACGGAAGCCTCTCCTCAGTGCAAGACACATGAAAGCCCTCATGGAGTTTGCTAAAAAACACCTGAAGGACTCCAAGATGGTGAGAAATAAGATTCTCTGGTCTGATGAGACCAAGATAGAACTTTTTGGCCTTAATTCTAAGAGGTATGTGTGGAGAAAACCAGGCACTGCTCATCACCTGTCCAATACAGTCCCAACAGTGAAGCATGGTGGTGGCAGCATCATGCTGTGGGGGTGTTTTTCAGCTGCAAGGACAGGACGACTGGTTGCAATTGAGGGAAAGATGAATGGGGCCAAGTACAAGGATATCCTGCACGGAAACCTTCTCCAGAGTGCTCAGGACCTTAGACTGGGCCGAAGGTTTAACTTCCAACAAAACAATGACCCTAAGCACACAGCTAAAATAACGAAGGAGTGGCTTCACAACATCTCCGTGACTGTTCTTGAATGGCCCAGCCAGAGCCCTGACTTAAACCCAATTAAGCATCTCTGGAGAGACCTAAAAATGGCTGTCCACCAACGTTTACCATCCATCATGACAGAACTGGAGAGGATCTGCAAGGAGGAATGGCAGAGGATCCCCAAATCCAGGTGTGAAAAACTTGTTGCATCTTTCCCAAAAAGACTCCTGGCTGTATTGGATCAAAAGGGTGCTTCTACTAAATACTGAGCAAAGGGTCTGAATACTTAGGACCATGTGATATTTAAGTTTTTCTTTTTTAATAAATCTGCAAAAATGTCAACAATTCTGTGTTTTTCTGTCAATATGGGGTGCTGTGTGTACATTAATGAGGAAAAAAATTAACCTAAATGATTTTAGCAAAGGGCTGCAATATAACAAAGAGTGAAAAATGTAAGGGGGGTCTGAATACTTTACATCCCCACTGTAATTTAAAAAATTGAATTTAAAAATTACATTTTAAAAAATTTAATTTTTCCAAAACTTGTGGCAAAATATAAAATATTCTATGAACACAACATGCCTCTCAGCAAAAAGCTTGAAGTGTCTTCTTTCCAAAATGGGGTAATTTGTGGGGGTTTTGTACTATTTTGACATTTCAGGGCCTCCGAAACTGTGATAGGTAGTTGGGAAGTGAAATCACCATTTTACGCTCTTAGAAAGCCTGAAGGCGGTGATTGGTTTTCGGGGTCCTTTACATGGCTAGGCTCCCAAAAAGTCTCACACATGTGGTATCCCCATACTCAGGAGAAGCAGCAGAATGTATTTTGGGGTGTAATTCCACATATAACCATGCCGAAACTTGTGGCAAAATATAAAATATTCCACTCAACATGCCTATCAGCAAATAACTTGGGGTGTCTACTTCCCAAAAAGGGGTCATTTGGGGGGGGGTTGAACTGTCCTGCCATTTTATGCACAACATTTAGAAGATTTTGTCACACATCACCCACTCTTCTAACCACTTGCAGACAAAGCCCTTTCTGACACTTTTTGTTTACATGAAAAAATATTATTTTTTTGCAAGAAAATGACTTTGAACCCCCAAATATTATATATTTTTTTAAAGCCAAGGTCCTACAGATTAATATGGTGGGTGTTGCAAATTTTGTTTTTACACAGTATTTGCACAGCGATTTTTCAAACTAATTTTTTTTGGAAAAACACACTTATTTTCATTTTAATGCACTAAAACACACTATATTGCCCAAATGTTTGATGAAATAAAAAAGATGATCTTATCCCGAGTACATGGATACCAAACACGACATGCTTTAAAATTGCGCACAAACGTGCAGCGGCAACAAACTACATACATTTTTAAAAGCCTTTACAGGTTACCATTTTAGATTCACAGAGGAGGTCCACTGCTAAAATTACTGCACTCGATCTGACCTTCGCGGTGATACCTCACATGCATGGTGCAATTGCTGTTTACATATGACACCAGACTAGGGATGAGCCGAACACCCTCCCTGTTCGGTTCGCATCAGAACTTGCAAACAGGCAAAAAATTTGTTCGAACATGCGAACACGGTTAAATTCTATGGGACACGAACATGAATAATAAAAAGTGCTAATTTTAAAGGCTTATATACAAGTTATTGTCATTAAAAGTGTTTGGGGACCTGGGTCCTGCCCCAGGGGACAAGGATCAATGTAAAAAAAAGTTTTAAAAACGGCCGTTTTTTCGGGAGTAGTGATTTTAATAATGCTTAAAATGAAACAATAAAAGTGTAATATCCCTTTAAATTTCATACCTGGGGGGTGTCTATAGTATGCCTGTAAAGGGGTGCATGTTTCCCGTGTTTAGAACAGTCTGACAGTAAAATGACATTTCAAAGGAAAAAAAGTCATTCAAAACTACTCTCGGCTATTAATGAATTGCCGGTCCGACAATACACATAAAAGTTCATTGATAAAAACGGCATGGGAATTCCCCACAGGGGAACCTCGAACCAAAAATTAAAAAAAAAAAGACGTGGGGGGTCCCCCTAAATTCCATACCAGGCCCTTCAGGTCTGGTATGGATATTAAGTAGAACCCTGGCCAAAATGTAAAAAAAAAATGGCGTGGGGTCCCCACTTAAAATCTATACCAGACCCTTCAGGTCTGGTATGGATTTTAAGGGGAACCCCGCACCAAAATTTAAAAAAAAAGGGCGTGGGGTCCCCCCAAAAATCCATACCAGACCCTTATCCGAGCACGCAACCTGGCAGGCCGCAGGAAAAGAGGGGGGACGAGAGAGCGCCCCCCCTCCTGAACCATACCAGGCCACATGCCCTCAACATTGGGAGGGTGCTTTGGGGTAGCCCCCCAAAACACCTTGTCCCCATGTTGATGAGGACAAGGGCCTCATCCCCACAACCCTTGCCCAGTGGTTGTAGGGGTCTGTGGGTGGGGGCTTATCGGAATCTGGAAGCCCCCTTTAACAAGGGGACACCCAGATCCCAGCCCTCCCCCCTGTGTGAAATGGTAAGGGGGTACAAAAGTACCCCTACCATTTCACAAAAAAACTGTCAAAAATGTTAAAAATGACAAGAGACAGTTTTTGACAATTCCTTTATTTAAATGCTTCTTCTTTCTTCTATCTTCTATCTTCTTTCTTTTATCTTCTATCTTCCTTCGGTTTCTTCCTCCATCTTCTTCTGGTTCTTCCTCCGGTGTTCTCGTCCGACATCTCCTTTGCGGCGTCTTCTTATCTTCTTCTCCCCTGGCCGCTCTGCATCCATGATGGCATGGAGGGAGGCTCCCGCTGTGTGACGCTTATCTCTTCATCTTTTTCTTCATCTTATTTAAATGCTTCTTCTTTCTTCTATCTTCTATCTTCCTTCGGTTTCTTCCTCCATCTTCTTCTGGTTCTTCTGGTTCTTCCTCCGGTGTTCTCGTCCGGCATCTCCATCGCAGCGTCTTCTTATCTTCTTCTCCTCGGGCCGCACCGCATCCATGATGGCATGGAGGGAGGCTCCCGCTGTGTGACGCTTCTCTCTTCATCTTTTTCTATATCTTTTTCTCTTCAACTTCTTCTCTTCATCTTCTTGTCTTCATCTTCTTTTCGGGTTGCACCGCATCCATGATGGCATGGAGGGAGGCTCCCGCTGTGTGACGCTTCTCCTCTTCTGATGGTTCTTAAATAACGGGGGGCGGGCATTCCCCATGACATCAGAGGGGGGCGGGGTCACCTGGTACGTAACCCTGCCCCCTTCTGACATCATGCCCCCCCCATTATTTAAGAACCGGCAGAAATGGAGAAGCGTCACACAGCGGGAGCCTCCCTCCATGCCATCATGGATGCGGAGCGGCCCGAAAAAAGAAGATGAAGACAAGAAGATGAAGAGAAGAAGATGAAGAGGAAAAGATGAAGAAAAAGATGAAGAGAGAAGCGTCACACAGCGGGAGCCTCCTTCCATGCCATCATGGATGCGGAGCTCCCCGAGGAGAAGATAAGAAGACGCCGCGGAGGAGATGCCGGACGAGAACACCGGAGGAAGAACCAGAAGAACCAGAAGAAGAAGAAGATGGAGGAAGAAACTGAAGGAAGATAGAAGAAAGGAGATAGAAGATAGAAGAAAGAAGAAGCATTTAACCACCTCAATACTGGGCATTTTCGCCCCCTTCCTGCCCAAGCCATTTTTCAGCTTTCAGCGCTGTCGCACTTTGAATGACAATTGCGCGGTCATACAACACTGTACCCAAATTAAATTGTTATCATTTTTTCCCCACAAATAGAGCTTTCTTTCAGTGGTATTTGATCACCTCTGCGGTTTTTATTTTTTGCGCTATAAACAAAAGAAGAGTGACAAGTTTTAAAAAAAACACAATAATTTTTACCTTTTACGATAATAAATATCCAATTCTTTTTCTTTAAAACAAATTTTTTTTCTCAGTTTAGGCCGATATGTATTCTTGTACATATTTTTGGTAAAAAAAAATCGCAATAAGCGTATATAGATTGGTTTGCGCAAAAGTTATAGCGTCTACAAAATAGGGGGTAGTTTTATAACATTTTTATTTTTTTAAATTTTTTTACTAGTAATGGCGGCGATCTGCGATTTTTATCGTGACTGCGATATTGCGGCGGACACATTCACATTTATACAGCGATCCGTGCTATAAAAATGCATTGATTACTGTATAAATGTGACAGGCAGTGAAGGGGTTAACACTAGATGGTGATCGAGGGGTTAACTGTGTTGCTAGGGAGTGATTCTAACTGTAGGGGGCGGGGACTCACTAAGGGAGGAGACCGATCGGTGTTCCGCTGTACTGGGAACATACCATCGGTCTCCTCTCCTCTGACAGGAAGGTGGATCTGTGTGTTTACACACACAGATCCACAGTCCTGCTGTGTTACCGGTAATCGCGGGTGCCTGGGGGACATCGTGGCCGCCGGGCACGCGCACCGGGTGCCTAGTGACACGGCGAGTGCGCGCGATCGCTGGCGGCGGCGTGCGCGCGCCCCCTGGTGGCCTAGGAAAGCGAGGACGTCATATGACGCCCGCCCGCAACGAGAGCTGCGCCGCCTGGCCGTCAATTGACGGCCGGCGGTCAGCAAGCAGTTAAATAAAGGAATTGTCAAAAACTGTCTCTTGTCATTTTTAACATTTTTGAGTTTTTTTGTGAAATGGTAGGCCCTTACCATTTTACACAGGGGGGAGGGCCGGGATCTGAGGGTCCCTTTGTTAAAGGGGGCTTCCAGATTCCGATAAGCCCCCCGCCTGCAGAACCCCACAACCACCGGGCAAGAGTTATGGGGATGAAGCCCTTGTCCCCATCAACATGGGGACAAGGTGTTTTGGGGGGCTACCCCAAAGCACCCTCCCAATGTTGAGGGCATGTGGCCTGGTGCAGTTCAGGAGGGGGGGCGCTCTCTCTTCCCCCCTCTTTTCCTGCAGCCTGCCAGGTTGCGTGCTCGGATAAGGGTCTGGTATGGATTTTTGGGGGGACCCCACGCCATTTTTTTTTTATTTTGGCGCGGGGTTCCCCTTAAAATCCATACCAGACCTGAAAGGCCTGGTATGATATTTAGGGGGACCCCACGTCATTTTTTTTTACATTTTGGTTCGGGGTTCCCCTGTGGGGAATTCCCATGCCGTTTTTATCAATGAACTTTTATGTGTATTGTCGGACTGGCAATTCATTAATAGCCGCGAATAGTTTTAAATGACTTTTTTTCCTTTGAAATGTCATTTTGCTGTCAGACTGTTCTAAACACGGGAAACATGCGCCCCTCTACAGGCATACTATAGACACCCCCCAGGTACAAAATTTAAAGAGATATTACACTTTTATTGTTTCATTTTAAGCATTATTAAAATCACTGCTCCCGAAAAAACGTCAGTTTTTAAAACTTTTTTTTGCATTGATCCATGTCCCCTGGGGCCGGACCCAGGTCCCCAAACACTTTTTATGACAATACCATGCATATAAGCCTTTAAAATTAGCACTTTTGATTTCTCCCATAGACTTTTAAAGGGTGTTCCGCGGCATTCGAATTTCCCGCGAACACCCCAAATTGTTCGCTGTTCAGCGAACTGGCAAACAGCCAATGTTCAAAGCTCATCCCTACACCAGACTGACGCTTGTGTTGGCCTTTGTGCGTGAGCATGGGGGGATAGAGGCGCTTTCTTTTTTTCTTTAATTTTTTTTATATATTTATTTTGCTTTTTTATTTTATTTTTAAAATGTTCCATTATTTTTTTTTATCATTTTTATTGTTCTCAGTGAATGTAAATATCCCCTATGATAGCAATAGGTAGTGACAGGTACTCTTTTTTGATAAAATTGGTGTCTATTAGACCCTAGATCTCTCCTCTGCCCTCAAAGCATCTGACCACACCAAGATTGGTGTGATAAAATGCTTTGCCAATTTCCCAATCGCGTAGCTTCCGGTTTCTAGGCCATAGAGATTGGAGCCATTCTGGTCTCTGATCAGCTCTATGGTCAGCTGGCGGAACCACCGGCTGCATTCTCGGGTTCCCTGTTGGGACAGGAGAGCCAGAGAAAACCATGAAAGACTGTGGGGGGGGGCATTCCCTCCCACTGCTGGTAAAAGCAGTATAGAGGCTAATTAGCCGCTAGGATTGCTTTTATATAAAAGCCAACCACTGGCTGAAAAGAATGATACCAAGATGATACCTAAACCTGCAGGCATCATTCTGGTATAACCACTCAAAGTCCAGCAATATACGTTGCTGGTCCTTATTGGGCATACATTGTAATGTTCTTGTGGGCTGCATGAAAAAATAGATTGATCGGTGGGTATGCCCATCATTAGAATACTGCCCTTTATCCACCCACTTCTAATGATGGGCATACATGCACCATTTTTTTTTTAAACTATGGTGGTGGAATCACCTCCTACAATGCTGTAGTCGCTTATTTATGTATCGTGGGAGCAAACGCTGTTGCTGTCAAGATAAATAAATCAGTGCTGCAGCTGAATGGTGTACCTGCTAAGTATATTATGGTTAACAATAAAACAAAGTAACATTACAGTATAACAGTAAGACATACCATACCTGCAAAGAAAATACAATAAAACATAGTAAAAATAAAACATTTTTTAACACAATCTGTGCCTAAAAAAATATATGCCGACGCATGGGGGTAATCCACCCCTAATGTTAGGGGCAAATCGACCCTCCACCCCTGCCCCCATGCTTCGGCATATATGCTCTTTTTTTTTTTAACTGTGATGGTGAAATCACCTTCTACAGTGCTGGAGTCGCTGATTTACATATCATGGAAGCAAACGCTGTTGCTGTCAAGATAAATAAATCAGTGTTGCAGCTGAATGGCGTACCTGAAAACAAAAAATGGTTAACAATAAAACACAGTAACCAGTAAAGTATAAAATAATTACATACCTGAAAAGCAAACATGATAAAACGTAGTAACAATAAAACATTGTATTGTAGAATACAGTAAAAAAGAGCAGAACAATAGCGAGACAACAGAGAGAGCAAGAGCAATAAAACGGCAACTATTATTATTATATATATATATATATATATATATATATATATATATATATATATTTTTTTACACTTTTATTTGTAACTGTAATGCCCCGTACACACGATCGGACATTGATCGGACATTCCGACAACAAAATCCATGGATTTTTTCCGACGGATGTTGGCTCAAACTTGTTTTGCATACACACGGTCGCACAAAGTTGACGGAATTTCCGATCGCCAAGAACGTGGTCACATACACCATGTATGACGAGACTATAAAAGGGCAGTTCAGAACCAAGCGCGGCACCCTTTGGGCTCCTTTTGCTAATCTCATGTTAGTAAAAGTTTGGTGAGAGACAATTCGTGCTTTTTCAGACTCGTGGCTTTCAGAGCGTTTTCTGCTGTTCAGTTTGGGCTTGTGGGTTTTTATCTGGTCTTCAGTGCGTGCAGCGAGTACAATTGACTTGTCATTGTGTTCTTGTTCGTTTTTTACTGATTTTCAGGTCGCTCTTCACAGGCCTTGCTGTTCTTCAGTGCGTTCTGTTACTTCGTTCTGAGCAGCCGACCGTTTTCTAGCCATGTTGCGTATACGTACTCCTCGTAGAGTTCGTGCTGTGCGGGGGCTTGGTGTTGGGGTCCTTACCTTGACACAAGTCCAGTCCATGAACAGGGTGGGGAGGAGTTCATGGACCAAGAATTGGTTGCTCCAGCGTGACCAGTTCTGTCACATGCCTTTGCTCCGTGAGATCCGTGAGAATAATCCTGATGATTTCAGGAACTTTCTTAGGATGACGGACCCCGTATTTCACTGTTTGTTGGCTTTGCTGACCCCCTATATCAGCAGGCAGGATACCTGCATGAGGCAAGCCATCACTCCGGAGCAGAGGCTAGTCACCACCCTGCGGTACTTGGTGACAGGGAGAAGCCTGCAGGACCTCAAGTTCTCGACAGGCATCTCCCCCCAGGCTCTGGGGATCATTATCCCGGAGACCTGTTCTGCCATCATCCAGGTCCTGCAGAAGGATTATATTAAGGTAAGATTTTTATTCTTTAACATCACATTTTATTGTATAGAATGTTTGATAATATATTGTATTTCTTTCCTCATTCCCTTATTACCATGATTGTAATATGCTATGAATGTCCCCTTTGTCCTCATGCATGCTGGATTTTTATGTCATTTTTATTTTTGTCCTTCATACATATTTGCCTTCACTAACCTCCCCAGCATGCTCTCCTGGCCCTATATTCACCTCGTGTAGTCACTTAACAATGTATTTTGTCAGCTCCATAGTAGTGCTTTACCCTAAAAACCCCCTAAAATGTTAAAAATTGTGATGTGTGCTTGAAATTCTGGAAAATCATTTGGAACCCTCCCTCCCCCAACTGCTAACTCAGCTGATACCAATTCTCTATCTATCCTCAATCATCTATCTGCTGACTTTGCCAAACCCATACACACTATACCCACCTCTTTAGTGGTCAGATTTATGGATGAATTCTCCAAAGCATGTAGTGCAAGGGCCTGCCTGAATACTTTTAAATGGTACTGTTTGAAGTTTTTGTATCCTATTATTATCTTGATAGGTAATAGCAGAATGTAAAAATATGCTCAAATGTGTACAGTGTGTATTTATATCTTTGTATTATGACACTTCTTACCTGTCCAGTGGGCTGCCAATAATGTAAGGAGGGGCATTCATCTCTCAATGAAGTGTGGTCTGTCCAAAACATCTCCCCCCCTCGTAAAATTCACAAAATGGCCCATAAGAGGGTGGGGGGAATCTGATAGGTGGACCTTATATCTTTGTCTTTAAATACTCCTTAAAATAAATGTTATACTGATGGTGGCCAAGAATGTTTGTGTCTAATCTGCTTTCCATGTTTATGTGCAAAATGATTAATTTTATTTTCTTATTTGACTCCACAGTTTCCTTCCAACCCACAGAAATGGCAGACTGTGGCCTCCTACTTTGCCCAGCGGTGGGACTTTCCTAACTGCGGAGGGGCAATTGATGGTAAACACGTCCACATCGTCCCACCACCCAACTCGGGGTCATACTATTACAACTACAAGGGGTTCAATAGTATTGTGATGTTGGCAGTGGTGTCGGCTACTTATGAGTTTCTGTATGTGGACGTGGGGAAGAATGGCCAGATGTCAGATGGTGGAGTCATCGCCCAGACGGAGTTCTACAGGCATCTCCAGAATGGCAACTTGGACTTGCCACCTCCAGAAGACAATGCGGACGGACTCCCATTCGTCTTCGTTGCGGATGAAGCATTTGCGCTGGGGGACCATCTTATGCGGCCATTCCCTATGAGGACCCTCACCCCGGACGAGAGGGTTTTTAATTACCGGCTGGCCAGAGCCAGAAGAGTGGTAGAGAACACATTTGGAATAATGGCCAGCCGGTTCCGCCTATTTCTTACACCCATACATATAGCGGAGTATAAACTCAATCATATCATCCTGGCGTGCTGTGTTCTCCACAACTTTTTAAGGAGAAATTCTGTGAACTATGCTGGCTCAGTTGGGCCTGAATCTGGAATTCATGTAAATGAACCAACCCTGACGGAGCTTGAAGCTGGCCGTCCTGGCTTGCCCCCCCTGAGTGCCCGCGAGGTCTGTATATGTTACATGGAATACTTTGCGGGTAGGGGGGCCATCGATATGCCAGACAATGTCTGAGACATTTTTTAAATAAAAAAAAAATAACTACTAAAATATTTGCTGAAATGTACTGCTTGTCTTTCTTTTAGATGACCCTGACATAAATTTGGGGAGTCCTGAAAATGGCGTGATTGTGTAACATTAGAAAGCACTGTTGGGTGTTATTTACTAAAGGCAAAGACACTCTGCACTACAAGTGCACTTGAGACTGCACTGAAACTGCACTTGTAGTGCAAAGTGGATTTGCCATTAGGAACTAACCCCCATTGTCACAGAAACCAACAATTTTACAACTGAAAAATTTTTGGAGCATTGAAAGAAGAATCCACACATTCTTGATTAACAATCTTTTTAATACAAGCACAATCACATGTGCATTTATCAAAGGTTTTTAAAACAAACCAACATGTTTGTTGTATAACAATTTTTTGGGTCACATTAATAAAAGTAGAAATGTCCATTTAAGGTAAAACAGGCATGTTTAAAACCAACAAGAACTACACAAATCTGGAACTTACAAAGTTCAACTTTGTTATAAATTGAAGGCAATATCAGACATGAGTATTAATAAACTGTGTTTCATATTGCGTTCAGATGGGGTGAAGTCACTCCTGGAAAAGCCAAATTTTGAAGATGCACACAAATTGCCGAATGTCAACATGTGCTAGCTGCCATCACGGGGGATCAAGGGACGTGTTTTGTGAGTGCAACCCCTTCCTCTCAGCTACTTTATTATTGAGGAAGGGGTTGCACCCACAAAACGCATACATTGATCTCCCGTGATGGCAGATAGCACATGTTGACACACTGTGTGCAAAATTTGGCTTTTCGACACTATGTAAAAAAAGGTGCAACAATTTTTTGTGGAAAAAATGCAAACTACATTAGGGATTTCGAGGGGTTTTAAACTCTCCCTAAAACTTCAATGATGTTCTTCATTTTGTTTTTAAAATCATTGATGGTTTTCTGGATGTTTTCCAAGTCCCTATTACACCCCATGATCTCCCTGATCAGGATCTGGGCACTCTCACTGGTGAAATGACCTTCATCCACAACATCACGATCACCTAAAAATATATTTAAAAAAACACACCATGTATTATAAATATGCCGGCATCCATCTCTTACCTCTTGCCTGTGGTCGCAGACACTCGCCTGTTGTAGTGACAATTTCCACCACATCTCCCTCCTCCTCCTGTTGACTTTGTGGGATTTCCACTTCCTCATGAGGTGGGGGGTCTGTTGTCTCCTCGGATGAGTGGTGTCCTCCGAGTCTTTTCTCCCCTATGTAAAAAAAAATAGGTATACTTAGCACACAGATATTTTAGGACAGAAATAGGAATATGAAACATTGCTTGGAAGTGGGGTACAATTGTCTGTTTTGGCAGAGTTGCAAGATGAAGAAATATTTTTTTCCTTTGTCAAGCTTGAATACTTACCTGTTTTGTACAAGCTTCACAGATGGAGACACCCCTATAGTAAACACTGGAGCACCTGTGTGGACCCCCTAATAAAAAGGGTGTTCTTGTGTTCCACACTAGTGCTTCAGTGTCCAGATGTGTAAACAGCTGCTGAGTGTCCTCTCCTTACACAGAATCTAGTTTGCATTTCATTCTAGTTACCAACCCATCTAGACACCAAATTTATTTGACTAGAAGTAGGCTATCAAAAATGTATTCAAATGCATATGTCCAAAACAATGTGTTTTCTATGTAGAACGAACAATGTTTCCTACGAACGAATATTGTGCCCATGAACATGAAAGTTGCCATTTTAAACTGCACAACAGTTAAGAAAAACACATGGAGCAGCACAAACATTAGAAAAATAAAGAATAGGAACACAGGACAACTACTTACTTTTTTGAAGCACGCTCCTGATCCTTCTGTACTGCTCGTGCTCCCTTAATTTGAGGTCCGACCACCACTTCCTGAGTTGATCTTTGGATCGCCGTACCCCAAAATGCTTCTGCAGACTCTTGACAATTTTCGCCATTATCTTGGCCTTTTTGACATTGGGGTTGGGGTAAGGTCCATACTTCCCGTCATAGTCGGCCCTTTTGAGGATGTCCACCATCTCCAACATCTCCCCAAAGGACATATTTGAGGCCTTAAATCGTCTCCTCTGGGATTGGGACGTTTCTGGCTCTATATTCATAGATATGTTCAGGGAGCAGGGACCTGTGGCAGGTAAACCACCCTGATTTTAAAAAACCAAACAAAGAGGAAGGCAGCGCTGGCTAAATTACTGGAAATTGTGAAGCCGGTGATCCCCACGGCAGACATCACCTATTTGAAGATCCTAATTGGTGGCATGAGGAGCGCTTATCTAAGGGAGCACAAGAAGGTCCAGGATTCCCAGAGATCAGCAGCAGCAGATGACATTTATGTCCCCGAATGTGGTATTATGACAGACTGCATTTTCTGGCAGGTGAGACTGAACCCAGGCCAGCACTCTCCAGTCTTCCTTCCACGCTTCCTTCCCCCTCAGCTGAGGCTTCTGACGCCCAACCTGGGCCTTCCAGGCAGCAACATGTGGAGGAGCCCAGCTTGAGCCAGGTATAGCATTCTTCTAAATATTTCTGGTTGTCAAATTAATGATGTTCAATATATGTTAGTTTGGAGTACTAATTTCTGATTGTGATTGATGAACCACAAACTAAAACTATGTCCCTTTTTCATACACATGGAAGTCTCAGCCAGGAGGTGGCTGGGCCAAGTAGGCTGCCCGATACCCAGGTCCCTCCCCTCTGGCTTCAACCAAAAAGTGGCAGGAAGAGGAGTAACCCGGAGGAGGCTGCAATAGGCCTATTTTGGAAGGCTACTGAGGCCCTCAGAACACCCCACAGTGTGGAAGAGGATTTTGCTGCCATAACAGCCTGCAAAATGCTGCAAATGGAGGAGGGCCAATGCCTCTTATGTGAGTGTGTCATATTAGAAGCTCTATAGAAGCGGTTGAGGGGCCAACTCACATGCGAAAGCCACATTTTTTAGCTCACCCATGGTCCTCCTCCACCAGGTCCTCCTCCTCCTCCTCCAGGTCCTACTCCTCCTCCTGCCACACCTCCAACACCAGAGCCACAGCCGGGAAGGAAGCGTGTAAGGAAGACCAGAGAGTGATGACCTGGGTTCAGTCTGGTCTGGCAAAAGATGCAGGCTCTTGTATGACCACAGCCTGGAAATATATATGTCATCTGCTGCTATTCATGATCTCTTGGACTTCTGGACCAGACTGCACTCCCTTAGATATGGACTCCTCAGGCCACCAATTTTGCTGTAAAATAATTGATGTCTGCCCTGGGGGTCAAAGGCTTCGCCAATTTCTGATGTTTCTCCAGCGTTGCATTTCATGCAGCGTAATGCCTAGCCCTATAGGGGCTGCACTTCGCCGCTGAAGACGTCTATGACGAAAGGCGTACAGCGACACTACGCACAGCAGGTGACTTCCAGGAAGCTGAGCGAGTGGGTGGAACGCAACCAGAGTGCATGCTGTCCACCCATAGCTCGGTTGCCTATGCTTTATACCGGCAAGTGCAGCCCCTATGGGACTAGGCATTACGCTGCATGAACTGCATTTTTTTGTCTGTTTGTTTTTATACATTTTTTAAAATAACCTTTTAATAAACGGAAATTTTGGTTTTACTGCACTATGGGAGCCAACTTCTCTTTTTTATGAGGATTATGAAAACGACATCTATCACAACCCGGATATCCCAAGGCTGCTCAAGGAACTGCAAAGGCTGACACCAGTGGTTACCTGCCAACCTAAGGAGCTACATGCGCATTACCCCTGTAGGGGTAGTAGGATCTGGGGAGTGGGGACCCTTGAGGGGGAGCACGCAAGTCACCTGTCAAGATTCTGTGATAACTAAAGTCACCTGCTACAATTCCTCTAAACACGAACAGTAACCTTCATTGATAAATGCACCTATGTGTCTTTTGTACACGGTGCGATAAACTGCATCTTGGTGTAATTTTTAATTTTTTCTGTTTTTTGGTGCGATTTTTTTTGCATTTTTTGGGGTTTTTCTTTTGCATCTTGGGTTTATATACACCTTGATTTTATGATTGGGACACTATATGCATACATTTATATGTTTTTGTATATGGTGCAATAATTACATTTTGGTGAGATTTTGGTGAGATTTTTTTTATAACTTTTTTGTTTTTTGGTGCGATTCTTTGCATTTTTATTTGGATTTGGTTCACTCACATCCTGTATTTTGGGCTTGGACCCTATACACACTGTTACAAGCAGAGGATCACTATACTATCATGATATTCATGTCTGGATGTTTTATACACTAATTTGTAAGCCATTACATTTTTGGTGATAACTTCTCCTGTGTAGGATTGGTGTCCACACCTAGAGGGTTTTAGTACTTACCTACTGGGGTAGGTGAGGTGTGATAGATATTACACTATCACCTTTATGGAAACTGTTTTGTTATTGTTTATTCCACAATAGTACTGTGTCTTTTAATACTTAGCCACTATAGAGTGATTTGGTAGAGCACTATTTGACATATAGGTAGTGCCATTCGCCCCTTCACATCTTCTTTCTTTTTACTAGTTGTGCTAGCCACCTCCCCAGCTTGAATTGCACTTATGGGATTCGCCACGTCACAACGTGATACTGCAGTGCTGGTTTGACTACGACCAGGGTGTACTAGGCCGCTGGTGCTTGCCAGAAGTGTGAGCGGCACTAGTACTGGCTCTCTGCTCCATACGAGAGCCCTGTGGTTCTTGCACCTCAACAACAGCAGAAGAACGGGGTCGGGTACGCCTGACCTTGGCAGGGACCACAACTCTGTCGTCAGAGCTATCTGTCAGGGTGCCGCTGCTGTCTACAGGATTGTATTCTGAGCCTGAATCTGACAGATGAGTGACTTCCTCTTCACTATCTGTCATGCTCAGAAACGTGTAGTCCTCTTCACTAGTGTACCCATCGATTTGACATTTTGATCTCTAAATTTACTGGTGCACTAGTGAGACTCACAGAAAAAAGAGCTCCTGACTTGTCAGTGACTGATTTAAATGCTACCAAAAAAACTGTTAACGTTCGCAGGGATCAGACCTGACTCTGCGAACGTTGCAGTTATGTGTGTTGTGTTTTTGTAAGTGAAAATTATCAATTGATACTGCACTTGGGTGGGCTGGGCTGGGCGGAGGGGCTAAACGCAGGTGCTAGCAGGTATCTGAGCTGATTCTGCTAACGCTGCATTTATGGGAACCCTAAACTATTGAGGATGCTAATTTAGTTCTGATCAGATCAAATATATTGATCCGTTCAGACACTATACTACTAAGGGAGGTGTATGGTGCGTGGGTGTTAGCGCTACTGGCACTAATCTGATGCTGCCTGGGGCGACGCAGACCCTGACTGATGCTAAAACCTAACTGATATCACCTGCCGGGCGATCAGGGGGTTAAACCTTTATTGGGTAATATACGGCGGGTGCCCTGATGCTATAAAACACAAACAAACTAACCAGCGTCACCCGTAACACTAATACGGTGATCACTGGTGACAGGGGTGAAAGGGTTTACTAGGGGGCAATTAGGGGGTTAAAACCTTTATTAGGTAACATATGGGGGTACCTGACGCCATAAAAACCTGACGGTGAAACTAATCAACTAACTGGCTAACTAGCGTCACCCGCGACACAAATACAGCGATCAGAAAAAAGATTGATTAGTGACACTGGCGACAGGGGGTGAAAGGAATAACTGGGGGTTGATCAAGGGGTTAAACCTTTATTAGAGGGGTTTAGGGGGGTACCCTAGACCTAACGGGGCCTACTACTTACTACCCTAACACTTATTTCAGTCACAAATTACACCAATGCAGTGATCAGTGAAAAATCTGAAAACTGCAATTGGTGACACAGTGACAGCGAGTGAAGGGGTTAACTGGGGGGGCCATTGGGGGGTGGCAAGTGTACATGTGTGTACTGGTGTTAGTGTAGTGTTGTGCAACTCACTGTCTCTTCTGTCATTGGAATCGAAAAGACTCCACGAAGAGAGATGCGCTCACTTCCTCCTGTCTGTGTTTACACTTACACAAACAGGGGAAGGATTCGATCTGTTAGGACCAATCAGCAGGTTCAGGCCAGAAAACATTGGCCAGGACCTGAGGACTGATCAGTCCTCTAACGAATCCGACCCCCGCCCATGGGGAGGGAGGGACGTACAGGTACGCTCAGTTGCCCACCTGTGCCATTCTGCCGACGTAAATTGGCGTGCGGCAGTCGGCAACTGGTTAATAAGATATTTCTAACACACATCGTAGGTATACTAATGCCCCGTACACGCGGTCGGATTTTCCGATGGAAAATGTCCGATCGGAGCGTGTTGTCGGAAATTCCGACCGTGTGTGGGCTCCATCGGACATTTTCCATCGGATTTTTCGACACACAAAGTTGGAGAGCAGGAGATAAAATTTTCCGACAACAAAATCCGTTGTCGGAAATTCCGATCGTGTGTACACAAATCCGACGGACAAAGTGCCACGCATGCTCAGAATAAATAAAGAGATGAAAGCTATTGGCCACTGCCCCGTTTATAGTCCCGACGTACGTGTTTTACGTCACGTAAGAACGCGTTTAGAACGATCGGATTTTCCGACAACTTTGTGCGACCGTGTGTAGACAAAACAAGTTTGAGCCAACATCCGTTGGAAAAAATTCTAGGATTTTGTTGTCGGAATGTCCGAACAAAGTCCGACCGTGTGTACGCCCTATAAAAATTACACCCCAAAACACATTCTTGTACAACTCACTCAAGTATGCTGATACCACATGTGTGAGACTTTTTTTCCCAGCTAAGCCACACAGAGGGGCCCAAAATCCAAGGCCCAAAATCCAAGGAGCACCTTCAGGCATTCTAGGGGCATTCCTGACTACCTATCACATCTTTGGAGGCCCTGAAGCACCAGGATAGTAGAAGCACACACAGAATGACTGGATTTTAGAAAGCAAACACCTCAAGGTATTTGTCAAAAGGCATGGCAAGTCTTTTAAAGACTTAATTTTATTGCCACAAGTTCCTCCAAGGGGTCTCTAAATAAGTAAAAGCACAGTAAAGTAGAGACTCCTAATGATTGTGAGGCTTTCATAGTTAACTAGTTAGTCTGGCTGAAAAAAGACACAAATCTATTTAGCTCAACCAATAAAATGTAAACTGCTTAAAAACATTGCAGCTATACAAAAGGCACTTCCTCTCCTGTAGTGAAAACTACACCAAAAAAAAGAAAAAAAAAGAGAGAGTAGAGACACAAACTACTGTGAATGAGAGTGAAAATAAAATTATATTTTAGAATTTAGTTAGTCCTGTTTGCAATTATTCCAATTTAGAGGCTTCTCCTTAAAAAAAAAAAAAAACACTATGTTTTACCCCCTTCCTGACCAGAACACCTTTTACAATTTGGCACTGCGTCACTTTAAGCTTGGTAATTGCGTAGTCATGCAAAGCTGTACCCAAACAAAATTTGCGGTTTTTTCCCACAAATAGAGCTTTCTTTTGGTGGTATTTGATCACCTCTGTGGTTTTCATTTTTTGCGATATAAACGAAAAAAGACTGAAATTTTTTAAAATTATATATATTTTCTACTTTTTACGCAATAAACTCAATTTTAGTCATATATTTAGGCCAAAATGTCTCCTGTAAATAAAAATTCAATAAGCGTATATTTATTGGTTTGCACAAAAGTTATACTGCCTATCTCATGTCTTAAGGCGCTAAATGGCAGGGCAGTACAAACCCCCCCCCCCCCCCCAAATGACACCATTTTGGAAAGTAGACACCCCAAGGAATTTGCTGAGAGGCATGTTGAGCACATTGAATATATTTTTTTTTCATAAGTGATTGAAAAATTACAAAAAAAAAAAATACACAAAATTGTCATTGAAATTATATATTGTTTAAACATGCCATGGGCAAATGTGAAATGACACCTCAAAACACATTCTTCTGCTTCTCCTGAGTACGGGGATACCACATGTGTGGGACTTTTTTGGGAGCCTAGTCACGTACAGGACCCCGAAAACCAAGCACCAGGCTTTCAGGCTTTCAGGCGTCCAGGGTGTACATTTTTGATTTCACTCTTCACTACCTTACACAGTTTCGGAGGCCATGAAATGCCCAGATAGCACTGCATTTTGGAAAGTAGACACCCCAAGGTATTTGCTGAGAGGCATGTTGAGTCCATGAAATATTTTATATTTTGCCACAAATTTCGAGAGAATGACAATCATTTTTTATTTTATTTATTTTTTCGCAAAATTGTCACAAAATGATATATTGCTCAAACATGCCATGGGCATATGTGTAATTACACCCCAAACACACATTCTGCTGCTTCTCCTGAGTATGGGGATACCACATGTGTGGGACTTTTCAGCAGTCTAGCCGCGTACAGGACCCCGAAAGCCAAGCACCGCCTTCAGGCTTTCTAAGGGCGTAAATTTTTTATTTCACTCCTCGCTACCTATCACAGTTTCCGAGGCCATGAAATGCCCAGACAGCAAAAAAAAAACCAAATGACCCCATTTTGGAAAGTAGACACCCCAAGCTATTTGCTGAGAGGCATGTTGAGTATTTTGCAGATCTCACTTTTTGTCACAAACTTTTGAAAATTAAAAAAAAAAAAAAAGTTTTCCGTTTCTTTCTTTATTTTCAAAAACAAGTGAGAGCTGCAAAATACTCACCATGCCTCTTAGCAAATACCTTGGTGTCTACTTTCCAAAATGGGGTCATTTGGGGGGGGGGTTGTGCTATCTGGACATTTCAGGGCCTCCGTAACTGTGATAGGTAGTAAGAAGAGAAATCACCATTTTACACCCTTAGAAATCCTAAAGGCGGTGATTGGATTTCGGGGTCCTGTACGCAGCTAGGCTCCCAAAAAGTCCCACACATGTGGTATCCTCGTACTCAGGAGGAGCAGCAGAATGTATTTTGGGGTGTAATTTCACATATGCCCATGACATGTTTGAGCAATATATCATTTAGCAACAACTTTGTAACAAAAATGTATTGTCATTTTCCCAAAACTCGTGGCAATAATATAATATAAAATATTCCATGGACTCAACATGCCTCTCAGCAAATAGCTTGGGGTATCTACTTTCCAAAATGGGGTCATGGGGGGGTTGTGCTATCTGGGCATTTCATGGCTTTTGAAACTGTGTAAGGTAGTGAAGAGTGAAATCAAGAATTTACGCCCTTAGAAAGCCTGAAGGCGGTGATTGGTTTTCAGGGTCCTGTACTTGGCTAGGCTCCCAAAAAGTCTCCCACATGTGGTATCCCCATACTCAGAAGAAGCAGCAGAATGTATTTTGGGGTGTAATTCCACATATACCCATGACATGTGTGAGCAATATATCATCGAGTGACAACTTTGTGAAAAAAAAACAAAAAACATATTTTTATTTTCCTGGGCTCACAAAAAGTCCCACACATGTGGTGTCCTCGTACTCAGGAGGAGCAGCAGAATGTATTTTGGGGTGTCATTTCACATATGCCCATGACATGTTTGAGCAATATATCATTTAGCAACAACTTTGTGAAAAAAAAATGTATTGTCATTTTCCCGAAACTCGTGGCAAAATATAAAACATGGACTCAACATGCCTCTCAGCAAATAGCTTGGGGCGTCTATTTTTCAAAATGGGGTCTTTTGGGGGGGGGGGGGGGATTTTGTGCTATATGGACATTTCATGGCCTCCAAAACTGGGATAGGTAGTAAGGAGTGAAATCAAAAATTTACGCCATTTTAGTCTAGTTTAGAAGGTATGGAATAAATCCAAGTATCTCCAGAATGCTGATAGCTATATGGAGTACAGCCCTATATGGCACAATGACACATACACTGAACTAGCCAAACTGCAGTCTGGAGCTAGGTGGAAGGCATTTGGAGTTACTCATCTCAAGCAAATATTCAATGGTGGGGTGCTGCATTTCTTTGCAGATTTGAAGAAAACATATTGTTTACCCTCCTCGATGCACTTCTACTATATGCAACTTAGTCATGCGGTCGCAGCACAGGGCCGGTCCTCAGAGTGGCACCTGTTCCTGACTCCAGTGTTTAGCCTTCTCGGGGATGCTGCTTCATCTAAAGGATTTATCTCCCAATGCTATGCCATCCTGTTAATGTCCGTGATGAGGCAGCATCCCCTGAGGATGAGGGAGAAATGGGAGGTAGATGTAGGACAGTTGGAAGGGGAACAATGGGAGGAGATCTTTCAGGCGGTGGGCATGTGCTCCTTAAATGTGTCCCAACGACTTACCCAGATACACATACTGTTAAGAACGTACTACACCCCTCACAGACTCCATCTGATGAACTTGCAACCTGATTCCACATGCACAAGATGTAAACGAGATCATGGTAGTGTTGCCAACCCCCTGAAGTGGAAATTACTGGCAGGATGCTAAAATTTACAAACGGCACCACTTTTTTTTACTGGCAAAAATCATGAAAATTACTGGCAGATCCGCATTTTTTCCTGGCGCTGCAAAAAAATACCTAAAATTACTATTTTCAGTGCTAAACAGTGCAAGGATAAATATTTGAACTCTAAACATATAGCTAGTGCTATTAGCAATGTGTTTAAGTTAAACAAAAGTCAAAAAACATATTTCTCCATTGACATGAAGGTCAGGTTACTATAACCCAGCTAGCACTGGGTTCCCTCCTTACATCAGAGTCTGCAGGGATCCCCCTTACAGTGAAAGGGAACGCTTATGTAAAGGGGAACGCTGCAGATCATGATCTAAGGGGGAACTCTGATGTAAGGGGAGGCTCTGGTGACCAGAGACCACCTTATATCAGAGTCCACTGTGTTCCCTTTACATCAGAGTTCCCAATTACATCAGGATCCGCAGATTGAGTTCCCCTTTGCACTGTAAGGGGCAATCCTGCAGACTTTGATGTAAAGGGGGAATGCCAGGAACTCTGATGTGGGGGGCACTCTGGTGACCAGAGACCACCTTCCGCAGAGTGAATACACTAAGGTAAGGGGAGTTACTAATTTAGGGGGAAAACTTTATATCAGTGCCCCTTACATTATTGTATTCACTCCCCCTTACATCAGCAACCCCCCCAGACTGGCCTGGCGGTGCTGTCACTGACCTCCTCTTAGGTGCATGTGCAGGGCTCAGTCAGATGGCTCCAGCTTGGCGGCTCTGGTTTTCCTATGGTCTCCTCTCCACAGTCCACACACGTATGACTTCTCCCGTGACCCCTTGATCCCGGTGGCGCTCCCACTTTTGACTCCTTTCCTGACTCCCCCTCAGAGACTGAAGACATGATGTAGGAAATGGTCAGAGGCTGCGGACAGCAGATGGTCAGAGGCTGTGGACAGGAGATGGTCAGAGGCTGTGGACAGGAGATAGTCAGAGGCTGCGGACAGGAGATGGCCAGAGGCTGCAGACAGGAGATGGTCAGAGGCTGCGGGCAGGAGATGGTCAGAGGTTGCGGGCAGGAGATGGTCAGAGGCTGCGGGCAGGAGATGGTCAGAGGCTGTGGGCAGGAGATGGTCAGAGGCTGTGAGCAGGAGATGGTCTTGGGCACTGGGCAGGGGATGGTCAGAGGCTGTGGGCACTGGGCAGGGGATGGTCAGAGGCTGTGGGCAGGGGATGGTCAGAGGCTGTGGGCAGGAGATGGTCAGAGGCTGTGGGCAGGAGATGGTCGGAGGCTGTGGGCAGGAGATGGTCAGAGGCTGTGGGCAGGAGATGGTCAGAGGCTGTGGGCAGGGGATGGTCAGAGGCTGTGGGCAGGAGATGGTCAGAGGCTGCGGGCAGGAGATGGTCAGAGGCTGCGGGCAGGAGATGGTCAGAGGCTGTGGGCAGGAGATGGTCAGAGGCTGTGGGCAGGAGATGGTCTTGGGCACTGGGCAGGGGATGGTCAGAGGCTGTGGGCACTGGGCAGGGGATGGTCAGAGGCTGTGGGCAGGGGATGGTCAGAGGCTGTGGGCAGGAGATGGTCAGAGGCTGTGGGCAGGAGATGGTCGGAGGCTGTGGGCAGGAGATGGTCAGAGGCTGTGGACAGGGGATGGTCAGAGGCTGTGGACAGGGGATGGTCAGAGGCTGTGGGCAGGAGGTGGTCAGAGGCTGTGGGCAGGAGATGATCAGAGGCTGTGGACAAGGGATGGTCAGAGGCTGTGGTCAGGAGATGGTCAGAGGCTGTGGGCAGGAGATGGTCAGAGGCTGTGGGCAGGGGATGGTCAGAGGCTGTGGGCAGGAGATGGTCAGAGGCTGTGGGCAGGAGATGGTCAGAGGCTGTGGGCAGGAGATGGTCAGAGGCTGTGGGCAGGGGATGGTCAGAGGCTGTGGGCAGGAGATGGTCAGAGGCTGTGGGCAGGAGATGGTCAGAGGTTGTGGGCAGGAGATGGTCAGAGGCTGTGTGCAGGAGATGGTTAGAGGCTGTGGGCAGGAGATGGTCAGAGGCTGTGGGCAGGAGATGGTCAGAGGCTGTGGGCAGGGGATGGTCAGAGGCTGTGGGCAGGCAGTGGCGTCACTAGGGTTGGTGTCACCCAGTGCCGAAAAATTGGTGTCACCCCCTCCTCCAT
This sequence comes from Lithobates septentrionalis, assembly GCA_037952835.1. Classification (NCBI taxonomy): domain Eukaryota; kingdom Metazoa; phylum Chordata; class Amphibia; order Anura; family Ranidae; genus Lithobates; species Lithobates septentrionalis. The sequence continues at coordinate 3,022,715 of JBBDGP010001672.1, forward strand.
AAACTACCTCAGTACAGACCCCCTTCCACTAACTACAGACCCCACTCCATCAATATAGCCCCCTCCCTCAGTACAGACGCCCTTCCATCAGTATAGACCCCCCACTAAGTACAGACTCCCCTCCCTCAGTACAGACCCCCCTCCATCAGTACAGACTCCCGCTCAGTGCAGACCCCCTTTCCTCAGTATAGACCCCCCACTAAGTACTGACCCCCTCCCACAGTACAGACTCCCCTCCCTTATTGCAGCCCCCCCCATCAGTACAGACATCCTCCCTCAGTGCAGAGTCTGCAGAACCCCCTCCATCAGTATCAACCTCCCACATCAGTGCAGACCCCCCATCAGTACATACACCCCCCCTCAGTGCTGACCCCCATCAGTATGGAATCACCCTCTCAGTGCAGACCCCCCATTAGTATAGAATCCCCCTCAGTGCGGACTCCCCCATCAGTATAGAATCCCCCCTCAGTGCAGACCCCCATCAGTATAAAATCCCCCCTCAGTGCCAACCCCCATTAGTATAGAATCCCCCCTCAGTGCAGACCCCCCATTAGTATAGAATCCCCCCTCAGTGCAGACCCCCCATTAGTATAGAACCCCCTCAGTGCAGACCCCCATCAGTATAAAATCCCCCCTCAGTGCAGACCCCCATCAGTATAAAATCCCCCCTCAGTGCCAACCCCCATTAGTATAGAATCCCCCCTCAGTGCAGACCCCCCATTAGTATAGAATCCCCCTCAGTGCACATCCCCCATTAGTATAGAATCCACCCTCAGTGCAGACCCCCCATTAGTATAAAATCCCCCCTCAGTGCAGACCCCCCATTAGTATAGAATCCCCCTCAGTGCACACCCCCCATTAGTATAGAATCCCTCCTCAGTGCAGACCCCCCATTAGTATAGAATCCCCCCTCAGTGCAGACCCCCCATTAGTATAGAATCCCCCCTCAGTGCAGACCCCCCCATTAGTATAGAACACCCCCTCAGTGCACAACCCCCATTAGTATAGAATCCCCCCTCAGTGCACAACCCCCATTAGTATAGAAACCCCCCTCAGTGCACAACCCCTATTAGTATAGAATCCCCCCTCAGTGCAGACCCCCCATTAGTATAGAATCCCCCCTCAGTACAGACCCCCCATTAGTATAGAATCCCCCCTCAGTGCACAACCCCCATTAGTATAGAAACCCCCCTCAGTGCACAACCCCCATTAGTATGGAATCCCCCCTCAGTGCAGACCCCCCATTAGTATAGAATCCCCCCTCAGTGCAGACCCCCCATTAGTATAGAACCCCCTCAGTGCAGACCCCCATCAGTATAAAATCCCCCCTCAGTGCAGACCCCCATCAGTATAAAATCCCCCCCTCAGTGCCAACCCCCATTAGTATAGAATCCCCCCTCAGTGCAGACCCCCATTAGTATAGAATCCCCCTCAGTGCACATCCCCCATTAGTATAGAATCCACCCTCAGTGCAGACCCCCCATTAGTATAAAATCCCCCCTCAGTGCAGACCCCCCATTAGTATAGAATCCCCCTCAGTGCACACCCCCCATTAGTATAGAATCCCCCCTCAGTACAGACCCCCCATTAGTATAGAATCCCCCCTCAGTGCAGACCCCCCCATTAGTATAGAATCCCCCCTCAGTGCAGACCCCCCATTAGTATAGAATCCCCCCTCAGTGCAGACCCCCATTAGTATAGAATCCCCCTCAGTGCACATCCCCCATTAGTATAGAATCCACCCTCAGTGCAGACCCCCCATTAGTATAAAATCCCCCCTCAGTGCAGACCCCCCATTAGTATAGAATCCCCCTCAGTGCACACCCCCCATTAGTATAGAATCCCCCCTCAGTACAGACCCCCCATTAGTATAGAATCCCCCCTCAGTGCAGACCCCCCCCATTAGTATAGAATCCCCCCTCAGTGCAGACCCCCCATTAGTATAGAATCCCCCCTCAGTGCAGACCCCCCATTAGTATAGAATCCCCCTCAGTGCACACCCCCCATTAGTATAGAATCCCCCTCAGTGCACACCCCCCATTAGTATAGAATCCCCCCTCAGTGCAGACCCCCCATTAGTATAGAATCCCCCCTCAGTGCAGACCCCCCATTAGTATAGAACCCCCCCTCAGTGCACAACCCCCATTAGTATAGAATCCCCCCTCAGTGCACAACCCCCATTAGTATAGAAACCCCCCTCAGTGCACAACCCCCATTAGTATAGAATCCCCCCTCAGTGCAGACCCCCATTAGTATAGAATCCCCCCTCAGTGCAGACCCCCCATTAGTATAGAACCCCCTCAGTGCAGACCCCCATCAGTATAAAATCCCCCCTCAGTGCAGACCCCCATCAGTATAAAATCCCCCCCCTCAGTGCCAACCCCCATTAGTATAGAATCCCCCCTCAGTGCAGACCCCCCATTAGTATAGAATCCCCCTAAGTGCACATCCCCCATTAGTATAGAATCCACCCTCAGTGCAGACCCCCCATTAGTATAAAATCCCCCCTCAGTGCAGACCCCCCATTAGTATAGAATCCCCCTCAGTGCACACCCCCCATTAGTATAGAATCCCTCCTCAGTGCAGACCCCCCATTAGTATAGAATCCCCCCTCAGTGCAGACCCCCCATTAGTAAAGAATCCCCCCTCAGTGCAGACCCCCCATTAGTATAGAACACCCCCTCAGTGCACAACCCCCATTAGTATAGAATCCCCCCTCAGTGCACAACCCCCATTAGTATAGAAAGCCCCCTCAGTGCACAACCCCTATTAGTATAGAATCCCCCCTCAGTGCAGACCCCCCATTAGTATAGAATCCCCCCTCAGTACAGACCCCCCATTAGTATAGAATCCCCCCTCAGTGCAGACCCCCCATTAGTATAGAATCCCCCCTCAGTGCAGACCCCCCATTAGTATAGAACCCCCCCTCAGTGCACAACCCCCATTAGTATAGAATCCCCCCTCAGTGCACAACCCCCATTAGTATAGAAACCCCCCTCAGTGCACAACCCCCATTAGTATAGAATCCCCCCTCAGTGCAGACCCCCCATTAGTATAGAATCCCCCCTCAGTACAGACCCCCATTAGTATAGAATCCCCCCTCAGTGCAGACCCCCCATTAGTATAGAATCCCCCCTCAGTGCAGACCCCCCATTAGTATAGAATCCCCCCTCAGTGCAGACCCCCCATTAGTATAGAATCCCCCCTCAGTGCAGACCCCCCATTAGTATAGACACCCCCTGCATATGTCCACCCACAAATACATAAAGTTTACAAACCTCAGAACAGCGCGGATGATACACACAGCTGTGTGTCCCTCGGGCTCCTCCTCCTCTTGTGTGGATGTAAACAGAGAGGAGGGGGAGGCGGCTTCAGTCCGCTGTGCTGAGGGACACAGCGCAAGACTTGAGGCACAGATCAGGGCAGCGGGCAGTGTTAGAGGTGCGTGCCGCTACCTACGGGTGAAACCCATCTGGCAGGTGTCACCCGGGTACGGCCCGCACCCCCCTAACAACGCCACTGTGGGCAGGGGATGGTCAGAGGCTGTGGGGCAGGGCATGGTAGTTTCCTCCACTGTCCCCCTTCAGATACTAATACAGTGCCTTGCGAAAGTATTCGGCCCCCTTGAACTTTTCAACCTTTTGCCACATTTCAGGCTTCAAACATAAAGATATAAAATTTTTATTTTTTGTGAAGAATCACCAACAAGTGGGACACAATTGTGAAGTGGAACGAAATCTTTTGGATTGTTGAAACTTTTTTAACTAATAAAAAAATGAAAAGTGGGGCGTGCAAAATTATTCGGCCCCCTTGCGTTAATACTTTGTAGAGCCACCTTTTGCTGTGATTACAGCTGCAAGTCGCTTGGGGTATGTTTCTATCAGTTTTGCACATCGAGAGACTGAAATTCTTGCCCATTCTTCCTTGCAAAACAGCTCAAGCTCAGTGAGGTTGGATGGAGAGCGCTTGTGAACAGCAATTTTCAGCTCTTTCCACAGATTCTTGATTGGATTCAGGTCTGGACTTTGACTTGGCCATTCTAACACCTGGATACGTTTATTTGTGAACCATTCCTTTGTAGATTTTGCTGTATGTTTGGGATCATTGTCTTGTTGGAAGATAAATCTCCGTCCCAGTTTCAGGTCTTTTGCAGACTCCAACAGGTTTTCATCCAGAATGGTCCTGTATTTGGCTGCATCCATCTTCCCCTCAATTTTAACCATCTTCCCTGTCCCTGCTGAAGAAAAGCAGGCCCAAACCATGATGCTGCCACCACCATGTTTGACAGTGGGGATGATGTGTTGAGGGTGATGAGCTGTGTTGCTTTTACGCCAAACATATCGTTTTGCATTGTGGCCAAAAAGTTCGATTTTGGTTTCATGGGACCAGAGCACCTTCTTCCACATGTTTGGTGTGTCTCCCAGGTGGCTTGTGGCAAACTTTAGACGAGACTTTTTATGGATATCTTTGAGAAATGGCTTTCTTCTTGCCACTCTTCCATAAAGGCCAGATTTGTGCAGTGTACGACTGATTGTTGTCCTATGGACAGACTCTCCTACCTCAGCTGTAGTTCTCTGCAGTTCATCCAGAGTGATCATGGGCCTCTTGGCTGCATCTCTGATCAGTCTTCTCCTTGTCTGAGCTGAAAGTTTAGAGGGACAGCCAGGTCTTGGTAGATTTGCAGTGGTCTGATACTCCTTCCATTTCAAAATGATCGCTTGCACAGTGCTCCTTGGGTTTTTAAAGCTTGGGAAATCTTTTTGTATTCAAATCCGGCTTTAAACTTCTCCACAACAGTATTACGGACCTGCCTGGTGTGTTCCTTGGTCTTCATGATGCTCTCTGCGCTTTCAACAGAACCCTGAGACTATCACAGAGCAGGTGCATTTATACAGAGACTTGATTACACACAGGTGGATTCTATTTATCACCATCAGTCATTTAGGACAACATTGGATCATTCAGAGATCCTCGCTGAACTTCTGGAGTGAGTTTTCTGCACTGAAAGTAAAGGGGCCGAATAATTTTGCACGCACCACTTTTCAGTTTTTTATTTGCTAAAAAAGTTTAAAATATCCATTAGATTTCGTTCCACTTCACAATTGTGTCCCACTTGTTGGTGATTCTTCACAAAAAATTAAAATGTTATATCTTTATGTTTGAAGCCTGAAATGTGGCAAAAGGTTGAAAAGTTCAAGGGGGCCGAATACTTTTGCAAGGCACTCTCCACATCAGTCATTGACAGTGTCCGCATTCTGTCACTTGCTGTGACCCTTTAATCTCTCCAGTCACAGTGTCCTCCAGTCCTCTACCGTGTGGCCGGGCCCGGTAACATGGCTCCTCTCTGCACTGTTCTGCTCCCCCCGCTGAATTGCTGAGAAGAACGAGCGGCGGCTTCTGTATAAAAATGGCGCCAGGCGGCGTCATTACATTACTGCGCATGCGCCGGCCAGCTGAGCTTGTACGATCTTTCCCGAGTCCTGCAGGCTTCGAAACAGCGCATGCGCAGTTGCATGGCCGGCCCGCAGCCATCTTTTTTACGGACACCGGCTGCCCGTAACGGACATTCACGGGCGCCCAGAAAAAGGGGTGAAATTTACGGGCTGCCCGTAAATTAACGGGCGGTTGGCAACACTGGATCATGGGGACCTCACACACTTGTTATGGCGGTGTCCCAAGCTACACACATATTGGGCAGGAGTAGGGAATACTATCAATTCAGTTAAGTGTTTAAAGTTTACCTTCCACAGGACCCGAGAGCATGTCTCCTGGATGCTTTGGAGGAATACGAATGGGAGGGACACAGCAGAGAGGCTATACACAGAGTTCTATTTCAAGCTAGAAAATTAATTATGACACACTGGAGGTCTGAGGCGCCTCGACCATAAAATAATGGATTGATAATATTGGCACAGTATTGAGAAGGGAAAAGCTGATATACCAGCACAGGGGAAGTGCGCACAAAAATTTTACAAACTATGGCCAACGTGCCAGGACTTGCCCCGGTGGAACTAGTGGCTGACAGATTGCTAGGGATAAATGCAGGGTGAACAATGGGCTAAGAGAAACAATAAAGGGGATAATGTGAAAATGAAGTTGTACTTATGTTGTTGGTTAACATTAGAATTATGATGTATAGAGTTGAACCATATTGCAATGAAGACAATGTTTGTAATACACTTCTGCAAATTCAATAAAATTTTGCTGGATTAAAAAAAAAATTATAATTTACACCCTAAGGCTCGATTCACACAGGGGCAACACGACTTTAACGTGACTTTGCACGGCGACTTCAACGCGACTTCAACGCGACTTCAACGCGACTTTGGCGCGACTTCAACGCGACTTTAGCAAATTACAACGCGACTTCAAGTCGCCTCCAGGACAGGCGACTTCGGCTGTGGTCAATCACAGGACAATCAGCTCTCTGGGAGGGAGGGGTTTTCCCTGCAAAGTCGCTTGACTTTGAGAGAGAGATCCGACTTGGAGGCGACTTCCATTGATTTCTATGGTACAGGTCGCCTACCAAGTCGGATCCAAGTAGTACAGGGAGTACGCTCTGAAGTCGGAGCGACTTCAGTAGTGTCTATTAAGACCCTCCCATTCACTTAAATGTGAATTTCTTTCTGGGGCGACTTGGGGCGACTTGAGGGCGTACAAGTCGGATCCCAAGTCGTCCCAGTGTGAACCGACCCTTAGAAAGCCTGAAGGTGGTGCTTGGTTTTCTGGGTCCTGTACGTGGCTAGACTGCCAAAAAGTCCCACACATGTGGTATCCCCATACTCAGGAGAAGCAGCAGAATGTATTTTGGGGTGTAATTTCACATATGCCCATGGCATGTTTGAGCAATATATCATTTAGTGACAACTTTGCAAAAAAAAATTAAAAAATTAAAAAAATTTAATTATTGTCATTTTTCCGAAACTTGTGGCAAAATATAAATTATTCCATGGACTCAACATGCCTCTGAGAAAATACCTTGGGGTGTCTACTTTAAAAAATGGGGTCATTTTGGGGGGGTTGTGCTATCTGGGCATTTCATGGCCTCCGAAACTGTGTAAAGTAGTGAAGAGTGAAATCAAAAATGTACGCCCTTAGAAAGCCTGAAGACGGTGCTTGGTTTTCGGGGTCCTGTACGCAGCTAGGCTCCCAAAAAGTCTCACACATGTGGTATCCCCGTACTCGGGAGAAGCAGCAGAATGTATTTTGGGGTGTAATAATTTCACATATGTCCATGGCATGTTTGAGCAATATATCATTTAGTGACAACTTTGCAAAAAAAAAGAAATATTCTAATTTTCCCGAAACTTGTGGCAAAATATAAAATATTCCATGGACTCAACATGCCTCTGAGAAAATAGCTTGGGGTGTCTACTTTCCAAAATGGGGTCATTTTGGGGGGGTTGTGCTATCTGGGCATTTCATGGCCTCCTAAACTGTGTAAAGTAGTGAAGAGTGAAATCAAAAATGTACGCCCTTAAAAAGCCTGAAGACGGTGCTTGGTTTTCGGGGTCCTGTACGCGGCTAGGCTCCCAAAAAGTCTCACACATGTGGTATCCCCGTACTCAGGAGAAGCAGCAGAATGTATGCCTATGGCATGTTTGAGCAATATATCATTTAGTGACAACTTTGTGAAAAAAAAAATGTATTGTAATTTTCCCAAAAACTTGTGGCAAAATATTAAATATTCCATGGACTCAACATGCCTATCAGCAAATAGCTTGGGGTGTCCACTTTCCCAAAAGGGATAATTTGGGGTGGTTTTGACCTGTCCTGGTATTTTGTGCACAACATTAGAAGCTTATGCCACACATCACCCACTCTTCTAACAACTTGAAGACAAAGCCCTTTCTGACACTTTTTGTTTACATGAAAAAATACTTTTCTTTTGCTAGAAAATTACTCTGAAAATCCAAACATTATATATTTTTTTAAAGAAAAGGCCCTGTGGGTATTGGTGGGTATTGCAATTTTTTTTTCCACACAGTATTTGAGCAGAGATTTTTCAAACGCTATTTTTTTGGAAAAAATAACACTTTTTTAAATTTGAATGCACTAAAACATATTATATTGCCTAAATGTTTGGTAAAATATAAAAGATGATCTTATGCCGAGTAGACAGATACCAAACACTACATGCTTTAAAGTTGCGCACAACCGTGCAGCGGCGACACACTACATACATTTTTAAAAACCCTTAAAAGCCTTTACAGGTTACCACTTTAGATTTACAGAAGAGGTCTACTGCTAAAATTACTGCCCTCAATCTGACGTTTGTGTTAACAGTCAGGAGCTTCTTTACCTGTGAGTCTCACTAGTGTACCTGTAAATTTAGAGCCCAAAATGGCAAATCGAAGGTACACTAGTGAAGAGGCCTACACGTTTCTGAGCATGACACATAGTGAAGAGGAAGTCACTCATCTGTCTGATTCAGGCTCAGAATACGAACCTGTAGACAGCAGCAGCTCCATGACAGATAGCTCTGACAACGGAGTTGTGGTCCCTGCCAGACCCCGATCTTCTTCTGCTGTCGTTGAGGTGAAAAGATTAAACCAGGTCCAACTAATAGAATTTATAATACAACTGTAGGTGTGGACAGTGGTCTAAAAAATAAATCATTATTTAACCCTCCACAACCTTCCAATAAACAAGTCTTCAAACAAATGGTTTTAAGAAATGTAGATAAATTAGCACCTAGAAAGAGTGTTAATCCAAAATATATAGAGGACGGTTTAAAATCTTTGGAGACTAATGCCCCGTACACACGGTTGGATTTTCCGACGGAAAATGTGCGATTGGAGCGTGTTGTCGGAAAATCCGACCGTGTGTGGGCTCCATCTGACTTTTTCTATCGGATTTTTCCGACACACAAAGTTTGAGAGCAGGCTATAAAATTTTCCGACAACAAAATCCGATTGCGTCAATTCCGACCGTGTGTGGACAATTCCGACGCACAAAGTGCCACGCATGCTCAGAAGAAATTCCGGAACAGCTCGGTCTGGTAAAATTAGCGTTCGGAATGGATAGAGCACTTTCGTCAGGCTGCAATGTTTAAAATTGTTTAATACAGCGCACTCTATTCTTCTTTATAATGCTAGAAGAATGAAGTAGTTTTGCTGCTCATATTCACACAGAGTTCTTACAAACTTATTTCTTTATTATTTATCATGATTCCCTCAATATATTTTGATTTCTCACATCTGACAACATTTTTTTTGTTTTTTTTATTTTTGTTTTGTTTTTTTTTTCAAGGCTGATTTTTTTTGCTTTTGTATTTGTTTCAAGGCTGATGTTTTTTTGTTTTTTTTACTCCAGAATATTTTTATGTGTGTTTTGTGTGTCAAGTTACCACAACACCATTACTATCTTGTATTATTTAATCTCAAGGAGGTTGTTTGGTGTTGGTGTCTCTTGTTAATTTCACATTGTATTTTTGAAATGTCCCTGCCTCCTCACAAACAAACTGTCCATTTTGAAGGAAAACACACATAAGCAAATATAATTGTAACAAAAATTCCTTTATTAAGGGCTCAGAACCAAACAAAGAGGGAGGCAACGCTGGATAAACATTAGAAATTGGCGAAGCCTTTGGCCCCCAGGGCACACATCAATTATTTTACAGCAAAATTGGTGGCCTGAGGAGGTCTAAGAGAGTGCAGTCTGGTCCAGAAGTCCCAGAGATCCAGAAAGCAGCAAATGACATCTGTGTCCCCAGGCTGTGGTACTACAAGAGGCTGCATATTTTGCCAGACCAGACTGAGCCCAGGGCCATCACTCTCTGGTCTTCCTTCCACGCTTCCTTCCACGCTGTGGCTCTGGTGTTGGAGATGTGACAGGAGGAGGAGTAGGACCTGGAGCAGGAGGAGGAGGAGTAGGACCTGGAGGAGGAGGAGGTGGAGTAGGACCTGGAGGAAGAGGAGGAGGAGGACTATGTGTGAGGTCACAAATGTGGGTTGCACATGTAAGTTGGCCCCTCAACCCCTTATTTAGAGCTTCCAAAATTAAGAACTCACACAGGAGTCGTTGGCCCTCCTCCATCTGCATCATTTTGCAGGCAGTTATGCCAGCAAAGTCCTTCTCCACACTGTGGTGTGTTCTGATGGCTTCTGTAGCCTTCCAAAGAGGCCTATTGCTGCCTCCTCCAGGTTACTCCTCTTCCTGCCACTTTGTCTTTGAAGGCGGAGGGTAGGGACCTGGGTATCAGGCAGCCTGCTTGGCCCGGCCACCTCCTGGCTGAGACTTCCCTGTGTATGAAAAAGGGACATGGTTTTAGTTTTTGCTTCATCAATCACAATCATAAATTAGTACTCCAAACTAACATCTAGTTAACATCATTGATTGGACAACCAGAAATATTTAGAAGAATGCTATACCTGGCTCAAGCTGGGCTCCTCCACATGTTGCTGCCTGGAAGGCCCAGGTTGGGCGTCAGAAGCCTTAGCTGAGGGGGAAGGAAGTGTGGAAGGTAGACTGGAGAGTGCTGGCCTGGGTTCAGTCTCACCTGCTAGAAAATGCAGTCTGTCATAGTACCACATTCGGGGACATAAATGTCATCTGCTGCTGCTGATCTCTGGGAATCCTGGACCTTCTTGTGCTCCCTTAGATAAGTGCTCCTCATGCCACCAATTAGGATCTTCAAATAGGTGATGTCTGCCGTGGGGATCACCTGCTTCACAATTTCCAGCAATTTAGCCAGCGCTGCCTTCCTCTTTGTTTGGTTCTTATAATCAGGGTGGTTTACCTGCCACAGGTCCCTGCTCCCTGAACATATCTATGAATATGCAGATAAACTCCTGATCCTTCACTATATCCATTTTCTCTGCAAGACACAACACAAGACAAATGCCTAATGTCAGGCTAAAGTCTCCTAGTCTTGTCCCAATAGAGGCCTCAATCTAGAAGCAGTATAGGCCCAATTTTAAATCTTACCTTCGTTATCATGATCGGCGCCTCCGATACTCCTTCCTCCGCTCACAGATCGTATGTACTACGTACGCGTGTTACGCTTTATATACACTGCGCATGCGTGAAACTCCGCCCGCCCCTGACATTCTTTCTAGTCTATTTCCTGCCCCTTCTCGTTCAGCGCAGTGGGGGAAGAGCACATGGCGGAAACACAGCAGGTGCGTGCTAATTACACCAACGAGAAGGAGGAAAGCCCGGAGCCAGAAACGTCCCAATCCCAGAGGAGACGATTTAAGGCCTCAAATATGACCTTTGGGGAGATGTTGGAGATGGTGGACATCCTCAAGAGGGCCGACTATGACGGGAAGTATGGACCTTACCCCAACCCCAATGTCAGAAAGGCCAAGATAATGGCGAAAATTGTCAAGAGTCTGCAGAAGCATTTTGGGGTACGGCGATCCAAAGATCAACTCAGGAAGTGGTGGTCGGACCTCAAATTAAGGGAGCACGAGCAGTACAGAAGGATCAGGAGCGTGCTTCAAAAAAGTAAGTAGTTGTCCTGTGTTCCTATTCTTTATTTTTCTAATGTTTGTGTTGCTCCATGTGTTTTTCTTAACTGTTGTACAGTTTAAAATGGCAACTTTCATGTTCATGGGCACAATATTCGTTTGTAGGAAACATTGTTCGTTCGGCATAGAAAACACAATGTTTTGGACATATGCATTTGAATACATTTTTGCTAGCCTACTTCTAGTCAGGCGGAGGGTAGGGACCTAGGTATCAGGCAGCCTGCTTGGCCCGGCCACCTCCTGGCTGAGACTTCCCTGTGTATGAAAAAGGGACATGGTTTTAGTTTTTGCTTCATCAATCACAATCATAAATTAGTACTCCAAACTAACATCTAGTTAACATCATTGATTGGACAACCAGAAATATTTAGAAGAATGCTATACCTGGCTCAAGCTGGGCTCTTCCACATGTTGCTGCCTGGAAGGCCCAGGTTGGGTGTCTGAAGCCTCAGCTGAGGGGGAAGGAAGCGTGGAAGGAAGAGTGGAGAGTGCTGGCCTGGGTTCAGTCTGACCTGCCAGAAAATGCAGCCTGTCATAGTACCACAGTCTGGGGATATAAATGTCATCTGATGCTCCTGATCTCTGGGAATCCTGGACCTTCTTGTGCTCCCTTAGATGAGTGCTCCTCAGGCCACCAATTAGAACCTTCAAATAGGTGATGTCTGCCGTGGGGATCACCGTCTTCACAAATTCCAACAAATTATCCAGCGCTGCCTTCCTCTTTGTTTGGTTCTTATATTCAGGGTTGTTTACCTGCCACAGAAAAGGTAGCTCCCTGAACATATCTATGAAGTTTGGCATAAAGTCCTGATCCTTAAAGATATCCATTTTCACTGCAAGACACAACACAAGACAAACCCTAATGTCAGCCTATAGTCTTCTAAACTTGTGCAAATACAGGCCTCAATCTAGAAGCAGTATAGGCCCAAGTTTAGATCTTACCTTCGTTATCATGATCGGCGCCTCCGATACTCCTTCCTCCGCTCACAGATCGTACGTATTACGCACGCATGTTACACTTTATAGACACTGTGCATGCGTGAAACTCCGCCCGCCCCTGATGTTCTTTCTAATCTATTCCCCGCCCCTTCTCATTCGGCGCAGTGGGGGAAGAGCACATGGCGGAGACAGAGCAGGTGTCTGTTAATTACAACAACGAGGAGGAGGAAAGCCCGGAGCCAGAAACGTCCTGATCCAGAAGGAGACGATTTAAGGCATCAAATATGTCCTTTGGGGAGATGTTGGAGATGGTTGACATCCTGAAGAAGGCCGACTATGATGGGAAGTATGGACCTTACCCCAACCCCAATGTCCGAAAGGCCAAGATCATGGCGAAAGTGGTCAAGAGTCTTCACCGGAATTTCGGGGTACGACGATCGAAAGATCAGCTCAGGAAGCGATGGTCTGACCTCAAATTAAGAGAGCATGAGCAGTACAGAAGGATCCGGAGAGTGCTGCAAAAAAGTAAGTAGTTGTCCTGTGTTCCTATTCTTTATGTTTATTACGTTCGTGCTGCTCCATGTGTTTTTCTTAACTGTTGTCCAGTTTAAAATGTCAACTTTCATGTTCATGGGCACATTATTCGTTCGTATAAAACATTGTTCGTTCGGCCTAGAAAACACCATTGTTTTGGTCATATGTATTTGCCAACATTTTTTATGGCCTACTTGTATGAAAATAATTTGGTTGTGTAGATGGGTTTGTAACTAGAATGAAATGCAAATTAGATTCTGTGTAAGGAGAGGACACTCAGCAGTTTTCACATCTGGACGCTGGAGCACTAGTGTGGGACACAAGAACACACTTTTTATTAGGGGGTCCCACACAGGTGCTCCAGTGGATACTATAGGGGTGTCTCCATTTGTGAAGCTTGTACTAAACAGGTAAAGTATTGAAGCTTGACAAAGGACACTAAAAATTCTACATCTTGGAACTCTGCCAAAACAGACAATTGTACCCCACTTCCAAGCAATGTTTCATATTCCTATTTCTGCCATCAAATATCTGTGTGCTAAGTATACCTATTTTTTTTTACATAGGGGAGAAAAGACTCGGAGGACACCCTTCATCCGAGGAGACCAGAGACCCCCCACCTCATGAAGAAGTGGAGACCCACCAAAGCCAACAGGAGGAGGAGGAGGAAGGAGATGTGGTGGAACTAGTCACCACAACAGGTGAGTGTCTGCGACCACAGGCTCAGGTAAGAGATGGATGCCGGCATATTTATAATACATGGTGTGTTTTTATTTCTTTCTTTTTAGGTGATCGTGATGTTGTGGATCCAGGGCATTTCACCTCAGAAAGTGCACAGATCCTGATCGGGGAGATCATGGGGTGTAATAGGGACTTGGAAAACATCCAGAAAAACATTAATGATGTTCAAAAAATGTTTTAGGGAGAGTTTAAAACCCCTCAAAATCTCTTTTTTTTGTGCTTTTTGTGGGCTAAAAATTTTTACCATTTTTTGACATATTTGCGAAAAGCCAAATTTTGAAGATGCACACAGTGTGTCAACATGTGCTATCTGCCATCACGGGAGATCAATGTATGCGTTTTGGGGGTGCAACCCCTTCCTCAATAATAAAGTAGCTGAGAGGAAGGGGTTGCACCCACAAAATCCCCCGTGATGGCAGTTAGCACATGTTGACATTCGGCAATTGGTGTGCATCTTCAAAATTTGGCTTTTCTAGGGGTGACTTCACCCCATCTGAACGCAATATCAAACACAGTTTGTAAATACTCATGTCTGATATTGCCTTCAAGTTCTACCAAATGTGAACTTTGTAAGTTCAAGATTTGTGTCTTTCTTGTTGGTTTTAAACATGCCTGTTTTATCTTAAATGGACATTTCTACTTTTTCTTATGTGACCCCAAAAATTGTTATACAACAAACATGTTGGTTTGTTTTAAAAACCTTTTCCAAATGCACATGTGATTGTGCTGGTATTAAAAAGATTGTTAATCAAGAATGTGTGGATTATTGTTTCAACACTCCAAAACTTTTGTTGTGCTCTAATTGGTGTTTTTTGTGACAATGGGGGTTATTTCCTAAGGGAAAATCCACTTTGCACTACAAGTGCAGTTTCAAGTGAACTTGTAGTGCAAAGTGTCTTTGCCTTTAGTAAATAACACCCAACAATGCTTTGTAATGTTACACAATCACACCATTTTCAGGACTCACCACATTTCTGTCAGGGTCAGCTAAAAGAAACACAAGCAGTAAATGTCACCAAAGATTTTAGTAGTTAATTTTTTTTTATTTGAAAAAGGTTTCAGACATTGTCTGGCATATTGATAGCCCCCCTACCAGCAAAGTATTCAAGGTATCTTAGACGGAACTCACTGGCACTCAGGGTCAGCAAGCCAGGACGGCCACTTTCAAGCGCCGTCAGGGTTGGTTCATTTTGAATTCCAGCCTCAGGCCCAACTGAGCCAGCATAGTTGGCAGAATGTTGCCGTAAAAAGTTGTGTAAAACACAGCACGCCAGGATAATATGATTCAGTTTATACTCCGCCATGTGTATGGGTGTAAGAAATAGGTGGAACCGGCTGGCCATGATTCCAAACGTGTTCTCCACCACTCTTCTGGCTCTGGCCAGCCTGTAATTAAAAACCCTCTGGTCCGGGGTGAGGGTCCTCATCGGAAAAGGCCGCATTAGATGGTCCCCCAGTGCAAACGCTTCACCTGCAACGAAGACGAATGGGAGTCCTTCCACATTGTCTTCTGGAGGTGGCAAGTCCAAGCTGCCATTCTGGAGACGCCTGTAGAACTCCGTCTGGGCGATGACTCCACCATCTGACATCCGGCCATTCTTCCCCACGTCCACGAGTTGGGTGGTGGGACGATGTGGACGTGTTTCTCATCAATTGCCCCTCCGCAGTTAGGAAAGTCCCACCGCTGGGCAAAGTGGGAGGCCACAGTCTGTCATTCCTGTGGCGTGGAAGGAAACTGTGGAGTCAAACAACAACAAAAAATTTGTCATTTTGCACATAAACAGGGAAAGCAGATTAGACACAAACATTCTTGGCCAACATCAAGATAACATTTATTTGAGGAAGTTTTTAAAGACCAAAGTATAAGGTACACCTATCAGATTCCCCCTCCCCCTCTCATGGGCCATTTCTAACGTTTTAGGGGGGGGGGGCTCTTGGACAGGTAACTCTCTCCACTTCATTGAGAGATGAATGCCTAAATAATGTATTACTTTGGCCAGCCCCTCCTTAGTTACACTATTGGCAGCCCACTGGACAGGTAAGAAGTGTCATAATACAAAGATATAAATACACATTGTACACATTTGAGCACATTTGGAAATTCTGCTATTACCTATCAAGATAATAATAGTATACAAAAACTTTAAACAGTACCATTTGAAAGTATACAGGCAGGCCCTTGCACTACATGCTTTAGGGAATTCATCCATACATCTGACCACAAAAGAGATGGGTATAGTGTGTATGGGTTTGGCAAAGTCAGCAGATAGATGATTGAGGATAGATAGAGAATTGGTATCAGCTGACTTAGCAGTTGGGGGAGGGAGGGTTCCAAATGATTTGGGGACCCCCAAAAAAAAGCCTCTGGCACTCTGCCTGAATTTAAAGCACAAATCAGATTTAAAAACATTTTAGGGGGTGTTTGGGTTAAAGCACTACTATGGAGCTGATAAAATACATTGTTAAGTGACTATATGAGGTGAATATAAGGCCAGGAGACCATGCTGGGGAGGTAAGTGAAGGCAAATATGTATGAAGGAGAAAAAAAATAATTACATAAAAATCCAGCATGCATGAGAACAACGGGGACATTCACAGCATATTACAATCATGGTAATTAGGGAATGAGGAAAGAAATACAATATATTATCAAACATTACATACAATAAAATGTCATGTTAAAGGATAAATCTTACCTTAATATACTCCTTCTGCAGGACCTGGATGATGGCAGAACAGGTCTCTGGGATAATGATCCCCAGAGCCTGGGGGGAGATGCCTGTCGAGAACTTGAGGTCCTGCAGGCTTCTCCCCATCGCCAAGTACCGCAGGGTAGCGACGAGCCTCTGCTCTGGAGTGATGGCTTGCCTCATGCAGGTATCCTGCCTGCTAATATAAGGAGTCAGCAAAGCCAACAAATGGTAAAATACGGGGTCCGTCATCCGGAGAAAGTTCCTGAAATCATCAGGATTATTCTCACGGATCTCACGGAGCAAAGGCATATGACAGAACTGGTCACGCTGGAGCAACCAATTCTTGGTCCATAAACTCCTCCCCACCCTGTTCATGGACTGGACTTGTGTCAAGGTAAGGACCCCAACACCAAGCCCCCGCACAGCACGAACTCTACGAGGAGTACGTATACGCAACATGGCTAGAAAACAGTCGGCTGCTCAGAACAAAGTAACAGAACGCACTGAAGAACAGCAAGGCCTGTGAAGAGCGACCTGAAAAACAGTAACGGACTAACAAGAACACAATGACAAGAGTCACGCATAACTTGCTGCACGCACTGAAGAGCAGATACAAACCCACAAGCACAAACTGAACAGCAGAAAACTATCTGAAAACCACGAGTCTGAAAAAGTGCAAATCGTCTCTCACCAAACTTTTACTAACACGAGATTAGCAAAAGGAGCCCAAAGGGTGCCGCGCTTGGTTCTGAACTGGCCTTTTCTAGTCTTGTCGTATGTGGTGTACGTGACCGCGTTCTTGGCGATCAGTAATTCCGACAACTTTGTGCGACCGGGTGTACGCAAAACAAGTTTGAGCCAACATCCGTCGCAAAAAATCCATGGATTTTGTTGTCGGAATGTCCGATCAATGTCCGACCATGTGTACGGGTCATAAGAAGGATGTTATTGTCAGACCAGCGGACAAAGGGGGAGGGGTAGTGATTTTGGATAGTAATTTTTTATCATTCCCAATTAAGTAATATGTTGTCAGATGGCAATACATATGTACAATTGATCAATGATCCCATTGAGAATTATAGAAAGGATCTGATTAATTTGGTTGAGCACAGATACAATATGAGGGTAATAAATAAAAAAGAAAAGAGATATCTGATTCTAAGCTTCAGTCGGGTTCTGACGATATATACATTACCTAAGATTCTCAGAATCCTCCCGCAAGACGTATAGTAAATAGTATTAACTCTGTGTCAGCCAGAGTAGGTCAATACTTAGACAATTACTTACAAGAAAGTGTGACACATACTAGAGTGTATTTAAAGGACACTAGGCACTTTTTACAGCTTTTAAATAATATTAATATTCCAGATGTCCCAGAATTATTCCTTGTTACAGCTGATGTAGCATTGTTATACGCAGTAATACAGCATGACGATTCTCTATAATCTTTAAATTAGGCATTAAGTAAAAGGGAAGACTTGCCATTCATTCAAAAGAAATTTTTAGAAATGGCTTTAGATTACTGTCTGGCCCATAATTGTTTTTGGTACGCAGGCCAATTTTTCACTCAAATAAAAGGCTTAGCAATGGGCGCGAAATTCGCGCCAAGTCTAGTGAATCTCTTTATGAGTGCATGGGAGGATAAATTTATATATGGACAGCAAAAAAGAGAACTCCTGTTTTACAAAAGGTTTATCGATGACCTGTTTTTTATATGGGTAGGCACCATTTCATCTTTAATATTATTTGTTGAGGAGCTCAATAGGAACAATAACAGCATTAAATTAGAATGCCAATGGAGCCGGGAATCAATACATTTTTTGGATGTTACAGTAATGCTAATCAACTGACAATTGGTGACAAAAAGTTTTTTTAAACCAATGGATCGGAATAGCTACTTACCTATTTATAGTGGCCACCACCTTATATGGTTGAAAAATATTACAAAGGGTCAATTTACAAGAATCAGGAGAAACTGTTCACGAGATGATGACTACTTAGTACAAGCACAAATAATCAAAAAGAGATTTGTAGAAATGGGTTATAAACCAGCAGTGTTGGATAATGCCATTAATGAAGTATATCAAGTAAGCAAGTAAAACAGATACTAAACATGAATGGGGCTTTATTAGAGGGTATCATGCACAACATAAAGAAGTTGAAATGATTTTTAAGAAATATTGGTCAATATTTTAAGAAATATTGGTCAATAGAAAAGGACGATCGTCCGGTGATAAAGTAATTAAAAAATCTTAAACCCACCAACTAGACCCTCTATGTTCTGGGACAGGCCCGAATTCTATGCATGTCACAGATGTATATCATGCCGACAAGTAAATACTTGACTAAGAGGCTTAATGGAGTTTCAATCTACTGCTAACTCTAAAACGTTTAAAAGAAAAGATTTTATTTCATGTAATTCTACTCATGTTGTGTATGCCCTTCAGTGCCCATACGGTTTGATGTATATCGGTCCCACCAAACGCACTTTGAGCAAATGGGTATCTGAGCAAATTAACAACATTAAGATCGGCTACAAAGATCATACTGTATCAATGCATTTTAGATGCAAACACAATAGGGATCCCTCAGGGTTAAAATTTTGGGGGATAGAAAAAATGTACCCAGATTGGAGAGGAAGTAATAGGGTAAGGGAATTATCAAAATGTGAGATCAAATGGATTTATTTAACTAACATTTTATGTCCCAAGGGAATGAACGTTGAGTTGGATTTAAATTGTTTTATTAGTGACTACTGAATTACATTCATTTTATGGTATTTTATATGATATTTTATGATATGAATTTTATGATGTAATGTTATATAAAATGTATTTTTTTTATATTTACAATAAGATGTACTAATGACTTTTTAACATGTTTACATATATGTATTGGATGAAAATTCCCCTTTGTTATATGTATAGTGGTCATATTGGACTAATTAAGGGGGGGATGGGCGGAGCGTCGCTACGTAGAGGCGCTCCGTAGAAGACCTGGCGCCACTGCTCCCCCCGCACACCCGCTCAGCTGGTAATAGAGAGGAGGAGGCTGGGAAGCTGTGGAGACGCTGACGCCGTGAGATAATGTCGGCGCGGCCCGGAGAGAGGTAAAGAGGAGAAGCCGCCCACCCCTAGTAGCTGTGGGTACTGAAACGCACCACTTTTGAGGACGCCTGATGTCTGGAGGGAGCCGGGTGCTCTGAAGTAAGGGGCAGAGAAGCAGCCTAGAGCGGCTCTGGAGGTGCAGGTCGGCTAAACTTTATTAAGGTAACGCTGCAGCTGGAGGGGAGTGAGCCGTCACAGGGACACAGCGAAACAGGAATAGGAAGAAGTGAGAGGCGGTGAGAGCTCTGTGTATGCCTGTATCCCCCCCCCCCCCCTGTATTCCCTCTGAACTGTCTATGGAAAGAGTGTAGTCGAAAATCAGGGGTAAGAAATTAAACTCTTCATGCACATCTCCAGGAGAATAACTCTTCTACCTGCTATTGAAATATCTGGATTTAGGATTTAAAGATTTAATTATATGCACCAAAAGACTGTAGGGACAATCTTCACAATATTAACAACCAAATGAAATGTGTTTGCCTGTTTGCAGATATCTTTTGTAGATGAACTGTTTATTTATGTACTTAGCGTGAACGCCTGTGTTTACCTGCACCCCCCCCCCCCGTGTCCCCATTGATCTCCCTCGGTAGAGGAGGAACGGGAATCTAGGGGGAAGTAGACTAATTACCTATATAAACCTCCAGGAGAATTGACTTTGCTATTTGGCTATGAAAATATCCGGACTTGAAAATTAAAGTCTCAACTCCGAGTGTGATTAGATTGTAATGAAAACTTTTACAACAGCAATAATCAGTTGAGGCGCGCTCACCAGACTGCAGATGAATTGCGCAGACGGATCCATTGGCTTTATTTTTTCTCTCATAGCTATTTCTCCCATAGACATTTTATTGTTGGAACCCTCTCTGACCCCTTTGACTCATAAAGGTTTAGAAGTTTAGAAGTCTTAGAAGTCTTAAGTACTGGCTACCCTGGGCTCCCTGGGGTATACAGCGAACATTTATCACAGGGACAGAAGGGTAGAGAGGTAGGTGTAAGATTAGCCTAAGAGAAGCCATATATCCTAAGCCTGGGCTTGGGGTTAATACGGGCTCTGCAACAACTGCCTATGAGGCTATCCCTCTTCAATAAATGACCAGCGACCATCTGGGCTTATAAAGGATCATCTACTACCCTGGTAATCGGGGTGTAAAGGAAGCTAGGCAGCAGTCTTGCGGCAGTCTTGGGTAGTGAATATTACTGCTCAGACTAGGATGAGCAGGGTCGGATAGCGGGTAAAACTTCCACATAGGGCCCCCCCACAGACCCCCGCGGGCCTTGGGGGATCCCCCGTGGAGTTAACACAAGAACCTCTGCCTAGGCGGACTCAAGTGACTTGCCCACCTACATATGAGGATTAAGAGAGGGAACTGAGGGAGCTGGCCCTGACCCCCCAAGGAGTAATTCGTGTATGACTCTCAGGACTATTGCCTAGTCTTGCACTAATTTTCCGGTGTAGTGTGGAGTACCCTGAGACCCGGGGAGATGAGGGGGAAGGCAACTAAAAGTAATAAAGGTACTATAGCCGCACCAAACCCAGGTGGGATCCAGCGATACATGTCGACCGAGGCTAGCATATTGGAAGATTCTCAAGGAAGTCCCAGATCGGGAGCATCCTCACGCCCAGGAACAAACAAACAGAAAGGGGCACCAGAGGAGAACAGAGGTAAAAGCGTAAGATCAAGGATCAGCGGAAGCCAGCAGATGTATGGCTCTGAGGCCCAGGAGGGCCCCCATGGGAGAACTGAAGATGAAGACCATGCAGTGGGGAATAAACCCCCACTGCAGCTTACACAGGAGGAAGCCCCGCACATTAAAGAAATGCTTGCTGAGTTGCTACTAAAACTGGAGATCTCCCTAAAAAAAGACATTGCGACTGTAAGAGTAGATATCGGGCATGTATTGAAAAGGGTGGAGGAAACAGAGGACAGACTGGAAGAACATGAGCGGAGGCTAGACTGTATGAGTAAGCAAATAAGAGATCTACAAAAGGCAAACAGAAGTCTCCTTTATAAATTAGAAGACCAGGAGAACCACAGCCGACGTAAGAACCTGCGAATCAAGGGTCTGCCAGAGAAATATGGGAAGGAATATTTGGTGCCGGTACTACAGCAACTGCTAAACCCATTGCTGGATAGAGAAATAACTGCCCCTCTAAGTCTAGATAGAGCCCATAGGATCACACGATATCCCCGAAATACATCAGAGAACGCAAGAGACGTGATAGTGAAGTTTCATTATGAGGATGAAAAAGATAAAATCATGGGAAAATTGCGACAGTGGCCAGGCTTAAGCTTTGAACGGGCAGAAATACAGGTGTACTCAGATTTATTGGCAGAGACCCTCGCCAGAAGGAGGCTGTTGAAACCGCTGACAGGCCTATTGAAAACGACAGAAATATTTTATCAATGGGGGTTCCCAGCCTTTTTGATTGGAAAAAGGAATGGGCGAACGGCAGTGCTTAGATTCCCAGAAGATCTCGAGGACTTTTGTTACAAGTTGGACATCGCCCCCCCATCGATCCCTGGTTAGGGTGTTGAAGAGAATATAGCAACAGCGCAAGATACAATAGGGCAGAGGGAGGGAAGGAGCACAATGGTTAATGCAAGCTAGTACCCAAGAAGCATAGTTAGGGGAAGGAGCGCAGTGCCGATATGAGCTGGGCGGGGGGAGGGGGGAGGGCGCCGGGGCGGTGCGGGGGGTTTCCACGACATGAGCCCTACAGGGAATATGGGTGCAGGGTGTCATCAGATTGAGGGAGACCACCTGACCCATATTGTGAACAGAGGAGTCTGCCCCGCTAGAAACAGGCGATCTGTTCCAGACGAGGGGGTGGGGGGTTGGAGGGAGGGGGGGTAGGAGGGGAGGGTGGGGTAGAGGGGGGGTGTTTTTTCCCTTTTTTTTTCTCCTTCCTCTCTCTCTTCCTCCTGTTGTGCCTCATGGGACTGGCCAGACACGCCTTCCTGAGATGAAAAATGGGAGTAGTAAATTTTGTCACTTATAATAAAATGAAAGTTGGGATTCTTTCAGAAAACTGGGATTTTTGTAGGGAGATATTACGTCTATTTTCCCGTAGGCATAAATGAGTGAGGTAGTTAAAATATAATTTTTATTTAATTGTAATAAAAAAGAAGTATACAAAACAGATATGAATATATATATACACAAATATGACCATCCAGTATTGTGTTCAAATTTCATTCGTGCCTGTCAGCCAACATGTTTCGCAGGGAACTAACTGCTTCATCAGGGCATAAATCGGCATCACTGGTTCATTTAAACTATATAGACAACAGATAGATATACTGGAGTTATATGGCGGTCAAACATATTTATACAACCAAATACAGTAAGGAAATATTTAATCAAAGCATTCATCTGATAGTCTCACCTACTGGTGCAAGTCTAAAATTTAAAGCACACACCACCATTGCCAGGCATCATCCACTGTACCAACTGGTGCAAAAAATCCAAGGGTGCCAGATCCCAACCGGATAGTACCAACAGAGGAACTGGACCACACAATGACAGGAAGGAGAATTAGTCTATGTCATAAGACAATTGAAAAGATGTACTGTCAAACACATTACACTAAAGCGTAATGTAAGTGAGTGAGATATAAACATGGCCATAAATGCTGGGAAATCAATCTCAGTATGGGAGGCTGGTAGCTATATCCAAGTGTGACATTACATTTAATGTATAATACAACTCTTTTTTTTAAAGGTAAATTTTTATTTGGTTTTTTGGTACAAAACGAACAAACATTCAAACATATACATATTCTGAGCGAACATCGCTCATTCCAATACAGAATACAAGACACTGGTATACATTTGGTAAACATGTTATCATAGTTTACAGTTACATATGTCTGCTCTATTTTTATGAACCTTTATAACATTTATCGGAATTTCTTTATAAGCTTCATATGGTGTAATAGTATTTTCAGAACTAGTCCATAAACCCCATATTTTTAAAAAAAATTTTGGGCATCCTCTGGCTTCATATGTTAGTTTATATAACGGTATAGCCTGATTAACAGTGTTCAACCAAAATGCTATCGTGGGTGGGGATTGTGATTTCCAGTGAATAGTGATCGATTTTTTAGCATAAAACAGTACAATTCTCAGAAATGTTTGCTTATTTTTAGATATACTCTCATCGTCCACATACCCCAATAGACATCTCAGGGGGTTGCAGATATTAGGCAACTGGGTCAGGGAACTGATAAAAGCAGTGACCCCTGACCAGAACCGCCTGATCTCAGTGCACTCCCACATCAAATGGAAAAAGGTAGCATCCGCATTACTACATCTGGAGCACACTGCCGATGGAAGTCTGTTGAGTTTGAATAATAATGATGGCGTAAAGTATGATCTATATAATAGTTTGGTCTGTATGACCTTATCCCTGGAAGAGATGACAGAGGGGACCTGGAGGGGAAGTATTTCCTGCCAGATGTCCTCTGTCAGCTCGGGAATATCAGCTTTCCACTTGTTGATTGTGTTGCTGAGTCTAAGCGTTGTGGAGTGCAATAGAGATTTATGGTATGTGGAGACTAGTTTGTTATGAGAAGAATCTAGTAGTTATTGCTCTAGCGGAGACAGTTGAATAGCTATATTGCGCAGCCCAAACTCCGTGGTTGCCGTGTGGCGTATTTGCAAGTAAAGAAAATAGGCCGTACGTGGTAGCTTATAGTCCTGGCGAAATTCCTCAAATGACCAAAACGTATTATTCGAGAACAAATGCATTATTGTTTTTACCCCTTTTTTTGACCAGAATTCCCCATCTGTTCTACGGGCAAATTCCTTTAGATTCGGGTTCCCCCATAATGGAGTATTCGGTGAATAGGTTCGATGTTCGGTATCTGGCAGCATTTTAGTTAATTTAAAAATTCGTAGAGTCATTTCAAGGATTTTAGTGCTCTCCCTCCCTCTAAGGGATAGACGATGAACCAGGTACTGTAGGGATTCATAAGAGGTGAGTATGGCTGCCTCCAGGGCCGTGGCCGCATTGTTGGCTTCAGGGAAAAACCACCAATGCGCATGAGCCAGTTGTGAGGCAATATAATATGTCTGGAGGCATGGTAATGCCAGTCCCCCCTCCACTACCAACAGTTGGAGAGTATTTTTTGCAATTCTCACTGCTCCCCCCTTCCAAATAAAAGTGTTCAGGATCGAGTCAATCTCTTTAAATTTGACTTTCGTGACGTATACTGGTGAGTTACACAGGAGATACAGGAATCGTGGTAGGAATATCATTTTAAAAATGTTTATCCTACCTAATATTGTTAAGGGGAGATTGGTCCATGTCTTTAATGTGGTCTTCATTCTATTAATAAGTGGGTCTAGATTATTTTTTATATAGGAGGAAAGAGGATGTTGGATCATAACCCCCAAGTATCTGAAGGAGTCGACTATCTGTAGTGGGCAAGAGGGAGGGAGTGTGAACACCTCCTCCCTATCTATCCTAAATAAAAGGGATTTATCCCAATTAACTTGGAACCCTGAGAAGAGGCCAAACTTTTGGATAATTTCCAGCAGGGTCGGGAGAGACGTTTGGGGGTCCCCCAAATATATTAGCATGTCATCAGCGTATAAAGACACTTTCTCTTCTAGGCCCCCAATCGTCAATCCCATTATCTCCCTACTGGATCTTATCAATGCCGCCAGATGCTCTAGCGCAATCGCAAATAGTAACGGCAATAGGGGGCATCCCTGCCTGGTACCCCTTTTGATTAGGAACGGATCAGTTACAGATGTATTTATCCTCAGCCTAGCGGTAGGCTTTGAATATAACAATTGAACCCACTTAATGAAGGTATTACCAAACCCGAATTTCGCCAGGACTTCCAGCAGATAAGGCCATTCGACTGAATCAAATGCCTTGTGCGCATCTAAGGCCAATACGGCTCTGGTTCCCACAACATCATGGGTGGCTTGCAAATTTGTAAATAGTCTCCGTAAATTAATGGACGTTGATCGTCACAGAATGAATCCAGTCTGATCCGCCCCAATAATAGTGGTGATAACTGAGTTCAATCTCCGGGCGAGCACTTTGGCTAGAATCTTGACGTCTGAGTTAATCAATGATATTGGTCTGTATGACTCACAAAGTAGATGATCTTTATGAGCTTTGGGGATGAGGACAATCAGTGCTTCTGACATAGAGGGTGGTAACTGTCCTGTTTTTATAGCAAAATTGTAGACTTTTAGTAGATGGGGTGTTAAGAGTTCCTTAAATTGTATATACCATTCTATAGGGAAGCCATCCAGTCCCGGTGTTTTGTTCCTGGCAAAGGACTGTATGGCTTCCCCAATCTCCTCCTCTGTCAGGGGATCATCAAGGAGTGAGGCCTGCTCTTCTTGAAGCCTTGGTAGCGAAATGTCAGCTATGAAATAATCTAGTTCTACTATAGTATAATGGGCTTTAGTAGCATATAGCGAGGAGTAGAATTCCACAAAAGCATCCACTATCTCCTCACTCTGTTCCACCACTCTACCTACTATATTTTTAATTCTTGGAATACTGCACGGTTGATAATCAGGCCTAGACAAATAGGCCAATAGTCGGCTATTTTTGTCTCCGAACTCGAAGATTCGCTGGTTTTGATATAGCAATTTCTTCAAAGTGCGCTCCAGAAGGACTAGGTCTAAGTCTCTGGATCTATGTTTCCAGGTATTATATGTCACTGGGGTAGGAGCCGCAGAGTAGGCGGCCTCTGCCACCCTGAGATCCTCCTCCGCGTCCTTTAATTTGGACTGGAATGCCTTGCGGGCCTGCCCAATCGCCGCTGCAAAGGTGCCACGAGTGGTGGCCTTAAAGGCATCCCAGGTTAATGGGACAGCGACATTCTGATGGTTACTCAACCAATATAATTTCATTTCCGCTGCGCTTTGATCTACCACCACCTGGTCAGCCAGCCACAATGGGCTTAGGTGCCACATGCGGTATGAGGTGGGGGGGCCCAGGGCAAGGTCCACCATTAAAGGGGAGTGGTCAGACACTGCCCTAGGGAGATATTTGACCTCGATCACCTCGATCACCCTATTCAACAATTCAGATGAAACTAGACATAAATCAATCCGGGATAGCATTTCAGACTAACAAGAATACTCCCTCCCGTCCGCATGCTTCCACCTCCAGGTCTCCACCAGGTCAAATTGGGTCAAAAAAGAGCACAGGAGTGTTGGGGGCAATGTAGAACACTTGAACCTGTCTAAAGAATTATCGAGTACTGTGTTAAAGTCTCCTGCTATCAGTAGAGGGCCCTCTGCTATTGCTAAAACTGAACTCATAACCCGTTCGAAAAATATTTTAGTGAAGGGTGGCGGGATATACAGACTTGTAACCGTATATGGTTTACCCAAAAGTTCAAGTACCACAATAACAAAACATCCCTTAGGATCAGTTTTAATACGTTTTATGGTGACAGGCGCCGATTTTGCATAATACAACTTTACATAATGCACTTACTGACCATGTATGAGTAAGCCTAATCGCTTAGTCTCTTTATGGTTACAGGTAGCTGGGTGGGAGAGTCATTATTAAATTGCAAGCTGCATAAGGTTTAGCAGGGTTAAATAGGACCATATAATACGATATAGTTCTATATATAGTTCTATATGCCGCTATTGCAAACTCGGGGTTTGCAATAGCGGCATATAGAACTATATTGTATTATATGGTCCTATTTAACCTGTAACCATAAAGAGACTAAGCGATTAGGCTTACTCATACATGGTCAGTAGGTGCATTATGTAAAGTTGTATTATACATTAAATGTAATGTCACACTTGGATATAGCTACCAGCCTCCCATACTGAGATTGATTTCCCAGCATTTTTGGCCATTTTTATATCTCACTTATGTTACGCTTTAGTGTAATGTGTTTGACAGTACATCTTTTCAATTGTCTTATGACATAGATTAATTATATACATTTTCTTTCTGGATTAGGAACCCTAGTGGTTTATTTTTCTTCTTTTTTTTTCTTCTTTCTTTTTTGTTTCTTACATATTTTACTAGACTCCTTCCTGTCATTGTGTGGTCCAGTTCCTCTGTTGGTACTATCCGGTTGGGATCTGGCACCCTTGGATTTTTTGCACCAGTTGGTACAGTGGATGATGCCTGGCAATGGTGGTGTGTGCTTTAAATTTTAGACTTGCACCAGTAGTTGAGACTATCAGATGAATGCTTTGATTAAATATTTCCTTACTGTATTTGGTTGTATAAATATGTTTGACCGCCATATAACTCCAGTATATCTATCTGTTGTCTATATAGTTTAAATGAACCAGTGATGCCGATTTATGCCCTGATGAAGCAATTAGTTCTCTGCGAAACATGTTGGCTGACAGGCACGAATGAAATTTGAACACAATACTGGATGGTCATATTTGTGTATATATATTCATATCTGTTTTGTATACTTCTTTTTTATTACAATTAAATAAAAATTATATTTTAACTACCTCACTCATTTATGCCTACGGGAAAATAGACGTAATATCTCCCTACAAAAATCCCAGTTTTCTGAAAGAATCCCAACTTTCATTTTATTTGGTTATAATTAGGGATTGGGAGATTCGTCCTAACTAACTCCTGTCTATGTCCACAACCTTCTATCATCTGTTAATAATCACATTTGTCACTTATAATGTAAGGGGACTGAATACAGAAAAAAAAAGATATAAAATCAATCAGGAACTGCAGCTTTTTGGAGCAAATGTGGTGTTCCTGCAAGAAACCTATATTACGCATTCAGGAAGGGGACTAACATTGCATCTGTTCCCAAAGTGGCTCTATGGGGATGCAGGATCAGCACATTCAGGGGGAGTAGCTATTGGGTTTGATAGAACAATGATGTTCGAAAAAGAGGAGCGACTGGCCGATCCAGGAGGCAAGTTCCTTTTTGTGAAGGGGAAAATGTTTGACAGTTGGATTACAATGGCGAATATTTATGTCCCTAATAGAAACCCAGAGAACTTCTTAAAGAAAATGTTGATGAAACTAGAATCCTTTAAAAAAGGCAAACTAATAGTTGCAGGGGACCTGAACTTGTGTATGGACCCTGAGGTGGACACGTCAAGGGGCGAGTTAAAATCAGTTACACAGGGCGGGACACTCAAAAAAATGTTAAAACGCCTTCAGTTAATGGATGCGTGGAGGATAAGCCACTTAAAAGATCGGGATTATACTTTCTTTTCTTCTGTCCATAGATCATTCTCGAGGTTAGATTACATTTTAATAGAACATCAGTTGGTCCCTTTTCTGAAGGTAGCGGAAATTAAAGCTATTACCCTGTCCGATCACGCACCGGTGGAAATTCAAGTAGAGATCGCTGGGGTGGATCGGCCTAGGATAAATTGGAAACTTAACGACTCCCTCATCCAGGATCCAGACGTAGTTGTGAAAATAGAGCAGGAATTGAAAAGTTACTTTGAGATTAATGATACAGAGGACATATCCAGGGCCACCCTTTGGGAAGCACATAAAACTTATATAAGAGGGATTTGGATTGCTATTGGAACGGGGGAAAAAAAAAGAGAGGGGGGAAAAGTTGACACGCTTATATAGGGAGATCCAAGAAGTAGAACAGAGTACAAGACCCAGGGGGCTCCCAGAAAAGCATGAGCTAATGAAGAAAAGAAGAGACCTGAATGAGCTATTGGAGAAGGAAAGGAAATGTGCTTTCGACATGATAAATAAAGAGATGTACCAAGAAGGTAATAAATCAGGAAAGTGGATGGCAAGAAGGATTAAGGAAAAAAAGAACAGGACTTTTATACCTAAAATGAGAGATGAAGAGGGGAACTTAGAATTTTCTACTCCTAAAATTGCTAGAATATTCCACTCTTATTACAGTGCCCTATATAAGGTAGGCCGGAAAGAGAGATTGAGCGATAACAAGAAGGAAAGGATAAGGGAGTACCTGCGGGGACTAGACCTTCCCAGGGCAGAAAGGGATGTGGTCGAGTGCCTTAATGCCCCTATATCTCAGGAGGAGGTAGAAAAGGCGATAAAGAACACTGCCCTGGGAAAGAGCCCGGGCCCCGACAGATACTCCGTAGCATACTATAAAAAATTTTCGGAAATTCTTGTACCTAAACTGTGTGACTATCTGAATGCCCTCGGTGAGAACGAAGAGTCCCGAGAAGGATCCCTATTAGCTTATATTACCCTTATTTTGAAAGAAGGAAAGGATCCAGCTTTCCCTGGAAGCTATAGACCAATGTCGCTGTTAAACGTAGATACAAAAATTTTCGCTAAAATACTTGCAGGTAGGTTGAAAGTTGGTTTAAAACAGTGGATACATAATGACCAGGTGGGATTTGTCCCTGGTAGGGAGGGGAGGGACAATTCTCTGAAAACAATTCTTCTAATGCAAGTAATTAGGAGCGATACCCCAGCAGCTTTGCTTTCAATCGACGCCGAAAAGGCATTCGATAGAGTGGATTGGGGATTTATGGCTGAAACCTTGAAACATCTAGGACTGGGGGAGAGGATGATGAGATGGATCCTGTCATTATGCAGGCACCCTAAGGCGAGGATTAGAGTGAATGGGACCCTGTCTTGTCCCCTTGAATTATTTAACGGGACAAGACAGGGTTGCCCTCTTTCGCCGATTCTGTTCATCTTAACCCTGGAGCCACTTTTAGCGGCTTTTCGTAAGAACGTAGACATTAAAGGAATTAGGGTTGGAGCGCAGGAGTACAAAATAGCAGCATTTGCTGACGATTTACTATGCTTCATTACCTGTCCTAGAACGACAATCCTCATGGTGCTCAAGGAGTACTATGGTGGATTGGCAAACTTCAAAATAAACATGAGCAAGTCAGAGCTCTTAAATATATCAATCCCTAAGCGAGAGCAGAGAGCACTCCAATCTGGGCTCCCATTTGCATGTTGTGAGAGGGAATTGGTTTATCTGGGTATAAAAATATTACTCCCACCGGGGGACTTGTTTGCCGCTAACTATATTCCCCTACTTAACAAAATTAAAGATCTACTGGGTAGGATGAGATACAGGGCTCTGTCGTGGATTGGTAGGATAAATGCCATAAAAATGTTTGTGTTGCCCATGTTAATATATACTTTTCAAATGATCCCAATAGCGATCCCCCTACATTTTTTGTTAAACTACAGTCTGTAATTTGAAGATTTATATGGGCACGTAGGCGCCCCAGGGTAGCATATGACATTTTGGTGAAGGATAAAATATTGGGAGGGTTGGGTGCACCGGACTTTAAAAAGTATTACCAGTCGGTTGTTATCTCCAGGATAGTTGACTGGTTATACAGTAAACAGGAGAAAAGCTGGGTGAACATAAAAATAGCACTGAGTGGGGACATAGAAAAATTAATATGGATTCCTCCACAATATAGGGAGTTGGGAAATAGAGTTAATTTTTTGACTAGGAACACTTTTAGAATCTGGGATAGGGTAAGTAAGAGTTTTCTTTGGGAATTTAATTCACCACTGTTATCACTATTGAATACGGATTATTTTTTACCAGGGAAGGAGGAGCACCTATATTTCACGAGATGGGCAAAAAAAGATGTAATACAATTACATCTTGTGATGAGGGTGTGATGGGATGAGAGGAAACAGATTGTACACTTACACTGAAATCACACAGGCCTGGGGGAACAAACCACTGGATAAGTGGAGGTACGCCCAGATACAGCACTTTGCACGATCACTGCCACAACCACTGAGAGGAAAAGACCAGTTAAGGGTTATAGAAAAATTATTAAACACCCCCACTAGTGTGAAAGGAAGCATTTCTAAATTGTATAGCGTTCTAAGGGGGGAAGCGAGTAAAGAATACCCCACTTTCTTGGAGAAGTGAGAAAGGGAAATAGGAGGTTTAGAAGGTGAGGCACACAGAAGTAAGATCTTAAAGATGGTTTATCTAACAGCAAAAGACTTCCGGACACATGAAATGGCCTATAAGGCGATAGTGAGGTGGCATAGGATGCCCCAGAAGGTACATAAATATGACGCTGAGACCTCACCAACTTGCTGGAGAGGATGTGGAAAAATTGGCACTCTTGCCCATCTTTGGTGGGCGTGTCCTAAAATCCAGGCGTATCGGGAGGAAGTATTGGGTGAAATACAACAAATAACGGGGGAGCAGGTCAATAAAAACCCATGGACATGTCTGTTTCATGATACGGAGAAAGAGATTCCCCAATATACCAGGTCAGTAATCCCATACCTTCTAAACGCGGCCAAAGCACTGATCCCGTGTCATTGGAAGGGGGTGGAAGTCCCAAGGATAAAGGAATGGATAAGAAGGGTAGAATGGGTTAGAGGAATGGAAGAAGCAAGATACTCGATGGAGGGCCTGCGAGTTAAATACATTAGGACCTGGGCAAGATGGCTTGGGTATAGGAATACGGAGGGGTATATGACAATTATGAATGCTTGAGGACCGCGGAGGAGAGAGAGAGGAGGAGGATGGTGGGGTTCCCCTTTTTTTTTTCCCCTTGGGGGTGGGGTGAAGGGGGGGTGAAAAATAGATAGGTAAATATTTGTACCTTTAGTAGATAAAAGGGGAAGGAAAAACCCATTAAAAGTTTTGTATTAAAGAGGAAAAGGGAGTACAAATTTTCTATGCCACAATGATGCGAAAAAGAGAGGGGGCACAGCGTAATGACGCAGGTGAGTTAAAATCTCTCTAAAATCTTGCTGACGTGGAACAAAAAAAAAAAAATATTGGACTAATTAATTAACATTTAATGTGATTTTAAGGATTGATATATGATATTATATGTGTGGTGAGCTGGAAGAACAATAATAGGAATCGAAAAGGTGCGTGATCGATGGTGGAATAGAACTGGGATCTGAATCGTGACACACAGTTTAGCTGTTGACCTGTTCTTTTCTGAAATGTCACCATACATGTAACGATCGGCTGAGATCAGGAGTGATTTCACCAAACTAATTCCAATATATAAGGTGGCTTTTTGAATGTACTATCTCTCGGTATAAAATGGGGGAATACTGCGCCATGAAATAATTATGTCTTTATAATATACCGTCGGAGAGTTTAAACACGGTGCTGTTAGAACGCATAAGTGTCTCAGATGAGAAGCGGCAGGCTCCGTGGATCATATTATTACAAACGAGCGCCAGGGTTAATTCCCCGGCGCTCATAGTTGTATTTAAAGGTGGGAGCTGCGCTGTGTGGCCACGCCCTCAGATGAAGTGATGGCGAAACACGCCAGGGTGTGACCACGCAGCAACCCACGTCGTCGGATCTTCTGTTTATCTAGCCGGGGAACACCGCTGTACGAGAAATCGGCTGAGCGGTGAGAGGTAGACACAAGACAGTGACGAGATACTTTGAAGTTTTTATTGCCTGTTACATGCTTTCTTTACTTTTTAACATTGTAAGTGCAAATCTGTAAGGGGATTACTTTTTACTATTATATAAATGTTACTGGATTACGCTATGTGCGCTCTTTTCTTTTGTTTGGGGTGAGCAATACCTTAGATGGAGAGACGCAGTGCCTGCTGACAGTGATTGTTAAAATACAAGCGTAACATCTATTGTTGTCTGGTAAGTTCATTATCTTGGAGGAGTATTTCACACGCGGTGTGGTGACGGTATTCAACTAGATTGGTCACATCTCAAAGACTTTCTCCTGCGTTCTTGTTGAAGATTTGCTCAGCTGACATCCCTTCTGGCTACTGATCCTGCTTGCTGTACTACTATCTCTGGCTCTCTGACATTGGCATTGGCTGAATACCTGATCTGGTTACTGAACTCTGGCTATGTATTGACTACGCTTACTCTGTTTAACTCTTTATTATTATTAAACTAGTGTGATTAACTGTACTTCTGTCTCAGTCTGATTCATGGTTTCTGACAGTAGGTGAAGGACATGAATTCAGAAGATGTAGTCAGTCCTCTTGTTGGTAATATTTTTTCCAGATTGGATGACCAGGATCAGTGCATTGATCAGTTTGCCTTGGCGTTACAAATGCTCCTGAGTCAAACAGCTCACCACAAATCTTCCACTATGGCTGCTCCGGTACAACCTGTGTTGCAGGCCGTTACTGCTGTTGCTCCAGTCTCTGTTCAGGCACCAGCCTTGAGTATTACCTCTATAAGAGGCATGTCTGGTTCTGCTCCACTTCCCCAGTGATTTGGGGGTGATCCAGTTCAATGCAGAGGGTTTCTCAACCAGGTTGAGATATACTTTGAGATGCTGCCCCAGGCGTTTCCCATGGACAGAAGCAAAGTAGGTTTCGTGATATCTTTGCTTTCTGAGAGAGCCTTGGCCTGGGCAAACCCTCTATGGGAGACGCAAAAACCCGTGCTCCTGAGTTACCCAGAATTTGTGGCTTCCTTCAAAAGGGTATTTGATGCTCCGCTTCTGCTGCCAAGAGCCTCATGTCCATCAAACAGAGTACGAGAACTGTTGCCGATTACGCCATTGAATTCCGTACTCTGACAGCAGAGGTTGCTTGGAACAATGAGGCCCTCGTGGCTGCCTTCTCTCATGGTCTCTCGGATAACATCAAGATGAGATAACAGCCAGAGATATACCCACTGAGCTGGAGAGGTTGATCACATTTGCCATCCTCATTGACTCCAGACTCAGAGAAAAACTCTCTTTGAAGGAGCGCTGGCGCAAGCCTCCTGTACATTTGTCTCCAAGCTTTGCAGTTCCACCCTTACCTCCCATGCCTCCTGGTACAGAGTCGGTCTGTGAAGATGAACCCATGCACTTGGGCTTCATGCATCTCTCTGCAGATGAGAGAGCCCTTAGGAAGAGGGAGAGAATGTGCCTTTATTGTGGCCAGGCTGGTCACTTTTTGAAGTCTTGTCCTACCCGTCCAGGAAACGCCTGAACCTTGAGGTCCTGTCACGGACAGACCTTAGGTGACGTTGTTTCGTCTCCAGTTTCCCAGAAAGATAAGCCCCTGGTTTCAGTTACCCCATCTTAGGCTGAGTCATCCGTCGAGTTACAGGCTCTAATCGACTCTGGGACTGCAGGCCTGTTCATTGATGCTGCCTTTGTATCGAAGCACTCGATTCCGCTGCAGCTGCGTGACACTCCACTTGCCATTGAGGATCTTGACGGGAGACCTCTACAGCCTGCCCATGTGACTCATGAGACTGTTCCATTGTCCATGGCCGTAGGGGCCCTTCACCATGAGATAATCCAATTCCAAGTTATTTCCTCACCTAAGTTTTCACTGGTTATTGGTTATCCTTGGTTACAGAGGCACAACCCTTCTTTTGATTGGCTCCATGCTGAGGTTCTGTCCTGGTTGCCACAGTGCAGTGAGAGATGCTTCCAGAAGGTAGCCAAGGGCCTGTGCACCTCTTTACTCTCCTCCCTGCTGGAGGAGTACCGCGATTTTAGCGATGTCTTTGACAAAGGTCAAGCCGGTACTTTGCCTCCACACCGGTCGTATGATTGCGCAATTGACCTTCGCCCTGGTGCCATACCCCCTCATGGCCGGGTTTATCCTTTGTCGGTCTTGGAGGATTAGGCCATGGAGGAGTATGTTGCAGACGCACTTTCTCATGGTTTTATCCGCAAATCCTCGTCTCCTGCTGGTTTCTTTTTTGTAAAGAGGAAGAGTGGTAAACTGAGACCTTGTATCGATTATAGGGGTCTCAATCATTTCACCATTAAGAATGCCTATCCCATTCCTTTGATTACGGAGTTATTTGACCGCCTCAAGGGAGCAACTGTTTTCACGAAGCTTGATTTGAGAGGGGCATACAATCTCGTCAGGATTAAGGAGGGCGATGAGTGGAAAACTGCGTTTAATACCAGATCAGGTCATTATGAGCATCTCGTAATGCCTTTTGGCCTTTGTTACGCTCCGGCAGCTTTCCAGGAGTTTATTAACGATGTCCTCCGAGATTTGTTGCAGTTATGTGTGGTGGTTTATCTCAAAGATATCCTCATATTTTCCAAGTCCCTGGAGAGCCACCACACAGATGTCTGTCGTGTGCTTCAGAGACTACTAGAGAACAATCTCTATTGTAAATTGGAAAAGTGCGAATTCCATTGTGAACAGGTACAATTCCTGGGCTATGTCATTTCCACTGCAGAGAAACTTTCAGCGGTCCTACAGTGGCCTCGACCCGTGGGTTTACGTCCTCTGCAGCATTTTCTTGGCTTTGCCAACTATTATCGGAAGTTTTTTCGCAATGTGTTGGAAATGTTTATACCTCACTTAAATGATTAACGATACAAATATAAGTGATTAAACCTTTGTCTATATAAGAATAAAAATGAACGATAACAGGGCAAAAAAGATAAACAATTACATTTATTTACACAGAGAAGAAAGTTAGAATAATTTGAATTTATCATATATCTCCAGTGATGCCACAAGTACAGTGTTGCTTTAGGCTGCAAAGATAATCTAGGCCGAACTCAGAAATGGTTACAATGGACATACACAGGCTATAAAATAGTATGAGACAACTCCTAGGATACAAAGGGTTAGGAAGAAACTACAGAGAGATACAAGTATACTTTACACGGACATCATGTCGCCTTGATGGTCTGGGGCTGGACACAGAGACCAAACAGCTGTCTCTTTCCCTATTTTATATACATTCTCCACCAATCAACTGATGCCACACATTCATTGGTTCAGAGTTGCCTCAAAGTCTGGTTGGCTGTAATTTCAAGCTTACTGCTCATTGGTTTATAGTGGCCTCAAATTCTGATTGGCTGTAAGTTCAAGCCCAGTTAAACATCATGCTAGAACATTAAAACCTCCGGTGCCTCTCAGAGTATGAATTAATGAACGATCTCCTTTGATCTACCAGCCTAAACAGTCCCGACATTAGCATGTTAATGGCCCCCTGGTGAGTTGAAGCCTTAATGTCTGCAAATACTCTTTGATTCAATGAACACCTGGGGACCTTCCCCGGTTCCCACCAGTGTACTGGAAGAACTGCATTCCTAACAAGGTGAGCTGGGCCCTATCATGATATTAAAAACATATACACACACATATATATATATATATACCTACACATACATACACATATATACACATACATACACATATATACACATAGATACACATATATATACACACACACACACATATATATATATATATATATATATATATATATACATACACATGCCCGCATACCTACACACATATATACATACATCCTATGGGGCACGGCAGTTTAATTGGAGTCCTTGCAATGGTTCGCTTGGATCTCATTGATATAAATATGGAATTCAATATCTCCATCACATTCCCCCCTGAAGTTCATTCTTGAACTTATGTCCTCCTTTAATGATCTTGCACCCACCCACAACAGCCCAGAAGCCCCGACCCTTCTCCACCACCACTGCGGCCTCCTCTTCCTTTCTTGAACACGCCGGAACTTCTCAAGGTAGGCTTAGGAAAGCAAGGAAATCCTGGTGCCTTTGAGACTTCACATCTAAACCATGAGTGTCTGTACTGCAATGTTTGGGGATATGGTGTAATGATTGTAACGACTGGATCGGACCGGGAGACAGCACTTTTCAGCATGGTGAAGGAAAGTTCAGAAGAGTCTTATTCGTGGCACATTTGTCTCAAGAAATAACTTGGTTGTCGTTGCTTCTTCAGGTGGTGGTCAGGCGGGCCTCCAGACAGTCGTGCATGAATACAAAAAAGAAGGGGAATGTCAGTGTACAGAAATTGGAGGAATGCCAGACAGGAGCAGAGGGTTGGCCATTAAGACTAAATGCTTATAAGGGGTGTAATGTGGACAAGTAAAGTAGAATCCCCACAGGGTACAGAGTCCGAGCAACAGCCAGTATCATCCATGGCCCTTGATGGTAGGGATAGTCAAAACTGCCTGCTATTGCCAGGTTCCTGGGTTCACCACACCTGTTCACGGGGCTCAGGTTAAAGCAGTAGGCAGACTAGGGGAGGTAGAATTACATTAAGACATAAGACCTGGATGTCCAGGGATACTTTGTGAAATATGGTAAACTATTCTATAGGACCCACTGGACTCTTAAAAACTGAGTCAGGCAGAAACGGTAAAACCTTACAATTCATAGCTCATCTTTGATATTCAAACAAAAGTTCCAGTTAAAGCTATAGAAGAACATTATCAGCTAATGGACTGGTACCATCACTTAAAGTAATTAAAGATAAGAATATGAAACAAAGAAAGTAGGATCGAGAAAGAAGAGAAAAAAATTAAATAAAGCAAAAAATTAAAAATAGTAATAAAAAAAAACACACAGGTTTAATGCTGCTTCAACCCAGATGTCAAAGAGCATTGAATCTGCATTCATAAAAACAAACGAACAATATCTAACTGTCCTGAAAAATTATTATAAAGTGCCTTGAAAAATAATACATTGCCGCCGTTACAGCAGCAACTTAGCAAAAAAAATAAAAAATAGAGAAACAAAAAAATAAAAATAGGTAACTTATCTCCCATATTAGTTATCAACAGGTGAACAGAATCACTGTCACTAAAAATTTACAAGTTGGGTAAAAAAAAATATTTTTAAAAAAAAGGAGAGAATAAAACAAATGGTTGCCAAAAACTTTTAGAATTTAGTCAAACCCGACTGCATTTTATTGCTCAAAATTTTAGAGGCTTTTTCCCAAAACAACAAAAAGAAAAATATAGTTCTAGGGTCCTCTTTTTAAATGCGCACAATACTCTACATCGGTCTCTTAATAGTTACCCACATCAGGATAGCAACAGGGTGGAGTTTACTAAAGCTGTGGCCCTAAGGCTCCTTTCACACCTAGGTGATCCCTAAAAAAACTTTTATTCCGGGAAGCCTACCCTGCCTCCACCTAAAATGTTACCTTAGCCAGCTCCATATTATTATTATTATTTTTGTACCACCCTCCTCTTCTTAGATCATAAACCCCTTGAGCAGGGCCCTTCTATTCACGCCCTGCACAGACTGTTAGCACTATCTAAATTCTGTGGCCCAAACTACCCAACTACCCAACTTTTAACTCCTCCCCGAATCCTAACGGAAGTTTCAGTAGGTGTAAGGGGATGTCAGGTTTGCTATAAAACCTTTCTTCAGGGGTGATCTGGGTACAACCCGGTGTTCCTGCTATATCCATGCCAAGGGCCAGAGGAGGTGTACCATAGACTCCCCGAGGTAGTGTACCCTGCTGAGTACCATTTAACCTGATGCTGAAAACAGTGCATCATTAGACATGTGATACCAGCACCAGTTGGGACACTACCCCGGCATCCATTAGACATGACCCCCTCCTGTGCCAGCATTGTTGCCTTTTCCCATAGCACAAAACCTACCTTTCTCTAGCATTCATCAGTACCAGTCATCTGAGGCTGTCCATACTCAAACCATCAGAACAAGATGGACTCCAGGGTGTAACCCAGTACAGTCTGATAGGATAGTACCCAGATTGACCGTGATATCTGCACAATGTTCCATCCCTGCCATTAGGGATGAGAACAGTGCAAGTTAGATTTTTGATGATCCTGGAACTGAGTCATCCACCAATCTATTACGTTTCATAGGCAACCTGGATACTACCCCCACCTGCCTGTCCTTGCACAGTGATGCTGGACAGAGAAAGTTGGCTTTCCTAACCCCTTTCCTGGTATGTAGCACAAGACCCCCCCCCCCCCCCCAATGTGATCCTGAGTATCTCCAGCTCCATAGTGTTTTAAGGTACCCAATGCCCCACCTCCAGCTCCAAAGACAGTCTCCATTAAGCCTCTCTTTCCTAAGGATGGGAAATAGTCAGAATAGTCAGATTGAAAACCAACTGCCACCAGGTACACTTGTTTCTTTATAGAGGCTACACACCTTATGGGGCACTGGTCTTCCTGTCATGCAGGACACAGACCACTAGTTAAGGTACGCAAGGAGTCTAGGACAGGAAGGACACCTATGGGTATTAACTGAGGAGAATACAGCATGCCCACACAACTCCATCCCTGTGCCTGGATTTCAGAGACCATGCCCAGGGTATACAATGCACCTCTACCTATGGTTAGGTTCAAGGAACCCTCTAGTTCCATGACTAACGTTACATCGGTATTCTTTAGGACACAGAAACAAACTTGTCTATGTCCCAAATAATACCCAGGTGCTTGCTTCCCAGCAATGACCTCTCCATCCAGAACACAGAGTGCAATATCTGCCCAACATTTTTCGCTCACCACCATGTATTGACCTGGCCTATAAAGGACATCATGGTCATGCTTCCGACAGAGGGAAGTATCAACTTGCCTCCAGCTTCCATCTTCTCTGATCCCATGTGGGTAATTTAGGCTCAAATGCAAAAAGATAGCATCCTCAGTCAGTAAGCCCATTGATGCCACCAAATATACAGACCGAGTCTGCACTTCTGTATATGGGATCATACAGCATAACACCGTTCACAATCCAAACTAGTACAGCCCATCCAGGCATTCGACCACCACTTTGGATTAGTGTAAGCAACGTGTTTTGGCAAAGTCTTACTGAGCGGTGATGCTAACTCATCAGGCCACTGCCCCTCATACAGAGACTGTACAATCAGCTTAATCCTGATTGATAAGTCCGCCTGCCGCTGCCTGCACGCCAGAGCCAATGACAGATTTCTGTCCTATTCCATCACACTCTCTACCAACCTCTCAACACGGTTGAGAAAATCTGGAGCCACTTTACCCTGGGTATTTATGTGACTTTGTTGAATGTTATCAAGGATGCCACCAATCGCTCTGAGTAACAAAGCCCTGCTTACTGTCTGAAGCTATGGCTGCGAGTTTGTTCCTCAGGAGGCCGATGTCCACTCCATTAACAAACCCATCCCAGCTCCTATTCCCCCAATATAGTGCTGAATACATCCTTCCTCTTCCGGTTACTCCTCAGACATACGAGTCCTACATGAACCTCATTCTGTGTCTGCACATCTCTGGGAGTAAGTCACTGGTACAATGACCGTACTTGATTCAGTGTATACTCAGCACATATAGGGTAATAGGTTTCTAGCAACCACTGTGAGATGTTGTAGCGCCATCTGGTGAAGGCATACTGTACCCTGGTAGCCAGCGTTTGTTCCCTTTATCTAACGGAGCATGCTCCTATGTGTATTCACTGGCATTACCTGTACAGGGTTTCAACCTCTCAGGTGAAACATCAACCAGGCGCATCTCCCCCATGTCCAGTAACCAAGAGCTTCTCTGTGGGACTGATAAGACTGAAATACCGCCCCCACAAGGAAGTTTTCATCCTGTTGATGTGTCACATGGCACCCTCTAGTCTGGCCAAACGACACCTTATTATGTATAAGTGCCAGTCCCCTGGGTACCTGCACCATACTACTTCCGTTACGTCAATACATGTCATACACTAAAAACCTTTTCTTCTTTCAACTTTATATCGGAAGTGAGGGCCCTTGGAACAGCCAAGAGCTGGGAACACCCCATACAATCTTCCTGCACAACTCTTCTCCAGACTTACCTAAAACTCTGCAGGTAAATCTAAAGGAAATTGGAAAACAAAAATTGCATAATGTGTATCCAGCTCAAGGAACTGCTGCTACCAAACACAAAGAAAAATCCCTTGCAGCACTGAGGCGCCGGGATCACTGAACAGTAGCGGGTACATGAGCCGACTGCTGTGCCTTGAAACACACAGATATTAGTGACAGATACGCTACAGACACATTAGACAATTGGTAACACATAGCCACCTAAAACCAGTGTCACTGAGCAGGAAGCAGGTTTCAAATACACTTGGGGACACACACAGATTGCTAGGGACATTAACATACCTTAGCCTAAGGGAAAGAGCCACTCTTGAAAAGAAAGCACTGGCTGGGTGTGTAACTAATTACAATAACCGCAGGGGGGTTAAGCAGTCTTAAACAAATCTACACAAAAGTCAGCATAGCCACTGATTTTCTAGAATTGGATCACAACATACAACACTTAGGTAGTCAAAAAAACTGCCGAATGGGCTGACAAATAGAAGCATCAACTAGATAATGGTGCTGAAACCAGGAAAAATAAAAAAATTGTCTATGGAGGCTGTGATATTCTTTGTTCTGAAAGCCATGAAACCCAATTATCGAATCTGAGGGATAAAACACCAATAAAATTTAGTAATAAACATTCCATTTTTCGCCTAAAAACAACGAATCAATGGTTATATACCTGTAACAAGACATTAGCCTATGACACCTGTGACAGACTCACCCGGGATAGAGGCTGTTGGAGGGGACTGAATGCAAGCCTCTTGCCGACTGATTATGGTCCCTGGCATTTGGGGGAATGGTGCTCTTTGTGAGCTGTATGCCTGGGGACTCTTGAGGTGGTATTACTGTGGATTCAGGTCCTGGTCCCCCAGGACACACAGACTCTGGGGACCCTGTGTATGCCATATGGGAAATGGTGACTTGGAGGGTATGTCTTGGATTGCTTAAAATGGGACAGTAATATTTATCCCCAATATCTCCCAGGATATATATGTAAAGACTATTATTGGTTTGTTTGATTCTGAACTCAACATGTTAATTGAGTGAGCTGATCACATTAGCCTCCGGGACTGGCTAGAGACGAACAGTCTACTCCTACTATAAGTGTTAATGACTAGGCTGAGGAGGGGGGAGAACACTGTTTGTATTGTTAATTGTAATTAGCTCCTGCTATTGTGAAAATGTCCTGTGGTTGTACTTATGATAATGTATAATGTACTGTGTGAAGCTCGGTGACCACAAGTCTGGGCAAAAGGTCATGTTAGTAAACTAGCTCATGTTAAGTAGGTTAATTAGGTTACAGGTGTATTGTTAGAGTAATATGAGCAGGAGGTCTGCACCCCCTCTTTTACTGTATAAAAGAGCCTGTATGCCTGTCAATAAAGAGAGATTCCTGGTTGAACTTACATACAGCCTGCCTGGTGTTTGTTCTGAGCTACACAACTGGATTAGAACAGCACATAGCTGTAGTTCTAGTCCCGGAGCATCGGATGACCAAACCATCAGATGTTGCGATCTGCAATCTGATTCTATAGCTGCAGAGGAGTCTCGGGAGAGTGGAACCGAACGAGCAGGGGCTCGTTACATTGGTTGGCAGCTGTGGGATTTTCTCTCCAGTTACTGGGACACTCCAAACCAGCCTGCAGGAGAGCCAATCTGAAAGACTTACTTGAGAGCCGGGAGGGACTGGTGGGATCGTGCTTCCTTGCCGTGAACACATCCAAACCATCACCTGGATCCAAGGTCCAGATAGCAGGAGAGGAGAGGTAGAGATACCAGCCACCATGGAAGAGGAATTCAGAAGGAGGTTGCGA
Source organism: Lithobates septentrionalis (assembly GCA_037952835.1). NCBI lineage: Eukaryota > Metazoa > Chordata > Amphibia > Anura > Ranidae > Lithobates > Lithobates septentrionalis. Next base: position 3,065,491 of record JBBDGP010001672.1, read on the forward strand.
GAGATGCAGATATAGCACAGAGGACCAGTATCAGAGCAGGTCCTGCTAGGATGGTTTGATTCTATCCGCTGCGAACTCTGGAAGGAAGCACTAGCCCGTGAGCAGCGAAACCAGGGAAAAGTTCTCCCCTCCATCCATGTAAGGTACTGGTCGCAGTATGAAGTGCGAATGCTGTTATTGGGGGAACAGCCGAACCAGGAGTGGACAACTGATTTAAGCAGGCTGATCCGGGCAGAAATGCGGTTGGACAAGAGCTACAGAGCCCTCCAGTGGTATGTAGCCCAAGTGTGCCCATGGACAGTGGATGACAGCCCCACAGAAGGCTTTGACTACGATGGCCTGGGATTGTTGTACTGGAGGCTGTCCAGGGACCCTGACTTTGGGAGTGATCAGGAGTGGCGTTTGGAGGAAATAATGGAGCACAGAGAGCGAAGACTGAATGTCTCGGAAGTGCACTGGGCACAGGAAAATTTGGAGTTTCTGGCCGTTCAGGAATGGGAGCTTGAGATGGCCTACAGACAGCTGCTAGACTCTGCTCAGCAGCAGGGTGGGGCTCCCTTTGCCTGGGACTATCAAGAAATACCAGTTGACAGCTCTGAAATGCTGGCTGAAGAGTTGACAATGTGGCAGAGTAACAGTGTGCTTTGCCAACCTACCCCCGCAGCTATGGAGGCGGAGGTCTTATGGCGGATGCAGCAAGTGCTGACTGACCTTGATGAACCCGTTTCTGCATTGGATGATCTTGGATGGAGGAATGTGCCTGTCCAGCAGAATGCCAGAGAATTGGCAGTGGAAAATCTGGAGATCGCTATCCCCAAAGCTGAAGTGCTGACAACGGGGTAGAGCTCTGCTAACCTCTGCCCAGCACTGATAGCATCTTCTGGGTTCCAGGGACAGGAGATGGTGAACATTTATCCCCAGACACCAGTTGCAGAGACAGGGGATTTGATAGACTTTCTGCTGAGGAAGAACACCCTGATGAGCCTCCAGCAGAAGAGCTGGTATTAGGGCCAAACTTCACTGTGCTCTGCCCAGCACTGATAGCATCTTCTGGGTTCCACGGAGAGGAGATGGTGAACCTTTATCCCCAGACACCAGTTGCAGAGACGGGGGATTTGATAGACTTTTCTGCTAAGGAAGAACAACCTGGTGAGCCTCCATCAGAAGAAGAGCTGTTATTAGGGCCAAACTTCACTGTGCTCTGCCCAGCACCAACAGAAGTATCTGTGAAGTTACAAGGAACTTCCCCAGCTGAAGCGCTGGCAACCGGACAGAGGGTCCAAGATCTCTGCCCTACACCTGCGGCAGTTCCGGAGGCTCAGGGTGAGAAGGAGGTGGTCACTTCCCAGCAGCAGATCAGGATACAGGGAGAGAAGGGAGAGGAGGTGTGCATCGTCCCTCCCCAACAGTTGGCCAGGGTGGAGGAAGTGGTCTTTCCTCCCCAGCAAAGATCCATGCACCTGGGAGACAGTACCACAGACATGTCGTCCCAACATCCAGATGAGGGAATGGAAAAGGAAGCAGCCGGCTCACCTCCCCAATGGCAGCTACACAGTTTGGGAGTGGAGGAAGCCAGCCTCCTGCCCCAACGGTTAGCTGGAGCGGAGGATGCGGAGTCCCCAGCAGAAGTGCTGGCAACAGGGCAGAGTGCTACCAACCTCTGCCCAGCACCGGCAACAACTGTGGAGTTCCAGGGAGCCGGGGCAGTCGGCCCCTCTCTCCAGCGACAAGCTGATGTAGTAAAGCTGCTACTCCCAGCTGAATCACTGGAAACAGGGCAGAGCGCCGCTGGCCTCTGCCTAGCACCTACAGTGTCTCTACAGTTTCAGAAAGATGGGGCGATCGGCCCCTCTGCCCAGCAGTAGGCCGAGCACTGGAATGTTAAAAACCACCCAACTGAAGCGCTGGCAGCCGGACAGAGAGTAAATGACCTCTGCCCCACACCTACTGAGGTCAACTATTCCTTGCAGCCAAGAAAGGAGATCATGCAGACAGACTATGTGAGTTCACTCTACCTGACTAACGCATGTCCAGACCAGGTGGAGGTCTGGGACCTTGTTAGTCAACCTTTGATGGGGAGAAATGTGACAGACTCACCCGGGATAGAGGCTGTTGGAGGGGACTGAATGCAAGCCTCTTGACGACCGATTATGGTCCCTGGCATTTGGGAGAATGGTGCTCTTTGTGAGCTGTATGCCTGGGGACTCTTGAGGTGGTATTACTGTGGATTCGGGTCCTGGTTCCCCAGGACACACAGACTCTGGGGACCCTGTGTATGCCATATGGGAAATGGTGACTTGGAGGGTATGTCTTGGATTGCTTAAAATGGGACAGTAATATTTATCCCCAATATCTCCCAGGATATATATGTAAAGACTATTATTGGTTTGTTTGATTCTGAACTCAACATGTTAATTGAGTGAGCTGATCACATTAGCCTCCAGGACTGGCTAGAGACGAACAGTCTACTCCTACTATAAGTGTTGATGACTAGGCTGAGGAGGGGGGAGAACACTGTTTGTATTGTTAATTGTAATTAGCTCCTGCTATTGTGAAAATGTCCTGTGGTTGTACTTATGATAATGTATAATGTACTGTGTGAAGCTCGGTGACCACAAGTCTGGGCAAAAGGTCATGTTAGTAAACTAGCTCATGTTAAGTAGGTTAATTAGGTTACAGGTGTATTGTTAGAGTAATATGAGCAGGAGGTCTGCACCCCCTCTTTTACTGTATAAAAGAGCCTGTATGCCTGTCAATAAAGAGAGATTCCTGGTTGAACTTACATACAGCCTGCCTGGTGTTTGTTCTGAGCTATACAACTGAATTAGAACGGCACATAGCTGTAGTTCTAGTCCCGGAGCATCGGATGACCGAACCATCAGATGTTGCAATCTGCAATCTGATTCTATAGCTGCAGAGGAATGTCGGGAGAGTGGAACCGAGCGAGCAGGGGCTCGTTACAACACCCAGATATACATTACATCACATAAACAGTGCACTTTTTTTTAAATACCAAAAAACTGTTGAGCTCAACTTATCAATAATATGTATTACTTAATACACATTAATACCAGGTGGATTTTTGTTTTATGGTATACCAATAATTCCCCCCCCAAAAAAATGTATTCACCATGGTGAGGGAAAAAATGAGCAACCCGTAATAAATCTTTTAGCGGTCCATTTATCTACAAATTATTAATACCTCACCACCAACCTCTCGCAGAACTGACTCTGGAAACACAAACACATAGATAATTATCTTGGCTCAGGTAATTTGCATGTCAATACAGTTTGCTTTACACTTTCACTGACCTAGTCATAAAGAAGGGGGGTCATTTGGGTGGGCTGTTAGCAGCTGAGAACAAACGTCACACAACACCACATATATTGCAAATTTCACACACACACTTACCAAATTAGCTAGGTCAAAGATGACCTCTAGACATCACACATATCAGCATGTTTTCTTTAATAACCTGTACTTCTTCTAAAACCCATAACATCTGTTTGGTAAGGTTGAAAATCTTTCAGAGATCCATCCCGTTTCGTTAGCCCCTTCTCAGCCTGTATGGATGTATTCTCAGGATTTTGGAATGGGACCCCTGACCCAGGTGGTTCATACTTCTTACACCTAGGCCATGTGGCAAAGCGTGCCGAGTACACTTCAAAATCACGTCTTGTGGTCCTGTATGGATTATGCTTACCGACTTTTTGACTGGAACTGGATAGACAGAATCTCGCAATGTGGCCAAATAAACCACATAAGTGACATTTTATCTTATTTAAAGTGGTACAACATCTCTTAACAAAAGGCTTTGTTTTAGACGACTGTGGGATGGCCTTTTCTGGATTAGTAGTTTTTACCTGCAGCTTACAAAATATAGGGGCAATTTTTAAAGAGCTCTTACCTTCCTGGGTTTTATTCTTGTTGGTACATACCTTAGGTGTGGAGGACATCCCTCTGAATTCAGACCTACCCAAAAAACAGTTACCCTGTTGTCTTCTCTATCTGAAAACTGAGCCAATGGCTCCTGGCAGCTGACAGATAATGGTTTCACTTCACCTTCTGCATCCTTCAGTCTTTTTCCCAACTGATGAACGTCCTCCTGTAATCTTTTGTTTTCTAGTACTAATTGCTGGTGGATAGGGATGAGTTTCGTGTTCGAGTCGAACCCATGTTCGACTCGAACATCGGCTGTTCGGTCGTTCGCCGAATTGCGAACGATATGGGCCGTTCGCGCCAAATTCGTGTGGCGCGTCACGGCTAGGGATGAGCTTCGTGTTCGAGTCGAACCCATGTTCAACTCGAACATCGTCTGTTCGCCCGTTCGCCGAATTGCGAACGATATGGGCTGTTCGCGCCAAATTTGTGTGGCGCGTCACGGCCCATAATTCACTGCGGCATCGCAGTGCATTGCTGGCTGATGATTGGCCAAGCATGCACTATGACCCGCATGCTTGGCCAATCACAGCGCAGTCTGAACAGAGAGCCGTAATTGGCCAAAGCCAAGGAGGCTTTGGCCAATTATGGCTCAGGGGATTTAGTACACGCACCACATTATATAAGGCCGCCTGCACGGCGGCCCTGTGTAGTATGTGTTCCGGCGTTCATTGAGAGAGAGAGACAGACAGTGACATTTGATTTGAGTTAGATAGATTAGGCAGAACAGTCAGTCAGTTTAGCTGCACTTACAGTGTATTGTGTATATATATGCATCCCAGGTGTTGCATATATATATATATACACTGTATTCAGTTTAGCTAGATCCGTTCCTGTTATCTTCCTACTGACAGTCAGGCTTGTCTTGTTACAGCATTTACAGCTACCTGAAGAAAATTGCTGGTGCTCTTTTGATCCTATTAGTACCACAGTCAGGCAGCTAGACTATTTACAGTTAGTGCAGTGCGTCCTGCTCACAGTGTTCAGCTAAAACTACAAGTTGGTGTAGTGAGACCTCTGCACAGTATTCATCTCAAGCTACAAGTTAGTGCAGTGCGTCCTGCTCACAGTGTTCAGCTAAAACTACAAGTTAGTGCTGTGCGTCCTGCTCACAGTGTTCAGCTAAAAATACAAGTTAGGGAGAGCACAGGTGCGAAGCTGCTGAGCAGTCATGAATGCTTAGAGCTCCGCTGCCACCGGGACGAAAAAAGCCTTCTATCGACAAGTCATGGTCGAATACCGCATTAATACGGTAACCCACTTATTACTGAGACTACAGGGCACAACTACATATAATGTTTAGCGGGAAAAAGACAAAACTTAAACAGCCAGCAGGCAAAGAAAAGCTGACAAGAAACGCTCCTAATATGACAGCAGCACAATCTTCCCGCTCTGCATTACCTCAGAGACAGTCACAAAGGGGGAACTCTACATATTTTTCCTCACAACTTGCTGACTCTGACCTTGATTATGGATTAACACCAATATCTCTACAGAATATTCCTAATAACTTGGATTTTCTTAGTCAGTTTGAACGTGTTTTACAAAAAGCCCTCCAAAATACCTCAGACACAATAACAGAAAAACTGACAAGGGAAATTCGTGAGGTAGGGCGCCGCACATCTATCTTAGAACACAAAATGGAGGATATAAATGATATCACTAATACTCATACTGACGAGCTAGAAGCCTTGAAAGAAGAAAATTTTACTCTACACACACGTCTGGAAGATTTCGAAAACAGAGCGAGGAGATACAACCTGCGACTACGTGGTATACCTGAAACTATAATAGATCTTCAATCAACCATTACAGCGCTTTTTCAGGAGTTAGCCCCATCAATCCCCATTGAACGATTGGAGATGGACAGAATTCATAGAACTTTGGCCTCTAAAAAAGAAGATGGTCCCCCCAGGGACATTGTAATAAAATTACACTATTTTAGAACAAAGGAACAACTGATGGAAGCGGCACGTAATAAAGATACATTAACCTTTCAAGGCCATCGCTACCAAGTATTCCAAGATCTCTCGCAGCAAACTCTCTACAGAAGAAAAGAGATGAAACCTCACCTACAAATACTCCAATACCACCACATCCCCTATCGTTGGAGTTTTCCATTTGCCCTGCGATTCACCTATAAAGGTACAGCATATATCTGCAAGAAATTGGACGACCTACTGACTGCGATCCAGGAGCTTCGTTTGTCAATTCCAGATAATTCGACTGAAGGCTCCAAACGCAGAGCATCATCAAACTCACCCAAGGCTCAGCAAGACAACCCAACTCAACTAGCTCACTCCAGTACCAGTAAAAGGAGTCGTTTTGCATCACCACCTCCTAATTCCGAAGATCAAATGGACTGAAAGCCACTACGATTCTTTTACTTCATTGAAACCTTTTACCTAGTGTTACTATTATAACGGTAACCAATTTCAGGTAGATTCAGAGTAGGGATCGAATAATCCTTCCTCTGTCTTTACCTTTAGCCTTATAATTTCATTTAAGCAGAAGTTAATCAATCTTTTGTAAAATAATAATTGTTACCAAACTTTATTACTCCAATATCATTCTTTAGGTTTAGTTTAGTAAATGCAATGCCCTTTTTTATAAGTGCATGATGTAATGCAAAGTTATAGAAACATATCTCTATTACATTATCCTAATAATAGCGATTATATTATTAGTGACTTGTATTATTTTATTATTGTTTGTATAGCCTTTGAGGAGGCTGCCTTTGTCCCAGAGACAATCCACTGCGCCTCTCAATAGATCCTCGAGTAGCCGGACTTACTGACCGGACTCTCTTTGGACCATTTGTACCCACCGGTTGGTGATATTTCACCACCCCTTGGATACTAGCTCCATATAGGAGCTATTTTCCTCTTTATTTAAAAACAACTTCTCATCTACTGCTCTAAAACAGGAATTTTACTTATTCTACTTCTCCTATTCATCCCCTTTTATTCTTTTTACCCATCCTTTCCTGCCCCCCCCCCCCCCCTTTTTTTTTTTTTATTGTGTTTTTTTTTTGTTTTTTTTTTGTTTTTTCTCGCCCCTCCAGAGTATAACCTTCTTGGATATTATCACATTAAGAATTTATTATAATCCCTAATACCTTTATTCAAAAATGTCTTTAAATGTACTAACACTTAATGTCCAGGGTCTCAACTCCCCACCAAAACGAACAAAAGCCTTTCATTCCTTTTCTTCACTTTCTGCACATGTAATATGTCTGCAGGAAACACACTTCTCTACACAGTCTTCCCCTAAATTTATAAGTCGCCAATACCCACAAGTCTATATGGCCTCGGCCACTACAAAACAAAGAGGAGTGCTGATTGCATTTCATAACACAACCCCCTTCACTTTACATAGAGAAATAAAAGATCCTGAGGGTCGCTATATAATCCTTACAGGTCTCCTGTTAGATAATGAAATAACTATAGTTTCTTACTATGCTCCCAACAGAAATCCTCTTTCGTTCCTCTCACACTTGTTCTCAGTAGTTGAATCTCATAAAAAAGGTACCCTCATGATGTGTGGAGACTCAAATCAAGTTTTATACAGAATTTTAGACAAATCCCCTACACCACTACAACCTCAACGCCTTAATTTCAGACAACTCCTTGAACAACATTCTCTTATTGACTCTTGGCGTGAACAAAACCCTAGAAGAAAACAATACACTTACTATTCCCATCCCCACAAAACATTTTCTCGTATAGACCACCAATTCGTCCACATTGGCACGTTACCACAAATACATAATTCCTTAATCATCCCATGCGCATGGTAAGACCACAATGCGGTCATGACGTCCTTCTCATCCTTGATCCCGAGGCCTAGCCATAGATCCTGGACTATAAATGATAATTTATTAGTTGACCCAACATACCGTCTAAAAATAGAAACAGCCATACAAGATTACATCGCTAATAATTTACCAACAGATACTAATCCACTGAATCTATGGGAAGCTCTTAAACCTTCCATTAGAGGTGTCTGTATCAGCCAGTCGTCTTACCGACGTAAATTGAAACAGCAAATGCAAAACAAATTAGAGAAAGCTTATTATAAAGCCTCTGAAATTTTCCAAAATTTGCCCTCTCAAACTACAAAGCTAGACTATGATAAAGCAAAGTTGGAGCTTGATCTTTTTTTAACAGACTCAGCTATACAGATTCTTCGCAAAACTAAACATACAATATATATGAAAGCTAATAAGCCAACCACATTCTTGGCATTAACTCTACGCAGAGCAGACCACATTCCGAAACCAATTCGGCTACAAATCACCAAAAACAATTTTTCTAGTAATCCACAGAAAATTATCAATGAGTTCCGTAGGAAACTCAAAGATTTATACCAAAATACACAAACATTCGACTCAACAAAATTAGACGCAATGTTATCTTCTATTCTTCTCCCAACCCTTTCTGTTACCCAACAAGAAACTTTAGATAAGCAGATCACTAATATGGAAGTCATATCAGCAATAAAATCCCTAAAATTGCATAAACGACCAGGCCCTGATGGATACTCAGCCACATTTTATAAACACTTTACTACACTACTAGCCCCACTTATGACAAACGCATTTAATTCTCTATTAGAAGGCTGTGCCTTTAACGCGGAATCCCTACTAGCTTCAATATCCATGATTCCAAAACCGCATGCAGATGACACGTCATGGTCCAATTACAGACCAATCTCAATCCTTAATATAGACATAAAAATATTAGCAAAGATTCTATCTAATAGACTTAATCCAATTATTGGCACATTAATTCATAAAGACCAAACGGGTTTCATACCTTTCAGACAAGCAGGTGATAACATACGGCGTGCTACCCTACTGGCTCATATAGCCAGGTCTCGCAAAATCCCTGCCTGTTTCCTCTCTATCGATATACAAAAGGCATTTGACACTCTGTCATGGTCTTATCTTAAAGCCATTCTTCATAAATGGGGATTTGGTGAGCGGTTCCAGGGATGGATTTCCTCTCTTTATCATAATCCAAAAGCGTATATAACCTATTCAGGTTACCGCTCAGACCCCTTTAATATTGAAAGAGGAACCAAGCAGGGATGTCCATTATCCCCTCTTCTATTCTCCTTGGCTATTGAGCCCCTAGCTCAACTTATTAGATCCAATATAAATATAAAAGGACTTGAATTAGGTGGTCACCAACATAAGTTATGTTTATTTGCCGATGACGTCTTAGTATTTCTTACTTCGCCCCTACTATCAGCTCCAAACCTCATTGAAATTCTTACAAAATTCGGTAAAATATCTGGTCTTAAGATAAATCAGCAAAAATCAAAAGCCCTAAATATATCGTTATCACCTGATTTACAGAAACAGTTACAAGACTCCCTTCCATTTACATGGTCAACAACACATTTACCATATTTAGGGATCTCACTAACGGCTAATCCAGCTGACCTATACTCTGCAAATTATCCTCCCATGCTAACTCAATTATCAACCTTACTGAGAAAATGGTCTTCTTTACCGTTAGCATGGATGGGTAGAATCACAGTAGTAAAAATGTCCATATTGCCTAAAATCCTATACCTGTTCCGTGTACTTCCTATAAACGTTCCGGCTTATTTTTTCAGAATACTACAACGCAAATCAGCCCAATTTATTTGGGGCAAACTTAAACCACGATTACCACAAAATACCCTACATATGGCCCGAACCTGTGGAGGTTTGGGTGTTCCAAATTTCTCAAAATACTGTTATGCTTCTCAATTAGCACAAATTATTAAATACCATGCCACTAAAGAAATCCCTCTTTGGGTAACTATAGAATCGGTGGAATGTGATCCACTTTCTATATCAAATCTGTTATGGCTTTCACCAACCCAACGACGTTCAATAACAAATCTAGTCACAAAACATAGCCTCTCAATATGGGATAGACTTAAATTCCATTTTGGTCTCCAATCTCTACTACGAAAAAATGGAAGGACACTAGGGAGGGGAAGAGAGGATTGCTGCTCACCCCTTAGAATTTTAGAACAAAAAGGAAGGTTTCCCCACATTGGGGTTTTTAGGCAGCACAAGAAAAAATGTAAATGTAAATGTCAAGGTTTATGAAAAAAAAATTGCACTTTTATTGGATAAATAGTATATATCATCAGAGTTAAAAACAATGAGCTCCAGTGGGTATTATCTAAAAAATTGTTTTAGCTGAACATACAAAAGCAGACATTTGTTCATAGCAATATTATGTCATGAACATTAGACCTGACGCGTTTCAACCCCTATGACTGGGGTCTTCTTCAGAGGATAGGTCTGCTGAGAGGAACATGAGAATAAAGTTGCATGTGGGAATTTATGTTTTTCGTTGGACATACTCATATTTGGTAACTATACTGCACTATTGTACTGCACAATTCATGTAGCTCATATTATATATTTTTATGAATAGAATATGTATATGTATACCAACTTTATGAACAAATGTCTGCTTTTGTATGTTCAGCTAAAACAATTTTTTAGATAATACCCACTGGAGCTCATTGTTTTTAACTCTGATGATATATACTATTTATCCAATAAAAGTGCAAATTTTTTTTCATAAACCTTGACTACATCCAATCTCTACTAAACCCTCTCCTCTCCTTTCTAAACAACCCCTCCTTCTACCCAGCTTGGACTTTACCTTCCTCCTTTAAAGCTTGGATAAATGTGGGTCTTACACGAGTTCATCACTTCTACGACTCTGATAAACTTATTTCATTTCCTACAATAAGCAAGACACACAACATACCCAGTAATGAAACATTTAGATTCTTACAAATTAAAAACTTTTTATCCCAAAACATCCCCACAAACTTGACAACTCCAGAATATACTTCATTTGAACGATCATGTATGTCAGATCCACACAGACGAGGACTTATCTCTGACATATATGCCCAACTACTTTCACAAACAAATTCCTCTCCCCCGTCTTATACTACCAAATGGGAAGCTGATTTAAACCTTCCTCCAGACTCACTGGATTGGTCACAAATCTGGCAATCTACAAAATCAGCCACACCCAACATAGTTGCCCTAGAAACAAATTATAAAGTTCTTACCAGGTGGTATTTAGTGCCAGCACGTATATCAAAATACCTTCCCCAATACCCCCCTCACTGTTTTCGCGGATGCAGCGACATTGGTACACATCTGCATATTTGGTGGACTTGTCCAATAGTCCAAACATATTGGTCAAAAATATTTCAAATTCTCTCTACAATGTTTGAAACCACATTACAACCGGATCCATTGGTAGCCCTCCTAAATAATAAGCCACGAAACATAACTCAACGTCAATTTAAACTTTTACTATATGTCACAACAGCTGCAAAACAATCGATAGCAAAAGCCTGGAAAACCAATAAGCTTTGTGACATATCTGTAAAACAACGTGTAACTCAAGCTATGATCCATGCTAAAATGGAGGCAATCATACTTGATAAACTGGACAAATTTGAATCTCTTTGGCTTCCATGGATAACACACATACTACCACCGGATTTGAACTATTCACTTCTTTTATCCTGAGATCTACGACCTTCACGGTCTATATTATTACATGTTCCCATAAATACTTAACACTCGCTTATCTTTGAAGACCCCAAATTCCCTCCGTAACCATTTCAGATCCCACCATATATTCCCACTTATTAAATTTTATTTTTAGTGATGTATAATAAAAAAATATGTCTTTATCTATTTCTATTAAATTATTATTTGGTTAGGCAAACTATGTCTTTTTCGGATGCAAACTAACTATACCTTTGATGGGGATGCTTTGGAGGGACACCCATACACCCGGGATATGCCGGGCCAAATAGCCTGGACCTTGGCCCTGGTTGTTTGGGTGTCTCTCTAGGTCATCTCATTAATACCCAATTTATCTAATTTAGTTGCATTTTATGTCTCACTATTGTGACATATTGTATTTTTTTATATATATATTTATCTACTTATTTATTTTTCCAATTACAAAAGCTCTATTAATTGTTATAACCATATAATTCAGATATGTACACTGGATAATAGATTTTCTTACTGATTTCTACAAGATAACTTAAGTATTATTATTCTAAGTTATTATTGAGAAGTTCCTTTTCCTCATATTTTGTAACCTTACATAAATTTAAAACCAGTACTGTAAAATTGTATTGTTGTATTCTCAATAAATTATTTGAAAAGAAAGAAAAATACAAGTTAGTGCTGTGCGTCCTGCTCACAGTGTTCAGCTAAACCTACAAGTTGGTGTAGTGAGACCTCTGCACAGTGTTCATCTAAAACTACAAGTTAGTGCTGTGCGTCCTGCTCACAGTGTTCAGCTAAAAATACAAGTTAGTGCTGTGCGTCCTGCTCACAGTGTTCAGCTAAACTGTACAATGGAGGGGGAGTTGGGACTTTAAATGAGGCGCACTAGTCGCCTCCATCCCGGTATTTACCGACAGGTATATATAGAAAGGGATTTGGGACTTTAAAATGAAGCAGTTGAAATGCGGAGGGTTAAAATTGTACATTTATTGATCATAGTAGATATAATAAAGGAATTTCATATATATATACACATATACAAATAATTGGCACAAAAATATAAACATAATCGATGGGCAAGTACACACAGTTGAATACATGATTCCACAGAGTAGATGGTGGTCAAAATGGTATTGGTAGAACATAGCATATAGCCTGTAGGTGCCAATGGTGGCATGTCCGGTGACTGATAATAAAGTTGCATACAGGAATAATGTAATCATAATATTGAACAATGATGGCATCAAGGTACAATGGATAGAGTAGGCATCAAGTATAGCTCAAAGCGTTTCGTGGGTGATTTTGTCCACTCATCAGGAGCTGATGCATAATAATCATGTAAGATATGTACATATAATCAACCTCAATCCGTAGGGGAGGAATTGAAAAAATGTTGGAAAAGTTTGGCCAAAAATACACTTACCAACCCTGACATTAAGCGCAGCGCATGGTACACCAAGCGCACACGCAATTGCGGGTCAGTGGCAAAGCGATAAGGATTGGGTAGATGGCAGAGAAAAATTATTAATAACAAAGAAAAAAATATTATATATAGCAACCAGTGCCGGAAATGCCATCAATAGTAACAATGTATAGGATAGAAGGAAACATGTATAATATGTACAGAATATATAACCATTCCAGAAATTTAGCCCCACATAGGGCATGTATTAAACCTCTCGCATAGATAGCAGGGGAACACTGCTAATTCAGCTTTTCCAAATGCTTCCATCCCGGTTTATAAATTGTACAATGGAGGGGGAGTTGGGACTTTAAATGAGGCGCACTAGTCGCCTCCATCCCGGTATTTACCGACAGGTATATATAGAAAGGGATTTGGGACTTTAAAATGAAGCAGTTGAAATGTGGAGGGTTAAAATTGTACATTTATTGATCATAGTAGATATAATAAAGGAATTTCATATATATACACATATACAAATAGTTGGCACAAAAATATAAACATAATCGATGGGCAAGGTGTAGTGAGACCTCTGCACAGTGTTCATCTAAAGCTACAAGTTAGTGCAGTGCGTCCTGCTCACAGTGTTCAGCTAAACCTACAAGTTGGTGTAGTGAGACCTCTGCACAGTGTTCATCTAAAGCTACAAGTTAGTGCAGTGCGTCCTGCTCACAGTGTTCAGCTAAAACTACAAGTTGGTGTAGTGAGACCTCTGCACAGTGTTCATCTAAAGCTACAAGTTAGTGCAGTGCGTCCTGCTCACAGTGTTCAGCTAAAACTACAAGTTGGTGTAGTGTGACCTCTGCACAGTGTTCATCTAAAGCTACAAGTTAGTGCAGTGCGTCCTGCTCACAGTGTTCAGCTAAAACTACAAGTTAGTGCTGTGCGTCCTGCTCACAGTGTTCAGCTAAAAATACAAGTTAGTGCTGTGCGTCCTGCTCACAGTGTTCAGCTAAACCTACAAGTTGGTGTAGTGAGACCTCTGCACAGTGTTCATCTAAAGCTACAAGTTAGTGCAGTGCGTCCTGCTCACAGTGTTCAGCTAAAACTACAAGTTAGTGCTGTGCGTCCTGCTCACAGTGTTCAGCTAAAACTACAAGTTAGTGTGGTGCGTCCACCTCACAGTGTTCAGCTAAAACTACAAGTTATTTTTTTGCGAGCTCTGCACAGTGTTCACCTAAAGCTACCTGTAGAAGGTTGGTGGTGTTTTCCTGATCCTATCACTACCGAAGGCAGCTAAAAAAGCTACAAGTTAGTTTTTTGTGAGCTCTGCACAGTGTTCAGCTAAAGCTACCTGTAGAAGGTTGGTGGTGTTCTCATACTACAGGCAGGCAGTTGTTTTTGCTAGCTGCAGTATCAGTACATATATATATATATATATATATATATATATATATATATATATATATATTTATATATATATCCCAGCTTAGTGCAGCTACAGGCCATTAGTATGTCTGGAAGGCCAAGAAGGAGAGGCAGACAGTCACAAACCAATAAGAGAGGGCAAGCAGGCTCTGTGTCTAGTGCTGGTCGTGGAGACGGTGCATCCTCATCAGCACGTGGCCGTGGGACACGCTTGGCCTTTTTTTCGGCAGCTGGCTGTGTTGAGCCGCAACATGCGGAAGACTTGGTCGAGTGGATGACCAAGCCGTCCTCATCCTCCTCATCCTCTCTCACCCATGCCCAGGGTACTTTGTCTGGCAAAGCAGCGGCCTCTTCCCTCGGCTCAATGTCATCAGTGACTCCTTCCCTAGCCCCACCATGTCCTCCTGAGGAGTCCCTCGAACTGTTTGACCACAGTGTTGGGTACATGCTCCAGGAGGATGCCCAGCATTTGGAAGGCTCTGATGATGATACTGAGCTCGATGAAGGCAGTACCATGAGCACGGACAAAGGGGGTGCCCAAGAAGGACAGCAATCTGGCAGTCATGCTCCCCCTGCTGCAGCATACTGCCAGGTTTGCTCCAGTGATGAGGAGGGAGGGGATGATGAGGTCACTGACTCAACGTGGGTGCCTGATAGGAGAGCGGAGGTGGAGGAGGAGGAGGCGGAACATCACCAACGAGGCAGGATGCCCTCCAGGGGCCAGCCTAAGGGCAGCACATTGACTGCATCACACCCCAAAGCTCCACATGTGCAGGGCGCTGCAGTCTCTGCGCGTTATTCAAAAAGTTCTTTGGTGTGGGCCTTTTTTGAGACGAGTGCATCAGATCGCACCGCTGCTATTTGCAACATATGTCTCAAGTGTATCTCGCGTGGCCAAAACATCTCCCGCTTGGGTACCACATGCTTGACCAGACATATGTTGACCTGCCATGCAGTTCGTTGGCAAGCGTATCTAAAAGACCCACACCAAAGAACAAAGAGGACCTCTCCTTGCTCCTCATCAGCTGAGATTTCCGACCCCACTATACCTTCAGTCCTCTCTGAGACCTGCACTGAGAGGAATGAAGGTGTAGAATTAGGTGTGTCACAGCCAAGTACTTGTGGGCCACGCCTCCAAAATGCTAATGATTGTGACACACCTCTCTCCTCCACCCCCTCCTCTTCTTCTTCCTCCATGGCCTCTTCCTGTGCTTTGTCCTCGGAACCAGCGGTGCTCCGTAGCCGTTCAAGGGGCTACGCAAGTACGCAGGCTAAAAGATGCCATGCGGTGCTTGAGCTGGTGTGCTTGGGGGACAGGAGCCACACTGGGGCATAGGTTCTGTCAGCTCTGCAGGGGCAGGTTCAGAGGTGGTTGACGCCACGCCAACTTAAGGCAGGAATGGCGGTTTGCGACAATGGCACCAACCTCCTCTCTGCCCTCCGACAGGGACAAATGACCCATGTGCCCTGTTTGGCTCACGTCCTTAACTTGGTGGTGCAGCGGTTCTTGGGCAGGTACCCGGGCTTACAGGATGTCCTGAGGCAGGCCAGGAAAGTCGGTGTGCATTTCCGCCGGTCATATAATGCCAGTGCTCGGCTGACGGACCTCCAAAAGGAGTTTAACCTGCCCAAGAACCGCCTAATCTGTGACATGCCCACCAGGTGGAACTCAACGTTGGCCATGCTGCAGCGGCTGCACACGCAGCAGAGGGCCATCAATGAGTACCTGTGCGACTATGGCACCAGGACAGGGTCAGGGGAGCTTGATTTTTTTCCCCACGCCAGTGGGCCATGATCAGGGATGCATGCACTGTCCTGTCACCATTTGAGGAGGCCACGAGGATGGTGAGCAGTGACAGTGCATGCATCAGTGACACTATCCCCCTTGTCCACCTGTTGGAGCACACGCTGCGTGGAATAATGGACAGGGCACTTGAGGCAGAACAGAGGCAGGAAGAGGAGGACTTCCTTAGCTCTCAAGGCCCCCTTTATCCAGACAGTGTTCCTGCATGCCCGCTGATCACACAGGAAGAGGAGGAGGAGGAGGAGGAAGATTGTGTCAGTATGGAGGTGGAGCCTGGCACTCAGCATCAGCAGCAGTCTTTAAGGGATCAGTCCCAAGAAACACATGGACTTGTACAGGGCTGGGAGGAGGTGGCTGCGGACCATGTCGTCCTTAGTGACCCAGAGGACTCCGGACCGAATGCCTCAGCAAACCTACGCTGCATGGCCTCCCTGATCCTGCAAAGCCTGCGTAAGGATCCTCGTATTCGTGGTATCAAGGAGAAGGACCAATACTGGCTGGCAACCCTCCTTGATCCACGTTACAAGGGTAAGGTTGCAGACCTTATCTTGCCATCGCAGAGGGAGCAGAGGATGAAACATCTTCGGGAGGCCTTGCAGAAAGGTCTGTGCAACGCGTTCCCAGAGACTGGGAGGTTACAAACTCCTGTTTCTGGACAACGTGTTGCTGAGGCTTCGGTCAGTCAAAGAAGGAGCGGTGGAGAAGGTAGCCGTCTGACCGATGCGTTCAGACAATTTTTTGGTCAGCAGCCCCAAGGTATGATCGGTTCCAGCAGCCATCGCCAGCGTCTGTTTTACATTGTGCAGGAATACCTAGGGGCAAGATCAGACTTGGACACCTTTCCCACCGAAAATCCTCTGGGTTACTGGGTCTTGAGGATGGATCACTGGCCAGAGCTTGCACAGTATGCAATTGAGCTACTGGCCTGTCCTGCATCCAGCGTTCTTTCGGAACGCACATTCAGTGCTGCTGGAGGCGTGGTAACCGATCACAGGGTGCGTCTGTCCACCGACTCGGTCGATCGACTGACCTTCATAAAATTGAATCAGTCTTGGATCACCACCAGCTACCAACCCCATGATGCTGATGTAACTGAATAATTTTTTTTGAAATCTCAGATCCCTTCAAAGACTGTCTATGCTGATGCTGAGTGACTATCCCTGAGTAATTATCCTCTTCCTCCTCAATGATCACGCTGATAGCTTGTAAGAACAATTTTGGTTCTGGGCGCCACCACCAGTGCCTAAGGCACAATTTTTCAGCCCCTGTTTAACAGGGGCGTGTAATTACAATTTTTGATGCAATACTTTGCAGCAGGGCTCGTTCCTGCGCTCCAACTAGAGTGTCTGTAAGGGGTTGCAGTGTTGTGACACCAGCACCAGCACCTAAGGCCCAATTTTTCTGCCCCTGTTTAACAGGGGCGTGTAATTACAATTTTTGATGCAATACTTTGCAGCAGGGCTTGTTCCTGCGTTCCAGCTAGAGTGTCTGTGAGGGGTTGCAGTGTTGTGGCACCAGCACCAGTGCCTAAGGCCCAATTTTTCTGCCCCTGTTTAACAGGGGCGTGTAATTACAATTTTTGATGCAATACTTTGCAGCAGGGCTCGTTCCTGCGTTCCAACTAGAGTGTCTGTGAGGGGTTGCAGTGTTGTGGCACCAGCACCAGTGCCTAAGGCCCAATTTTTCAGCCCTTGTTTAACAGGGGCGTGTAATTACAATTTTTGATGCAATACCTTGCAGCAGGGCTCGTTCCTGCATTCCAACTAGAGTGTCTGTGAGGGGTTGCAGTGTTGTGGCACCAGCACCAGTGCCTAAGGCCCAATTTTTCAGCCCTTGTTTAACAGGGGCATGTAATTACAATTTTTGATGCAATACTTTGCAGCAGGGCTCGTTCCTGCATTCCAACTAGAGTGTCTGTGAGGGGTTGCAGTGTTGTGGCACCAGCACCAGTGCCTAAGGCCTAATTTTTCAGCCCCTGTTCAACAGGGGCATGTAATTACAATTCTTGATCTAATATTTCACAGCAGGGCCCATTTCTGCACCCACCAAGAGCGAGTGAGGACTTACAGTGTTGTGTCACCAGCACCACCACCACCACCACCACCACCACCAAAGGCCCAGTTTTTCTGCCCCTGTTCAACAGGGGCATGTAATTACAATTCTTGATCTAATATTTCACAGCAGGGCCCTGTGAGGGCTTACAGTGTTGTGGCCACAACAACACCTAAGGCCCAAATTTCTGCTGAGTATATAGGGCAGGCCCCTACTTTCAAACATCTAACTTACAAACGACTCCTACTTGCAAACGGAAGGAGACAACAGGAAGTGAGATGAAATCTACCCCTAGGAAGGGAAATTCTCTCCTGTAAGAGTTAATATGGGAAAAACATTTCTCCTTTCCACTGATGCTTTCCAATCCTTGTTCCACAAAAAACCCCAAATTTTCAAAAAACATTTGTCATTGGGACAAAAAGTGAGGTGAAATCTTCTGAAGAGGAGGAAAGACAGCAAAACAAATGTCACAGGGGTGATAACCCTTCCCTATGTTTTCCAAAAAGCTTAAAAAAGATTTTTTGGCTGGAGCTAAACACGTTAAAAATGTACCCGTTCAAAATTACAAACAGATTCTACTTAACAACAAACCTACAGTCCCTGTCTTGTTTGCACCGCCTGTATACTGCTGTTCAGAGTATTTAGGGCCTGGTGGCCCAACACCTTTCCTTATTTTAATTTGGGTGCGGGGTTCCCCTTAATATCCATACAAGACCCAAAGGGCCTGGTAATGGACTGGGGGGTACCCATGCCGTTTGTCTCACTGATTTTTATCCATATTGCCAGGACCCGACATTACATTAAACCCGCAAGCAGTTTTAAATGAGATTTTTTCCTTTAAAAATGACATTTGGTGCAGGGACTGTTCTAAACACGGGAAACACGCGCCACTTTACAGGCATACTATAGACACCCCCCAGGTACGATATTTAAAGGGATATTTCACTTTTATTTTTTACTTTAAGCATCATTAAAATCACTGCTCCCGAAAAAACGGCCGTTTTTAAAAGGTTTTTTTGCATTGATACATGTCCCCTGGGGTAGGACCCGGGTCCCCAAACCCTTTTTAGGACAATACCATGCAAATTAGCCTTTAAAATTAGCACTTTTGATTTTGAACGTTCGAGTCCCATAGACGTCAATGGGGTTCTAACGTTCGTGCGAATTTTCGGTCCGTTCGCAGGTTCTGGTGCGAACCGAACCGGGGGGTGTTCGGCTCATCCCTACTGGTGGATAGCCTCAGAATTTGACATAGAAGCTTCTAAAGTACTGATGTTACCTTTGGTTATTTCTAGCTCTTCTTTTAGGGATGTGTTTTGCACTTTCAAATGTTCATACTGTTTTGCTAACCACCTGGCCGCAAAGATTAGCGGCGGTCTTCCCGTGCGCTTACTACAGCTTCTTTCAGTGAGATTTAATTTCACATCCTCTCCCGTCAGTGGGACAGAAAGTGTCCCTTCTGCCTGGAGGCCTTCCTACCTTAATGCCAGCATGGCCATTTCGTCTCCATGTCCTGTTACTCTACCTTCCTCTTCCTGTACCTCCCAATCCCCCTGTAATCCACATTTTACTGAGGTATCAGACTTGTGTTGTGGCTCTCCCTTTTTGTCCACCACTGAAAGGTGACAATTCATGTCAGCCCATGAGCACTCAGTTGACAAGGACTGGGCAACTGCATAAGGCCCAAGTCCTGACAACTGCTCCTTGTCTCCTTGAAAATCACTGTTACCACTTGTTGGGCATTGTGATGGTTTCCGCTTGTCCCTACGTTCAAGCATTGTTTGGAATGATTTCTCCTTAAATCCCATAGTAATAACATTCATTTCCTCTGTTTTATTCGCTGACTCCAGCATCCATATAAATAAAGTATCTTTTTCATATGGCCGTGTCATCTTTTTGTGGTGAGTACAAAACTTCCCAAGCTTTTGGCTTAAAAGTACTTCTTTTAGAATACTTTTTCCCAGTCCAGCGATCCCAATCTTGGATATATTTTACAACCCAAGGTCCATATTTATCTATCATCTTTTCCCTTGGGGTCATTTGATAGTGTTTCCCACGGTTAGACGCCCTCTTTGAAGCGATTTGATCACCCATCCTTTACGGACTCCGGACCTTGAACTGATTCCCCCAACCTTTCTATAGGTTGCCTTTACTCCAGAGGTAGCTACTCTCTGGCCTAGAATTGGGTTGACAGTTACCGCCCCTGTCACCGTTACCGCTTTTTTTTTTTTTTGTTTACAAACTTTTTTATTAGGTACAAAAGGTGGTACAGAACGATTAGGTACAAAAGGTGGTACAGAGCGATTTGACAAATATCAAGAGAAATACATAGAAAAATAGATAGTCGTACAAAATATTATGTTTGTGTTTACAGTGGTTGTACATTTTGGTATATACAATTCAAGTGTTTTTTATTGAATAGTAGATACAGAAAATTATTTAATCCAAAAAAATAAACTTATTTGCATGAGCGAACCAAGGGTTCCATTTTTTATCAAATATATGTTTTGAATTATTTAGGGTGTGAAATATTTTTTCCATAAGAAGAATATTGTTGATTCTTGTTTTAAGTTGGGATAAGGGTAGCGAGGATGATTACCAGTGGTATGCAATGGAATATGGAAAGAATTTAGACCTATGATAGGTGTGAATAAAAGGCAGTTGGAAATAGTGAGATTAACATTGTTTGTTGAAATAATGGATGCAAAACCTTCAAGCTGTTTCCATATTTGAGAGACTTTTTCACAATCTCAAAAAATATGGGTTAATGAACCCGTGGAGATACATCCTCTAAAGCATGTATGAGGTATTGTTGGGGAAATGGCAATAAGTTTGGCTGGAGTATAATACCAACGTGTGAAGAGCTTAATTGCTGTCTCTCTAATTGTAATTGATCTTGTGCATTTGAGAAGATTGGAAATGCAGTCAGACCAGTTTTCAGAGGATAGAGTGATGTCACATTCTTGTTCCCATTTAAGCAAGGGATGTTTGTCTGGACTGTTAGTGTTGATCAGATTTGAATAAATTTCTGAAATTAAGCCTGCGGCTCTGGGAGAGTTAACACAATTTTTTTCATAAAAAGTGTGTGAAATATTGGATGAAACTTAAAAGTTAGTAATATAGAAGTGTCTAATTTCTAGGAATCTTCTGAATTCGCTGTTGGGGGTCTTGTGTTTTTCTTTTAGTGCTGCAAAGGAGGTGAAAGTAGAGTCTACCATAAAGGTCTTGAGAGTGGTTAAATTATTTTCAGTCCACCATGTAAAATGTTCTGAGTCTTGATGTACCTGTAAGAACTTGGGATCACCTATAAAGGAGGCGAGTGGGGGTGTGATTGATATCATATTAAATTTTTTATTATGTAATTTCCAAAGTTGATATGAGTTAGCTACTATGAGATTAAGATTAGCTAATTTGTGGATTTGAATTTTGTGGCCCCATAGTAAACCAGTGATGGAATAAGGAAGAATTTAGTTATTTTCAAAACTAACCCAAGGGATTTTGGAATTTTGTATGTGCCATTGAGCTAATTGGGACCATCTAGCTGCTAGATAGTATAACCAAAATATCTAGTCCACCATCGGGGTTTGGTTCATGCCGCATTGGGCAACTACTTGACCTGCTGGTGCCTGCCCCCATATACATTAATACAGGACCTCTACTGCACAGCGTCCACCACCCACTCCAGGTACTTCCTTTTTATCTACTTGCATACATCCATGTATCATACAGGGCATGCATTATGCCTATGACCTCAACACCCTCCCAGGCATATACTTAATTCTGCCCTGACTTCCTCATACCCCCCTGTTTTCTCATACAGATTGGAGCCTACCCCAGGACCACCATACCCATTGGTGTTTTTGACGCCCTCTGTTGGGGAACAGCCCCCCCTAGTGGCCCCACTGGGAAAAGGTACACATGGCCCGCCTGACCTGGACCAGGAGCGAGCACATACTTTAGTGTGTATGTGGCGACATGTCCCCTCCCCTACCCCCGCTCCGCCTGAATGCTTTTAAATGGATGCATTAATATACACACTCTCCCAAGCAATACCACATTGTTAGTAATCACTGTTACACAATATTATACATTTCTACACTTTTTCTCATGTTGATGATGAATATGTAATGTTTTATATTTTGCTCATAACTGTCTTTTTAAATTATAGACATACCTGTGTTTATGCTGATTCCAATCAGATATCCCTGAAGAAGAGTGTATCTCGAAACGCGTCAGATACTCCCCGTATGTGTATTCCATATGCATCGGAGTTCAATGATTGTGTATCTATGCATATTGTATTGCAATTTCTTTGTCTGTATCACGCATCCTGTACCCCCCCTTTTTGTTGTGTAATCCTGTTACATTTACCCTGTGTACTGCAGACCTCCTTAGATCTATACCTTAACCAGTTGCCGACCGCCGCACGCCGCTGTACGTCGGCAGAGCGGCACGGGCAGGCAAAAGGGCTTACCTGTACGTCCCTGCCTGCCCGCAGGTGGGGGGTCCGATCGGACCCCCCCCGGTGCCTGCGGCGGTCGGCAAATCTCCCCCGGCGATCGGTGGTGAGGGGGAGGCCATCCATTCGTGGCCCCCCCCTCGCGATCGCTCCCAGCCAATGGGATCATTTCCCTGCCTCTGTATTGTACACAGAGGCAGAGGAAATGATGTCATCTCTCCTCGGCTCGGTATTTTCCGTTCCGGGCCGAGGAGAGAAGACTGTAATGTGAGTGCACAACACACACACACAGTAAAACATGCCAGGCACACAAAACACCCCGATCCCCCCCCCGATTGCCCCCCGATCCCCCCCAATCACCCCCCCCTGTCACAAACTGACACCAAGCAGGTTTTTTTTTTTCTGATTACTGCATTAGTGTCACTTTGTGACAGTTAGTGTGTTAGGTCAGTTAGTGTTAGCCCCCTGTAGGTCTAGGGTACCCCCCTAACCCCCCCTAATAAAGTTTTAACCCCTTGATCACCCCCTGTCACCAGTGTCACTAAGCGATCATTTTTCTGATCGCTGTATTAGTGTCCCTGGTGACGCTAGTTAGGGAGGTAAATATTTAGGTTCGCCGTCAGCGTTTTATAGCGACAGGGACCCCCATATACTACCTAATAAATGTTTTAACCCCTTGATTGCCCCCTAGTTAACCCTTTCACCACTGATCACCGTATAACCGTTACGGGTGACGCTGGTTAGTTCGTTTATTTTTTATAGTGTCAGGGCACCCGGCGTTTATTACCGAATAAAGGTTTAGCCCCCTGATCGCCCGGCGGTGATATGCGTCGCCCCAGGCAGCGTCAGATTAGCGCCAGTACCGCTAACACCCACGCACGCAGCATACACCTCCCTTAGTGGTATAGTATCTGAACGGATCAATATCTGATCCGATCAGATCTATGCTAGCGTCCCCAGCAGTTTAGGGTTCCCAAAAACGCAGTGTTAGCGGGATCAGCCCAGATACCTGCTAGCACCTGCGTTTTGCCCCTCCGCCCGGTCCAGCCCAGCCCACCCAAGTGCAGTATCGATCGATCACTGTCACTTACAAAACACTAAACGCATAACTGCAGCGTTCGCAGAGTCAGGCCTGATCCCTGCGATCGCTAACAGTTTTTTTGGTAGCGTTTTGGTGAACTGGTAAGCACCAGTGGCCTAGTACACCCCGGTTGTAGTCAAACCAGCACTGCAGTAACACTTGGTGACGTGGCGAGTCCCATAAGTGCAGTTCAAGCTGGTGAGGTGGCAAGCACAAGTAGTGTCCCGCTGCCACCAAAAAGACAAACACAGGCCCGTCGTGCCCATAATGCCCTTCCTGCTGCATTCGCCAATCCTAATTGGGAACCCACCGCTTCTGCAGCGCCCGTACTTCCCCCATTCACATCCCCAACCAAATGCAGTCGGCTGCATGAGAGGCATTTTCTTTATGTCCTCCCGAGTACCCCTACCCAGCGAACCCCCCCAAAAAAGATGTCGTGTCTGCAGCAAGCGCGGATATAGACGTGACACCCGCTATTATTGTCCCTCCTGTCCTGACAATCCTGGTCTTTGCATTGGTGAATGTTTTGAACGCTACCATGCACTAGTTGAGTATTAGCGTAGGGTACAGCATTGCACAGACTAGGCGCACTTTCACAGGGTCTCCCAAGATGCCATCGCATTTTGAGAGACCCGAACCTGGAACCGGTTACAGTTATAAAAGTTACAGTTACAAAAAAAAGTGTAAAAAAAAAACACACAAAAATATAAAATAAAAAAAAATAGTTGTCGTTTTATTGTTCTCTCTCTCTCTATTCTCTCTATTGTTCTGCTCTTTTTTACTGTATTCTATTCTGCAATGTTTTATTGTTATTATGTTTTATCATGTTTGTTTTTCAGGTATGCAATTTTTTATACTTTACCGTTTACTGTGCTTTATTGTTAACCATTTTTTTGTCTTCAGGTACGCCATTCACGACTTTGAGTGGTTATACCAGAATGATGCCTGCAGGTTTAGGTATCATCTTGGTATCATTCTTTTCAGCCAGCGGTCGGCTTTCATGTAAAAGCAATCCTAGCGGCTAATTAGCCTCTAGACTGCTTTTACAAGCCGTGGGAGGGAATGCCCCCCCCCCCCAACGTCTTCCGTGTTTTTCTCTGGCTCTCCTGTCTCAACAGGGAACCTGAAAATGCAGCCGGTGATTCAGCCAGCTGACCATAGAGCTGATCAGAGACCAGAGTGGCTCCAAACATCTCTATGGCCTAAGAAACCGGAAGCTACGAGCATTTTATGACTTAGATTTCCCCCGGATGTAAACAGCGCCATTGGGAAATTGGGAAAGCATTTTATCACACCGATCTTGGTGTGGTCAGATGCTTTGAGGGCAGAGGAGAAATCTAGGGTCTAATAGACCCCAATTTTTTCAAAAAAGAGTACCTGTCACTACCTATTGCTATGATAGGGGATATTTACATTCCCTGAGATAACAATAAAAATGATTTTAAAAAAAAAATGAAAGGAACAGTTTAAAGATAAGATAAAAAAAAAAAAAATAATAAAATAAAAAAAAAAAAAAAAAGCACCCCTGTCCCCCCTGCTCTCGCGCTAAATGTAAACAGCAATTGCACCATGCATGTGAGGTATCACCGCGAACGTCAGATCGAGGGCAGTAATTTTAGCAGTAGACCTCCTCTGTAAATCTAAAGTGGTAACCTGTAAAGGCTTTTAAAGGCTTTTAAAAATGTATTTAGTTTGTCGCCACTGCACGTTTGTGCGCAATTTTAAAGCATGTCATGTTTGGTATCCATGTACTCGGCCTAAGATCATCTTTTTTATTTCATCAAACATTTGGGCAATATAGTGTGTTTTAGTGCATTAAAATTTCAAAAAGTGTGTTTTTTCCCCAAAAAATGCATTTGAAAAATCGCTGCGCAAATACTGTGTGAAAAAAAAAAATGAAACACCCACCATTTTAATCTGTAGGGCATTTGCTTTAAAAAAATATATAATGTTTGGGGGTTCAAAGTAATTTTCTTGCAAAAAAAAAAAATTTTTTTATGTAATCAAAAAGTGTCAGAAAGGGCTTTGTCTTCAAGTGGTTAGAAGAGTGGGTGATGTGTGACATAAGCTTCTAAATGTTGTGCATAAAATGCCAGGACAGTTCAAAACCCCCCCAAATGACCCCATTTTGGAAAGTAGACACCCCAAGCTATTTGCTGAGAGGCATGTTGAGTCCATGGAATATTTTATATTGTGACACAAGTTGCGGGAAAGAGACAATTTTTTATTTTTTTTATTTTTTTTTGCGCAAAGTTGTCACTAAATGATATATTGCTCAAACATGCCATGGGAATATGTGAAATTACACCCCAAAATACATTCTGTTGCTTCTCCTGAGTACGGGGATACCACATGTGTGGGACTTTTTGGGAGCCTAGCCGCGTACGGGACCCCGAAAACCAAGCACCGTCTTCAGGCTTTCTAAGGCCATAAATTTTTGATTTCACTCTTCACTGCCTAGCACAGTTTCGGAGGCCATGGAATGCCCAGGTGGCAAAAAAACCCCCCAAATGACCCCATTTTGGAAAGTAGACACCCCAAGCTATTTGCTGAGAGGTATAGTGAGTATTTTGCAGACCTCACTTTTTGTCACAAAGTTTTGAAAATTGAAAAAAGAAAAAAAAAATTTTTCTCGTCTTTCTTTATTTTCAAAAACAAATGAGAGCTGCAAAATACTCACCATGCCTCTCAGCAAATAGCTTGGGGTGTCTACTTTCCAAAATGGGGTCATTTGGGGGGGGGTTTATGCCATCTGGGCATTTTATGGCCTTCAAAACTGTGATAGGTAGTGAGGAGTAAAATCAAAAATGTACGCCCTTAGAAATCCCGAAGGCAGTGATTGGTTTTCGGGGCCCCGTACGCTAGGCTCCTAAAAAGTCCCACACATGTGGTATCCCCGTACTCAGGAGAAGCAGCTAAATGTATTTTGGGGTGCAATTCCACATATGCTCATGGCCTGTGTGAGCAATATATCATTTAGTGACAACTTTTTGTAATTTTTTTTTTTTTTTTGTCATTATTCAATCACTTGGGACAAAAAAAATGAATATTCAATGGGCTCAACATGCCTCTCAGCAATTTCCTTGGGGTGTCTACTTTCCAAAATGGGGTCATTTGTGGGGGTTTTGTACTGCCCTGCCATTTTAGCACCTCAAGAAACGACATAGGCAGTCATAAATTAAAGGCTGTGTAAATTCCAGAAAATGTACCCTAGTTTGTAGGCGCTATAACTTTTGCGCAAACCAATAAATATACACTTATTGACATTTTTTTACCAAAGACATGTGGCCGAATACATTTTGGCCTAAATGTATGACTAAAATTGAGTTTATTGGATTTTTTTTAGAACAAAAAGTAGAAAATATCATTTTTTTTCAAAATTTTCGGTCTTTTTCCGTGTATAGTGCAAAAAATAAAAACGGCAGAGGTGATCAAATACCATCAAAAGAAAGCTCTATTTGTGGGAAGAAAAGGACGCAAATTTCGTTTGGGTACAGCATTGCATGACCGCGCAATTAGCAGTTAAAGCGACGCAGTGCCAAATTGTAAAAAGTGCTCTGGTCAGGAAGGGGGTAAGTCCTTCCGGGGCTGAAGTGGTTAAGAAACACCTAATTTCATTTCAAAACATACACTCCTCATATTCTTTATTACTCCCAAGT
Source organism: Lithobates septentrionalis (assembly GCA_037952835.1). Lineage (NCBI taxonomy): Eukaryota > Metazoa > Chordata > Amphibia > Anura > Ranidae > Lithobates > Lithobates septentrionalis. Next base: position 3,092,880 of record JBBDGP010001672.1, read on the forward strand.
AGGTTCTCCTTTTAAAGTCCCCCAAGAGGAACAATTTTCCATTTGCCTAGACACATTGGGGATGTGGGTTTACCCTAAAATCCTAAAATCTAAAATGAAGTTAAATGTACAAAAATCAGTTTAAAGCAGACCCAAGGCATAAGGTTCAGAAACAATCGTTATATTTAGACATTATAATTATTTATTATTATTATTTATGTAAGTGATAATTATAATGTCTAAATATAACGATTGTTTCTGAACCTTATGCCTTGGGTCTGCTTTAAACTGATTTTTGCACATTTAACTTCATTTTAGATAAAATTCTCCTAAATCTCCACACCCCTGAAGAAGGATTAGACACATATATCAAAATGCGTTGGGTGTAAGGAGAATCTGTTATATGCTACTATATAACAATAGATATGTTTTGAATGGATAATTAATGCCTTGTTGCATTTGTTTTTAAAGTTTTTTCAATAAAATGTATGTAACTTTTTTATATATACCTTTGTATATTGCCTTACTACATTGAGTGCCTTAAAAGTCCACATAGGGGAACCTTTCTGCATTTCTTGTTTATAATAAAAAGAAGAAAATCCATCAGGGCCAGGTGAAGAACCTTTTTTAAGGGATTTAATGATTTGGAGGATTTCTTCATCTGTGCATGGGGCATTCAAAAGGTCAGTTTGTGAAGGGGTTAATGAGGGTAAAGGAATATTGTCTAGCCATGATAATGCGGAGGGTGGGATTGATGATGAAGGTTTAGATAGGAGCTCCGAATAAAATTTGGAAAAAATTGATAGGATGTCTTGCGGATGAGTGATTAATTGATTAGTGTTATTTTTAAGTTTGTATACATGAGTGGGTTTAATAGATTGATTTAATTTACGGGCAAACATTGTTGAATAAGAATTACTTGAGAGGCAAAATTTAGCTTTTGAGCAGCAGAAGGCTTTTTCTGCTTTAAAAGTTAGGATGGAGTCTAGTTCATTGCGTTTTTGAGAAATCATGTTAAAGATATCTGGGTCATGAAAGTTTGCGTGTTCCCTATATAATTTATGGAGATCCATTGTGAGAGAGTGAATTTTTGCCCATTTTTCTTTATTAACTTGAGCAGCCATCTTGATGAGTCGACCCCTCAAGACTGCTTTGTGAGCTAGCCACAGAGTAGTAGGGGATATATCTGGAGTATTATTTAATGTAAAATAATCTTTAATGGCAGAAGCTATTTCCTGTTGATGAGTGGGTTCAGTTAATAAAGACTTGTTGAGTCTCCAAGAGTGAGGTGTTGAAAAAAGACCAATAAAATGTGTGTTGAGTGTAGTAATCTGATGGTCTGACCAAGTGCTAGGGTGAATTGATGCTTCCCAGGAGTTGGCTAGGATTATGGGAGTACACAAAATATAGTCCAAGCGTGAATAGGAATCATGTGGGTATGTGAGTAAAAAGTATATTCACGCGCCCCTATGTTCAATGCTTTCCACGAATCTATGAGTTGTAGATCGTTTATATGTTTAGAGGTTGTTTTAGAGAATGTTTTTGAATTTAAATTGCTTCTGCTACGGTCTAAATTTGGTTGGGCCACTGAATTAAAATCTCCACCCAGTATGATATGTGGAGAATGATAGCGTTGTAGAGTGTTAAAGAATTGTGTAAAGAGTGTGGTTTGTGAATCCATTGGTGTGTAGACATTAGCTATTGTTAGTTCTCTACCAGACAAGATACCTTTAATTATAATATATCTGCTGTCTTGATCTTTGTATATAGAACAAGTAAACCCCGCTAAAATATGAGTCCAATTAACAATCAGTGAAATAAAGTTCAATTGAAGTCCAGAACAAAACGGTAAATTCTTCTATGTGATGAGGTGAAGAAAAATAAATAGAAGATAACTGTGTGGTGAACTGCTTACCAGAACGTAAGCCAAATCAGACAGATGGCTTAAAACCCAGCCCAGGCCTTTAGGAGCGCTCCAAAGTGGGCAGAATCCGTCGCGCTCATGCAGCAGAACAGGTCCACATAGGGTTTAATCAGATAAAAATACAAAGACCATAGCGTGATACTGACATAAAAATATTAAATCAAAAAGAAAAAAAAAGTAGTGTTCACACAAATAATCATGAAAATCATAAATGCACCCTGAATGCGTAGCAAATACAGGGACGTGAAAAATAGTGACATGCAACATGCAATGAATAGTGTCCTTGGAAATGAGATGTAAAGCACCAAGTATATCTGTTTACCAGAAAATAACGTTGGACAAGCAGACAAAAAGCCAAAAACAGAAAAAACACCCGGTGCACAGACACAAGAGGCCGCTTACCAGATGGTAAACTAGTGAGGATATAATCAGCGGTAGGCTTACTGCCTCTGTGTAACCCAGAGTATAAACTTGATTGGACCCATAGGGGTTCCTGCTCACCAGAAGATTGACTGGAAATAGCCCAAAACGAAACCTTGGCGGAGTCACCGCGATCCCGTCCTGGCAGGCTCTTCACAGGCTCAGATATGCATATGTGTTCAAAGAGGAGAAGCAGCCAATAGTGTAATAACGTTACGACTCCAATTTATTAAAAAGCAAACACTTACATTTAAAAAACGAAAAACAGCAATGCCGGCCGGCACTCAGACAGCTCCCGTCCACAACAGGGCAACGTGGTGACATCAGCACGTCCCTCCCAGACGCGTTTCGTCACAGGTTGACGTTCTCAATGGGGCTTTTTAAGCCATCTGTCTGACTTGGCTTACGTTCTGGTAAGCAGTTCACCACACAGTTATCTTCTATTTATTTTTCTTCACCTCATCACATAGAAGAATTTACCGTTTTGTTCTGGACTTCAATTGAACTTTATTTCACTGATTGTTAATTGGACTCATATTTTAGCGCGGTTTACTTGTTCTATTTATTTTATTGGTGTGCCCCACTTATAACCGCAGCTTATTGAATTCTATTTTATGATACTTGTATCAAGGAGTCATTCTATTCCTATTCACATTTTTTTCACTGGTATTTATTTTTCCAAGCGCAATTTTGTTTGTTTCTCTTGATCTTTGTATACCTGCTGAACTTCAAGTGGGGGAGATTGGTGAATAAAAATGGCTACTCCTTTTGTTTTGGAGGATGATGAGGTATAGAAGGATTGATTATAAGCTTTATCAAAAAAATTTGGATGCTTGTCCTTCATAAAGTGTGTCTCCTGCAAGAGGATAATTTTTGCGTTAAATTTTTTATATTGTAAAAAGGCTTTTTTTTTCTTTTATTAGGGGAGTTAAATCCTTGTACATTGTGTGAAATAATTTTAATAGTCATGGTGGTAGGTTTTTTTTTGGGATTCTAGCAGGAAATATATTATGTGCTGAAAAAAGTTGTAAGCTGTATCATAAGTACAACCTTGGATTATTATTTCTGAGGCTGAACAGGTACACCGGAAGTTGGTGAGAAAAGCATCGCTCTTAATACTGTTGAAGAAAATAAGGAATCTAGGAGCTGTACCATATTTCTTTTTACACGTAGAAATAACTATATTTCTGCAAAACAATGTAAAATGTACCTTATAACTATTATAAGAATAGAAAATGGGGTTGGAAAAGACAAAAGTCTCCAACCGACTGGAAAACATGTAAGACCACCCTGTCTCAAACTCAGTCTAATCACGTCTTGAATCAAAAAATTAGTAATGAAAAAAATTATAATAAAAAAAAAAATAACCTGTAGAAAGCTGGTGGAAAAGATGTAACTCAGTACATTTGAGTAACTTGTAGTTTCTCCATAGTAGTGTAGAATGGGTAACGACTGAGGGGGGGTGATTCATGACGACATGTGGGCAAACAGCCACAATTAATAGATGTTATAATGATTGTGCAAATAAAAAAGACACAAAAGACAAAAAAAAAACTTGTCTTAAAGAACTGTTAAAGCTTATGCAACTTAACTGGTGTAATTTTTAGAAATAAACAACAGTACACACCTGGAAAAATAACAATACTTGGACTGATAGCTGTCAATATAGAAGTATTAATATCCAGTATATGTACACAATCAGGGAAGATTATATTATCATGTTGAATTTTAGGAATACCCGTAATACCATACATGGACACAAGATGACATTGTTGCAGTTTTTATAGGTGCTGTTGTGAAAGCAAGATAGAGGTGAGCGAAATATACTCACAGTTCCAGTTTAAGGCTGAAGGTGTCAGCGTTGAATCCTTTTTAGGATAATGACAACAGTTTTAGCTACTAAAGGAAGAAGAGGAAATTCTGTATACAAGAACAATAAGGTAATCTTTGTTAGATTCCGCCTGAAATAAAAAAAGCAAGAACAACATGTGGAACAAGAAAACAAGAATATCAACTCTTGAAAAAAAAAACAAGAAGGTAAAAAGAGGACCAAGAGGAGTCATATATCAAGGGTAAATTACATTTCCTGACAGACTCCATGGCAGCCTACGTGTGGGTTAACCCCGCCTCCTCTCCAATGCTATAGGACCCCATTCCCATAAATGAGTGCTCACCACTAGCTACTGCGTTCCTTTTTTGTCCTCCTCTATGGACCTACACATGCTGTTCGCATCAAGATTGATTGAATCCAAGATTGATTGAATCCAAGATTGGCATACCTGTGCGGTGCAGCTCAAAAGCCCAGCTATGAGCGGGCGAGTAGCTTGAAGAGGCTTGAATGTTCCCCCTTGGTGGATGGGTGGTCGCCTCTGTATGCCCGGCGGACAGTTCTCATCAACGGCTGGCAAGGTCTGTGGATGTTTTCTCATACTCCATGGCAGTGTTTCTATGTGTTGTATGTATTTTCCCTGGTGATCCAGTGTGTCCTATCCCCCTCATGGCGGCTGGTTCGCGTGCGTTCCAGCCCGCCACGGCACTTCCGGGTTGCGGCAGTCTCGCCGCTGGCACCTGCGCTGTAGCCAACCTGAGAGCGAGGTTTGGCTCGCGCATGCGCAGTACGGCGGCTCGTTCGTCGTCCGCGCAGGCGCCCTACGGTGGTTCCCCTTTGCGCGTGCGCTGTAGGGGATAATGATGTCACGGGCGGGGAATTTAAATTCCGCCCTCCTGTCCTGCTGAGTTGGGATCTCCCTTGGTAGGGAAAGGAGGAGCGGATCCCTGCTGGTCTCTAGGTGAGTGGTGGAAACCTCTGCAAATTAAAAAAAAAAAAAAAAAAAAGAGAGCAAAATAATGGAAAATTGTTCTTTTATCATTATATATGTTATCTAAATATACATACATATGCGGCTGGAAGTTGTTTCTCCTTTGCATTGATTATATGTTGATACATGCCTTGTGCATATTATAAAAAAAAAAAAAAAGAAGAGGCAAGCAGAGTTTTTTCTTTTTCTCTAAAACCTTCTCATATTTTGATGCCTAGGTTTTCTTAGACCATTATCCCTGCAGACTATTAAAGTGACATTTCGTGTCCCTGGTTATGGACAATTCACCGCCTTTAAGTGGCCAGCCCTCACGCACAAAGTATGTGCTCGTGAGGGGAGGGGATGAGATTTATGCACATTATTGTCGTGCTGATACCATGTTCTACCTTTCTTCTCTCCCCTTCCCCTATTTTTTCTCTTCCCAGCCCTTCTAGGTCGGACCCGCTAAATGCGGTCCAGAATGCCAATGACCTTGCCAAGCCACAATACAATTCATCTTCATCCAGACGAGATTCACAGTCCGGATCCCACCAGAGGAGACGCTCTCGTTCCTCCTCAAGACACCGCTCCCACCGCCATGACAGCCGCTCAGACCACAGAGCCTGCTGGGGATGTAGGACACGAATCCCGGAGGGCAAGTCCTTATGTGACCGTTGTTTTGCCCGTGCGGTTGGGGAAAAAGAGACGGAAAACCAGCGTTTAGAGTCTCTTGTGAAACGAGTGGTACAGCAATCCCTAATGGAGAGGGAAGCACCTCGCACATTGAGCCAGTCTACCACTGCGTCTGGCCCGCCGGCGGAAGAGGCCCGTGATGATCCGGGTACTTCGCAGCCCTATATTACCTCTCCTGACTCCTCAGAGGATGAGTCTATCAGTGAGGAGGTCATTGGAGGGTTCGACTTCGCGATGGTTTCCCCTTTAATCAAAGCGATCAAGGAAGCCTTGAAGTGGGAAGACCCTTCCACTCCCCCAGCCAAGCAGAAAAAATTCTTCAAGCACCTGGGGAGAGAACGCGCAAACTTTCCGCTCCTTCCAGAGCTAAAGGAAATCATTGAGGAAGAATGGAGTAAAACAGAGAAAAAATCCTCCATGTCTAATAAAACCTCCAGATTGTACCCCTTCAAGTCAGAAGAAGTAAAGAATTTGGAGAATACTCCCCTTGTGGACGCAGCTCTTATGCGTCTGGCCAAACATGTGACTCTTCCTCTAGAAGACGCAGTATCTTTTAAAGATGGGCTCGAGAGGAAGATAGACCTAGATCTAAAAAGAATCTATGGGCTCGCAGGTATGGCCTGTAAACCAGCCCTGGCATTAGCGGCCATGTCTAAGGCCATGGAGGCCTGGACAGAGAACGTGGAATCCTTCCTTAAAGGCGTGTCAGAAGAGCTGGCTGGAAGTTCAGCAGCCGCAGAGCTGAAGCTTGCAGCGGTCTTCCTGGGGGAGGCGTCCATTGACTTGATCCGCCTTCTGGCTCGTATTATGCTGTCCTCAGTTACGGCCAAGAGAGCCCTCTGGTTGCGTCCCTGGCTTGCGGACCCTGGTTCTAAGCAAGCGTGGTGTAAAATCCCGTTTGAGGGGTCCTCACTGTTTGGCAATAAGCTTGACGATGCCATTACGCGAGCCACAGGTGGCAAATCGGGTTTTCTTCCCCAGGACAGGCGCATGCTGGGTCGAAAGAAGCCCCAGTTCAGAAGACGAAGTCCGGAGCGCTCCAGGGAAGCATGCTCCTACAAGCCTGGCCGGGACTTTAGGAAGAATTGGAGCAGAGGGCAGTCATCCTTCCGCAAACCCGTTAAAAATCAAGCGTCCAGTACTCGTGATCAGGCTAAATCTTTTTGAGATTACGCCCGCCCAGGCGGGCCGGGTGGGGGCTCGTCTGCTCCTCTTCCGGCACGTCTGGGTGGCCTCGATCTCAGACTTCTGGGTCATAAGGACGGTCTCGTCAGGCCACAGATGGGCCTTTTCCAGGACTCCGCACCCAAGGTTCGTCTCCACTCTTCTCCCTCGGGCAGAGGATCAAAAACAAATTTTGCTGTCCTATGTGGACCTCCTGAAAATTCAAGGAGCAGTAGTACATGTACCACAGGACGAATGGTTCCAGGGGATATACTCCCCTCTCTTCCTAGTTCAAAAAAAGGGGGGCTCTTGGCGCCCAGTCATAGACCTCACATATCTCAACGGATTCATAGAGAATGGAAGGTTCAAGATGGAAACCTTGGTGACCATTCAGAGAGCCATACAACCAGGCGACTGGATGATATCAATCGACCTGAAGGACGCTTATTTCCACGTTCCAGTGGAAAAAGAATTTCACAAATACCTCCGCTTTCACATTGGGTCAGATCATCTTCAATTTATTTTCCTCCCCTTCGGGCTGACAACGTCCCCCCGGGTCTTTTCAAAGGTCCTCCTAGCTACGGTGGCACTAATAAGATCCAAATGGGTACGTCTTTACCACTACCTGGACGACCTGCTGGTGCTGTCCCAGAGCAGGGAGCAGTTGCTGGTCCACCGGGATCAAGTAATCTCCACTCTGTCCAACTTCGGGTGGCTCCTAAACATAGAAAAGAGTCAACTGAGCCCAACTCAGCGTCTAATATATCTGGGAGCCCAGTTCGATACAGTGGCAAACACTATCTCCCTTCCACTACAGAAAATTCCTACAGTTCGAGACAGAGTCTCCCGGGCTCTACATGCTCGGCAAATGAAAGCCTCTCAGTGTCTGAAAGTCGTTGGCACGATGGTTTCTACGACTCCCATGGTCAAATGGGCCTTATGGAGATTGCGTCCCTTCCAGTCAGGTCTCCTACGGCAATGGAAGTCAGGGGACAAGAACCAGGTCATCCGCATAACATCTGCAATGAGAAACAGCCTCTTCTGGTGGCTTCAGCGCAAGAACCTCCTGACTTGCCACTCCATCGCTCCCATCTCCTGGGTGACGGTCACGACCGATGCCAGCGGTACCGGTTGGGGAGCCCTTTGTGGGTCGAACCTGGCCCAAGGCAAGTGGGAAACTTGTCTCCCCAACCTAGGGTCGAATGTCTTGGAACTTCGTGCGGCCTGGTGTGCCCTACAGTTCTTCTCTCATCTCCTGATGGGGGAGTCAGTGCTGTTGAGAATGGATAACACCACAGCAGTATCGTATGTGAAGAGGCAAGGGGGTACTCGGAGTCCCACACTCCTTCGGGAAGTCGAGCCCATCCTATCGTGGGCGCAGAAATACCTTGCCAACATCTCGGCAGTCTTTGTCCCAGGCGTCCAAAACACTCAAGCAGACTTCCTGTCACGGACCGAGTTGGACAACAACGAGTGGTCTCTCCACATAGAGACGTTCAGGTGGATCTTGTCACTAAAGACCGATCTGTTTGCTTCCCCCTGCAATCGCAAGCTGAAGAAGTTCTACACCCGGGGGCTCTGCAGTCAAGCCATCGGGACAGATGTCCTGACGGATCAGTGGAGGTTCAGGCGGGCATACGCCTTTCCGCCACTGCCAGTTTTGCTGAGATTCCTGCAGAGGCTCCGAGCAGAGCCAGTGGAGGTGGTGACAATAGCTCCCTACTGGCCGAACAGGCCTTGGTTCCCTCTCCTGGTCCAGCTCAGCTGTCGGGACCCAGTGCCTCTCCCTCTCAGACCGGACCTTCTTTCTCAAGGGTCAGTCCTGCACCCTTGTCCTGCGGTGCTGAGACTGATGGTCTGGTTCTTGAGAGGGAGAGGCTGGAATCCCTAGGTTGTGCCTCAGAAGTAATATCCACTCTCATGAGCTCGAGAAGATCCAGTACAAATAAAGTCTATGGAAGGATCTGGTCCAAATTCGTGGAGTTCTGCTCTCCTCAGGGCAGGTCTTTTAGACATCCAAAAGTCCAGGACGTTCTCAGTTTCCTCCAAACGGGCCTAGATTTACATCTATCTGTCAGCTCTCTGAGAGTCCAAGTTTTGGCACTTTCGGCCTTCTCCGGCACTTCATGGGCAGTTCATCCTCTGGTTAGACAAGTTTTCCGAGGCGCATCGAGACTCAAGCCCCAGAGAAAGCCGAGGTTCCCCAAATGGGACCTCCCATTAGTCCTTGACTCGATCTCTGGACTCAGTACTTCGGGGCCCTCCCCGCTCCCTATCAAGGTCTTTTCAGCAAAGGTGGCCTTCTTAGTGGCCATTACCTCAGCCAAAAGGGTCTCTGAAATTGCATCACTTGGTCACGAAGAACCCTTCCTAACGTTTTTCCCGGACCGGGTAGTCCTCATTCCTATGCTGGGTTCCAACCCAAAAGTGTCTTCAGTATTCCACGTCAATCAAGAGATCGTGTTACCTACATTTAGGACCCCAGGGTCCACTGAGAATCACCCTCTAGATGTGGGCGAAGCTATTAAGGAATATCTCAAGGTTACTTCTCCCTTCAGACGTTCTAGTCATCTCTTCGTGCTTCACTCAGGCAGCAATATAGGGAAGAAAGCCTCAACCAGGACTATCGCGTCCTGGATCGTACAGACCATACAACAGGCATATAGGGCTAAGGGCTTGGCTCCTCCAAAGGCGGTGACAGCCCATTCCACCAGAGGTATGGCAGCCTCGTGGGCAGCGGCTCGGCATGTGGCTCCAGATACCATCTGCAAGGCAGCTTCATGGGCTTCTATTAATACCTTCATGTTGCATTATTGTATAGAGCCTGCCTCACTATCCTCTGTAAACTTTGGGTTACAAATCCTATCGACCGATAGGACAAATTAAAATTTATGTTTTGATCATGCATACCCGCCCGTGTGGTTGGCTAGTTATTTCCCACACGTAGGCTGCCATGGAGTCTGTCAGGAAAAAGGAAAATTTATTGTCAAATACTTACCGTAATTTTCCTTTCCTGATGGACTCCATGGCAGACGGAGTTCCCACCCATTGGTCAATGAGTAGGCTAGTTACGGAACGCAGTAGCTAGTGGTGAGCACTCATTTATGGGAATGGGGTCCTATAGCATTGGAGAGGAGGCGGGGTTAACCCACACGTAGGCTGCCATGGAGTCCATCAGGAAAGGAAAATTACGGTAAGTATTTGACAATAAATTTTCCTTTTTACTAAAGGTTCATCCCGAAAGTATGAAGTTAGTTAGGACTCCATTGGCCCGCTTCATGTCTGAGTCTGTCTCCTCTGTAAGTGGAGGTGTTCCATATCTGGGCTTGCCTAGGAGTAGATGGGGTGCATAGAAGATTATTGGGGTTCCACAGACCTAATTTGACAAGGATATCCTGACCTTCCGGAATAGAGGTGGCGACGTATGGTGTGCCATTATGTGGGATGATCAGTTTAAATGGAAAACCCCATCTGTATCTTATTCTGGCTGTAGATAGAATTGTAGTGATTTCCTTCATTTTCCTGCGTCTGTCCGGAGTGGCTTGAGAGATATCCGGGTATAACTGTAATTGTACTCCATCTAGAGTAATATTTCTGAGACCCCCTGCTGCCCTCATTATTTCTTCTTTTACTAAAAAATCTTTCATGCAGAGAATTATATCACAAGGGGGTTTGTCAGTAGCTCTTAAAGCGCGGTGTATGCGATTGCACGTGAAGGACTGGGGATTTTGTTCTGGTAACAGCATCAGGAAAAGTTTAGTGGTATACGCTGGTAAATCCGTAATAAATTCTGGGGCCCCTCTAATCCTGATATTAAAAAAAAAAAAAAGAGAAAAGTTCCCCAAGGTGGGGTTTTTTGGCAGCAAAGTACAAATATTGAGTCAAAGTATGTATAAAATTGAAAAAGTTTATTTTACAAAAAATCACATATCATGAAAGTTAAGAAATGAGCTCCAGTAGAATGTATTTTGACCTTTTAAAATCGACATAGACTATACAGACATATTTCCATAATAACATTGGACAAAAAAGTCAACAATATGAAAAATAAAACTGACGCGTTTCAACCCATATACTAGGGGTCTTCTTCAGAGGGTCAGTCTGTTGGGAGATATGTGATATAAGTACACATGTAACAGAGCACTTACATACGATAACAGTAACATGCAATGTATACACCTGATATAATTACCCAACAGTGTATGTCCAGCAGGAGAAAAGAGGACTTCCTACATATAGGTCCCTTTAGAAGCTGCTCACTCTCTCACCCCCAGGGGGTCCCAGAGCACCTCCACCGACACTGCAACCAGAAAAAGGGGCAGTAGTCCAACGATGTGGCTTACGAGAAGTCACGCTTAAAAGTCACCCCCCATTGGGCTAGGTGATCGGTCGAGGGGAAAAGCCACACCTGCAGTGGAAATCCAAAAATAATAGACTAAACAATATATCCCTATATATAAGAAAAAATTATTTGAAAAAATATAGTTGTCCAAATGGATGGTCAATTGACCAGCTACACGGCACCTGTCTACCTGCATTCCATTTATGCAGTTAGCAGCCTCTGGGTGCTTGGCAACTGTATTTTTTTTTTATACAGTGTGTGCAGGACCACACATAGTGAGAAGCACAGGGGAGCAAAAAACCAAACAGTGTATGACTAAAAGGGAAGAAAAAGAAGTCATCACTAGAGCCTGATATAGAAAAAAACAACAGGATAAACCCAAATGTACCTTAACAAGTGTTGAAGCAGATATGAAGCTGCGCCAGATCGCCCTATATGATTAGACTATAATTTGTCACCTGGCCCGGGATTGGCCGCAAGTTGTGTCAGGCTCAGTGGATCAGTGTCCAAACCAAGTCGACAAGTCTGTAATACATATATATAGAAAAGGGTACTATGGGTAACTGAACATAGGTATATAATATATTTGTTATAAAGTATAAGTATAAAGGCAAAGATGGAGCAAGAACATATTGCTCAGGTGTATACTTACAATGCGGGAGCTGCATGGATTTCTTACCCACCAAACAGAGAGATTACAGATCCAGAAACATTCACATGTATATATACTTACTAAGGATGTATCCTAATCAAGATGGATCCACTACAGGTGCGCATCCCCCCCACCCCAAAAGGGGCCGATCAGATAGACCGTCATTGGCGGCATGACCGCCATTCAGGCAGCCTCGTGTAACTTCCCCAGCATTCGGGACGGGCGTGCAGCCCTGAAATGACGTCATTCTCGTCGTAACCACGTGACGCACCTACGTCACGTCGCACGTGCGGGGCCCCATGCATGCGCACTGACGTGAACGTCCGAGAATGGTCCGGAACGCCGCCAGCAAGGAAAAGAAATCCCCAATGCGGCAGCCGGTACCAGCCCGGGTGCCTGATGGGGCAAAAGGGGGAGGAGCCGCTGGATGGTAACTGGTTCCTCCCCCCCCTTGCCGGGAAGGCACATCCGAGGGAAAAAACCCCGATCCGGAGGCAGCGGCAGCGAGTGTGCCAGACCCCCAAGGGGAGAGAGAGAGGGCCAAAAAAGGAAACATCACAACCATTTACATTTACAGTGGCTTGCGAAAGTATTCGGCCCCCTTGAACTTTTCAACCTTTTGCCACATTTCAGGCTTCAAACATAAAGATATAAAATTTTAATTTTTTGTGAAGAATCACCAACAAGTGGGACACAATTGTGAAGTGGATCGAAATCTATTGGATATTTTAAACTTTTTTAGCAATTAAAAAACTGAAAAGTGGTGCGTGCAAAATTATTCGGCCCCTTTACTTTCAGTGCAGCAAACTCACTCCAGAAGTTCAGCGAGGATCTCTGAATGATCCAATGTTGTCCTAAATGACTGATGGTGATAAATAGAATCCACCTGTGTGTAATCAAGTCTCTGTATAAATGCACCTGCTCTGTGATAGTCTCAGGGTTCTGTTGAAAGCACAGAGAGCATCATGAAGACCAAGGAACACACCAGGCAGGTCCGTAATACTGTTGTGGAGAAGTTTAAAGCCGGATTTGGATACAAAAAAGGTTTCCCAAGCTTTAAACATCCCAAGGAGCACTGTGCAAGCGATCATTTTGAAATGGAAGGAGTATCAGACCACTGCAAATCTACCAAGACCTGGCTGTCCCTCTAAACTTTCAGCTCAGACAAGGAGAAGACTGATCAGAGATGCAGCCAAGAGGCCCATGATCACTCTGGATGAACTGCAGAGAACTACAGCTGAGGTGGGAGAGTCTGTCCATAGGACAACAATCAGTCGTACACTGCACAAATCTGGCCTTTATGGAAGAGTGGCAAGAAGAAAGTCATTTCTCAAAGATATCCATAAAAATTCTCGTCTAAAGTTTGCCACAAGCCACCTGGGAGACACACCAAACATGTGGAAGAAGGTGCTCTGGTCCGATGAAACCAAAATCGAACTTTTTGGCCACAATGCAAAACGATATGTTTGGCGTAAAAGCAACACAGCTCATCACACTCAACACACCATCCCCATTGTCAAACACGGTGGTGGCAGCATCATGGTTTGGGCCTGCTTTTATTCAGCAGGGACAGGGAAGATGGTTAAAATTGAGGGGAAGATGGATGCAGCCAAATACAGGACCATTCTGGATGTAAACCTGTTGGAGTCTGCAAAAGACCTGAAACTGGGACGGAGATTTATCTTCCAACAAGACAATGATCCCAAACATACAGCAAAATCTACAAAGGAATGGTTCACAAATAAACGTATCCAGGTGTTAGAATGGGCAAGTCAAAGTCCAGACCTGAATCCAATCGAGAATCTGTGGAAAGAGCTGAAAACTGCTGTTCACAAACGCTCTCCATCCAACCTCACTGAGCTCGAGCTGTTTTGCAAGGAAGAATGGGCAAGAATTTCAGTCTCTCGATGTGCAAAACTGATAGAGACATACCCCAAGTGACTTGCAGCTGTAATCGCAGCAAAAGGTGGCTCTACAAAGTATTAACGCAAGGGGGCCGAATAGTTTTGCACGCCCCACTTTTCATTTTTTTATTAGTTAAAAAAGTTTCAAAAATCCAAAAGATTTCGTTCCACTTCACAATTGTGTCCCACTTGTTGGTGATTCTTCACAAAAAATAAAAATTTTATATCTTTATGTTTGAAGCCTGAAATGTGGCAAAAGGTTGAAAAGTTCAAGGGGGCCGAATATTTTCGCAAGCCACTGTACTTACAAAAAAAGGAATGTATAGGAACAAATGGTATATGACATGCGTGGGTATATTCTCCCAAACTGATTTTAACCACTTGCTTACTGGGCACTTAAACCCCCCTCCTGCCCAGACCAATTTTCAGCTTTCAGTGCTGACGCACTTTGAATGACAATTGCGCGGTCATACAACACTGTACTCAAATGAAATTTTTATCATTTTTTTCCCACAAATAGAGCTTTCTTTTGGTGGTATTTAATCACAGCTGGGGGTTTTATTTTTTGCTAAACAAACAAAAAAAGATGGAAATTTTTGAAAAAAAAATCATGTTTAATAGTTTGGTATAAAATTTTGCAAACAGGTAATTTTTCTCCTTCATTGATATGCGCTGATGAGGCGGCACTGGTGGGCAGTGATAGGCTGCACTGATGGGCACGGATAGGCACAGATAAGGCAGCACTGATAGGCACAGTTAAGGCGGCACTGATAGGTACAGTTAAGGCGTCACTGATAGGCACAGTTAAGGCAGCACTGATGGGGACAGATAAGGCGGTACTGATGGGCACAGATAAGGCAGCACTAATGGCCACTGATGGGCGCTGATGGGTGGCACTGGGTGGCACTGATGGGTGGCACGGATACGTGGGACGGATAGGTGGGACTGATGGGCACTGATAGGTACCACTGATGGGGGGCACTGATGGGCGGCACTGATGGGCGGCACTGATGGGCAGTGATGGGCAGCACTGATGGGCACTTATGGGCACTGGTAGGTGACACTGATGGGCACTGATAGGTGGCACTGATGTGCAGCACTGTTATTGCACTGATATGGGCGCTGATGGGTGGCACTGATGGGTGGCACTGTGGGCACTGATGGGTGGCACTGTGGGCACTGATGGATGGCACTGATTGATGGCACTGTGGGCACTGTTGGATGGCACTGATTGATGGCACTGTGGGCACTGATGGGTGACGCCTGCTGTGTCACAGATGATCGCCGTGATCGGGACTGATGCCCCGATCATGGCCACCGGTGATCTGGTTTTTTTTTCCTCCTCACTCTGTCAGCGCGAGGAGGAAAAATAGCCGATTACCGGCTCTGTTTACATCACATGATCAGCTGTCATTGGCTGACAGCTGATCATGTGGTAAGGGGTCGGGACCGACCCCTTACTCTGATCTGTGATCAGGCGAGTCTCATAGACTCGCTGATCACCGAGCGCGCCGCTCGTGCACGGGACGACGTCAATAGACGTCGTCCTGGTAATGTAGATCCTCGCTGACATTTGCCAAATGACGGCATTTGGCAATGGCCCGGATCTGAAGTGGTTAATTAACATGGTGATACTAACCAGGCATCATATATAATATACATATACATATACATGAGACATCATTACAAGTAAGGAACAATAACACATCCATTGATAGCTCTGCAAGAAAACAGCGAAATGAATAAAATAAAATAGGACAAAATAAAAACAAAATCAGATCATCCAAAAAGGGGGGGGATATGGCAACCAAAAAGGTGGTCAAAAAGGCTTTTTTATTGGGAGAAGACTTCCAAGAGTGTTTATTGGGTTTTCCCTGAAGCAAAGCCTTTTAAAAATGGGGCAAATGATCCTTAATCCTGGAAAAGAGGTGGTATCTAACTTGAATATCCACCTCTGTTCGTGTTGCAACAAAGTTTTGTTTTTGATACTTTAGACATCCTGTAGTTGTGCACTGTCACCACATGTCGCCCAAGTAGCACATAGTGGTTACCGATTTGCATATGATAGATATGTTTTGATATACGAGGATGGAATTCTTGTTTTGTCTTCCCGACATAGTATGCCCCGCATTCGCATGACATGAGGTACACCACTCCTCTTGTCTGGCAGTTGGTGAAGTGCGCGGGCTTAAACAATACTCCATTCGGGAGGCGGAATGTTTTTTCCCGTCTTATGTATTGGCAGAAAGAGCAGTGCCCACAGGGGAATGATCCAAAGATTGAACAGTGTTTCAATCTTTTCTGTTCGTCCTTGAACTCGCTTTGGACCAATTTGTCCTTTAACGAGGTGGCCCGTCTAAAGGTAATAGAAGGGCTAGTTGAAATAAAACCATTAACCTTGGGATCGTCCCTAAGTATGGGCCAATGTCTTTGAATGATGTTCCTAATCGCGTAGTGCTGTTTGGAGAATCGAAGGATTATCCTGGTAGGATCCGTACCATGATCATTCACCATCCTCTTTTTGGATAACAGGTCGCATCGGGATTGTGCGGCTGCACTGTTGTAGGCCTTACGTAGACAGGAACGGCTATAACCACGTGCCAACAATCTAGTCTGAAGGTTGTATGCTTCCTGTTTGAAAAGAGTATCGTCAGAACAATTCCTGTGTAAACGCAGGCATTGTCCATACGGGATGGACTTTTTTAGTACTGTGGGGTGAAAACTATCCGCATGGAGTACTGTGTTTCCTGCGGTACTTTTTCTAAACAAAGTACTAGAAATTTTACCTTCGGGGGTACGTCTCAGCTGGACGTCCAAAATAGTCATTTGTTTTATGATCATAGGTCATGGTGAACTTTAAGTTGTGTTTATTCCGATTGATGCAGTCAAAGTATTTTAACAACATCTCCTCAGAGCCCTCACAGATGAGGAGGACGTATTGGCCCATGGCCACTCCCTGCACCTGGAGGTAGTGGGAGTTGTTGAAGAAGAAGAAGTTGTGATGCAGGATGTAGTCAAGCCCATCGATGATAAAATCATTCAATGCTTCATCGTATTTTTGGCTCCGCTGTAGGAGTGCCTGTACAGCTGCTATCCCCTTGTTGTGGGGGGATCGAGCTGTACAGGGCCTAAACATCAATGGCTACCAAAAGTGAATTTGTGGGGAGGGTTATCTCCTTAACTGATTGTAACAGGTGTATTGTGTCCTTCAAAAAGGAGGGCATATACAGGACGAACGGTTGTAGGAAGGAATCGATAACCTTACTCAGGTTTTCAGATATTCCTCCATTTCCGGAGATGATTGGTCGCCCGTTAGGTTTTGTCTGGCATTTATGAATTTTGGGTACACTATAAAATGTAGCTACCCGTGTATGTTTAATGCCAATAAACTCATATTGGTCTTTGGTAATAACCCCTCTTTCGAAAGCTGACTGAATCAAATCATAAAATTTGGTGTAGGAGGGGATGGTTTCATACCACTCCCTATTGTCTAGAATGTCTTGACTCATGCGTACATAATCCTGATTATCCATCAGGACCACGTTGCCTCCCTTATCCGATGGTTTTATTGTGATTTTGGCGTTATTGCATGGAGAGTCGACAGCCCTTGCTTCATCAACAGTTAGGTTTTGGGGAGATGTTTTTTTACGTGGAAGTTTAGAGATATCTCTGAGTGTTTGGTTGACAAAGATCTCTATACTTGGATTCAAACTAAGAGGAGGAAATTTAGCCGAAGGTTTCTTAAAACTTGTTATAGGATTCCGTGTGGGTTCATTAGCATTCTTAAGCAGAGTTTCCAGATCAATTTGATCTATCAAGTCTAAGGTGTTATTTTCCTGGAATAAAAGTGTCAGATCACGTAGAGCCTTAAATTCCTTCATACTAAAGCTACCCCATTCTGTCGTATCAATATTCGTATCTGTTTTCGCATGAAGGCTCTAAAGTAATAGCCGACGTGCAAAAAGCTGCAAATCGGTAACCACTTCAAATAAGTCAAAGTTTTCCCGTGGGCAGAAAGTCAGTCCGCGTGACAGTACATCGATTTCCACTGGTGATAGGGGATAGGACGACAGGTTAATCACGCTAAGGGATTCTGTTGAATCTGCGTGATGTAAGCATCCAAATTCCCTACTCCCCTGTTTGTTTGGGGTGAGGGGGATCCCCGTATCAGGTTTAAAGGACTTTGAAGCCCAGGTTTCAAATGCCCAGTAGTTTGATTTGTGTGGGTCATATTTGTTGAACTATTAGAGGATGAGGAGTCTGTCTCTACCCGTATTTAATGTATCATGTTTGAAACCGGGGGGGTATTGTGTGCTCATAGGTGAGAGCACTTTGATTCCCTTCCACAGTGGTCTCTACAGTGCGCTTTTTTCTATCTTGTTCCGGGGAGCCCCTATTTTTGCGGCTCCTTTTAAATTTGCCACGTCCCTTGGATGGTGTTTTAGGATTCTAATTAGGATTAGGTCCCTTCTTAGATTTTAACGTGCTATTCGTATCTTTAAATTGTTGTTGCAGTACATGGTACTTATTTTTTTGAGTTCTTGGAGTGTGAGTATTCCATTTATATGCTCATCCCTCTGAGAAGGCCGTTTTATCTCTCCAGAACTTTGATTCCTTCTTCTGTAGGACACCCCTATTGAAGGTCGACAGGCCATCCCGAAGGTTCGCCTGTAGTTTCAAATAGAGAGCGTGCTGTGTAAAGGGTCTCAAAGCCACTTCTATGTTGCCAATTTCTATATCCAACAGTGCCATTTGTTTATTGTATTCTCGGACGAGAATGGCCATCATTTCCTGGGAACATGCGTCTAAATTAGCCTCCCACTCTTTTTTGCATTCAGTGCTAATGTGGTCCAAGTTGGGAAAAATCTGGACACAAAGTCCTAGGGGGTTAATCTTCTCCTTACTGTATCTATCTAAGGATTTTACATGCCAGAAGAGTGCAGATTTTTTCTCTAGGACTCTGTTCAGTTTTTGAAAGAGGGATGAGATTAGGGTTTTCACACGATCCCCCTGTTCAAAATCAGTTTCATAGCTTGACATAAGATTAGCCCACTCATCTCCCTGGAAATTGTTCATGTTAACACCGATAAGTATTAATAAAATGCAGATATCAACAATAAACGAGAAAGTAACCTTACATTCTGAAGCTCATGTCTCACCTCTCATGTGTCAAAAGGGGAAAGGGGTGTTTAGCCACCCAAAAGTATGCAAAAAAGAGAGAGGGCACACAAGAAGGAGAAAGAATGCTGCTCACCCCTGGTATTGAAATAGAAAAAAAAAAGAAAAGTTCCCCCAAGATGGGGTTTTTTGGCAGCAAAGTACAAATATTGAGTCAAAGTATGTATAAAATTGAAAAAGTTTATTTTACAAAAAATCACATATCATGAAAGGTAAGAAATGAGTTCCAGTAGGAAGTATTTTGACCTTTTAAAATCGACATACACTATACAGACATATTTCCATAATAACATTGGACAAAAAAGTCAACAATATAAAAAATAAAACCTGATGCCTTTCAACCCATATACTAGGGGTCTTCTTCAGAGGGTCAGTCTGTTGGGAGATATGTGATATAAGTACACATGTAACAGAGCACTTACATACGATAACAGTAACATGCAATGTATACACCTGATATAATTACCCAACAGTGTACGTCCAGCAGGAGAAAAGAGGACTTCCTACATATAGGTCCCTTTAAAAGCTGCTCACTCTCTCACCCCCAGGAAGTCCCAGAGCACCTCCACCGACACCGCAACCAGAAAAAGGGGCAGTAGTCCAACGATGTGGCTTATGAGAAGTCACACTAAAAAGTCACCCCCCATTGGGCTAGGTGATCGGTCGAGGGTTAAAGTCACACCTGCAGTGGAAATCCAAAAAGAATAGACTAAACAATATATCCCTATATATAAGAAAAAATTATTTGAAAAAATATAGTTGTCCAAATGGATGGTCAATTGACCAGCTACACGGCACCTGTCTACCTGCATTCCATATATGCAGTTAGCAGCCTCTGGGTGCTTGGCAGCTGTATTTTTACTAAGCAGTAATAAATAAATATAAAGAAATGAATTAAAAGAAAAAAAAAGGGATAAATAAGTTAAGTGGTTAAATGAAGTAGTGGATTAGAGGGTCAGAGTAATACATGTCATCTCGATTAAAATAAAGGGATTGTGAAAGGGTGAAAAGGATGCTGTGAAATATTCAATATCTAAAGAAATACTTGTGCATACATAGTATTAGAAAGGTGACCCAAAGGGTGAGGAGGGATGCATACAGTGTGTGCAGGACCACACATAGTGAGAAGCACAGGGGTGCAAAAAACCAAACAGTGTATGACTAAAAGGGAAGAAAAAGAAGTCACCACTAGAGCCTGATATAGAAAAAAACAACAGGATAAACCCAAATATACCTTAACAAGTGTTGAAGCAGATATGAAGCTGCGCCAGATCGCCCTATATGATCAGACTATAATTTGTGACCTAGCCCGGGATTGGCCGCATGTTGTGTCAGGCTCAGTGGATCAGTGTCAAAACCGAGTCGACAAGTCTGTAATACATATATATAGAAAAGGGTACTATGGGTAACTGAACATAGGTATATAATATATTTGTTATAAAGTATAAGTATAAAGGCAAAGATGGCGCAAGAACATACTGCTCAAGTGTATACTTACAGTGTGGGAGCTGCATGGATTTCTGACACACCAAACAGAGAGACTACAGATCCAGAAACATTCACATGTATATATACTTACTAAGGGCGTATCCTAATCAAGATGGATCCACTACAGGTGCGCATCCCCCCCACCCCAAAAGGGGCCGATCAGATAGACAGTCATAGGCGGCATGGCCGCCATTCAGGCAGCCTTGTGTGGCTTCCCCGGCGTTCGGGACGGGCGTGCAGCCCCGAAATGACGTCATTCCCGTTGTAACCACGTGATGCACCTACGTCACGTCGCATGCGCGGGGCCCCGCGCGTGCGCAGTGATGCGAACTTTCGAGAATGGTCCGGTGTCTTGCCGAGAAAGTTCCCTCGGCGGATAAGGACCCCCCTGTACTGCGCAAGTGCTGGGCTTGCGCAGTACGAATGACTAGGAGCCGCCGAAAATTGCCGAAGCTGACAAACCTCAATCAGCTGTACACGGTGTCTACGCCCTAGGTCCAGGTTCAAGCCCCACCATCCAAGTGGACCTAGAGGGAGAATAAAAAAGTGCCGAGCGCAGCGAGGCCGTGCCCGAAGCGTGGCGAGAGAAGCGAGCCCGCGAGGGGCCCTCTTACAGGCGCCGTGTACAGCTGATTTCTTCTCAATTTTGCTTCGGCTATTTCCGCCGGCTCCTACAGCGCAGGCGCTGCGCCTGTGCAGTAGAGGGTGGTCCCTATCCGCCGAGAGGAACTTTCTCGGCAGAACACCGGAACGCCACCGGCAAGAAAAAGAAATCCCCAATGCGGCAGCCGGTACCAGCCCGGATGCCTAATGGGGAAAAAGGGGGAGGAGCCGCTGGATGGTAACTGGTTACACCCCCCCTTGCCGGGAAGGCACATCCGAAGGAAAAAACCCCGATCCAGAAGCAGCGTCAGCGAGTGTGCCAGACCCCCAAGGGGAGAGAGAGAGGGCCAAAAAAGGAAACATCACAACCATTTACATTTACTTACAAAAAAGGAATGTATAGGAACAAATGGTACATGACATGTGTGGGTATATTCTCCCAAACTGATTTTTTTTTTTATCATCAAAAAGTTTATTTGAAAGTTTAACACAACTTACAATCAAAGCAATGGACAAGTTACAAATCAGTATGAAAATGCATTGCTAATCTTTACCTTAGTGTTATTTACCACTGTTTCTAGTTAGGTTGAGCCAATGTGGTTCTAGGTTTGTCTAGTATATGACTTGTAATATAGCGTAACTATATATTATGGAGTATTGTATAGTACTTATTATTTCACATTAAATTCTGCTTTTACAGTCAGCTTTGATTTTGAGGGTGTAGAAGTGGATAGAATAGATAGGAAAGTAGAGAGGGTATAGGGATGGTATGGGGTATGTAGGAATAACTTGTTATACATTATGTTGGTTCTTCTTTTTATTTTATCTGTGTAGTCTGGTGGAGAGTGGTCGTTATGGCTTACATTCCTCTTGTATTTCTGTGCTCTGTTTGATTTAGCAAATCTTACTGTTTCTTCAACTCTTTATATGTCTTAGAGAATTTAAAAGCAAACCACGGAGACCATGTCTTTTGAAATTTCTCTGCTTTGTCTGTGGATTGGGCCAAGGTGTCTTCCATGTATCCAATTTCATCTACTTTTTTCAGCCAGTTTTGTATAGACGGGGGGTTCCTATTTTTCCAGTTGAGCGGTATTAAGGATTTAGCTGCATTGAGTAAGTGTTTTGTCAGTGATTTTTTGCATCTTTTAAGAGGAAAATTTGATATGTGAAGTAGACAACAAGGTGCATTAAGTTCAAGACTCGTCTAAGTGATTAGCTTCACAAGCTTCTTGACTTTGTGCCAGAATGGGCTGATTAGGGAACACTCCCACCAGATATGTAGCAGAGTCCCCTTCTCTTCCTCACATCTCCAGCATGTGTCTGATGTGTGAGGGAACCATTTCCTAAGCTTATCAGGTGTAGCATACCAGTGTGTCATTAGTTTGTACGACGTTTCCTGAGTTTTAGTACTTATTGAGCATTTGTGTGACATGATGCATGCTACTTTCCATTGTTTGTCAGTGATCTCTGCTTGTAATGCCTTAGACCAAGCAGCCTTGGATCTGTCCTCTGTTGTCTCTTTAGACTTTTGCAACCAGGTGTAAGAGATTGAAGTCGCTCTGCTGAATTGTGAGCCCTTTATGCAAATTTCCTCTAATTCTGTTAATTGCCTAAGGAATGAGGGTTTTCTTGTCTTGTTAGTTAGGTAGCTGCGCATTTGAAAGTACACCCATAGGGGAAGTCCTATGAGATCATTTTCTGTCTTGAGTGTAGTAAAATCCTTAATGTTGCCTTTGTGTATACAGTTCATTGCTATGAGTGGTTGTATACCAGCTGGGGTCTGTAGAGTCTTGTTCTTAAGTCCTGGTGGAAAGTCAGGGTTGTCCATTATTGGGGAAAGTGGACTGAGAGCTGATGTCAGTTCTGTAGTGTTAGCTATTTTCTGAAATAAGTTTAGTGTAGTACCCGTCAGTGGGTGTTTTCTAATTTGTGTGCTGTGAGTTTTCCAGGGTATCCAAGGGGAGAATTTCAAAGGGGTTTGGTACAGTGAGGCCTCCAACAAGACCCAGTCTTTAGATTCAGCATGGCAATGCCAGTCCATCACCCTTGTGAGGTGTGAGGCAAGATAATAATTGTAAAAGTTTGGTATTCCCATTCCCCCCTGTTCTTTTGGTCTAGTGAGAAGTTGGAATTTGATTCTGGCTTTTTTGTGTCCGCTGAGGAATTGTAGCAGGATAGATTGCAGAGCCTTAAAGAATGTTTGTGGTATCTTGATAGGGAGGGATCTGAGTAAATACAGCAATCTAGGGGGGAATAACCATTTTTAATATCGCCGCCCTCCCGAACCATGAGAAGTATTTGTTGTTCCACTTTTTTAGGTCTTTCTTTATTTCTTGTAGCAGAGCAGGAAAATTATGTTTGTATATGGATGTTAATCTTGGTGTTAAGTTTATTCCCAGGTATTTGAGGGAGTGAGTTTCCCATCTAAAGGGGCAATTGGTTTTGGTTTTATTCAGATTTTCGTCAGATAGGGAGATGTTCATAGCTTCTGATTTTGTGTAGTTTATTCTAAAATTTGAGAGATAGCCGTAATTGGTAAATTGTTTCATCAGATTGGGCATTGTTATGTGTGGATTAGTAAAAAAAACAGGAAGTCGTCGGCATATGCCGCGATCTTGTATTCCTTATTCGCAACTTCGAATCCTCTGATTGATTTATCTTGATTTATCGTCCTGATGAATGGTTCTATGGAGAGGATGAATAGTAGAGGGGACAATGGGCACCCCTGCCTAGTGCCATTTGTGATCAAGACCCTCTCCGACAACGAGCCATTAATTTTCAACCGAGCAGACGGTTTGTCATAGAAGGCTGATATCCACGTCAGCATGCGAGGGCCTAGACCGACGTATTTGCACATGTCTAGCATATAGTCCCATGAGACTCTATCGAAGGCCTTCTCCGCATCCGTGGACAGGAGAAGGCCTCCACAGCCCCCATTGTGTGCTGCATGTGACAGTAAAAGGGCATTGATCACATTATCCCTTGCCTCTCTATTGGGCATAAAGCCCACCTGTTCTGGACCTATTAGTGAGTGTAAAATTGACCGCAACCTGTTTGCCATCACTTTAGCCAATATTTTCAGATCTAAATTCAGTAATGAAATAGGTCTGTAGCTTGTGCACTCCATGGGGTCTTTTCCTGGTTTTGGTACTACTGTAATGTGGGCTGCTAGAAATTCAGTTGGTACCGGGGAGGTCGAAGTCAAGGCATTTAAGGCTCTTTGTAAGGGGGTTGTTAGAATAATACTAAATGTTTTATAATAAATTGAAGTGAAGCCATCCGGACCAGGACTTTTCCCTGGTTTGAGGTCTTTTATTGCTGACTTAATTTCTGTTTCTGTTATTTCTTCCTCTAAGGGGGATGTCTCTGTGTCCCCTAGTCTGGGTATTCCACTCTTAATAAGGTAGTCTTGTATGGCTGTCTTTCTGTCAACTTTTATGTCATGTGGTTTGTGTTGCATAGGTAAGTTGTACAATTCTGAATAAAATTGTTGGAATTGTGTCGCTATAGCTTCAGTAGTGACGGCTAATGTTCCCTCTTGTGATCTGATTCCTGCTATGTGATTTTTTGAGTTAGCTTCTTTCAGCGCTCTAGATAACAGCCTGCCTGTTTTATCACCTGCCTCATAGTATATTGCTTTTTTGAAGAACAGCATTCTTTTAGATTTGTACTCAAATATTTGTTGTAGTGTCTTGCGAGTGTCAAGGAGTTCTTTAGCTGATTGTAGCGATAGGGATTGTTTATGACTATTTTCTAAAGCATTAATTTTATTTATCAGTTTATTAACTTCTTGTTCCTGTTTTTTCTTTCTTTGGGCTCCTAGTTTAATTAGTTCCCCTCCAATACAGCATTTGTGAGCCTGCCAGACTGTCATGGGATACATTGTAGGGGTACTATTGTGTCTGAAATAGTCAGACAGTGTTGCAGTTATTTTGGGCATTAGTTCCATATCTGTTATGAGTGAGGGATTAAGTCTCCATATATTTGATCTGGGGGCTGGTGTGCTTAAATCTATCGTCAGGGATATCGGTGCATGGTCAGACAGTACTTGTACACCTATTTGGGCATCTGTCACGTTCGGTAAGTCCCTTTGAGTAATGAACAGTAGGTCTATACGTGAGTATCTATTATGTGGAGCTGAATGATATGAGAAGTCCTTAGTATCTGGGTGGAGAAATCTACAGGAGTCTATTAACTGTAATGAGTTGAGGAGTGTTTTAATTCTTTTAAGAGCGCTATACTTAATGCAGGATTTCCCCGAAGAGGAGTCAACTGCTGGATTCCATGGTACATTAAAGTCTCCACCTAAAATGAGTAGTCCTAATGTGAACCCCGTCAGTTCTCATACTATTTTTTGGCAGAAGGTAACCTGACCTGAGTTAGGGAAGTAAACGTTCGCTAAAGTGATGGGTCTGTCGAAGTATGTGCCCTTGAGAAATATGTATCTGCCCTCTGGGTCTATTAGACTTTCTCTAAGGGTAAATGGGGCATCTCTACTCACCAGGGTCGAGACTCCCTTGGTTTTAGCTGTGTCATTTGTCGCATGATAGGCCTCTGTAAAGTAGGTATTGGTGAGTTTTGGAATATGACCTGTTTTAAAATGGGTCTCTTGGAGGAAAACAAAGTGTGGCTTACCCCTCTTCAGTTCCTGAAGGAGTGATATCCTTTTCTCTGGGATATTAAGTCCTCTTATGTTGTGTGAGATTACTCTGGGGGACTTCCCCAATGCTGAGTAGGCCATCAGTTTAATTGGGTGGTTGAAGACAGTATGTGAGTCCTGTAAAAAATTCTGAGGTGCTTGTTGATGACCAATCTCCACCGTAGTGCGGTAGTTGTTAGCTGGGTGGTAAGAGAGGGAGAGGAACAGAGAGAGAAAACGGGGAAAGAAGAATAGTTATTAGATAAAAAAGAAAACACCAGAGGTGAGCTCACCTCCTAATAGAGTAAGTATATATACTTTAGTCAATTAATACACTGCGCTAAAGTAACTAAGTAGTGTACCGGAGTCAAGGAACCCGGCTCAGATACACTTTTGTGGGTACGTGGGAAGTCAGCGTCCAAAAATTGAAAAACTTGTTTTAGACTAGGTAACTGTTAAGTCAGATAGAACGGAGAAAAAAAACGACTCAGCCTCTTTAAGGCAACAATTGAGTTTGGGTCCAGAGAGAACTTCCTGTTCCAGAGCCTTTCCCTTTAGTTCTCTTATGGATAGAGAGCATTGTCTGTGGCAGCCATGGACTCCCGTATCAGGTTACTATCAGCATTCAGAAATTATTATCTGCGTTTCAGTAATTTGGGATAGACAAATCAGCTTGACCGGCCTGTGGTCTATTATAGCCCGTATCGCTTGGTTTGTATTCCAAAATCTAAGAATATCCGGCATGCAACACATAAGTTTGTAGATTATCTTATCGGTTTGGTTTCAAGTCATGTCTTCTTAAGAAGCGTTATGTAGTGAACCACTTCTAGGCCTTAACTGCAATGCACCAAAATTAACCCAACGTGGGTACTTCAACTTGGTTACGTTTGCTTTAGCCGTTAACTGTGATGATTTACATGGATCTTATTATGTCATTTTATCCATACATATGGGAGATTGGACTGTAGTAGTAATGTAACACACTGCTCAGTCCTTGGTGCAGGAGATTATTGGAGAGGTCCTGGTAGGAAGGGTGCTGGATCAGTCAAGTTTGCGAAACCTGGATGGCGTGGAACGTGATGCAGGGGTCCCCCTTATTGTTCCTCCTCCCTTTCCATGTTTCATTTTCTTGGAGAGTTGTTTATCAGGGGTAGATAGGGGAGAGCTGGGAGGGCTTCTGGTGTGAGGGGGCAGAGTAAACTCCTGGTACCATTCAGGTAGTTCAATTAGGTCAAGTCCAGGGCTGCACAGAAATCAGGGAGATCCTCTGGTGTGCATAACACAAGTTGTTTTCCTGAGACTGTGGTTACAAGAGCAAAGGGGAAGTGTCATGTGTATCTTATGTCTCTTTAACTTAGTTTATCCAGGAGGGGTCGCAGAGCCCTGCGGTATTTTCAGTGTAATCTGTGAGAGGTCTTGACATTATGTTCGCCCCATTAAAAATGATATGGTCATTCCTCCTTGCTTTCCTCATGATATCCTCCTTAAGAGGGAAACTCTGCAGGCAGCATATTATGTCTCTTGGGGGAGCAGTATCTGGGCCTCTAGATCTGAATGCTCTGTGTGTTCTGAGGAATTCTATATCAGAATCCTCCTGTCTTTCCAGCAGACTGTTAAACATTCGTTTCAGTGCAGGAATTATCTGGTCTTTATCTACCGACACAGGAATCCCTCTCACCCTGATGTTGTTTCTCCTTCCTCGGTCATCGAGGTCCTCTATGTGCCAGTTCAATTCAATGAAGTGGGACACGTGTGTATCTGCGATCTTGTCTAATCTGAGTAGTTCTCTGTCTCTGTGCTTTCCCTGCACTTCTACAGCCTCCATCTTGTCAGACAGCACTAGTAGATTAGTCTTTAAGTCTGTATTGGCTGCTGAGAACGTTGCTTTAATGTCTGCTGCAAAGCCAGACATGTCAGCGTAAGTGAGGGGTTTGTGTGAGCGTGTCCCACTCCTACCTGCGTCCTCTAGAGCGGATTGCGAGTCCTTGCTGAAATCATCTTCCTCCTGCTGAGAACCCGCCATCTTGTGTCCCGCCACGCTGCCTCGGTCCGCGGGTTTAGCTTTGAGTAGCTCTGAGATGCTTCTGGATGAGGAAGAGGCTGGAGTTCGTGGAGTTTTGGGGTGAGAGGTCTGGTGAGTCAGTCTGCCCATCTCCTGACCCAGGTAAGCGGGGTAAAGTGCTGTCGGCTGTGTCCGTTTACGGAGCTCCGCTAATGTGCTGCCATCTCGGTCGCTTGCTAAGCCACGCCCCCCCTCCCAAACTGATTTTAATTAACATGGTGGTACTAACCAGACATCATATATAATATACATATACATGAGAGATCATTACAAGTATGGAACAATAATCACATCCATTGATAGCTCTGCAAGAAAACAGCAAAATGAATAAAATAAAATAGGACAAAATAAAAACAAAATCAGATCATCCATCCTTTTTTGGTTGTCATATCCCCCCCCCCCCTTTTTCGATGATCTGATTTTGTTTTTATTTTGTCCTATTTTATTTTATTCATTTTGCTGTTTTCTTGCAGAGCTATCAATGGATGTGATTATTGTTCCTTACTTGTAATGTCTCATGTATATGTATATTATATATGATGTCTGGTTAGTACCACCATGTTAATTAAAATCAGTTTGGGAGAATATACCCACGCATGTCATGTACCATTTGTTCCTATACATTCCTTTTTTTGTAAGTAAATGTAAATGGTTGTGATGTTTCCTTTTTTGGCCCTCTCTCTCTCCCCTTGGGGGTCTGGCACACTCGCTGACGCTGCTTCCGGATCGGGGGTTTTTCCCTCGGATGTGCCTTCCCGGCAAAGGGGGAAGGAACCAGTTACCATCCAGCGGCTCCTCCCCCTTTTTCCCCATCAGGCACCCGGGCTGGTACCGGCTGCTGCATTGGGGATTTCTTTTCCTTGCCGGCGGCGTTCCGGACCATGCTTGGACGTTCGCGTCACTGCGCATGCACGGGGCCCCACACGTGCGACGTGACGTAGGTGCATCACGTGGTTACAACGGGAATTACATCATTTCGGGGCTGCACGCCCGTCCCGAACGCCACACGAGGCTGCCTGAATGGCGGCCATGCCGCCTATGACGGTCTGATCAGCCCCTTTTGGGGTGGAGGGATGCGCACCTGTAGTGGATCCATCTTGATTAGGATACGCCCTTAGTAAGTGTATATACATGTGAATGTTTCTGGATCTGTAGTCTCTCTGTTTGGTGGGTCAGAAATCCATGCAGCTCCCGCACTGTAAGTATACACTTGAGCAGTATGTTCTTGCGCCATCTTTGCCTTTATACTTATACTTTATAACAAATATATTATATACCTATGTTCAGTTACCCATAGTACCCTTTTCTATATATATGTATTTCAGACTTGTCGACTCGGTTTGGACAGTGATCCACTGAGCCTGACACAACTTGTGGCCAATCCCGGGCTAGGTCACAAATTATAGTCTAATCATATAGGGCGATCTGGCGCAGCTTCATATCTGCTTCAACACTTGTTAAGGTATATTTGGGTTTATCCTGTTGTTTTTTTCTATATCAGGCTCTAGTGGTGACTTCTTTTTCTTCCCTTTTAGTCATACACTGTTTGGTTTTTTGCACCCCTGTGCTTCTCACTATGTGTGGTCCTGCACACACTGTATGCATCCCTCCTCACCCTTTGGGTCACCTTTCTAATACTATGTATGCACAAGTATTTCTTTAGATATTGAATATTTCACTGCATCCTTTTCACCCTTTCACAATCCCTTTATTTTAAGCGAGCTGACATGTATTACTCTGACCCTCTAATCCACTACTTCATTTAACCACTTAACTTATTTATCCCTTTTTTTTTTCTTTTAATTCATTTCTTTATATTTATTTTTTACTGCTTAGTAAAAATACAGTTGCCAAGCACCCAGAGGCTGCTAACTGCGTATATGGAATGCAGGGAGACAGGTGCCGTGTAGCTGGTCAATTGACTATCCATTTGGACAACTATATTTTTTCAAATAATTTTTTTCTTATATATAGGGATATATTGTTTAGTCTATTCTTTTTGGATTTCCGCTGCAGGTGTGGCTTTTCCCTTCGACCGATCACCTAGCCCCATGGGGGGTGACTTTTTAGTATTGACTTCTCGTAAGCCACATCGTTGGACTACTGCCCCTTTTTCTGGTTGCGGTGTCGGTGGAGGTGCTCTGGGACCCCCTGGGGGTGAGAGAGTGAGCAGCTTTTAAAGGGACCTATATGTAGGAAGTCCTCTTTTCTCCTGCTGGACATACACTGTTGGGTAATTATATCAGGTGTATACATTGCATGTTACTGTTATCGTATGTAAGTGCTCTGTTACATGTGTACTTATATCACATATCTCCCAACAGACTGACCCTCTGAAGAAGACCCCTAGTATATGGGTTGAAACGCGTCAGTTTTATTTTTCATATTGTTGACTTTTTTGTCCAATGTTATTATGGAAATATGTCTGTATAGTGTATGTCAATTTTAAAAGGTCAAAAATACTTCCTACTGGAGCTCATTTCTTAACTTTCATGATATGTGATTTTTTGAAAAAATAAACTTTTTCAATTTTATACATACTTTGACTCAATATTTATACTTTGCTGCCAAAAAACCCCACCTTGGGGGAACTTTTCTCATTTTTCTCTTTCAATACCAGGGGTGAGCAGCATTCTTTCTCCTTCTTGTGTGTCCTCTCTCTTTTTTTTTCTAATCCTGATATTATTCCTTCTATTTCTGTTATCCAAATCCTCCACGTGCGCTTGTAATTGAGTAAATGCTGATGAAAGTTTTTCATGTTCTCTGGATAAATCATTGAAAGCAATTGCAAGTCCGTCATGCTTGTTTTCAAGTAAATCAGTGCGAGAGCCTAGGGCTGCTATCTCTTGGGACAAAGTGGAGGTGGATATTTGCAGTTCAGATTGAAATTTAGTGAGTAATTTAGTGCAAAGTATGTCTAGGCTGATGGCCAATTCAGCTTTAGAAAGGGGGGTGTACTCACTGTTTTCCTTTAGAGCCAGATGTCCCAGGGTTTTGCAGTGGTTCTTCAGCAGGGGAGGGAGACTCTGTTATAGAAGGCAGGCAGCCGGCGCCATCTTTAGCCATGCTGCCTTTCCTTGTAGATCTCAGGCGGTATTGTTTGAGGGATTACTAAAGACCACCTATCCTTCCTTTCTTCGGTGTAGGCATGCACTATGTTCTGTGTGTGGGGATGTCTGTTTTTAAGCTGATTGCGGGCGGTATTGACCCCGTTTAGAGTGGCCATTTGCCCTGGACAGACGGAGCTCTGCTCAGTTACGTCCGCTTGTCTCCATGCCACACATGCTCCCCCGTTGCCGCTTTTTTTTTTCACTACTTGCAAGACCAATTCCCTGTCCTGGCTATAGTCCTTCAAAAAATTAGCTTGGAGATTTCCCAAACTAAATAATAGTTCAATCTCCCCTGTGGACTTTTCTGAAGTATTCTAAAATTAACGCTTAACGAAGGGCTATTACTTCTGTTATATCAAGAATTATTAGCGCAAACTTGGATAATCAGGACCCTATGCGTGCTTGTAGTACAGGAGGTAGTTAACTGATGCACACCTAATTGCAATATGATTTGTAGGAGTTACAACATTACAGATCTAATTACAAAGCTTACGATCCCCAGTTAGTTTACACAGAAATATAGATACACACATCGAAGATCATTCAACGTGTCCTAGGCCCACAAGTGCAATTCAATCTCAAAGATCGGGAAGCGTCTTGACCCAGACTCATGCAAGGGTCAACCAGAAGCGCTTGTTGGCAGAAAGGCCCAGATCCTAATTCTTTCCACTGCCTTCAAGCGTCCAATCAGAGCCCTTTATCATTCACGCTGACACCCTCCTGCAGTTTTGGCCCAACTGAGCAGGATGTCTTCTCATACACTCTCAGTACAATTTTATTTCACTTATACTGTTCATATCAGTCTCATCAAAGTATTAGTACAGACAAAAGGTTTTATATATATATATATATATATATATATATATATATATATATATATATATATACAATGTTCAAAGAAGCTTGCTAGTTTGGGTGTTCATACAAGGGAGACAGACATACAAACAAGGACATAAAAATGCTTACCTTTTGTTTAGACTTGTCCTCCACCTGCAAAACAACAAATCACTCAAACGTGAACCTTCCTCACACGGGGCACTATATGTTTTGGAAATGTTTATACCTCACTTAAATGATTAACGATACAAATATAAGTGATTAAACCTTTGTCTATATAAGAATAAAAACGGACGATAACAGGGCAAAAAAGATAAACAATTACATTTATTTACACAGAGAAGAAAGTTAGAAAAATTTGGATTTATCATATATCTCCAGTGATGCCACAAGTACAGTGTTGCTTTAGGCTGCAAAGATAATCTAGGCCGAACTTAGAAATGGTTACAATGGACATACACAGGCTATACAATAGTATGAGACAACTCCTAGGATACAAAAGGTTAGGAAGAAACTACAGAGAGATACAAGTATACTTTACACGGACATCATGTCGCCTCGATGGTCTGGGGCTGGACACAGAGACCAAACAGCTGGCTCTTTCCCTATTTTATATACATTCTCCACCAATCAACTGATGCCACACATTCATTGGTTCAGAGTTGTCTCAAAGTTTGGTTGGCTGTAATTTCAAGCTTACTGCTCATTGGTTTATAGTGGCCTCAAATTCTGATTGGCTGTACTTTCAAGCCCAGTTAAATATCATGCTAGAACATTAAAACCTCTGGTGCCTCTCAGTCTATGAATTAATGAACAATCTCCTTTGATCTCCCAGCCCAAACAGTCCCGACATTAGCATGTTAATGGCCCCCTGGTGAGTTGAAGTGAGTTGAAGGTGAGTCTGCAAATACTCTTTGATTCAATTAACACCTGGGGACCTTCCCTGGTTCCCACCAGTGTACTGGAAGAACTGCATTCCTAACAAGGTGAGCTGGGCCCTATCATGATATTAAAAAAACATATACACACATATATATATACCTACATATAGATACACATATATATATACACACACACACATATATATATATATATATATATATATATATATATATATACACATATACATATACACATGCCCGCATACCTACACACATATATACATACATCCTGCAGTTTAATTGGAGTCCTTGCAATGGTTCGCTTGGATCTCATTGATATAAATATGGAATTCAATATCTCCATCACAGTAACTTCTTGTCTCTGGTCAAGCCCCTGACTGATATGACCAGGAAAGACGGCAACCCACAGAGTTGGTCTCCGGAGTCCATTAAGGCCTTTGAGAGTCTCAAGGTTGCCTTTGTTTCTGCTCATGTGTTGGCACACCCTGATCCTACATTACCTTTTATTCTAGAAGTTGATGCCCTTCTGTCTCAATGTCCTAACTCTGAGTGCGCTATGCATCCGTGTGGCTACTTTTCCAAGAAATTGTCACCGGCAGAGTGCAATTATGAGATTGGTGACAGAGAGCTGTTGGCAATCATTTTAGCCCTGAAAGAATGGAGACATCTCCTTGAAGGTACCACTGTGCTGGTACTCATTCTTACTGACCATAAGAATCTTACATTCTTGTCTGAAGCTAAGCGCCACTTTTCCAGAAGGGCGCGATGGGCTCTTTTCTTGTTGAGTTTTAATTACATTGTCTCATTCTTACCCGGTACTAAGAATGTAAGGGCTGACGCCTTGTCACAACAATTTTCCTCCACTTCCAAGCTGGAGTCGGTTCCGGTTCTTATGATTCCTCCTGATTGTATTCTGGCTATGGTTCGCACCAATCTTACTTCTCCTTTGGGTGACAAAATTCTTGCTGCTCAGGTCGATGCTCCTCCTGAGAAACCTTGTGACCACTGCTTTGTTCCAGAGAATCTCCTTGGGAGAATACTTATCATTCTCCCAAGGCTGCTGGCCACCCTGGGAAGAATCAACTCTTTTGGGCCATTTCCCAACAATTCTGGTGGCCTAGTCTATGTGCTGATGTAACTGCCTTCGTAGCTGCCTGTTCCGTGTGTGCTCAGAGTAAGAATCCACAATACCTTCTAGTGGGCCTCCTACAACCCATACCCAATGGAGAGAGGCCCTGGACCCACCTGTCTATAGATTTCATTGTGTAGTTACCCAACACCCAGGGCAACACAGTTATCCTTATGGTGGTTGACTGGTTCTCAAAAATGTTGCATTGTATTCCACTCAAGAAGTTCCCTACTTCTAAGGAACTGGCTTCTATTTTTGCTCGGGAGATCTTCCGCTTACATGGGCTACCCAAGGTGATTGTCTCAGACAGGGTTAGTCAGTTTGTGTCCCGGTTCTGGTGAGCCTTTTGTGCACAGTTGGGAATTCAGCTTGCTTTCTCCTCTGCGTATCTCCCGCAGTCTAATGAGGCCGCAGAACAAGCCAATCGGTCCTTGGAGCAATTCTTATGTTTCTATATTTCTGACAATCATAACAACTGGTCAGACCCCTTACCATGGGTGGAATTTGCTCACAATATTGCCTTGAATTCAGCCTCCCGTTAGTCCCGGTTTATGGCGAACTATGGTTTCCAACCTTTCATGTTGCCTGCCTCGTTTGTTCCGCAGAGTATTCCTGCATTAGAGGAGCATCTCCGTGGTCTTCATTCCACTTGGGCACAAGCCCAGGAGGCTTTGCGACATGCTAACGATAGGTACAGACTCCATGCTGACCGCAGACGCCTGCCTGCGCCTTCCTACCAGGTTGGGGACAGAGTCTGGCTGTCGGCTCACAACCTCTGACTTTGGGTTCCTTCTTTGAAGTTTGCACCTCAGTTTATTGGGCCTTTCCGTATCCTTCACAGGATTAACCCAGTGGCTTACGCGTTGGACCTTCCTCCTAGTATGCGCATCTCTAATGTGTTTCATGTCTCCTTATTGAAACCTTTTGTCTGCAACCGCTTTACCACCTCGGTGCCACGTCTTCACCCTATACAGGTTGAGAACCATGAGTATTATGAAGTACAATCCATTGTTGACTCCCATAGGTTCCGTAGGCGCATACAATACCTGGTGCATTGGAAGGGGTACGGTCCGGAGGAACGCTCTTGGGTCTCATCCTCAGACGTACATGCCCCTGTCCTCCTCCGTGATTTCCATAGACGTTTTCCCCTCAAGCCCGGTGGTCCTCCGAGGGGGAGGGGTCGTTGAGGAGGGGGTACTGTCAGGGCTGGGCTCAGCCATTCCTACTCTGAGCTGGCCGCTCAGCTGTCGGCTAATTGCCAGCTCCTTTCTCTCCACAGTGACTCAGCTGTTGATTATCTGCTCATCAGTCCTGCCTACTTAAAGCCATCCAGCCCACTTCATCTCTGCCTTCGCCTTTGGTCACATCTCAAAGACTTTCTCCTGCGTTCCTGTTGAAGACATGCTCGGCTGACATCCCTTCTGGCTACTGATCCTGCTTGCTGTACTACTACGTTGATCTCTGGCTCTCTGACATTGGCATTGGCTGACTACCCGATCTGGTTACTGAACTCTGGCTATGTATTGACTACGCTTACTCTGTTTAACTTTTTTTTTTTATCAAAACTCTTTATTACAAAATTTTACTTTACAAGTTATTTAACACAGCTTACATTTCATTTCTGTATCTTTTCTTCCACAAATTTTTACATATATATCAATTAACGTTCCCACTCTTACACTCATTCTTCCCTCTCATTCATCCTATGGTCACTAATTCTTTCTCATTTTATACTGTATTTCCTGGTCTTCCTGTATCTGTCATCAAGTGTGATTTATTCCATTTTGCCCAAATCTTATCATATTTCCGCATATTTCCTCTCTGTTCATACATTATTTTCTCATATGGAACCACTTGGTTAACTGCTCTCACCCACTGAGTTATTGTAGGTGGATTTGTGTGTGAATGTATAGGAAGGTATTGGCAACAGGTGGTCAAGAAATTAGGAAAAGTCATAAATAAATCTATTATGGCCACAGTGGGACTATGTGTGTTGGGGGTGGTAAAAGATAGGGTGTGTGGATACACTAGGATATTCTTGCAAGAAGTATTATTCATGGCCCGGAAACAAATAGTGGAAAAATGGATCCAGCCAAAT
Source organism: Lithobates septentrionalis (assembly GCA_037952835.1). Taxonomy (NCBI): domain Eukaryota; kingdom Metazoa; phylum Chordata; class Amphibia; order Anura; family Ranidae; genus Lithobates; species Lithobates septentrionalis. The sequence goes on from JBBDGP010001672.1 coordinate 3,128,802, forward strand.
CCACCTACAACTTTTTATTTTTATTAAACTAGTGTGATTAACTGTACTTCTGTCTCGGTCTGATTCATGGTTTCTGACATTAGCGCTACTAATGTTATAGTGTTTTCTGTAACATATTTTTGGGAATATATATATATATATATATATATATATATATATATATATATACATATACATATACATATACAGTGGGGCAAAAAAGTATTTAGTCAGCCACCAATTGTGCAAGTTCTCCCACTTAAAAGATGAGAGAGGCCTGTAATTGTCATCATAGGTATACCTCAACTATGAGAGACAAAATGAGGAAACAAATCCAGACAATCACATTGTCTGATTTTTTAAAGAATTTTTTTGCAATTTATGGTGGAAAATAAGTATTTGGTCAATATCAAAAGTTCATCTCAATACTTTGTTATATATCCTTTGTTGGCAATGACAGAGGTCAAATGTTTTCTGTAAGTCTTCACAAGGTTGTCACACACTGTTGCTGGTATGTTGGCCCATTCCTCCATGCAGATCTCCACTAGAGCAGTGATGTTTTGGGGCTGTCGCTGGGCAAAACAGACTTTCAACTCCCTCTAAAGGTTTTCTATGGAGTTGGGATCTGGAGAATGGCTAGGCCACTCCAGGACCTTGAAATGCTTCTTAGGAAGCCACTCCTTTGCTGCCCCGGTGGTGTGTTTGGGATCATTGTCATGCTGAAAGACCCAGCCATGTTTCATCTTCAATGCCCTTGCTGATGGCAGGAGGTTTGCACTCAAAATCTCAAAAAACATGTCCCCATTCATTCTTTCATGTACACGGATCAGTTGTCCTGTTCCCTTTGCAGAGAAACAGCCTCAAAGCATGATGTTCCACCCCCATGATTCACAGTAGGTATGGTGTTCTTTGGTTGCAACTCAGCATTCTCTCTCCTCCAAACACAACGAGTTGTGTTTCTACCAAACAGTTCTAGTTTGGTTTCATCTGACCATATGACATTCTCCCAATCCTCTTCTGGATCATCCAAATGCTCTCTAGCAAACCTCAGACGGGCCCAGACATGTACTGGCTTAAGCAGGGGGACACGTCTGGCACTGCAGGATCTGAGTCCCTGGCGGCGTAGTGTGTTACTGATGGAAGCCTTTGTTACGTTGGTCCCAGCTTTCTGCAGGTCATTCACTAGGTCCCCCCGTGTAGTTCTGGGATTTTTGCTCACAGTTCATGTGATCATTTTGACCCCACAGGGTGAGATCTTGCGTGGAGCCCCAGATCGAGGGAGATTATCAATGGTCTTGTATGTCTTCCATTTTCTAATTATTGCTCCCACAGTTGATTTCTTCACACCAAGCTGCTTGCCTATTGCAGATTCAGTCTTCCCAGCCTGGTGCAGGTCTATAATTTTGTTTCTGGTGTCCTTTGACAGCTCTTTGGTCTTCACCATAGTGGAGTTTGGAGTGTGACTGTTTGAGGTTGTGGACAGGTGTCTTTTATACTGATAACAAGTTCAAACAGGTGCCATTAATACAGGTAATGAGTGGAGGACAGAGTAGCCTCTTAAAGAAGAAGATACAGGTCTGTGAGAGCCAGAAATCTTGCTTGTTTGTAGGTGATCAAATACTTATTTTCCACATAAATTTGCAAATAAATTCTTTCAAAAATCAGACAATGTGATTGTCTGGATTTGTTTCCACATTTTGTCTCTCATAGTTGAGGTATACCTATGATGACAATTACAGGCCTCTGTCATCTTTTTAAGTGGGAGAACTTGCACAATTGGTGGCTGACTAAGTACTTTTTTGCCCCACTGTATATATACAGTATCTCACAAAAGTGAGTACACCCCTGACATTTTTGTAAATATTTTATTATATCTTTTCATGCGCCAAAACTGAAGAAATGACATTTTGCTACAATTTAAAGTAGAGAGTGTACAGCTTGTATAACAGTGTAAATTTGCTATCCCCTCAAAATAACGCAACACACAGCCATTAATGTCTAAACCACTGGCAACAAAAGAGAGTACACCCCTAAGTGAACATGTCCAAATTGGGCCCAATTAGCCAATTTCCCTCCCCGGAGTCATGTGACTACAAGGTCTCAGGTGTGAATGGGGAGCAGGTGTGTTTAAATTTGGTGTCATCGCTCTCACTCTCTCATACTGGTCACTGGAAGTTCAACATGGCACCTCACGGCAAAGAACTCTCCGGGGATCTGAAACAAAGAATTGTTGCTCTACATAAAGATGGCCTAGGCTATCAGAAAATTGCCAAGACCCTAAAAATGAGCTGCAGCACAGTGGCCAAGACCATACAGCGGTTTAACAGGACAGGTTCCACTCAGAGCAGGCCTCACAATGGTTGACTATAAAGTTGAGTGCACATGCTTAGCGTTATATTCAGAGGTTGTCTTTGGGAAATAGACGTATGAGTGCTAGGAGTGGGGGGTCAGCCTGTCAGTGCTCAGACTATACGCCGCACACTGCATCAAATTAGTTAGCATGGCTGCCATCCCAGAAGGAAGCCTCTTCTAAAGATGATGCACAAAAAAACACTTAAGCAGTTTGCTGAAGACAAGCAGACTAAGGACATTGATTGCTGGAACCATGTTCTGTGGTCTGATGAGACCAAGATAAACGTATTTGGTTCAGTTGGTGTCAAGCGTGTGTGGCAGCAACCAGGTGAGGAGTACAAAGACAAGTGTGTCTTGCCTACATTCAAGCATGGTGGTGGGAGTGTCATGGTCTGGGGCTGCATGAGTGCTGCCGGCATTAGGGAGCTACAGTTCATTGAGGGAACAATGAATGCCAACATGTACTGTGACATAGTGAATTAGAGCATGATCCCCTCCCTTCGAAGACTGGACCACAAGGGAGTATTCCAACATGATAACGACCCCAAACACACCTCCAAGAAGACCACTGCCTTGCTAAAGAAGCTGAGGGTAAAGGTGATGGACAGGCCAAGCATGTCTCCAGACCTAAACCCTATTGAGCATCTGTGGGGCATCCTCAAATGGAAGGTGGAGGAGCGCAAAGTCTCTAACATCCACCAGCTCTGTGATGTCATCATGGAGGAGTGGAAGAGGACTCCAGTAGCAGCCTGTGAAGCTCTGATGAACTCCATGCTTAAGAGGGTTAAGGCAGTGCTGAATAATAATGGTGGCCATAGGCATCCTTAAGGTGTGGCTATTGGGGCTGGAGCCCTGAATGTGGGGCCAATAGCCCCGAGTGTCTAAGCAGACAATAATTCATCAGTGACCAGTAAATAATTCATCTGTGACCAGTAAATTAATTCATCAGTGACCAGTAAATAATTCATCAGTGACCAGTAAATTCATTCATCGGTGACCAGTATATAATTCATCTGTGACCAGTAAATTCATTCATCAGTGACCAGTAAATAATTCATCAGTGACCAGTAAATAATTCATCTGTGACCAGTAAATTCATTCATCAGTGACCAGTAAATAATTCATCTGTGACCAGTAAATAATTCATCAGTGACCAGTAAATTCATTCATCAGTGACCAGTAATTCATCAGTGACCAGTAAATAATTCATCAGTGACCAGTAAATAATTCATCAGTGACCAGTAAATTTATTCATCAGTGACCAGTAAATTCATTCATCAGTGACCAGTAAATAATTCATCAGTGACCAGTAAATAATTCATCAGTGACCAGTAAATTCATTCATCAGTGACCAGTAAATAATTCATCAGTGACCAGTAAATTCATTCATCAGTGACCAATAAATAATTCATCTGTGACCAGTAAATTCATTCATCAGTGACCAGTAAATAATTCATCAGTGACCAGTAAATAATTCATCAGTGACCAGTAAATTCATTCATCAGTGACCAGTAAATAATTCATCAGTGACCAGTGAATAATTCATCTGTGACCAGTAAATTCATTCATCAGTGACCAGTATATAATTCATCTGTGACCAGTAAATAATTCATCAGTGACCAGTAAAATCATTTATCAGTGACCAGTAAATAATTCATCTGTGACCAGTAAATTCATTCATCAGTGACCAGTAAATAATTCATCAGTGACCAGTAAATAATTCATCTGTGACCAGTAAATTCATTCATCAGTGACCAGTAAATAATTCATCTGTGACCAGTAAATTAATTCATCAGTGACCAGTAAATAATTCATCAGTGACCAGTAAATTCATTCATCATTGACCAGTAAATAATTCATCAGTGACCAGTAAATAATTAATCTGTGACCAGTAAATTCATTCATCAGTGACCAGTAAATAATTCATCTGTGACCAGTAAATAATTCATCAGTGACCAGTAAATTCATTTATCAGTGACCAGTAATTCATCAGTGACCAGTAAATAATTCATCAGTGACCAGTAAATAATTCATCAGTGACCAGTACATTTATTCATCAGTGACCAGTAAATTCATTCATCAGTGACCAGTAAATAATTCATCAGTGACCAGTAAATTCATTCATCAGTGACCAGTAAATAATTCATCAGTGACCAGTAAATTCATTCATCAGTGACCAGTAAATACCGTATTTATCGGCGTATAACACGCACTTTTTTCCCCTTAAAATCAGGGGGAAATCGCAGGTGCGTGTTATACGCTGATCCCCTGTGATCCCGAGCTGTCACATCTTCAAAATCGCCGACCGCGATTTGAAAATGGCGCCGCCGGCGCCGAAATACACAGAGCCGGTCCTCGGCTCTTCCCGGCGGCTCTTGTTCACTTTCGGCTCCACTCATAGTCCCAAGCGGAGCTATCCGAACCTACTCGGCTAGGTTCGGATAGCTCTGTTCGGGACTACGAGTGGAGCCGAAAGTGAACGATATATGAACGAAATAATTCATCTGTGACCAGTAAATTCATTCATCAGTGACCAGTAAATAATTCATCTGTGACCAGTAAATAATTCATCAGTGACCAGTAAATTCATTCATCAGTGACCAGTAATTCATCAGTGACCAGTAAATAATTCATCAGTGACCAGTAAATAATTCATCAGTGACCAGTAAATTTATTCATCAGTGACCAGTAAATTCATTCATCAGTGACCAGTAAATAATTCATCAGTGACCAGTAAATAATTCATCAGTGACCAGTAAATTCATTCATCAGTGACCAGTAAATAATTCATCAGTGACCAGTAAATTCATTCATCAGTGACCAATAAATAATTCATCTGTGACCAGTAAATTCATTCATCAGTGACCAGTAAATAATTCATCAGTGACCAGTAAATAATTCATCAGTGACCAGTAAATTCATTCATCAGTGACCAGTAAATAATTCATCAGTGACCAGTGAATAATTCATCTGTGACCAGTAAATTCATTCATCAGTGACCAGTATATAATTCATCTGTGACCAGTAAATAATTCATCAGTGACCAGTAAAATCATTTATCAGTGACCAGTAAATAATTCATCTGTGACCAGTAAATTCATTCATCAGTGACCAGTAAATAATTCATCAGTGACCAGTAAATAATTCATCTGTGACCAGTAAATTCATTCATCAGTGACCAGTAAATAATTCATCTGTGACCAGTAAATTAATTCATCAGTGACCAGTAAATAATTCATCAGTGACCAGTAAATTCATTCATCATTGACCAGTAAATAATTCATCAGTGACCAGTAAATAATTAATCTGTGACCAGTAAATTCATTCATCAGTGACCAGTAAATAATTCATCTGTGACCAGTAAATAATTCATCAGTGACCAGTAAATTCATTTATCAGTGACCAGTAATTCATCAGTGACCAGTAAATAATTCATCAGTGACCAGTAAATAATTCATCAGTGACCAGTACATTTATTCATCAGTGACCAGTAAATTCATTCATCAGTGACCAGTAAATAATTCATCAGTGACCAGTAAATTCATTCATCAGTGACCAGTAAATAATTCATCAGTGACCAGTAAATTCATTCATCAGTGACCAGTAAATACCGTATTTATCGGCGTATAACACGCACTTTTTTCCCCTTAAAATCAGGGGAAAATCGCAGGTGCGTGTTATACGCTGATCCCCTGTGATCCCGAGCTGTCACATCTTCAAAATCGCCGACCGCGATTTGAAAATGGCGCAGCCGGCGCCGAAATACACAGAGCCGGTCCTCGGCTCTTCTCGGCGGCTCTTGTTCACTTTCGGCTCCACTCATAGTCCCAAGCGGAGCTATCCGAACCTACTCGGCTAGGTTCGGATAGCTCTGTTCGGGACTACGAGTGGAGCCGAAAGTGAACGAGAGCCGCCGGGAAGAGCCGAGGACCGGCTCTGTGTATTTCGGCGCCGGCGGCGCCATTTTCAAATTCCGGTCGGCGATTTTGAAGCCCAGGATGGCAGGGATAGAGGATCGAAGGCTGCACTGGGGCAAGGCTGCACTGGGGAAGGCTGCACTGACAAGGCTCCACTGGGGAAGGCTGCACTGACAAGGCTGCACTGGGGAAGGCTGCACTGACAAGGCTGCACTGGGGGAGGCTGCACTGACAAGGCTGCACTGGGGGAGGCTGCACTGACAAGGCTGCACTGACAAGGCTGCACTGGGGAAGGCTGCACTGACAAGGCTGCACTGGGGAAGGCTGCACTGACAAGGCTGCACTGGGGAAGGCTGCACTGGGGAAGGCTGCACTGACAAGGCTGCACTGACAAGGCTGCACTGACATGGCTGCACTGGGGCAAGGCTGCACTGAGAAGGCTGCAATGATGGGCATTTAAATGTAAGTTTTTTCCCTTCAACTTCCCTCCTAAAAGTTTTTTTTTCCTTAAAATTCCCTCCTAAATTGGGGTGCGTGTTATACGCCGATAAATGCGGCAATTCATCTGTGACCGGTAAATTCATTCATCAGTGACCAGTAAATAATTCATCAGTGACCAGTAAATAATTCATCAGTGACCAGTAAATAATTCATCAGTGACCAGTAAATTCATTCATCAGTGACCAGTAAATAATTCATCTGTGACCAGTAAATAATTCATCAGTGACCAGTAAATTCATTCATCAGTGAACAGTAATTTATCAGTGACCAGTAAATAATTCATCAGTGACCAGTAAATAATTTATCAGTGACCAGTAAATTCATTCATCAGTGACCAGTAAATAATTCATCAGTGACCAGTAAATAATTCATCAGTGACCAGTAAATAATTCATCAGTGACCAGTAAATTCATTCATCAGTGACCAGTAAATAATTCATCAGTGACCAGTAAATAATTCATCAGTGACCAGTAAATTCATTCATCAGTGACCAGTAAATAATTCATCAGTGACCAGTAAATTCATTCATCAGTGACCAGTAAATTCATTCATCAGTGACCAGTAATTTCATTCATCAGTGACAGTGGAAGTACATTACATCAGTTACTATGACCTGTGGCAGTACATTTACCCCCCTCCCCCCACCATGCTGGCGCTGCATATTAAAAAAAATCACAGACAGACAGTTCCAGTTAATAATCTTCAGACTGCAGTCAGATGGCATCAGCTTAGTGCTTTCTTACTTTACTTGTGAATGCAGTTGCACACTGACTGTTTGTGTTGTTTTTTCTTTACTGTTGTTGGTTCCTCTTCAGCGGCGCTGGCTCCTCTTGATTGCAGCAGTCAGCTCTCTGGTCTCTACGCTCCTCCCATGATAATCCCCTAAATAAATAATTCATCAGTGACTAGTAAATAATTCATCAGTGACCAGTAAATAATTCATCTGTGACCAGTAAATTCATTCATCAGTGACCAGTAAATAATTCATCTCTGACCAGTAAATAATTCATCAGTGACCAGTAAATTCATTCATCAGTGACCAGTAATTTATCAGTGACCAGTAAATAATTCATCAGTGACCAGTAAATAATTCATCAGTGACCAGTAAATTTATTCATCAGTGACCAGTAAATTCATTCATCAGTGACCAGTAAATTCATTCATCAGTGACCAGTAAATTCATTCATCAGTGACCAGTATATAATTCATCAGTGACCAGTAAATAATTCATCAGTGACCAGTAAATAATTCATCTGTGACCAGTAAATTTATTCATCAGTGACCAGTAAATAATTCATCTGTGACCAGTAAATAATTCATCAGTGACCAGTAAATTCATTCATCAGTGACCAGTAATTTATCAGTGACCAGTAAATAATTTATCAGTGACCAGTAAATTCATTCATCAGTGACCAGTAAATAATTCATCAGTGACCAGTAAATAATTCATCAGTGACCAGTAAATTCATTCATCAGTGACCAGTAAATAATTTATCTGTGACCAGTAAATAATTCATCAGTGACCAGTAAATTCATTCATCAGTGACCAGTAATTCATCAGTGACCAGTAAATAATTCATCAGTGACCAGTAAATTTATTCATCAGTGACCAGTAAATTCATTCATCAGTGACCAGTAAATAATTCATCAGTGACCAGTAAATAATTCATCAGTGACCAGTAAATTAATTCATCAGTGACCAGTAAATAATTCATCAGTGACCACTAAATTCATTCATCAGTGACCAATAAATAATTCATCTGTGACCAGTAAATTCATTCATCAGTGACCAGTAAATAATTCATCAGTGACCAGTAAATAATTCATCAGTGACCAGTAAATTCATTCATCAGTGACCAGTAAATAATTCATCAGTGACCAGTGAATAATTCATCTGTGACCAGTAAATTCATTCATCAGTGACCAGTATATAATTCATCTGTGACCAGTAAATAATTCATCAGTGACCAGTAAAATCATTTATCAGTGACCAGTAAATAATTCATCTGTGACCAGTAAATTCATTCATCAGTGACCAGTAAATAATTCATCAGTGACCAGTAAATAATTCATCTGTGACCAGTAAATTCATTCATCAGTGACCAGTAAATAATTCATCTGTGACCAGTAAATTAATTCATCAGTGACCAGTAAATAATTCATCAGTGACCAGTAAATTCATTCATCATTGACCAGTAAATAATTCATCAGTGACCAGTAAATAATTAATCTGTGACCAGTAAATTCATTCATCAGTGACCAGTAAATAATTCATCTGTGACCAGTAAATAATTCATAAGTGACCAGTAAATAATTCATCAGTGACCAGTAAATAATTCATCTGTGACCAGTAAATAATTCATCAGTGACCAGTAAATAATTCATCAGTGACCAGTAAATTCATTCATCAGTGACCAGTAAATAATTCATCAGTGACCAGTAAATAATTCATCAGTGACCAGTACATTTATTCATCAGTGACCAGTAAATTCATTCATCAGTGACCAGTAAATAATTCATCAGTGACCAGTAAATAATTCATCAGTGACCAGTAAATAATTCATCAGTGACCAGTAAATTCATTCATCAGTGACCAGTAAATAATTCATCAGTGACCTGTAAATTCATTCATCAGTGACCAGTAAATACCGTATTTATCGGCGTATAACACGCACTTTTTTCCCCTTAAAATCAGGGGAAAATCGCAGGTGCGTGTTATACGCTGATCCCCTGTGATCCCGAGCTGTCACATCTTCAAAATCGCCGACCGCGATTTGAAAATGGCGCCGCCGGCGCCGAAATACACAGAGCCGGTCCTCGGCTCTTCCCGGCGGCTCTTGTTCACTTTCGGCTCCACTCATAGTCCCAAGCGGAGCTATCCGAACCTACTCGGCTAGGTTCGGATAGCTCTGTTCGGGACTACGAGTGGAGCCGAAAGTGAACGAGAGCCGCCGGGAAGAGCCGAGGACCGGCTCTGTGTATTTCGGCGCCGGCGGCGCCATTTTCAAATTCCGGTCGGCGATTTTGAAGCCCAGGATGGCAGGGATAGAGGATCGAAGGCTGCACTGGGGCAAGGCTGCACTGGGGAAGGCTGCACTGACAAGGCTCCACTGGGGAAGGCTGCACTGACAAGGCTGCACTGGGGAAGGCTGCACTGACAAGGCTGCACTGGGGGAGGCTGCACTGACAAGGCTGCACTGACAAGGCTGCACTGGGGAAGGCTGCACTGACAAGGCTGCACTGGGGAAGGCTGCACTGACAAGGCTGCACTGGGGAAGGCTACACTGGGGAAGGCTGCACTGACAAGGCTGCACTGACAAGGCTGCACTGACATGGCTGCACTGGGGCAAGGCTGCACTGAGAAGGCTGCAATGATGGGCATTTAAATGTAAGTTTTTTCCCTTCAACTTCCCTCCTAAAAGTTTTTTTTTCCTTAAAATTCCCTCCTAAATTGGGGTGCGTGTTATACGCCGATAAATGCGGCAATTCATCTGTGACCGGTAAATTCATTCATCAGTGACCAGTAAATAATTCATCAGTGACCAGTAAATAATTAATCTGTGACCAGTAAATTCATTCATCAGTGACCAGTAAATAATTCATCTGTGACCAGTAAATAATTCATCAGTGACCAGTAAATTCATTCATCAGTGAACAGTAATTTATCAGTGACCAGTAAATAATTCATCAGTGACCAGTAAATAATTTATCAGTGACCAGTAAATTCATTCATCAGTGACCAGTAAATAATTCATCAGTGACCAGTAAATAATTCATCAGTGACCAGTAAATAATTCATCAGTGACCAGTAAATAATTCATCAGTGACCAGTAAATTCATTCATCAGTGATCAGTAAATAATTCATCAGTGACCAGTAAATAATTCATCAGTGACCAGTAAATTCATTCATCAGTGACCAGTAAATTCATTCATCAGTGACCAGTATATAATTCATCAGTGACCAGTAAATAATTCATCAGTGACCAGTAAATAATTCATCTGTGACCAGTAAATTTATTCATCAGTGACCAGTAAATAATTCATCTGTGACCAGTAAATAATTCATCAGTGACCAGTAAATTCATTCATCAGTGACCAGTAATTTATCAGTGACCAGTAAATAATTCATCAGTGACCAGTAAATAATTCATCAGTGACCAGTAAATTCATTCATCAGTGACCAGTAAATAATTTATCTGTGACCAGTAAATAATTCATCAGTGACCAGTAAATTCATTCATCAGTGACCAGTAATTCATCAGTGACCAGTAAATAATTCATCAGTGACCAGTAAATTTATTCATCAGTGACCAGTAAATTCATTCATCAGTGACCAGTAAATAATTCATCAGTGACCAGTAAATAATTCATCAGTGACCAGTAAATTCATTCATCAGTGACCAGTAAATAATTCATCAGTGACCAGTAAATTCATTCATCAGTGACCAATAAATAATTCATCTGTGACCAGTAAATTCATTCATCAGTGACCAGTAAATAATTCATCAGTGACCAGTAAATAATTCATCAGTGACCAGTAAATTCATTCATCAGTGACCAGTAAATAATTCATCAGTGACCAGTGAATAATTCATCTGTGACCAGTAAATTCATTCATCAGTGACCAGTATATAATTCATCTGTGACCAGTAAATAATTCATCAGTGACCAGTAAAATCATTTATCAGTGACCAGTAAATAATTCATCTGTGACCAGTAAATTCATTCATCAGTGACCAGTAAATAATTCATCAGTGACCAGTAAATAATTCATCTGTGACCAGTAAATTCATTCATCAGTGACCAGTAAATAATTCATCTGTGACCAGTAAATTAATTCATCAGTGACCAGTAAATAATTCATCAGTGACCAGTAAATTCATTCATCATTGACCAGTAAATAATTCATCAGTGACCAGTAAATAATTAATCTGTGACCAGTAAATTCATTCATCAGTGACCAGTAAATAATTCATCTGTGACCAGTAAATAATTCATCAGTGACCAGTAAATTCATTTATCAGTGACCAGTAATTCATCAGTGACCAGTAAATAATTCATCAGTGACCAGTAAATAATTCATCAGTGACCAGTAAATTCATTCATCAGTGACCAGTAAATAATTCATCAGTGACCAGTAAATAATTCATCAGTGACCAGTACATTTATTCATCAGTGACCAGTAAATTCATTCATCAGTGACCAGTAAATAATTCATCAGTGACCAGTAAATAATTCATCAGTGACCAGTAAATAATTCATCAGTGACCAGTAAATTCATTCATCAGTGACCAGTAAATAATTCATCAGTGACCAGTAAATTCATTCATCAGTGACCAGTAAATACCGTATTTATCGGCGTATAACACGCACTTTTTTCCCCTTAAAATCAGGGGAAAATCGCAGGTGCGTGTTATACGCTGATCCCCTGTGATCCCGAGCTGTCACATCTTCAAAATCGCCGACCGCGATTTGAAAATGGCGCCGCCGGCGCCGAAATACACAGAGCCGGTCCTCGGCTCTTCCCGGCGGCTCTTGTTCACTTTCGGCTCCACTCATAGTCCCAAGCGGAGCTATCCGAACCTACTCGGCTAGGTTCGGATAGCTCTGTTCGGGACTACGAGTGGAGCCGAAAGTGAACGAGAGCCGCCGGGAAGAGCCGAGGACCGGCTCTGTGTATTTCGGCGCCGGCGGCGCCATTTTCAAATTCCGGTCGGCGATTTTGAAGCCCAGGATGGCAGGGATAGAGGATCGAAGGCTGCACTGGGGCAAGGCTGCACTGGGGAAGGCTGCACTGACAAGGCTCCACTGGGGAAGGCTGCACTGACAAGGCTGCACTGGGGAAGGCTGCACTGACAAGGCTGCACTGGGGGAGGCTGCACTGACAAGGCTGCACTGACAAGGCTGCACTGGGGAAGGCTGCACTGACAAGGCTGCACTGGGGAAGGCTGCACTGACAAGGCTGCACTGGGGAAGGCTACACTGGGGAAGGCTGCACTGACAAGGCTGCACTGACATGGCTGCACTGGGGCAAGGCTGCACTGAGAAGGCTGCAATGATGGGCATTTAAATGTAAGTTTTTTCCCTTCAACTTCCCTCCTAAAAGTTTTTTTTTCCTTAAAATTCCCTCCTAAATTGGGGTGCGTGTTATACGCCGATAAATGCGGCAATTCATCTGTGACCGGTAAATTCATTCATCAGTGACCAGTAAATAATTCATCAGTGACCAGTAAATAATTCATCAGTGACCAGTAAATAATTAATCTGTGACCAGTAAATTCATTCATCAGTGACCAGTAAATAATTCATCTGTGACCAGTAAATAATTCATCAGTGACCAGTAAATTCATTCATCAGTGAACAGTAATTTATCAGTGACCAGTAAATAATTCATCAGTGACCAGTAAATAATTTATCAGTGACCAGTAAATTCATTCATCAGTGACCAGTAAATAATTCATCAGTGACCAGTAAATAATTCATCAGTGACCAGTAAATAATTCATCAGTGACCAGTAAATTCATTCATCAGTGATCAGTAAATAATTCATCAGTGACCAGTAAATAATTCATCAGTGACCAGTAAATTCATTCATCAATGACCAGTAAATAATTCATCAGTGACCAGTAAATTCATTCATCAGTGACCAGTAAATTCATTCATCAGTGACCAGTAATTTCATTCATCAGTGACAGTGGAAGTACATTACATCAGTTACTATGACCTGTGGCAGTACATTTACCCCCCTCCCCCCACCATGCTGGCGCTGCATATTAAAAAAAATCACAGACAGACAGTTCCAGTTAATAATCTTCAGACTGCAGTCAGATGGCATCAGCTTAGTGCTTTCTTACTTTACTTGTGAATGCAGTTGCACACTGACTGTTTGTGTTGTTTTTTCTTTACTGTTGTTGGTTCCTCTTCAGCGGCGCTGGCTCCTCTTGATTGCAGCAGTCAGCTCTCTGGTCTCTACGCTCCTCCCATGATAATCCCCTAAATAAATAATTCATCAGTGACTAGTAAATAATTCATCAGTGACCAGTAAATTCATTCATCAGTGACCAGTAAATAATTCATCAGTGACCAGTAAATAATTCATCTGTGACCAGTAAATTCATTCATCAGTGACCAGTAAATAATTCATCGCTGACCAGTAAATAATTCATCAGTGACCAGTAAATTCATTCATCAGTGACCAGTAATTTATCAGTGACCAGTAAATAATTCATCAGTGACCAGTAAATAATTCATCAGTGACCAGTAAATTTATTCATCAGTGACCAGTAAATTCATTCATCAGTGACCAGTAAATTCATTCATCAGTGACCAGTATATAATTCATCAGTGACCAGTAAATAATTCATCAGTGACCAGTAAATAATTCATCTGTGACCAGTAAATTTATTCATCAGTGACCTGTAAATAATTCATCTGTGACCAGTAAATAATTCATCAGTGACCAGTAAATTCATTCATCAGTGACCAGTAATTTATCAGTGACCAGTAAATAATTTATCAGTGACCAGTAAATTCATTCATCAGTGACCAGTAAATAATTCATCAGTGACCAGTAAATAATTCATCAGTGACCAGTAAATTCATTCATCAGTGAGCCAGTAAATAATTCATCAGTGACCAGTAAATAATTCATCAGTCCATTTTCTATTGTTCAAGACAAAGGTATCCGGCAAATAATCCAGTGACACGAGTGACATCCAAAAAAGATGAGTGACTGTAGTGAAAAGACCTCCACCATCGGTAACACAAGCCGCTCACCTCAGCAGATGGACCCCTGAGTATATCAGTCAGGTCTAAAACAGCAGTTCCCTCAAGGGGATAATAGCAGGAACAGATGCACTGGTGACTGGTCAAACACCGATATCTTGTAAACTTGCAGTGATCACATAAAATAAAAATAAAAGAGATCTAGTGCTCTCTGTATGATACATTAAAAATTTATTGAAGGTCAATAGGAACACTTACAAACAGCGTACTGTCCCCAGTACGAAGGATGAATCGCAAAAATGGATGATTCACGGAGATCAGCGAGCAAGACACGGGTGATGTCACAATATCATGTGGTGGTATTCCGTACGCGTTACGTCCCTAAAGGGGGCGGGACTTCTTCAGCAGCGATGGTATGACGTGAAACACACGCTTAATATGCATACCAGCTGATCGGAGCAACCAATGGGTCTCGGTGTATGCCAATCACCATATCAACCCAGGAAATAAAAAACGTTCGCAGTAACCATTAAAAACAGTATGTGAGAGATGCACATAATTTCAATGGTATAGATGAAACAACTTCGCCACAAGATTAAGCAGTGAATAACTAAAACTTAGTTGGCTAATGTGAAAGTTTACTAAATAAACAATGTTAAAACATACACAATGTTAAAAAATGTTAAAAATGTGTGTAATAGTCACCCCGCGTTCGAGCTCGATCTCGTGGAACATCCATAACAGCAAGACATAACAGAAGTACAAAATGAAACATAATAATAACTGTGATAAGTAATAAGTACAGTGTTGCTTTAGGCTGCAAAGATAATCTAGGCCGAACTCAGAAATGGTTACAATGGACATACACAGGCTATACAATAGTATGAGACAACTCCTAGGATACAAAAGGTTAGGAAGAAACTACAGAGAGATACAAGTATACTTTACACGGACATCATGTCGCCTCGATGGTCTGGGGCTGGACACAGAGACCAAACAGCTGGCTCTTTCCCTATTTTATATACATTCTCCACCAATCAACTGATGCCACACATTCATTGGTTCAGAGTTGTCTCAAAGTTTGGTTGGCTGTAATTTCAAGCTTACTGCTCATTGGTTTATAGTGGCCTCAAATTCTGATTGGCTGTAATTTCAAGCCCAGTTAAACATCATGCTAGAACATTAAAATCTCTGGTGCCGGGGGCGTGGCCAGCAGGGAACAGAGATGGCAGTGTGAGAGCTGAGCTCCTCTTCCCACGAATCTTCAGCGGCTCTAATCGGCTTTCCAGAGGGGGATTTCTCCCCACAAATAGAGCGATCTACACCCTACAGCACCAGGGACCATGACAAGGAAGAGAAAGGAGACGAGGGGACCCCAGAAACTGACGGACTTTGTATCCTGGCAAGCACATGGAGGTAGGCAAGATGGCGCCGGCAGCACATCTACCCCAGCCCAGAAACCACACTCCAGCCAAGCAAAACAGGCATCAAATAGCTTCAATAGTGGGTCTCCCTAAAGCCCGCAGTCATGTCCTAATACCCCACAATCTCATAGCGCCCAACTGTCCCTGATTTGGAGGGACTGTCCCTGATTTGGAGCAATGTCCCTCTGTCCCTCATTCCACCTAATTTGTCCCTCATTTTGGTCTGATCTATATACTTGTATATAAAATGCACTTTTTATCTTTCAAAAAGTGTTTCCCAGTGCTAAACCTTTCATCCAAATTCTAAATTACTGCATTTGTAAATTTTAAAAGCCAATATAGAAGAATAGTAGTGGTAAAAAAAGTCCTTGTGGATTTAATTAACCTTTTTTTGAGGTTAATACTCCTTTAAGGGGGTGTGGCAGGGGGCGTGTCCTACACCTAAATACATTTGTTAGTAGGTGTCCCTCATTCCCATCTCAAAATGTTGGGAGGTATGCAATCTGCAAGCCCAGCTAAAGCCAGATTTAAGATGGATGGCTCTGGATGCAATTCAGCAGCCAGTCCCAGCAGTGATTCAGGGGAAGACACTGAAGAACTGACAGATAGTATAGAAGTGTTCCCAACAAATAACATGCCTCTTATGGACACTGTCTTAAAAGACATGTTACTATCAATAAGAAGCTCAATTCAAACTGACATGATGTCCTGCATGCAAAAATTCGATACAGACATCCAAGCAGTGGAATCGAGGGTGGAACACATTGAAAGCAAGATGGGGGAATTTGCATCCACCATAAATTATTTGGTGGATGTTCATGACAAGAAAGAGGAGGTAATAGAAGGGCTCAAATCCAAAATGGCTGACATGGAAGACAGAAGCAGAAGAAACAACTTAAAAATTAGAGGGATCCCAGAAACAGTGCAGCAGAATGACCTGCATGATTATACTATCACCCTGTTTAAAGATATCCTCCCTGAACTCACAGATCTTGATGTAACCATAGACAGGATCCATCGCTTGCCCAAACCTACCTATCTCCCTGATCAAGTCCCAAGGGATGTAATATTAAGGCTACACTTTTTTCATGTAAAGGAAAAATGAATGTCTGTGATGCGTTCCAAGGAGCATGTTCCCTTACAACATCAAAACCTGCAATTCTTTGCAGATCTGTCGCAGTACACCCTCCAAAAGAGACGGAACTTAGCTACAATTACTAAGGCCCTCAGGAACCATCAGATCAACTATAGATGGGGCTTCCCCACAAAAATCACAATCACCAAGGAAGGTCGCACTTTCATTGTAGATTCCTTGGAAAAAGGACTGTCTTTGCTAAAAGAATGGAAGATCATTCTAGAGCCTGATAATAACCCTTCTCTTCCTAAGAGCACCTCACGTGTAAACCCTGAATGGCAAAAGGTCACAGTCAAAAATGCTAAAAAGCACTGACCATCTGGAAAGCATATACATGTTACACACTGTTCTGGGGAGGAACAGCCTCTCTCGGCTCACGAACTCTCCCCTCTGACTACTCTTGAGCAGCAAAATGCTGCATTCGGGTATACAATACCCATACTTGGTTCAAAAATCGGAACTTACAGATTCCTTTACAGCATTTTGATGACTTCAGGTATGTCTCCTCCGAGATAACATCTCTGCGAACTCCTCCAACTCCATATGCAAAACCATAACGAAAAAGCAAGATGCAAAATCTTCAATGTGAGTACAAACCATTTTAAATCAATATTAGCTTTTCCAAATATATTCTATACCTGTCATGACCACAAGAGGGAGCCATTCTCCCACAAAAGAAAAAATTATGCAAGTAAAATATCACATGCGTGTATTTCTGCAGTACAAATGGGGGTAACTTTCCTCTCCATGAATGTGAAGGGCCTTAACCACCCTGTCAAGCGCAAATCAATGTGGAATGAAGCTATACAATTTAAAAGCGACATTCTTTGTGCACAAGAGACGCACTTCAGCAGTATATCAAAATGCTCAAACAGGCAGTTCCCCCATATTTTTACTGCTAATACGGACTCAAAAAAAAGAGGGGTTCTTATTGCAATACGAGACACGGTATCTTTCCAATCTTACAAGGCAATCACAGATCCACAGGGAAGGTTTATAATACTCATCTGCAGCATAAACTCCTCACCTTACACCATTGTGAATGTATATGCTCCAAACGATCATCAGATACGTTTTGTCAACAGACTTTTTCGAAAGATTCGAGCCCATCAAAAAGGGGCCTTGGTGGTGTGTGGGGACTTTAACATAATCCCAGATCCACACCTCGACTCTACGTCACACACTACCAGAAAGCTCCCAACACTCCAAGAATCCATACACCGCCAAAACGTATTTGATGCATGGAGATGCCTCCATGCAGGAGAGAGGGATTTTACTTTTTTTTCTAACCCACATGGTACTTATACAAGGATAGACCTATTCCTCATTGACCAGTGGACATTATCCAGAACAATCTCAGCATCCATCAACGAGATTACATGGTCAGACCACGCATCAGTAACCTTGACAATAAGGGACTCTTTTTCTTCCAACCGTGTTCCAATTTGGAGAGCTAACCCACTTCTCTTACAGGAAGCTGATACCAAAAGTATATTAGAACAACATTTAGTGCATTACTTTAGCGAAAATGAGCATTCAGTAACAGATAAATTTGTTCTTTGAAATGCCCATAAGGCATTAATGAGGGGTATATTTATCAAACTGGGAGCAAGGCGGAGGAAGCAGCGCCAACAGAGAATTTTAGATCTCACGACTAAAATTCATGACTTAGAACAATTAAATAAACAAATCCCTACACCTACTACATCTAAACAAATATCCCAATTAAGATACAATCTTCGTTTACTTTTACTAGAGAAATTTGAAAAATCAGCCAGGAGATCAAACATGAATTATTATGTAAATGGCAACAGAGCAGGAAAACTCCTAGCACAACGCATTAAGGGATGCAGGTACAAATCCAAAATACCATACATAACACACGCAGTAACAAAAGAAAAACATTATCACCCACAAGATATTGCTGACACTTTTAGTCATTATTATAGTTCTCTATACAACTTAGTGGATTACCCACATACCATACAACCAACCTCTGACGCTATAAACAATTTTCTGGAGAAAGTATCTCTACCACACTTAAATACAGATCAACTACTATACCTCAATTCACCCTTTACAACCCAAGAGATATCCAAGACCATTGATACACTACCTTTAAATAAATCCCCAGGTCCCGATGGATATATAGGAGAATACTATAAAACATTCAAACACATTCTCTCGCCATACTTAACCACTATATTTAATGCTGCAGCCGCTTTCCTCCTCCTTCCCATCAGAAATGTTAAAGGCGCTTATAATCACACTGCCTAAACCTGGAAAAGAACCATCTATTCCACAGAACTTCAGACCAATGTCATTGTTAAATAATGATGTAAAATTGTATGCTAAGTTAATTGCACTGAGACTAATTGATATAATGCCACAACTTATACATATGGATCAATCTGGTTTCACGAAGGGACGTCAAACAACTGACGCCACCAGGCGCCTAATTAATGTAATACATCATGCAAATTCTGGGAAAACGCCTTCTCTGCTCCTAGCTTTGGATGCAGAGAAGGCGTTTGATAGAATACATTGGGGGTATCTTGCAAAGGTGTTGGGTAGGTTTGGATTTCACGGCACCATATTCTCAGCCATTATGGCTTTATATTCCAGGCCATCTGCCCAGGTGTACACATCAGGAGTACTATCCACCCCATTTACCATTACAAATGGAACTCGCCAGGGGTGCCCGCTCTCACCGTTAATATTTAATCTTCTTATGGAACCCCTGGCGAGTTACATCCGCAATCATCCTCAAATCACAGGATTTAAGTTTGGCAACTCAGAACACACCATTAGTTTATTTGCTGATGATGTCATACTCATGGTTACAGATGTGGAGACATCCTTGGAATCAATCCACCAAACACTTAAAATATTTAACAGTATATCATACTACAAGGTCAACGATACTAAATCCTACATCTTAGGAATTAATATTCCTCCTAGCATTAGAAATAGGATGGAACACTTATACCCATATATATGGTGTACCTCTGGTGTAAAATATTTAGGCATCACACTAACACCCAAAACAACAGAATTGTTTAAAGCCAATTACATACCCTTCTTAAATAAATTACAATCCAAACTCCAAGACTTAGCCAAAACTGAACTATCCTGGTCTGGAAGACTAGCCGCCTTTAAAATGGTACTCCTACCGCAGTTCCTATATTTATTCAGGACTATTCCCATTCCAGTACCTAACACAATCTATGGTTAATCAATATATATGGCAGGGGAAGAGAGCTAGATGCGCATTTTCCAAGCTAACCGCCACAAGGAAAGCAGGGGAGGTGGGAATGGTAGTTCTAAAAGATTATTATACTGCCTCGATTCTGGCACAAATTAAAGCATGGTTCCCCCACCACCCCAACACCAGATGGAAAGAACTGGAAAGAATACAAATTATAGGGGGCAATCTCTATCATTTCCTTCTAGCCAGCTCGCAACATAACCTCCAACGCCTAGGGATCTCTCCCACTATAGTAGCATCGTTGCATGCATGGGTAGCACTATCAAAGATATCACATCCGGGCCTGACACCATCTACATTAGAATTACTCATCCAAAGCTTAACCCACATTATTCAGGATCTGCATATCTCACATTGGGTCGCACATGGGATAAACAATATTGCAGATGTATTGATAGGCCCAACAACCAAAACATTTAGATCGCTACAAATAGAATTTAAGCTGGCTGACTCCGAATATTACACATATCAAAGGATTACACACTTACTAAACACCAATATGAACATGTCATTAGAAATGCCTTGGAGAGTACACCAACCCTACGACCAAGCTTAAAGGAATATCATTATTCTACAACCTATTGAGTAACAAAAACATATTGTCTAAAACAACCCATATTTTAGCTTGGGAAAAAGATTTGGGGTTCTCTTATTCATTAGACCAATGGAGAGAGGCACTACACATCACATAAGCTGCAACCAAAAGTGTAAACCTGTGGGAATTGTCACAGAAAATCCTTCTCAGATGGTATCTAACCCCCCACAGAATAGCAAAATTTTCTCTACAGAGTACTAACACATGTTGGAGGGGATGCGGGGCAGTGGGAACATTGTATCATATGCTATGGTCCTGCCCTAAGATCCTCCAATTTTGGAGAGGAATACAGGATATGATTGCTCAAATAACGAACAGTAAGATATATATATATCACCAGGCACAGCACTGCTATCCCTGGACATTGACTTAATACCAATAAAAGATAGAACTATTGTAGTCCACATTTTATTAGCCGCAAGACTAATAATATTGCGACATGGAGAGACATCAAGTTTCCATCTCTCCAAGAGGCAATAAACACAACCAACACCCATGCAGCGTACGAGATGATGTATGCATCAATCCAAAACAACCATAACAAAGCGAAGCAGACCTGGGGAAAATGGATAAACTGGTACACAAAAGCACGTAAAAGTTAAATGACTTAATTTTATGCTTTTTTACAATACCCAAAGGGGAAGACTGTTCTGCCTGAGAGTATGTTTTTTCTTCCTAAATTTATGTTAATCTATTTTTTTTTTTTTATTATTTATATTTTTTTATCATTATTATTATTACTTTTATTCCTTATCCTGTACATGGTAATCTAATGCTTGGACTGCCACCAAGATACCTACCTTTCTGAGGACATTGCATGTTGGGGAACAATGGGGAGTGCGGCTCTCTCACTGAGCACAGATGTTCCCAGTTGGGGTGCTTGGGAGGGAGAGCGGTGCACCTCACCCTAACATATAGTGGGGATCTTGTGTGACAATACAGCTGATTGTATGAAACAAAATGTTTAAGTTATACCAATATGAATAGCCCACGTATATCTGATTTATAGCTTAAATTGAGGAAAGCAATGTCTAAGTGATTTTCTAACCTTTTGATAATATTGACTTTCTGTTTATATGTTTTATATTTTTGTAAAAACTGCAAAAATCTTTCAATAAAAAATTATTGATTTAAAAAAAAAAAAAAACCTCCGGTGCCTCTCAGTCTATGAATTAATGAACAATCTCCTTTGATCTCCCAGCCCAAACAGTCCCGACATTAGCATGTTAATGGCCCCCTGGTGAGTTGAAGTGAGTTGAAGGTGAGTCTGCAAATACTCTTTGATTCAATTAACACCTGGGGACCTTCCCTGGTTCCCACCAGTGTACTGGAAGAACTGCATTCCTAACAAGGTGAGCTGGGCCCTATCATGATATTAAAAAACATATACACACATATATATATATACCTACACATAGATAAACATATATATATACACACACACACACACACACACACACACATACATATATATATATATATATATATATATATATATATATATATATATATATATATATATATATATATATATATATATACACATATACATATACACATGCCCGCATACCTACACACATATATACATACATCCTATGGGGCACTGCAGTTTAATTGGAGTCCTTTCAATGGTTCGCTTGGATCTCATTGATATAAATATGGAATTCAATATCTCCATCACAGTAACTTCTTGTCTCTGGTCAAGCCCCTGACTGATATGACCAGGAAAGACGGCAACCCACAGAGTTGGTCTCCGGAGTCCATTAAGGCCTTTGAGAGTCTCAAGGTTGCCTTTGTTTCTGCTCATGTGTTGGCACACCCTGATCCTACATTACCTTTTATTCTAGAAGTTGATGCCCTTCTGTCTCAATGTCCTAACTCTGAGTGCGCTATGCATCCGTGTGGCTACTTTTCCAAGAAATTGTCACCGGCAGAGTGCAATTATGAGATTGGTGACAGAGAGCTGTTGGCAATCATTTTAGCCCTGAAAGAATGGAGACATCTCCTTGAAGGTACCACTGTGCTGGTACTCATTCTTACTGACCATAAGAATCTTACATTCTTGTCTGAAACTAAGCGCCTCTCTCCCAGAAGGGCGCGATGGGCTCTTTTCTTGTTGAGTTTTAATTACATTGTCTCATTCTTACCCGGTACTAAGAATGTAAGGGCTGACGCCTTGTCACGACAATTTTCCTCCACTTCCAAGCTGGAGTCGGTTCCGGTTCTTGTGATTCCTCCTGATCGTATTCTGGCTATAGTTCGCACCAATCTTACTTCTCCTTTGGGTGACAAAATTCTTGCTGCTCAGGTCGATGCTCCTCCTGAGAAACCTTGTGACCACTGCTTTGTTCCAGAGAATCTCCTTGGGAGAATACTTATCATTCTCCCAAGGCTGCTGGCCACCCTGGGAAGAATCAACTCTTTTGGGCCATTTCCCAACAATTCTGGTGGCCTAGTCTATGTGCTGATGTAACTGCCTTCGTAGCTGCCTGTTCCATGTGTGCTCAGAGTAAGAATCCACGACACCTTCCAGTGGGCCTCCTACAACCCATACCCAATGGAGAGAGGCCCTGGACCCACCTGTCTATAGATTTCATTGTGTAGTTACCCAACACCCAGGGCAACACAGTTATCCTTATGGTGGTTGACTGGTTCTCAAAAATGTTGCATTGTATTCCACTCAAGAAGTTGCCTACTTCTAAGGAACTGGCTTCTATTTTTGCTCGGGAGATCTTCCGCTTACATGGGCTACCCAAGGTGATTGTCTCAGACAGGGGTAGTCAGTTTGTGTCCCGGTTCTGGTGAGCCTTTTGTGCACAGTTGGGAATTCAGCTTGCTTTCTCCTCTGCGTATCACCCGCAGTCTAATGAGGCCGCAGAACAAGCCAATCGGTCCTTGGAGCAATTCTTACATTGCTATATTTCTGACAATCATAACAACTGGTCAGACCTCTTACCATGGGTGGAATTTGCTCACAATATTGCCTTGAATTCAGCCTCCCGTTAGACCCAGTTTATGGCGAACTATGGTTTCCAACCTTTCATGTTGCCTGCCTCGTTTGTTCCGCAGAGTATTCCTGCATTAGAGGAGCATCTCCGTGGTCTTCATTCCACTTGGGCACAAGTCCAGGAGGCTTTGCGACATGCTAACGATAGGTACAGACTCCATGCTGACCGCAGACGCCTGCCTGCGCCTTCCTACCAGGTTGGGGACAGAGTCTGGCTGTCGGCTCACAACCTCTGACTTTGGGTTCCTTCTTTGAAGTTTGCACCTCAGTTTATTGGGCCTTTCCGTATCCTTCACAGGATTAACCCAGTGGCTTACGCGCTGGACCTTCCTCCTAGTATGCGCATCTCTAATGTATTTTATGTCTCCTTATTGAAACCTTTTGTCTGCAACCGCTTTACCACCTCGGTGCCACATATTCACCCTATACAGATTGAGAACCATGAGTATTATGAAGTACAATCCATTGTTGACTCCCATAGGTTCCGTAGGCGCATACAATACCTGGTGCATTGGAAGGGGTACGGTCTGGAGGAACGCTCTTGGGTCTCATCCTCAGACGTACATGCCCCTGTCCTCCTCCGTGATTTCCATAGACATTTTCCCCTCAAGCCCGGTGGTCCTCCGAGGGGGAGGGGTCGTTGAGGAGGGGGTACTGTCAGGACTGGGCTCAGCCCTTCCTCCTCTGAGCTGGCCGCTCAGCTGTCGGCTAATTGCCAGCTCCTTTCTCTCCACAGTGACTCAGCTGTTGATTATCTGCTCATCAGTCCTGCCTACTTAAAGCCATCCAGCCCACTTCATCTCTGCCTTTGCCTTTGGTCACATCTCAAAGACTTTCTCCTGCGTTCCTGTTGAAGACATGCTCGGCTGACATCCCTTCTGGCTACTGATCCTGCTTGCTGTACTACTACGTTGATCTCTGGCTCTCTGACATTGGCATTGGCTGACTACCCGATCTGGTTACTGAACTCTGGCTATGTATTGACTACGCTTACTCTGTTTAACTTTTTTTTTTCAAAATTCTTTATTACAAAATTTTACTTTACAAGTTATTTAACACAGCTTACATTTCATTTCCGTATCTTTTCTTCCACATATTTTTACATATATATCAATTCCCACTCTTATGCCCCGTACACACGGTCGGATTTTCCGATGGAAAATGTCCGATCAGAGCGTGTTGTCGGAAATTCCGACCGTGTGTGGGCTCCATCGGACATTTTCCATCGGATTTTCCGACACACAAAGTTGGAGAGCAGGAGATAAAATTTTTCGACAACAAAATCCGTTGTCGGAAATTCCGATCGTGTGTACACAAATCCGACGGACAAAGTGCCACGCATGCTCAGAATAAATAAAGAGATGAAAGCTATTGGCCACTGCCCCGTTTATAGTCCCGACGTACGTGTTTTACGTCACCGCGTTTAGAACGATCGGATTTTCCGACAACTTTGTGCGACCGTGTGTAGAAAAAACAAGTTTGAGCCAACATCCGTCGGAAAAAATCCGTTGATTTTGTTGTCGGAATGTCCGAACAAAGTCCGACCATGTGTACGCCCTATAACACTCATTCTTCCCTCTCATTCATCCTATGGTCACTAATTCTTTCTCATTTTATACTGTATTTCCTGGTCTTCCTGTATCTGTCATCAAGTATGATTTATTCCATTTTGCCCAAATCTTATCATATTTCTGCATATTTCCTCTCTGTTCATACATTATTTTCTCATATGGAACCACTTGGTTAACTGCTCTCACCCACTGAGTTATTGTAGGTGGATTTGGCTGTGTGAATGTATAGGAAGGTATTGGCAACAGGTGGTCAAGAAATTAGGAAAAGTCATAAATAAATCTATTATGGCCACGGTGGAACTATGTGTGTTGGGGGTGGTAAAAGATAGGGTGTGTGGATACACTAGGATATTCTTGCAAGAACTATTATTCATGGCCCGGAAACAAATAGTGGAAAAATGGATCCAGCCAAATCCACCTACAACTTTTTATTTTTATTAAACTAGTGTGATTAACTGTACTTCTGTCTCGGTCTGATTCATGGTTTCTGACATTAGCGCTACTAATGTTATAGTGTTTTCTGTAACATATTTTTGGGAATATATATATATATATATATATATATATATATATATATATATATATATATACAGTGGGGCAAAAAAGTATTTAGTCAGCCACCAATTGTGCAAGTTCTCCCACTTAAAAGATGAGAGAGGCCTGTAATTGTCATCATAGGTATACCTCAACTATGAGAGACAAAATTAGGAAACAAATCCAGACAATCACATTGTCTGATTTTTTAAAGAATTTATTTGCAAATTATGGTGAAAAATCAGTACCGGTATTTGGTCAATATCAAAAGTTCATCTCAATACTTTGTTATATATCCTTTGTTGGCAATGACAGAGGTCAAACGTTTTCTGTAAGTTTTCACAAGGTTGTCACACACTGTTGCTGGTATGTTGGCCCATTGCTCCATGCAGATCTCCACTAGAGCAGTGATGTTTTGGGGCTGTCGCTGGGCAAAACAGACTTTCAACTCCCTCTAAAGGTTTTCTATGGGGTTGGGATCTGGAGACTGGCTAGGCCACTCCAGGACCTTGAAATGCTTCTTAGGAAGCCACTCCTTCGCTGCCCCGGCGGTGTGTTTGGGATCATTGTCATGCTGAAAGACCCAGCCACGTTTCATCTTCAATGCCCTTGCTGATGGCAGGAGGTTTGCACTCAAAATCTCACGATACATGTCCCCATTCATTCTTTCATGTACACGGATCAGTTGTCCTGTTCCCTTTGCAGAGAAACAGCCTCAAAGCATGATGTTCCACCCCCATGCTTCACGGTAGGTATGGTGTTCTTTGGTTGCAACTCAGCATTCTCTCTCCTCCAAACACAACGAGTTGTGTTTCTACCAAACAGTTCTAGTTTGGTTTCATCTGACCATATGACATTCTCCCAATCCTCTTCTGGGTCATCCAAATGCTCTCTAGCAAACCTCAGACGGGCCCAGACATGTACTGGCTTAAGCAGGGGGACACGTCTGGCACTGCAGGATCTGAGTCCCTGGCGGCGTAGTGTGTTACTGATGGTAGCCTTTGTTACGTTGGTCCCAGCTTTCTGCAGGTCATTCACTAGGTCCCCCCGTGTAGTTCTGGGATTTTTGCTCACAGTTCATGTGATCATTTTGACCCCACAGGGTGAGATCTTGCGTGGAGCCCCAGATCGAGGGAGATTATCAATGGTCTTGTATGTCTTCCATTTTCTAATTATTGCTCCCACAGTTGATTTCTTCACACCAAGCTGCTTGCCTATTGCAGATTCAGTCTTCCCAGCCTGGTGCAGGTCTATAATTTTGTTTCTGGTGTCCTTCGACAGCTCTTTGGTCTTCACCATAGTGGAGTTTGGAGTGTGACTGTTTGAGGTTGTGGACAGGTGTCTTTTATACTGATAACAAGTTCAAACAGGTGCCATTAATACAGGAAATGAGTGGAGGACAGAGGAGCCTCTTAAAGAAGAAGATACAGGTCTGTGAGAGCTAGAAATCTTGCTTGTTTGTAGGTGACCAAATACTTATTTTCCACATTAATTTGCAAATAAATTCTTTCAAAAATCAGACAATGTGATTGTCTGGATTTGTTTCCACATTTTGTCTCTCATAGTTGAGGTATACCTATGATGACAATTACAGGCCTCTGTCATCTTTTTAAGTGGGAGAACTTGCACACTTGGTGGCTGACTAAGTACTGTTTTGCCCCACTGTATATATACAGTATCTCACAAAAGTGAGTACACCCCTGACATTTTAGTAAATATTTTATTATATCTTTTCATGCGCCAACACTGAAGAAATGACATTTTGCTACAATGTAAAGTAGAGAGTGTACAGCTTGTATAACAGTGTAAATTTGCTATCCCCTCAAAATAACGCAACACACAGCCATTAATGTCTAAACCACTGGCAACAAAAGTGAGTACACCCCTAAGTGAACATGTCCAAATTGGGCCCAATTAGCCATTTTCCCTCCCCGGAGTCATGTGACTACAAGGTCTCAGGTGTGAATGGGGAGCAGGTGTGTTTAAATTTGGTGTCATCGCTCTCACTCTCTCATACTGGTCACTGGAAGTTCAACATGGCACCTCACGGCAAAGAACTCTCCGGGGATCTGAAACAAAGAATTGTTGCTCTACATAAAGATGGCCTAGGCTATCAGAAAATTGCCAAGACCCTAAAAATGAGCTGCAGCACAGTGCCCAAGACCATACAGCGGTTTAACAGGACAGGTTCCACTCAGAGCAGGCCTCGCAATGGTCGACTATAAAGTTGAGTGCACATGCTTAGCGTCATATTCAGAGGTTGTCTTTGGGAAATCAAAGAATGAGTGCTAGGAGTGGGGGGTCAGCCTGTCAGTGCTCAGACCATATGCCGCACACTGCATCAAATTAGTTAGCATGGCTGCCATCCCAGAAGGAAGCCTCTTCTAAAGATGATGCACAAAAAAACACTTAAACAGTTTGCTGAAGACAAGCAGACTAAGGACATTGATTGCTGGAACCATGTTCTGTGGTCTGATGAGACCAAGATAAACGTATTTGGTTCAGTTGGTGTCAAGCGTGTGTGGCAGCAACCAGGTGAGGAGTACAAAGACAAGTGTGTCTTGCCTACATTCAAGCATGGTGGTGGGAGTGTCATGGTCTGGGGCTGCATGAGTGCTGCCGGCATTAGGGAGCTACAGTTCATTGAGGGAACAATGAATGCCAACATGTACTGTGACATAGTGAATTATAGCATGATCCCCTCCCTTCGGAGACTGGACCACAAGGGAGTATTCCAACATGATAACGACCCCAAACACACCTCCAAGAAGACCACTGCCTTGCTAAAGAAGCTGAGGGTAAAGGTGATGGACAGGCCAAGCATGTCTCCAGACCTAAACCCTATTGAGCATCTGTGGGGCATCCTCAAATGTTAGGTGGAGGAGCACAAGGTCCCTAACATCCACCAGCTCCGTGATGTCATCATGGAGGAGTGGAAGAGGACTCCAGTAGCAACCTGTAAAGCTCTGATGAACTCCATGCTTAAGAGGGTTAAGGCAGTGCTGAATAATAATGGTGGCCATAGGCATCCTTAAGGTGTGGCTATTGGGGCTGGAGCCCTGAATGTGGGGCCAATAGCCCCGAGTGTCTAAGCAGACAATAATTCATCAGTGACCAGTAAATAATTCATCTGTGACCAGTAAATTAATGAATCAGTGACCAGTAAATAATTCATCAGTGACCAGTAAATAATTCATCAGTGACCAGTAAATTCATTCATCAGTGACCAGTAAATAATTCATCTGTGACCAGTAAATTCATTCATCAGTGACCAGTAAATAATTCATCAGTGACCAGTAAATAATTCATCTGTGACCAGTAAATTCATTCATCAGTGACCAGTAAATAATTCATCAGTGACCAGTAAATAATTCATCTGTGACCAGTAAATAATTCATCAGTGACCAGTAAATTCATTCATCAGTGACCAGTAATTCATCAGTGACCAGTAAATAATTCATCAGTGACCAGTAAATAATTCATCAGTGACCAGTAAATTTATTCATCAGTGACCAGTAAATTCATTCATCAGTGACCAGTAAATAATTCATCAGTGACCAGTAAATAATTCATCAGTGACCAGTAAATTTATTCATCAGTGACCAGTAAATAATTCATCAGTGACCAGTAAATAATTCATCAGTGACCAGTAAATTCATTCATCAGTGACCAGTAAATTCATTCATCAGTGACCAGTAAATAATTCATCAGTGACCAGTAAATAATTCATCTGTGACCAGTAAATTCATTCATCAGTGACCAGTAAATAATTCATCAGTGACCAGTAAATAATTCATCAGTGACCAGTAAATTCATTCATCAGTGACCAGTAAATTCATTCATCAGTGACCAGTAAATAATTCATCAGTGACCAGTAAATAATTCATCTGTGACCAGTAAATTCATTCATCAGTGACCAGTAAATAATTAATCTGTGACCAGTAAATAATTCATCAGTGACCAGTAAATTCATTTATCAGTGACCAGTAAATAATTCATCTGTGACCAGTAAATTCATTCATCAGTGACCAGTAAATAATTCATCTGTGACCAGTAAATAATTCATCAGTGACCAGTAAATCCATTCATCAGTGAACAGTAATTTATCAGTGACCAGTAAATAATTCATCAGTGACCAGTAAATAATTTATCAGTGACCAGTAAATTCATTCATCAGTGACCAGTAAATAATTCATCAGTGACCAGTAAATAATTCATCAGTGACCAGTAAATTCATTCATCAGTGACTAGTAAATAATTCATCAGTGACCAGTAAATAATTCATCAGTGACCAGTAAATAATTCATCAGTGACCAGTAAATTCATTCATCAGTGACCAGTAAATAATTCATCAGGGACCAGTAAATTCATTCATCAGTGACCAGTAAATTCATTCATCAGTGACCAGTAAATTCATTCATCAGTGACAGTGGAAGTACATTACATCAGTTACTATGACCTGTGGCAGTACATTTACCCCCCTCCCCCCACCATGCTGGCGCTGCATATTAAAAAAATCACAGACAGAAAGTCCCAGTTAATAATCTTCAGACTGCAGTCAGATGGCATCAGCTTAGTGCTTTCTTACTTTACTTGTGAATGCAGTTGCACACTGACTGTTTGTGCTGTTTTTTCTTTACTGTTGTTGGTTCCTCTTCAGCGGCACTGGCTCCTCTTGATTGCAGCAGTCAGCTCTCTGGTCTCTACGCTCCTCCCATGATAATCCCCTAAATAAATAATTCATCAGTGACCAGTAAATAATTCATCAGTGACCAGTAAATTCATTCATCAGTGACCAGTAAATAATTCATCAGTGACCAGTAAATTCATTCATCAGTGACTAATAAATAATTCATCAGTGACCAGTAAATAATTCATCAGTGACCAGTAAATAATTCATCTGTGACTAGTAAATTCATTCATCAGTGACCAGTAAATAATTCATCTCTGACCAGTAAATAATTCATCAGTGACCAGTAAATTCATTCATCAGTGACCAGTAATTTATCAGTGACCAGTAAATAATTCATCAGTGACCAGTAAATAATTCATCAGTGACCAGTAAATTTATTCATCAGTGACCAGTAAATTCATTCATCAGTGACCAGTAAATAATTCATCAGTGACCAGTAAATAATTCATCAGTGACCAGTAAATTCATTCATCAGTGACCAGTAAATTCATTCATCAGTGACCAGTAAATAATTCATCTGTGACCAGTAAATTCATTCATCAGTGACCAGTAAATAATTAATCTGTGACCAGTAAATAATTCATCAGTGACCAGTAAATTCATTTATCAGTGACCAGTAAATAATTCATCTGTGTCCAGTAAATTCATTCATCAGTGACCAGTAAATAATTCATCTGTGACCAGTAAATAATTCATCAGTGACCAGTAAATTCATTCATCAGTGACCAGTAAATAATTCATCAGTGACCAGTAAATAATTCATCAGTGACCAGTAAATTCATTTATCAGTGACCAGTAAATAATTCATCTGTGACCAGTAAATTCATTCATCAGTGACCAGTAAATAATTCATCTGTGACCAGTAAATAATTCATCAGTGACCAGTAAATTCATTCATCAGTGACCAGTAAATAATTTATCAGTGACCAGTAAATAATTCATCAGTGACCAGTAAATTCATTCATCAGTGACCAGTATATAATTCATCTGTGACCAGTAAATAATTCATCAGTGACCAGTAAATTCATTCATCAGTGACCAGTAAATAATTCATCAGTGACCAGTAAATTCATTCATCAGTGACCAGTAAATTCATTCATCAGTGACCAGAAAATTCATTCATCAGTGACAGTGGAAGTACATTACATCAGTTACTATGACCTGTGGCAGTACATTTACCCCCCTCCCCCCACCATGCTGGCGCTGCAAATTAAAAAAATCACAGACAGACAGTCCCAGTTAATAATCTTCAGACTGCAGTCAGATGGCATCGGCTTAGTGCTTTCTTACTTTACTTGTGAATGCAGTTGCACACTGACTGTTTGTGTTGTTTTTTCTTTACTGTTGTTGGTTCCTCTTCAGCGGCACTGGCTCCTCTTGATTGCAGCAGTCAGCTCTCTGGTCTCTACCTGCGTGTAAGCAGTTGCACACTGACTGTTTGTGTTGTTTTTTCTTTACTGTTGTTGGTTCCTCTTCAGCGGCACTGGCTCCTCTTAGTAAATAATTCATCAGTGACCAGTAAATTCATTCATCAGTGACCAGTATATAATTCATCAGTGACCAGTAAATAATTCATCAGTGACCTGTAAATAATTCATCTGTGACCGACCAGTAAATAATGAATCTCTGACCAGTAAATAATTCATCAGTGACCAGTAAATTCATTCATCAGTGACCAGTAATTTATCAGTGACCAGTAAATAATTCATCAGTGACCAGTAAATAATTCATCAGTGACCAGTAAATTTATTCATCAGTAACCAGTAAATTCATTCATCAGTGACCAGTAAATAATTAATCAGTGACCAGTAAATTCATTCATCAGTGACCAGTAAATAATTCATCAGTGACCAATAAATAATTCATCAGTGACCAGTAAATAATTCATCTGTGACCAGTAAATTCATTCATCAGTGACCAGTAAATAATTAATCTGTGACCAGTAAATAATTCATCAGTGACCAGTAAATTCATTCATCAGTGACCAGTAATTTATCAGTGACCAGTAAATGATTCATCAGAGACCAGTAAATTCATTCATCAGTGACCAGTAAATAATTCATCAGTGACCAGTAAATAATTCATCAGTGACCAGTAAATTCATTCATCAGTGACCAGTAAATTCATTCATCAGTGACCAGTAAATAATTCATCAGTGACCAGTAAATAATTCATCTGTGACCAGTAAATTCATTCATCAGTGACCAGTAAATAATTAATCTGTGACCAGTAAATAATTCATCAGTGACCAGTAAATTCATTTATCAGTGACCAGTAAATAATTCATCTGTGACCAGTAAATTCATTCATCAGTGACCAGTAAATAATTCATCTGTGACCAGTAAATAATTCATCAGTGACCAGTAAATCCATTCATCAGTGAACAGTAATTTATCAGTGACCAGTAAATAATTCATCAGTGACCAGTAAATAATTCATCAGTGACCAGTAAATTCATTCATCAGTGACCAGTAAATTCATTCATCAGTGACCAGTAAATAATTCATCAGTGACCAGTAAATAATTCATCAGTGACCAGTAAATAATTCATCAGTGACCAGTAAATTCATTCATCAGTGACCAGTAAATTCATTCATCAGTGACCAGTAAATAATTCATCAGTGACTAGTAAATAATTCATCAGTGACCAGTAAATAATTCATCAGTGACCAGTAAATAATTCATCAGTGACCAGTAAATTCATTCATCAGTGACTAGTAAATAATTCATCAGTGACCAGTAAATAATTCATCAGTGACCAGTAAATTCATTCATCAGTGACCAGTAAATAATTCATCAGGGACCAGTAAATTCATTCATCAGTGACCAGTAAATTCATTCATCAGTGACCAGTAAATTCATTCATCAGTGACAGTGGAAGTACATTACATCAGTTACTATGACCTGTGGCAGTACATTTACCCCCCTCCCCCCACCATGCTGGCGCTGCATATTAAAAAAATCACAGACAGACAGTCCCAGTTAATAATCTTCAGACTGCAGTCAGATGGCATCGGCTTAGTGCTTTCTTACTTTACTTGTGAATGCAGTTGCACACTGACTGTTTGTGCTGTTTTTTCTTTACTGTTGTTGGTTCCTCTTCAGCGGCACTGGCTCCTCTTGATTGCAGAAGTCAGCTCTCTGGTCTCTACGCTCCTCCCATGATAATCCCCTAAATAAATAATTCATCAGTGACCAGTAAATAATTCATCAGTGACCAGTAAATTCATTCATCAGTGACTAGTAAATAATTCATCAGTGACCAGTAAATAATTCATCAGTGACCAGTAAATAATTCATCTGTGACCAGTAAATTCATTCATCAGTGACCAGTAAATAATTCATCTCTGACCAGTAAATAATTCATCAGTGACCAGTAAATTCATTCATCAGTGACCAGTAATTTATCAGTGACCAGTAAATAATTCATCAGTGACCAGTAAATAATTCATCAGTGACCAGTAAATTTATTCATCAGTGACCAGTAAATTCATTCATCAGTGACCAGTAAATAATTCATCAGTGACCAGTAAATAATTCATCAGTGACCAGTAAATTCATTCATCAGTGACCAGTAAATAATTCATCAGTGACCAGTAAATAATTCATCTGTGACCAGTAAATTCATTCATCAGTGACCAGTAAATAATTCATCTGTGACCAGTAAATAATTCATCAGTGACCAGTAAATTCATTTATCAGTGACCAGTAAATAATTCATCTGTGACCAGTAAATTCATTCATCAGTGACCAGTAAATAATTCATCTGTGACCAGTAAATAATTCATCAGTGACCAGTAAATTCATCCATCAGTGAACAGTAATTTATCAGTGACCAGTAAATAATTCATCAATGACCAGTAAATAATTTATCAGTGACCAGTAAATTCATTCATCAGTGACCAGTAAATAATTCATCAGTGACCAGTAAATAATTCATCAGTGACCAGTAAATTCATTCATCAGTGACCAGTAAATAATTCATCTGTGACCAGTAAATAATTCATCAGTGACCAGTAAATTCATTCATCAGTGACCAGTAATTCATCAGTGACCAGTAAATAATTCATCAGTGACCAGTAAATAATTCATCAGTGACCAGTAAATTTATTCATCAGTGACCAGTAAATAATTCATCAGTGACCAGTAAATTCATTCATCAGTGACCAATAAATAATTCATCTGTGACCAGTAAATTCATTCATCAGTGACCAGTAAATAATTCATCAGTGACCAGTAAATAATTCATCAGTGACCAGTAAATTCATTCATCAGTGACCAGTAAATAATTCATCAGTGACCAGTGAATAATTCATCTGTGACCAGTAAATTCATTCATCAGTGACCAGTATATAATTCATCTGTGACCAGTAAATAATTCATCAGTGACCAGTAAAATCATTTATCAGTGACCAGTAAATAATTCATCTGTGACCAGTAAATTCATTCATCAGTGACCAGTAAATAATTCATCAGTGACCAGTAAATAATTCATCTGTGACCAGTAAATTCATTCATCAGTGACCAGTAAATAATTCATCTGTGACCAGTAAATTAATTCATCAGTGACCAGTAAATAATTCATCAGTGACCAGTAAATTCATTCATCATTGACCAGTAAATAATTCATCAGTGACCAGTAAATTAATTAATCTGTGACCAGTAAATTCATTCATCAGTGACCAGTAAATAATTCATCTGTGACCAGTAAATAATTCATCAGTGACCAGTAAATTCATTTATCAGTGACCAGTAAATAATTCATCTGTGACCAGTAAATTCATTCATCAGTGACCAGTAAATAATTCATCTGTGACCAGTAAATAATTCATCAGTGACCAGTAAATTCATTCATCAGTGACCAGTAAATAATTCATCAGTGACCAGTAAATAATTCATCAGTGACCAGTAAATTCATTCATCAGTGACCAGTATATAATTCATCTGTGACCAGTAAATAATTCATCAGTGACCAGTAAATTCATTCATCAGTGACCAGTAAATAATTCATCAGTGACCAGTAAATTCATTCATCAGTGACCAGTAAATTCATTCATCAGTGACCAGTAAATTCATTCATCAGTGACCAGTAATTTATCAGTGACCAGTAAATAATTCATCAGTGACCAGTAAATAATTCATCAGTGACCAGTAAATTTATTCATCAGTGACCAGTAAATTCATTCATCAGTGACCAGTAAATAATTCATCAGTGACCAGTAAATAATTCATCAGTGACCAGTAAATTCATTCATCAGTGACCAGTAAATAATTCATCAGTGACCAGTAAATAATTCATCTGTGACCAGTAAATTCATTCATCAGTGACCAGTAAATAATTCATCTGTGACCAGTAAATAATTCATCAGTGACCAGTAAATTCATTTATCAGTGACCAGTAAATAATTCATCTGTGACCAGTAAATTCATTCATCAGTGACCAGTAAATAATTCATCAATGACCAGTAAATAATTTATCAGTGACCAGTAAATTCATTCATCAGTGACCAGTAAATAATTCATCAGTGACCAGTAAATAATTCATCAGTGACCAGTAAATAATTCATCAGTGACCAGTAAATTCATTCATCAGTGACCAGTAAATAATTCATCAGTGACCAGTAAATAATTCATCAGTGACCAGTAAATTCATTCATCAGTGACCAGTAAATTCATTCATCAGTGACCAGTAAATTCATTCAACAGTGACCAGTAAATTCATTCATCAGTGACAGTGGAAGTACATTACATCAGTTACTATGACCTGTGGCAGTACATTTACCCCCCTCCCCCCACCATGCTGGCGCTGCATATTTAAAAAATCACAGACAGACAGTCCCAGTTAATAATCTTCAGACTGCAGTCAGATGGCATCGGCTTAGTGCTTTCTTACTTTACTTGTGAATGCAGTTGCACACTGACTGTTTGTGCTGTTTTTTCTTTACTGTTGTTGGTTCCTCTTCAGCGGCACTGGCTCCTCTTGATTGCAGCAGTCAGCTCTCTGGTCTCTACGCTCCTCCCATGATAATCCTCTAAATAAATAATTTATCAGTGACCAGTAAATAATTCATCAGTGACCAGTAAATTCATTCATCATTGACCAGTAAATAATTCATCAGTGACCAGTAAATAATTCATCAGTGACCAGTAAATAATTCATCTGTGACCAGTAAATTCATTCATCAGTGACCAGTAAATAATTAATCTGTGACCAGTAAATAATTCATCAGTGACCAGTAAATTCATTCATCAGTGACCAGTAATTTATCAGTGACCAGTAAATAATTCATCAGAGACCAGTAAATTCATTCATCAGTGACCAGTAAATAATTCATCAGTGACCAGTAAATAATTCATCAGTGACCAGTAAATTCATTCATCAGTGACCAGTAAATTCATTCATCAGTGACCAGTAAATAATTCATCAGTGACCAGTAAATAATTCATCTGTGACCAGTAAATTCATTCATCAGTGACCAGTAAATAATTAATCTGTGACCAGTAAATAATTCATCAGTGACCAGTAAATTCATTTATCAGTGACCAGTAAATAATTCATCTGTGACCAGTAAATTCATTCATCAGTGACCAGTAAATAATTCATCTGTGACCAGTAAATAATTCATCAGTGACCAGTAAATCCATTCATCAGTGAACAGTAATTTATCAGTGACCAGTAAATAATTCATCAGTGACCAGTAAATAATTCATCAGTGACCAGTAAATTCATTCATCAGTGACCAGTAAATTCATTCATCAGTGACCAGTAAATAATTCATCAGTGACCAGTAAATAATTCATCAGTGACCAGTAAATAATTCATCAGTGACCAGTAAATAATTCATCAGTGACCAGTAAATTCATTCATCAGTGACCAGTAAATTCATTCATCAGTGACCAGTAAATAATTCATCAGTGACTAGTAAATAATTCATCAGTGACCAGTAAATAATTCATCAGTGACCAGTAAATAATTCATCAGTGACCAGTAAATTCATTCATCAGTGACTAGTAAATAATTCATCAGTGACCAGTAAATAATTCATCAGTGACCAGTAAATTCATTCATCAGTGACCAGTAAATAATTCATCAGGGACCAGTAAATTCATTCATCAGTGACCAGTAAATTCATTCATCAGTGACCAGTAAATTCATTCATCAGTGACAGTGGAAGTACATTACATCAGTTACTATGACCTGTGGCAGTACATTTACCCCCGTCCCCCCACCATGCTGGCGCTGCATATTAAAAAAATCACAGACAGACAGTCCCAGTTAATAATCTTCAGACTGCAGTCAGATGGCATCGGCTTAGTGCTTTCTTACTTTACTTGTGAATGCAGTTGCACACTGACTGTTTGTGCTGTTTTTTCTTTACTGTTGTTGGTTCCTCTTCAGCGGCACTGGCTCCTCTTGATTGCAGAAGTCAGCTCTCTGGTCTCTACGCTCCTCCCATGATAATCCCCTAAATAAATAATTCATCAGTGACCAGTAAATAATTCATCAGTGACCAGTAAATTCATTCATCAGTGACTAGTAAATAATTCATCAGTGACCAGTAAATAATTCATCAGTGACCAGTAAATAATTCATCTGTGACCAGTAAATTCATTCATCAGTGACCAGTAAATAATTCATCTCTGACCAGTAAATAATTCATCAGTGACCAGTAAATTCATTCATCAGTGACCAGTAATTTATCAGTGACCAGTAAATAATTCATCAGTGACCAGTAAATAATTCATCAGTGACCAGTAAATTTATTCATCAGTGACCAGTAAATTCATTCATCAGTGACCAGTAAATAATTCATCAGTGACCAGTAAATAATTCATCAGTGACCAGTAAATTCATTCATCAGTGACCAGTAAATAATTCATCAGTGACCAGTAAATAATTCATCTGTGACCAGTAAATTCATTCATCAGTGACCAGTAAATAATTCATCTGTGACCAGTAAATAATTCATCAGTGACCAGTAAATTCATTTATCAGTGACCAGTAAATAATTCATCTGTGACCAGTAAATTCATTCATCAGTGACCAGTAAATAATTCATCTGTGACCAGTAAATAATTCATCAGTGACCAGTAAATTCATTCATCAGTGAACAGTAATTTATCAGTGACCAGTAAATAATTCATCAATGACCAGTAAATAATTTATCAGTGACCAGTAAATTCATTCATCAGTGACCAGTAAATAATTCATCAGTGACCAGTAAATAATTCATCAGTGACCAGTAAATAATTCATCAGTGACCAGTAAATTCATTCATCAGTGACCAGTAAATAATTCATCTGTGACCAGTAAATAATTCATCAGTGACCAGTAAATTCATTCATCAGTGACCAGTAATTCATCAGTGACCAGTAAATAATTCATCAGTGACCAGTAAATAATTCATCAGTGACCAGTAAATTTATTCATCAGTGACCAGTAAATAATTCATCAGTGACCAGTAAATTCATTCATCAGTGACCAATAAATAATTCATCTGTGACCAGTAAATTCATTCATCAGTGACCAGTAAATAATTCATCAGTGACCAGTAAATAATTCATCAGTGACCAGTAAATTCATTCATCAGTGACCAGTAAATAATTCATCAGTGACCAGTGAATAATTCATCTGTGACCAGTAAATTCATTCATCAGTGACCAGTATATAATTCATCTGTGACCAGTAAATAATTCATCAGTGACCAGTAAAATCATTTATCAGTGACCAGTAAATAATTCATCTGTGACCAGTAAATTCATTCATCAGTGACCAGTAAATAATTCATCAGTGACCAGTAAATAATTCATCTGTGACCAGTAAATTCATTCATCAGTGACCAGTAAATAATTCATCTGTGACCAGTAAATTAATTCATCAGTGACCAGTAAATAATTCATCAGTGACCAGTAAATAATTCATCAGTGACCAGTAAATAATTAATCTGTGACCAGTAAATTCATTCATCAGTGACCAGTAAATAATTCATCTGTGACCAGTAAATAATTCATCAGTGACCAGTAAATTCATTTATCAGTGACCAGTAATTCATCAGTGACCAGTAAATAATTCATCAGTGACCAGTAAATAATTCATCAGTGACCAGTAAATTCATTCATCAGTGACCAGTAAATAATTCATCAGTGACCAGTAAATAATTCATCAGTGACCAGTACATTTATTCATCAGTGACCAGTAAATTCATTCATCAGTGACCAGTAAATAATTCATCAGTGACCAGTAAATAATTCATCAGTGACCAGTAAATAATTCATCAGTGACCAGTAAATTCATTCATCAGTGACCAGTAAATAATTCATCAGTGACCAGTAAATTCATTCATCAGTGACCAGTAAATACCGTATTTATCGGCGTATAACACGCACTTTTTTCCCCTTAAAATCAGGGGAAAATCGCAGGTGCGTGTTATACGCTGATCCCCTGTGATCCCGAGCTGTCACATCTTCAAAATCGCCGACCGCGATTTGAAAATGGCGCCGCCGGCGCCGAAATACACAGAGCCGGTCCTCGGCTCTTCCCGGCGGCTCTTGTTCACTTTCGGCTCCACTCATAGTCCCAAGCGGAGCTATCCGAACCTACTCGGCTAGGTTCGGATAGCTCTGTTCGGGACTACGAGTGGAGCCGAAAGTGAACGAGAGCCGCCGGGAAGAGCCGAGGACCGGCTCTGTGTATTTCGGCGCCGGCGGCGCCATTTTCAAATTCCGGTCGGCGATTTTGAAGCCCAGGATGGCAGGGATAGAGGATCGAAGGCTGCACTGGGGCAAGGCTGCACTGGGGAAGGCTGCACTGACAAGGCTCCACTGGGGAAGGCTGCACTGACAAGGCTGCACTGGGGAAGGCTGCACTGACAAGGCTGCACTGGGGGAGGCTGCACTGACAAGGCTGCACTGGGGGAGGCTGCACTGACAAGGCTGCACTGACAAGGCTGCACTGGGGAAGGCTGCACTGACAAGGCTGCACTGGGGAAGGCTGCACTGACAAGGCTGCACTGGGGAAGGCTGCACTGGGGAAGGCTGCACTTACAAGGCTGCACTGACATGGCTGCACTGGGGCAAGGCTGCACTGAGAAGGCTGCAATGATGGGCATTTAAATGTAAGTTTTTTCCCTTCAACTTCCCTCCTAAAAGTTTTTTTTTCCTTAAAATTCCCTCCTAAATTGGGGTGCGTGTTATACGCCGATAAATGCGGCAATTCATCTGTGACCGGTAAATTCATTCATCAGTGACCAGTAAATAATTCATCAGTGACCAGTAAATAATTCATCAGTGACCAGTAAATAATTAATCTGTGACCAGTAAATTCATTCATCAGTGACCAGTAAATAATTCATCTGTGACCAGTAAATAATTCATCAGTGACCAGTAAATTCATTCATCAGTGAACAGTAATTTATCAGTGACCAGTAAATAATTCATCAGTGACCAGTAAATAATTTATCAGTGACCAGTAAATTCATTCATCAGTGACCAGTAAATAATTCATCAGTGACCAGTAAATAATTCATCAGTGACCAGTAAATAATTCATCAGTGACCAGTAAATTCATTCATCAGTGACCAGTAAATAATTCATCTGTGACCAGTAAATAATTCATCAGTGACCAGTAAATTTATTCATCAGTGACCAGTAAATTCATTCATCAGTGACCAGTAAATAATTCATCAGTGACCAGTAAATAATTCATCAGTGACCAGTAAATTTATTCATCAGTGACCAGTAAATAATTCATCAGTGACCAGTAAATAATTCATCAGTGACCAGTAAATTCATTCATCAGTGACCAGTAAATTCATTCATCAGTGACCAGTAAATAATTCATCAGTGACCAGTAAATAATTCATCTGTGACCAGTAAATTCATTCATCAGTGACCAGTAAATAATTCATCAGTGACCAGTAAATAATTCATCAGTGACCAGTAAATTCATTCATCAGTGACCAGTAAATTCATTCATCAGTGACCAGTAAATAATTCATCAGTGACCAGTAAATAATTCATCTGTGACCAGTAAATTCATTCATCAGTGACCAGTAAATAATTCATCTGTGACCAGTAAATTCATTCATCAGTGACCAGTAAATAATTCATCTGTGACCAGTAAATAATTCATCAGTGACCAGTAAATCCATTCATCAGTGAACAGTAATTTATCAGTGACCAGTAAATAATTCATCAGTGACCAGTAAATAATTCATCAGGGACCAGTAAATTCATTCATCAGTGACCAGTAAATTCATTCATCAGTGACCAGTAAATTCATTCATCAGTGACAGTGGAAGTACATTACATCAGTTACTATGACCTGTGGCAGTACATTTACCCCCCTCCCCCCACCATGCTGGCGCTGCATATTAAAAAAATCACAGACAGACAGTCCCAGTTAATAATCTTCAGACTGCAGTCAGATGGCATCGGCTTAGTGCTTTCTTACTTTACTTGTGAATGCAGTTGCACACTGACTGTTTGTGTTGTTTTTTCTTTACTGTTGTTGGTTCCTCTTCAGCGGCACTGGCTCCTCTTGATTGCAGCAGTCAGCTCTCTGGTCTCTACGCTCCTCCCATGATAATCCCCTAAATAAATAATTCATCAGTGACCAGTAAATAATTCATCAGTGACCAGTAAATTCATTCATCAGTGACTAGTAAATAATTCATCAGTGACCAGTAAATAATTCATCAGTGACCAGTAAATAATTCATCTGTGACTAGTAAATTCATTCATCAGTGACCAGTAAATAATTCATCTCTGACCAGTAAATAATTCATCAGTGACCAGTAAATTCATTCATCAGTGACCAGTAATTTATCAGTGACCAGTAAATAATTCATCAGTGACCAGTAAATAATTCATCAGTGACCAGTAAATTTATTCATCAGTGACCAGTAAATTCATTCATCAGTGACCAGTAAATAATTCATCAGTGACCAGTAAATAATTCATCAGTGACCAGTAAATTCATTCATCAGTGACCAGTAAATAATTCATCAGTGACCAGTAAATAATTCATCTGTGACCAGTAAATTCATTCATCAGTGACCAGTAAATAATTCATCTGTGACCAGTAAATAATTCATCAGTGACCAGTAAATTCATTTATCAGTGACCAGTAAATAATTCATCTGTGACCAGTAAATTCATTCATCAGTGACCAGTAAATAATTCATCTGTGACCAGTAAATAATTCATCAGTGACCAGTAAATTCATTCATCAGTGAACAG
Source organism: Lithobates septentrionalis (assembly GCA_037952835.1). Lineage (NCBI taxonomy): Eukaryota > Metazoa > Chordata > Amphibia > Anura > Ranidae > Lithobates > Lithobates septentrionalis. The sequence continues at coordinate 3,171,744 of JBBDGP010001672.1, forward strand.
TAATTTATCAGTGACCAGTAAATAATTCATCAATGACCAGTAAATAATTTATCAGTGACCAGTAAATAATTCATCAGTGACCAGTAAATTCATTCATCAGTGACCAGTAAATAATTCATCAGTGACCAGTAAATTCATTCATCAGTGACCAGTAAATTCATTCATCAGTGACAGTGGAAGTACATTACATCAGTTACTATGACCTGTGGCAGTACATTTACCCCCCTCCCCCCACCATGCTGGCGCTGCATATTAAAAAAATCACAGACAGACAGTCCCAGTTAATAATCTTCAGACTGCAGTCAGATGGCATCGGCTTAGTGCTTTCTTACTTTACTTGTGAATGCAGTTGCACACTGACTGTTTGTGCTGTTTTTTCTTTACTGTTGTTGGTTCCTCTTCAGCGGCACTGGCTCCTCTTGATTGCAGCAGTCAGCTCTCTGGTCTCTACGCTCCTCCCATGATAATCCCCTAAATAAATAATTCATCAGTGACCAGTAAATAATTCATCAGTGACCAGTAAATTCATTCATCAGTGACCAGTATATAATTCATCAGTGACCAGTAAATAATTCATCAGTGACCAGTAAATAATTCATCTGTGACCAGTAAATTCATTCATCAGTGACCAGTAAATAATTAATCTCTGACCAGTAAATAATTCATCAGTGACCAGTAAATTCATTCATCAGTGACCAGTAATTTATCAGTGACCAGTAAATAATTCATCAGTGACCAGTAAATAATTCATCAGTGACCAGTAAATTTATTCATCAGTAACCAGTAAATTCATTCATCAGTGACCAGTAAATAATTAATCAGTGACCAGTAAATTCATTCATCATTGACCAGTAAATAATTCATCAGTGACCAGTAAATAATTCATCAGTGACCAGTAAATAATTCATCAGTGACCAGTAAATAATTCATCTGTGACCAGTAAATTCATTCATCAGTGACCAGTAAATAATTAATCTGTGACCAGTAAATAATTAATCTGTGACCAGTAAATAATTCATCAGTGACCAGTAAATTCATTCATCAGTGACCAGTAATTTATCAGTGACCAGTAAATGATTCATCAGTGACCAGTAAATTCATTCATCAGTGACCAGTAAATAATTCATCAGTGACCAGTAAATAATTCATCAGTGACCAGTAAATTCATTCATCAGTGACCAGTAAATTCATTCATCAGTGACCAGTAAATAATTCATCAGTGACCAGTAAATAATTCATCTGTGACCAGTAAATTCATTCATCAGTGACCAGTAAATAATTAATCTGTGACCAGTAAATAATTCATCAGTGACCAGTAAATTCATTTATCAGTGACCAGTAAATAATTCATCTGTGACCAGTAAATTCATTCATCAGTGACCAGTAAATAATTCATCTGTGACCAGTAAATAATTCATCAGTGACCAGTAAATCCATTCATCAGTGAACAGTAATTTATCAGTGACCAGTAAATAATTCATCAGTGACCAGTAAATAATTTATCAGTGACCAGTAAATTCATTCATCAGTGACCAGTAAATAATTCATCAGTGACCAGTAAATAATTCATCAGTGACCAGTAAATAATTCATCAGTGACCAGTAAATTCATTCATCAGTGACTAGTAAATAATTCATCAGTGACCAGTAAATAATTCATCAGTGACCAGTAAATTCATTCATCAGTGACCAGTAAATAATTCATCAGGGACCAGTAAATTCATTCATCAGTGACCAGTAAATTCATTCATCAGTGACCAGTAAATTCATTCATCAGTGACAGTGGAAGTACATTACATCAGTTACTATGACCTGTGGCAGTACATTTACCCCCCTCCCCCCACCATGCTGGCGCTGCATATTAAAAAAATCACAGACAGACAGTCCCAGTTAATAATCTTCAGACTGCAGTCAGATGGCATCAGCTTAGTGCTTTCTTACTTTACTTGTGAATGCAGTTGCACACTGACTGTTTGTGCTGTTTTTTCTTTACTGTTGTTGGTTCCTCTTCAGCGGCGCTGGCTCCTCTTGATTGCAGCAGTCAGCTCTCTGGTCTCTACGCTCCTCCCATGATAATCCCCTAAATAAATAATTCATCAGTGACCAGTAAATAATTCATCAGTGACCAGTAAATTCATTCATCAGTGACTAGTAAATAATTCATCAGTGACCAGTAAATAATTCATCAGTGACCAGTAAATAATTCATCTGTGACCAGTAAATTCATTCATCAGTGACCAGTAAATAATTCATCTCTGACCAGTAAATAATTCATCAGTGACCAGTAAATTCATTCATCAGTGACCAGTAATTTATCAGTGACCAGTAAATAATTCATCAGTGACCAGTAAATAATTCATCAGTGACCAGTAAATTTATTCATCAGTGACCAGTAAATTCATTCATCAGTGACCAGTAAATAATTCATCAGTGACCAGTAAATAATTCATCAGTGACCAGTAAATTCATTCATCAGTGACCAGTAAATAATTCATCAGTGACCAGTAAATAATTCATCTGTGACCAGTAAATTCATTCATCAATGACCAGTAAATAATTCATCAGTGACCAGTAAATAATTCATCAGTGACCAGTAAATAATTCATCTGTGACCAGTAAATAATTCATCAGTGACCAGTAAATTCATTTATCAGTGACCAGTAAATAATTCATCTGTGACCAGTAAATTCATTCATCAGTGACCAGTAAATAATTCATCAATGACCAGTAAATAATTTATCAGTGACCAGTAAATTCATTCATCAGTGACCAGTAAATAATTCATCAGTGACCAGTAAATTCATTCATCAGTGACCAGTAAATAATTCATCAGTGACCAGTAAATAATTCATCAGTGACCAGTAAATTCATTCATCAGTGACCAGTAAATTCATTCATCAGTGACCAGTAAATTCATTCAACAGTGACCAGTAAATTCATTCATCAGTGACAGTGGAAGTACATTACATCAGTTACTATGACCTGTGGCAGTACATTTACCCCCCTCCCCCCACCATGCTGGCGCTGCATATTAAAAAAATCACAGACAGACAGTCCCAGTTAATAATCTTCAGACTGCAGTCAGATGGCATCGGCTTAGTGCTTTCTTACTTTACTTGTGAATGCAGTTGCACACTGACTGTTTGTGCTGTTTTTTCTTTACTGTTGTTGGTTCCTCTTCAGCGGCACTGGCTCCTCTTGATTGCAGCAGTCAGCTCTCTGGTCTCTACGCTCCTCCCATGATAATCCCCTAAATAAATAATTCATCAGTGACCAGTAAATAATTCATCAGTGACCAGTAAATTCATTCATCAGTGACCAGTATATAATTCATCAGTGACCAGTAAATAATTCATCAGTGACCAGTAAATAATTCATCTGTGACCAGTAAATTCATTCATCAGTGACCAGTAAATAATTAATCTCTGACCAGTAAATAATTCATCAGTGACCAGTAAATTCATTCATCAGTGACCAGTAATTTATCAGTGACCAGTAAATAATTCATCAGTGACCAGTAAATAATTCATCAGTGACCAGTAAATTTATTCATCAGTAACCAGTAAATTCATTCATCAGTGACCAGTAAATAATTAATCAGTGACCAGTAAATTCATTCATCATTGACCAGTAAATAATTCATCAGTGACCAGTAAATAATTCATCAGTGAGCCAGTAAATAATTCATCAGTGACCAGTAAATAATTCATCAGTCCATTTTCTATTGTTCAAGACAAAGGTATCCGGCAAATAATCCAGTGACCAGTAATTTATCAGTGACCAGTAAATAATTCATCAGTGACCAGTAAATAATTCATCAGTGACCAGTAAATTTATTCATCAGTAACCAGTAAATTCATTCATCAGTGACCAGTAAATAATTAATCAGTGACCAGTAAATTCATTCATCATTGACCAGTAAATAATTCATCAGTGACCAGTAAATAATTCATCAGTGACCAGTAAATAATTCATCAGTCCATTTTCTATTGTTCAAGACAAAGGTATCCGGCAAATAATCCAGTGACCAGTAATTTATCAGTGACCAGTAAATAATTCATCAGTGACCAGTAAATAATTCATCAGTGACCAGTAAATTTATTCATCAGTAACCAGTAAATTCATTCATCAGTGACCAGTAAATAATTCATCAGTGACCAGTAAATTCATTCATCAGTGACCAGTAATTTATCAGTGACCAGTAAATGATTCATCAGTGACCAGTAAATTCATTCATCAGTGACCAGTAAATAATTCATCAGTGACCAGTAAATAATTCATCAGTGACTAGTAAATAAATCATCAGTGACCAGTAAATTCATTCATCAGTGAGCCAGTAAATAATTCATCAGTGACCAGTAAATAATTCATCAGTCCATTTTCTATTGTTCAAGACAAAGGTATCCGGCAAATAATCCAGTGACACGAGTGACATCCAAAAAAGATGAGTGACTGTAGTGAAAAGACCTCCACCATCGGTAACACAAGCCGCTCACCTCAGCAGATGGACCCCTGAGTATATCAGTCAGGTCTAAAACAGCAGTTCCCTTAAGGGAACTTAAGCGTCTTGCTCGCTGATCTCAGTGAATCATCCATTTTTGCGATTCATCCTTCGCACTGGGGCACAGTGCGCTGTTTGTAAGTGTTCCTATTGATCTTCAATAAATTTTTAATGTATCATACAGAGAGCACTAGATCTCTTTTATTTTTATTTTATGTGATCACTGCAAGTTTACAAGATATCGGTGTTTGACCAGTCACCAGTGCATCTGTTCCTGCTATTATCCCCTTGAGGGAACTGCTGTTTTAGACCTGACTGATATACTCAGGGGTCCATCTGCTGAGGTGAGCAGCTTGTGTTACCCATGGTGGAGGTCTTTTCACTACAGTCACTCATCTTTTTTGGATGTCACTCATGTCACTGGATTATTTGCCGGATACCTTTGTCTTGAACAATAGAAAATGGACTGTTCTTTTTTGTTTTATATTAGATTTTAATTATATGCGCTGTACTGCTTTTTTATAACATATTCTCAGGTCAGTGTAATGGTCAGGTAGGTCAGTGTGTGTCAGGTAAGTCAGTGTAATGGTCAGTGTGTGTCAGGTAGGTCAGTGTGGGTCAGGTAGGTCAGTGTAATGGTCAGTGTGGGTCAGGTAGGTCAGTGAAATGGTCAGTGTGTGTCAGGTCAGTCAGTGTGGGTCAGGAAGGTCAGTGTGGGTCAGGTAGGTCAGTGTGGGTCAGGTAGGTCAGTGTGGGTCAGGTATGTCAGTTATTAGTGGCCAGGATTGATGGGCACTGGTAAGCTACGCAGCAACCAGCAAGTGAGCTTCCCCCCCCCCCCCCCCCCCCCGGGGCCGGGCTCGGACTTCGGGCTGAAGCCCCTGGTCTTTTTCCCACCTAGCATTGCCCCTGATGGTGGCCACACAAAATATTGACACGTTGGACTCAATTTGGACTTTTTCACTTAGGGGTGTACTCACTTTTGTTGCCAGGGGTTTAGACATTAATGGCTCACCTTACTAATATTTGAAAACATATATGAACACAAATTACAATTTGACGCAATATCATTAACGACCACTAGATGTCTCTAGTGGATTACATGAATTAATTACCATAACTATACGTACAATCTAGTGCAATCTCATAAAATTCTAAAGTGCATACAAATATACATGTAACAGCCCCCGGATTCCTCCAGTGGGTATCAAGGTTAAGAGTGCAGTGTCCAAGAAATCATATAAAAGTGCAGTGTCCAAAGACTTCCATCAAGTGATTTCCATGCATAAAGTTGTATTGATCCAGCAATAAGATGACTATGGATGTTCCTCCACCAACACCTGTCGCACAGCCTACTCACCGGATCTATATGACTCCTATTACAAGAGTCACATACAGCAGATTATCTCCCAAACGATTCAGCAAAAGAAACTCATCGGTAGGGCATTGGAAGAAAGAAAAAAAGAAAAAAAGGAACTGCGCTAGGGTGAATAAAGACGTGTACTCAGACACAAAAACTGCTAGTGAAAAAATATGTGAAATATCATGAAAGCAGCAATTCTCCTGCATGACAAAATACAGTATTAGAGAAATGGAAACATAGAATTGCGCTAAACATTACATGCAATGATTGCACACACACACACACACTAGCCCAATATTGATGGTAATATGTCCATGTGTGTGTAACCATATGATGTGAATAAAATTATTGAACAATATCCTGACACCAAAAACAAAATGAAACAATAATGAGTTCAATGATTAATTAAATGAGTAAAAACATATCATGAAGTGTCTAAAAACCTAGGATGACCATATAAATGAATTATAAAGTGATAAAAAAAGTCCATCCATAGAGTGTATAATCTTCGATGTTGAAGGGAAAACTTGTGCCTAATCCACAACCAAAAATTAGAGGGTTGCCGCTTACCAGAAACCCATGATCCCCCACTACAGAGGATCAGGGGAAGCGTATATTAGGAAATGCCCTCCAGGGCATATCAGATGCAGCCAAAACCTGGATTCGTTGGTGAAAATAATATGGTGTCCAAGAACACCAAACGGAGCTAATTATGCTTCAGATCTCATCATGACATTCCCAGCTCGTAGGTAGATAAGTATGGCAGGCCAGAAGACTCCCGATATAATCCCCGCTTTTCAATTCTGGTTCTTCACTCACCACTTGTCCCAAAGTCCCAGCAAAAAGTGCAAAAACAAAAGGTTTTTGCACTTTTTTTTGTTTTTGCACTTTTTGCTGGGACTTTGGGACAAGTGGTGAGTGAAGAACCAGAATTGAAAAGCGGGGATTATATTGGGCCTGCCATACTTATCTACCTATGAGCTGGGAATGTCATGATGAGATCTGAAGCATAATTAGCTCCTTAATGGTTTTTTTTTTTTTTTGCGATTCTATTTTTCCATTGGAAGAAAGAAACAGCCTCCCATAGTGAAATCCATATGGTTTATTTATAAAATATAGCGTTGACCGGAAACCTAGTGATTTGATCCAGCTTGTTTTTGGAGCTTCTTTTGCTGAATCGTTACAAACGACCATTGGGAAATCACTTGATGGAAGGCTTTGGACACTGAACTTTTATATGATTTCTTGGACACTGCACTCTTAACCGCTTGCCGACCGGCTCACGCCAATATATGTCGGCAGAAGGGCACGTACAGGCAGATTAACATACCTGTACGTTGCCCTTTAAGAAGCGGCTTGCCTCCGTGAGTGTGATTGGGGATCGTGGGGATACCAGCAATCGTCTCATGGAGAGGAAGAACGGGGAAATGCTGATGTAAACAAGCATTTCCCCGTTCTGCCTAGCGACAGGACACTGATCACCGCTCCCTGTAATTGGGAGCCGTGATCAGTGTCGTGTCACACATAGCCCCTCTCCCCCCCACAGTTAGAATCACTCCCTAGGACACACTTAACCCCTATAGTGCCACCTAGTGGTTAACCCCTTCACTACCAGTCACATTTACACAGTAATCGGTGCATTTTTAATTGCACTGATCCCTGTATAAATGTGAATGGTCCCAAAATCACGCCAAAAGTGTCCGATCTGTCCGCCATAATGTCACAGTCATGATAAAAATCACTGGTCACCGCCATTACTAGTAAAAAAAAATGATTAATAAAAATGCCATAAAACTATCCCCTATTTTGTAGACGCTATAACTTTTGCACAAACCAATCAATAAACGCTTATTGCGATTTTTTTACCAAAAATATGTAGAAGAATACGTATCGGCCTAAACTGAGGGAAAAAATGTTTTTTTATATATTTTTTGGGGATATTTATTATAGCAAAAAATAAAAAATAATGAGTTTTTTTCAAAATTGTCACAATTTTTTTGTTTATAGCGCAAAAAATAAAAACCGCAGAGGTGATCAAATACCACCAAAAGAAAGCTCTATTTGTGGGGAAAAAAAGACGTCAATTTTGTTTGGGAGCCACGACCGCACAATTGTCAGTTAAAGCGACGCAGTGCTGAATCGCAAAAAGTGCTCTGGTCTTTGGGCAGCCAAATGGTCCGGGGCTTAAGTGGTTAACCTTGATACCCACTGGAGGAACCCAGAGGTAGGTACATGTATATTTGTATGCACTTACGCACATTATAATTTTATGAGATTGCACTAGATTGCACGTATATTTATGGTAATTAATTAATGTTATTCACTAGAGACATCTAGTGGTCGTTAATGATATTGCACCAAATTGTAATTTTTATTGATATATGTTTTCACATATTAGTAGGGTGCACAGTTTATCATAATTTTCACATATTAAAGGTATCACCCTTTCAACGAGCCCCTATAAATAAATCAGATTAAAATTAACTTTTGCGCAGGTAAGGGAATTATATACAATTTTCCCCTTTAGCTCTATTAATGGCTGTGAGTGGAGTTATTTTGAGGGGGCAGCAAATTTACACTGTTATACAAGCTGTACACTCACTACTTTACATTGTAGCAAAGTGTAATTTCTTGTCACATGAAAGGATAGAATAAAATATTTACAAAAAGGGTGTACTCCCTTTTGTGATATACTGAATATATATATATATATATAATATATATATATATATATATATATATATATATATATATATATATATATATATATATATATATATACACATACAGTGGGGACGGAAAGTATTCAGACCCCATTAAATTGTTCACTCTTTGTTATATTGCAGCCATTTGCTAAAATCATTTAGGTTCATTGTTTTTCCTCATTAATGTACACACAGTACCCCATATTGACAGAAAAACACAGAATTGTCGACATTTTTGCAGATTTATTAAAAAAGAAAAACTGAAAAATCACATGGTTCTAAGTATTCAGACCCTTTGCTGTGACACTCATATATTTAACTCAGGTGCTGTCCATTTCTTCTGATCATCCTTGAGATGGTTCTACACCTTCATTTGAGTCCAGCTGTGTTTGATTATACTGATTGGACTTGATTAGGAAAGCCACACACCTGTCTATAAAAGGCCTTACAGCGCACAGTGCATGTCAGAGCAAATCAGAATCATGAGGTCAAAGGAACTGCCTAAAGAGCTCAGAGACAGAATTGTGGCAAGGCACAGATCTGGCCAAGGTTACAAAAAAATTCTGCTGCACTTAAGGTTCCTAAGAGGCCTCCATAATCCTTAAATGGAAGACATTTGGGACAACCAGAACCCTTCCTAGAGCTGGCCGTTCAACCAAACTGAGCTATCTGGGGAGAAGAGCCTTGATGAGAGAGGTAAAGAAGAACCCAAAGATCACTGTGGCTGAGCTCCAGAGATGTAGTCGGGAGATTGGAGAAAGTTGTAGAAAGTCAACCATCACTGCAGCCCTCCACCAGTCGGGGCTTTATGGCAGAGTGGCCTGATGGAAGCCTCTGATCAGTGCAAGACACATGAAAGCCTGCATGGAGTTTGCTAAAAAAAACACCTGAAGGACTCCAAGATGGTGAGAAATAGGATTCTCTGGTCTGATGAGACCAAGATAGAACTTTTTGGCCTTAATTTGAAGCGGTATGTGTGGAGAAAACCAGGCACTGCTCATAACCTGTCCAATACAGTACCAACAGTGAAGCATGGTGGTGGCAGAATCATGCTGTGGGGGTGTTTTTCAGCTGCAGGGAGAGGACGACTGGTTGCAATCGAGGGAAAGATGAATGCGGCCAAGCACAGGCATATCCTGGATGAAAACCTTCTCCAGAGTGCTCAGGACCTCAGACTGGGCCAAAGGTTTACCTTCCAACAAGACAATGACCCTAAGCACACAGCTAAAATAATGAAGGAGTGGCTTCACAACAACTCCGTGACTGTTCTTGAATGGCCCAGCCAGAGCCCTGACTTAAACCCAATTGAGCATCTCTGGAGAGACCTAAAAATGGCTGTCCACCAACATTTACCATCCAACCTGACATAACTGGAAAGGATCTGCAAGGAGGAATGGCAGAGGATCCCCAAATCCAGGTGTGAAAAACTTGTTGCATCTTTCCCAAAAAGACTCATGGCTGTATTAGATCAAAAGGGTGCTTCTACTAAATACTGAGCAAAGGGTCTGAATACTTAGGCCATGTGATATTTCAGTTTTTCTTTTTTAATAAATCTTTCTGTCAATATGGGGTGCTGTGTGTACATTAATGAGGAAAAAAAATGAACTTTGATGATGATGATGATGATTTTAGCAAATGGCTGCAATATAACAAAGAGTGAAAAAATTAAGGTGGTCTGAATACTTTCCGTCCCCACTGTATATATTCTGCATTTAGTGAAGACTATATATACAGTACAGTATATAATACACTTCAGGCGGTATACACAGTATATTATATAGTGTGTACAGTTTGAAAAAAGAACAATAAGTCTATGGGGGTACCTCATCCTTATTCAACTTTGCATAGATAGAGAACCAACATGATGGATTATTGCGGTACCAGAGAGGGATTTTACACACAAGTTAATAAAGAATACATATATTGTAACAAAATTTACACATAGAAAACACACATGATAAAAAACATCCAATTAATTGTAAGGTTCAATACAATAGTTACAAAAGATATCACAGAGATGGTTGACGCGTTTCACTTAATAGCTTCTTCAGAACCGATTACTCAATGATTTGCAAAAACAGAACCTCATATTAAGAACCTGGAGGAGAAACACGTGACACTGAGGATAGTTTCATGTCAAACGGGTATGGAGTACACATCTCATGCAAGAAAATATAATAATCAAAATGTCCTCAGAAAAAAAGAGAAAAAAAAAGAACTATATTTAATTTAGCATTCAGACTTACACAAGATAGCTTCACCTACTCCACCTAAAAAAGGAGAATCGATATGCCCATGTCAAAAAAGGCGGAAAGTCGGATGAGTCCCTTATACTAACCTCTTCTATTTAATATATAATGGCTCAATATCATTAGCTGGCAGGATTCCAACCCCAAGAGGATAAGATATATAGGACCCATAAAAAAATCCACAAAATAACTCATATTAGAAAACTGAGAATATCCCCAAACACAAAAAAAAAAAAAAGGAACTGATAAGAAATATGCAAAGAATTACAAGTGATATCGATATTTGCCTTGTTCCTTATATGTTTTTTTCCTAGCTAAAATGGCGCTGACTTATTGTTTATGCAATCTGCTTAGTTCCGACCAACACCTACAACAATATTTAAAGAACTAGCAAAAGTTTACCATATTAGGGCATATTGTGTAAAGGACACTGTTTTTGACAATAAAGCTGACGATTAGGGATGAGCTTCGTGTTCGAGTCAAACCCATGTTCGACTCGAACATCGGCTGTTCGCCCGTTCGCCGAATTGCGAACGATATGGGCCGTTCGCGCCAAATTCGTGTGGCGCGTCACGGCCCATAATTCACTGCGGCATCGCAGTGCATTGCTTGCTGATGATTGGCCAAGCATGCACTATGACCCGCATGCTTGGCCAATCACAGCGCCGCCTGAACAGAGAGCCGTAATTGGCCAAAGCCAAGGAGGCTTTGGCCAATTATGGCTCAGGGGATTTAGTACACGCCCCACACTATATAAGGCCGCCTGCACGGCGGCCCTGTGTAGTGTGTGTTCCGGCGTTGAAAGACATAGACAGAGAGACAGTGTCATTTGATTTGAGTTAGATAGATTAGGCAGAACAGTCAGTCAGTTAGCTGCACTTACAGTGTATTGTGTATATATATGCATCCCAGGTGTTGCATATATATATATACACTGTATTCAGTTTAGCTAGATCCGTTCCTGTTATCTTCTAGACTATTTACATTTAGTGCAGTGCGTCCTGCTCACAGTGTTCAGCTAGATCCGTTCCTGTTATCTTCTAGACTATTTACATTTAGTGCAGTGCGTCCTGCTCACAGTGTTCAGCTAGATCCATTCCTGTTAAATTCTAGACTATTTACATTTAGTGCAGTGCGTCCTGCTCACAGTGTTAAGCTAGATCCGTTCCTGTTATCTTCTAGACTATTTACATTTAGTGCAGTGCGTCCTGCTCACAGTGTTCAGCTAGATCCGTTCCTGTTATCTTCTAGACTATTTACATTTAGTGCAGTGCGTCCTGCTCACAGTGTTCAGCTAGATCCGTTCCTGTTATCTTCCTACTGACAGGCAGGCTTGTCTTGTTACAGTATTAACAGCTACCTAAAGAAAATTACTGGTGTTCTTTTGATCCTATTAGTACCACGGTCAGGCAGCTAGACTATTTACATTTAGTACAGTGCGTCCTGCTCACAGTGTTCAGCTAGATCCGTTCCTGTTATCTTCTAGACTATTTACATTTAGTGCAGTGCGTCCTGCTCACAGTGTTCACCTAGATCCGTTCCTGTTATCTTCCTACTGACAGGCAGGCTTGTCTTGTTACAGTATTAACAGCTACCTAAAGAAAATTACTGGTGTTCTTTTGATCCTATTAGTACCACGGTCAGGCAGCTAGACTATTTACATTTAGTACAGTGCGTCCTGCTCACAGTGTTCAGCTAAACCTACAAGTTAGTGGGGTGCGTCCACCTCACAGTGTTCAGCTAAAGTGTTAGGTACCTGGTAGGAGAGCCTGACTGTAGGAGAAGACCTCTCATACAACGCTGGTTCAGGAGCCACTGGAATGGGGACAGTGGTCTCCTGAGCACAGTGGGGTAGGAGTGCCTGTTGGAGTATAGTCTCTGATGTAGAAGTAGAGATCCCTCCTGGGATGGCAGGACTGCAGGTGAGAGAAGACTGGAACAGCAGCAGCTGACACACTGGACTGCAGGTGAGAGGAGACTGGAACAGCAGCAGGCTGACACACTGGACTGCAGGTGAGAGGAGACTGGAACAGCAGCAGCTGACACACTGGACGTGAGAGAACCACTAGGCTGAAGCTGAAGGTGCAACAGCAAGTAGGTTGGCAGGCACAAGCAGAGTCAAACAGTCCGGGTCGGCAGGTAACTGGCACAGATAATCACAGCAGGCAAGGCAGAGTCGGTGAGCAGGCAGAAGTCGGCAACGGTAGCAGATTCAAACAGTAGAGAGGTCAGGCAAGCCGGGTCGGGACAGGAGCAGGTCGGATGGTCAAACAAGCCGGGTCAATCAGGTAGCAAGCAATCAGGATACAGGTTTCAAGCAGAGTCACAGAGCTGAGACGAAGCAGCAATGTTCCCATGGAACAGGGGAACTTTTATATGCTAATTGGCGCCAAACCGGCGCTAACGCGAACGCGCGCGCGCCCGTGCGCACGCACACGCGCCGTGCACCCGCGCGCGCCCGAGCGCCGCGCAGATGCACGGCAACAGTGGCAGCTTGGCGCTGTGTCTGAACAGGGGCGCGCCGGCGCCTAGGCGCATGCAAGCGCCCTGATCTGGTGCTGGTGGATCCCTGACATTGCCCCCCCCCCAAGGGGCAGCCTCCGGATGCCCAACAACCTCTTCTTCTCAGGGTGAGTAGAGAAATAGGCGCGTACTAAACGCCTAGCATGCACATTACTGTCCGGTTCCCACGAGTTACTTTCTGGGCCGTAGCCTTTCCACTTGATTAAGAATTGGTTTTGCCCTTGCCTTCTTCTACAATCAAGGATAGCCTCAACCTCAAATTCCTCGCTGCCATTAACTACCACAGGTTCAGGAGGTCTTGTCCCTCTAGCAGGAAAGGGATCAGGTACAGCAGGTTAGAGCAGAGATACATGGAAAACTGGATGAATTTTCAATGAATCAGGTAAAGTCAGTTCATAAGACACTTCATTGATCTTCCTTCTAACTGGAAAGGGTCCCATGAATCTGGGTGCCAACTTCTTAGAAGGACATGCTAATTTGATATTAATGGTAGAAAGCCATACCTGATCGCCAATTTGTAAGTTCAGCTCCCCCCTTCTTTTCCGGTCGAAGATTTTCTTACCATCTGCCTGGGCCTTGGACACTGTTTCCTGCAACAACTGGCTGTTGTGACTGAGGAACTCCACTGTATTTTGTACTGCTGGGACCGAAGACTCTGAAAGGAAATCAGGTAAAAAGGTTAGGTGAAAGCCATAATTAACGAAGAAGGGAGATTGACCGGTGGCAGAATGTTTGGCATTATTGTAAGCAAATTCCGCTAAGGGTAGTAGGGATACCCAATCATCTTGTGTGAATGATGTGAAACATCTGATGTATTGTTCCAAGGTCTGATTAGTCCTCTCTGTCTGACCGTTTGTTTGAGGGTGATAGGCCGAGGACAAGGCTAATTCAATTTTTAGGGTTTCACACAGGGATCTCCAGAAACGTGAGGTGAATTGAACCCCTCTATCCGAAACTATGTTTACAGGTACTTGATGAAGTCTGATGATCTCCTTGACAAATATGCCAGCAGTTTCGGTGGCAGACGGGGTTCCCCTTAAAGGTAGGAAATGAGCCATTTTGGTTAGACGGTCCACTACTACAAAGATGGCTGAGCACCCTTCAGAACATGGAAGCTCCACAATAAAATCCATAGAAATCATTTTCCATGGTCTGTCGGGTACAGGCAATGGTTTCAATAGGCCCCAAGCTCGATTTCTGGATGACTTATTCTGAATGCAGATGGGACAGGAACTGACATACTTTTCACAAAAGTCTTTCAGATTGGGCCACCAGAATGTACGCTGTACTAGTTCCAGGGTTTTGCGAACTCCAAAGTGACCTGCCAATGGATGATCGTGGAGCAGTGTCAAGACCTTGACCCGAACATTTTCAGGAACGAAAATTTGGCTTCCCTTCCAGAACAGACCATCTCTACTTACTAAAGAAATCCCAGTAGGCCTGGCTGACTCAGAGGATACTTCTTTAATCAGGGAAAGTAAGTCTGTTTGTAGCAGTAAAAAATTGTTTGCGGGTAAGATGGTGTCAGGAGTAGATAAGTCCTTAGGATTGTCGTGCATGCGTGACAATGCATCCGGTTTAATATTTTTTGAGCCTGGCCGGTAAGTGATATGGAAGGAAAAACGTGAGAAAAACAGAGCCCAGCGGGCTTGTCGAGGCTTCAGCCGTTTGGCAGATCGTAAGTATTCCAGGTTTTTATGGTCAGTATAAATTAGTACTGGATGCATAGCCCCCTTCAACAGGTACCTCCACTCTTCCAGTGCAGTTTTAATGGCGAGAAGCTCTCGGTCACCAACGTCATAATTCTTCTCCGCAGGGGAGAGTTTACGGGAGAAGAATCCCACAGGGTGCATTACCTCTTTGTTGCCTTTGCGTTGTGACAGAATCGCACCTACCGCAATCTCAGAGGCGTCAACCTCTAAAATAAACGGTAGAGAAGGTTCGCGGTGACTGAGGATAGGTGCTGAAGTAAATAATCTTTTGAGATTTTCGAAGGCATCTTGGGCAAGTTGGTTCCAGGAAAAACGGATATTCTGTTTGGTTAACTGCGTGATGGGAGCAATTATGGCTGAAAATCCTCTGATGAACTTCCTGTAGAAGTTTGCAAACCCCACGAACCGCTGAACTCCCTTCTTGTCTAAGGGTACCGGCCAGTCCAAAATAGCGGAAATCTTTTGTGGATCCGTCTTGATGCCTGTTGCTGAGATTATTAACCCCAGAAATTGAATGCTCTGTTGTTCGAACTCACATTTCTCTGCTTTCGCATACAGGCTGTGTAAGCGGAGACGGCCCAATACTCTGCGGACATGTTCCTGATGCAATTCACGGGATTCTGAAAAAATCAAGATATCGTCCAAGTATGCGATTACAAACACATCTAGAAAGTCCCTGAGGACATCGTTAATCAGGTGTTGAAAGGTTGCGGGGGCGTTGCAGAGTCCAAAGGGCATGACCAGGTATTCATAATGCCCGAATTGAGTTCGGAATGCTGTTTTCCATTCATGCCCAGCCCGGATACGGATCAGATTATATGCCCCTCTCAGGTCAAGTTTAGTGAAAATAACGGCAGTCCTTAATTTTTGAAAGAGTTCAGGTATCAAGGGTAGAGGATACCGATTTTTAACCGTGATCTTGTTTAATTCACGATAGTCTATACATGGACGGAGAGACTTGTCCTTCTTGGTGCCGAAAAATATTCCGGCACCAGCTGGAGAGGTAGAGTGGCGTATAAAACCCTTGGCCAGGTTCTCATCTATATATGTCTTTAGTACCTCCTGTTCTTTCTCTGATAATGGAAAAATGCGTCCGAATGGTATTTCGGATCCCGGCAGTAATTCAATGGGGCAATCGTAGGGACGATGAGGTGGAAGAGAGTCTGCCCCCTTTTTGCTGAAAATATCAATGAATTCATGATACTGTCTAGGTATGACTTGATAAAGCTTCTGGTTGGTGTCTAAACAAAGTAGGGTGGATGGAGAATCCGAATCTTTCTTAGAACAGTGTTCATGACAGTAAGAAGATGAGAATTTCACCTCTCCAGATGTCCAATGAATGTATGGATTGTGGGCCTGCAGCCAGGGAATACCCGGGATGATGGGAAACATGGGAGAGGAGATGACATCAAGAACCAGCAGTTCCTTGTGTTGGGAGGAAGTAGAAGCAGGCAGAGGCAGGGTTTCCTGGGTTACTTGTCCCGATCTGATGCGGGATCCATCAGCTAGAAATACAGCAAGTCCATGGGTCTTGGTTCGTAATGGAATGTTATGCTGGCTGGCAAAGTTTGAATCAATAAAGCAACTGCATGCTCCAGAATCAATGATGGCGTTGACCGTTATTGTCCCTTCTTGCAGCTGTAAAGACAGAGGAATGGCAATGTGGGTAGAGTTCGCAGACAGAGCAGAGAGACTGGTAAACACGACAGACGGGCACTTACTTATCTTGACAGGACAGTTCAGTACATAGTGTCCAGTCCCACCGCAGTAGAGGCACAGATTGAGTTGTCGACGTCGGGCCCGTTCTTCAGGCGATAAGGCAGGTCGCATCAGGCCCAATTGCATCGGTTCCCCAGGGTCAGATAAGACATTAGCTGGATTTGAACTGGATGGGGGTACATAGCGTGTTGCTGGAAGTGGTGCTCTGGTTGTCATCCAAATCGGGCGGGATTGAAGAGCAGATCGTTCAGATCGACGTTCCCGGATACGCCGGTCGATTTGAATAGTCAAGTTAATCAAGGCCTCAAGAGTATTTGGTACACCCACTCGGGCAAGTTCGTCTTTTAATCCCTCAGATAGGCCCAAGCGGAACTGGTGACGCAGGGCCGCATCATTCCACTGAGTGTCCGCACTCCAACGTCTAAAGTCCATGATATAGTCCTCCGCAGGTCTGCGGCCTTGCTGGAGTGTGAACAGAGCGGATTCAGCTGTAGCAGTCTGTTGGGGGTCTTCATATATCTGTGCCATGGCCTCGAAGAAGGAAGATAAAGACTGGGTCAGTGCTGAGTCCCCCTCAAGTAGACGATGAGCCCAGGTCTGCGGTTCCCCTTGTAGGAGGGAGATCACGAATCCCACCTTGGTGGCCTCCAATGAGAAAGTTCGGGGCTGTAAAGCGAAGAAGAGCTTGCAGGCGTTGCGAAAGGCCCGGAACTTGGCCCGGTCTCCAGAGAATCTGTCAGGAGTGGGAACCTTTGGTTCAGGTGGGAGCATTACTACAGAAGGACCAGGAACCGTCTGTACCGGGGTTGCGGCTGAGGAGGAGGCCTGGGGGTTAGGCCCTGCAAGGTTCTGAACTTGTCCCTCCAATCTGTTGTAGTTATCCTGGAGGGATTGTACGGCTTGGGTGAGGGCCGCAAGGTGGGTGCATATTTCTTTTAACGGAGAGGAATCTCCTGCAGGCTCAGTCATGGCTGCTTCGTACTGTTAGGTACCTGGTAGGAGAGCCTGACTGTAGGAGAAGACCTCTCATACAACGCTGGTTCAGGAGCCACTGGAATGGGGACAGTGGTCTCCTGAGCACAGTGGGGTAGGAGTGCCTGTTGGAGTATAGTCTCTGATGTAGAAGTAGAGATCCTTCCTGGGATGGCCGGACTGCAGGTGAGAGAAGACTGGAACTGAAGCAGGCTGACACACTGGACTGCAGGTGAGAGGAGACTGGAACAGCAGCAGCTGACACACTGGACTGCAGGTGAGAGGAGACTGGAACAGCAGCAGGCTGACACACTGGACTGCAGGTGAGAGGAGACTGGAACAGCAGCAGCTGACACACTGGACGTGAGAGACCCACTAGGCTGAAGCTGAAGGTGCAACAGCAAGTAGGTTGGCAGGCACAAGCAGAGTCAAACAGTCCGGGTCGGCAGGTAACTGGCACAGATAATCACAGCAGGCAAGGCAGAGTCGGTGAGCAGGCAGAAGTCGGCAACGGTAGCAGATTCAAACAGTAGAGAGGTCAGGCAAGCCGGGTCGGGACAGGAGCAGGTCGGATGGTCAAACAAGCCGGGTCAATCAGGTAGCAAGCAATCAGGATACAGGTTTCAAGCAGAGTCACAGAGCTGAGACGAAGCAGCAATGTTCCCATGGAACAGGGGAACTTTTATATGCTAATTGGCGCCAAACCGGCGCTAACGCGAACGCGCGCGCGCCCGTGCGCGCGCACGCACCCGCGCCGTGCACCCGGGCGCGCCCGAGCGCCGCGCTGATGCACGGCAACAGTGGCAGCTTGGCGCTGTGTCTGAACAGGGGCGCGCCGGCGCCTAGGCGCATGCAAGCGCCCTGATCTGGTGCTGGTGGATCCCTGACATAAAGCTACCTGTAGAAGGTTGGTGGTGTTCTCATACTACAGGCAAGCAGTTGATTTTGCTAGCTGCAGTATCAGTACATATATATATATTAGGGCTGCAACTAACGATTATTTTCATAATCGATTAGTTGGGCGATTATTGTTTCGATTAATCGATTCATCGGTTAATAACCTTAAAAAAAAAAAGTGTGGCGTATAATTTAGTTAATATATAAAGTTTTAAAAAAAGGCAATTTATTCTTAAATATCTCTATGCAGTGGTAAATATAAATAACCAACTATATGGTTAGGGAGCAAAATATCTAATCCACACTGAGAATAACAGACAGAAGAGATATATACTGTATATACTATTAGAGGAGATATATACCGTATATACTATTAGAGGAGATATACTGTATATACTATTAGAGGAGCTATACTGTATATACTATTAGAGGAGATATACTGTATAAACTGTTAAAGAGATATACTGTACATACTATTAAAGGGTGAATCTGATAAATATTATCAGACTCAGAGATCAAATGCCTTCCTTCAAAAAAAAAAAAAATTCATTTTAAGAACGTTCGTTCGATTTTCTAATCATTAGTGGGGTCAAGTCGACGTTCGTTTTCAACCACAGTGACGGGAAAATTTGGAAATAGAAAACTTCTTGGTCAAAGGAATTTTCAGACAGTGTATGTGGTTTGCGTTCAGAAATTACATTCGTTTTAAAAACAGAATGTTAAAAACAAGTGAAAATTTCAAACAACATTCTTTCATTCAGCGAATGTACAAAGATTTTTCGTCTGAATATTCTCGTCTGAAAATTGATTCGTGTGGCCAGAATAAGGCTCGGTACACACCTATGCAGTTTGCTTTTGATCTGCACCAAAGCACCAAAAAACACATAGATGTGAACCAGGTCTAAGATGTTCAGTAACATAATGGGGTTAAAAAAAAACTAAAATGAGCCCTTTATAGTACAAAAAAAAAAAAGCATATAATCACTACTGTAAGGGGTTCATTTTTTTACTGTAGAACTGTGAAAGTAACATCTACAGTAGCAATTATTTGCTCTTTTTGTACTATAAAGGGCTCGTTTTAGTTTTTTCCAACCCCATTATGTTAGTGGCCGATTAATCGATTATGAAAATAGTAATCGATTATATTCATAATCGATTAGTTGTCGATTAATCGATTAGTTGTTTCAGCCCTAATATATATATAGATATATATATCCCAGCTTAGTGCAGCTACAGGCCATTAGTATGTCTGGAAGGCCAAGAAGGAAAGGCAGACAGTCACAAGCCAATAAGAGAGGGCAAGCAGGCTCTGTGTCTAGTGCTGGTCGTGGAGACGGTGCATCCTCATCAGCACGTGGCCATGGGACACGCTTGGCCTTTTTTTCGGCAGCTGGCCGTGTTGAGCCGCAACATGCGGAAGACTTGGTCGAGTGGATGACCAAGCCGTCCTCATCCTCCTCATCCTCTCTCACCCATGCCCAGGGTGCTTTGTCTGGCAAAGCAGCGGCCTCTTCCCTCGGCTCAATGTCATCAGTGACTCCTTCCCTAGCTCCACCATGTCCTCCTGAGGATTCCCTCGAACTGTTTGACCACAGTGTTGGGTACATGCTCCAGGAGGATGCCCAGCATTTGGAAGGCTCTGATGATGATACTGAGCTCGATGAAGGCAGTAACATGAGCACGGACAGAGGGGGTGCCCAAGAAGGACAGCAATCTGGCAGTCATGCTCCCCCTGCTGCAGCATACTGCCAGGTTTGCTCCAGTGATGAGGAGGGAGGGGATGATGAGGTCACTGACTCAACGTGGGTGCCTGATAGGAGAGAGGAGGAGGAGGAGGAGGCGGCACATCACCAACGAGGCAGGATGCCCTCCAGGGGCCAGCCTAAGGGCAGCACATTGACTGCATCTCACCCCAAAGCTCCACATGTGCAGGGCGCTGCAGTCTCTGCGCGTTATTCAAAAAGTTCTTTGGTGTGGACCTTTTTTGAGACGAGTGCATCAGATTGCACCGCTGCTATTTGCAACATATGTCTCAAGCGTATCTCACGTGGCCAAAACATCTCCCGCTTGGGTACCACATGCTTGACCAGACATATGTTGACCTGCCATGCAGTTCGTTGGCAAGCGTGTCTAAAAGACCCACACCAAAGAACAAAGAGGATCTCTCCTTGCTCCTCATCAGCTGAGATTTCCAACCCCACTAGACCTCCAGTCCTCTCTGAGACCTGCACTGAGAGGAATGAAGGTGTAGAATTAGGTGTGTCACAGCCAAGTACTTGTGGGCAATCTGCTTTTAGTACACCGACGTCAGATTGTACCAGGCAAATTTCCCTGCCCCAGCTGCTGCACCGCCGAAAGAAGTTTGCTCCCAGCCATCCACATGCCCAGCGGTTGAATGCTAGCTTGGCAAAATTGCTAGTACTTCAACTGCTGCCTTTTCAGTTGGTAGACTCTGCCCCCTTCCGTGAGTTTGTGGAATGTGCGGTTCCTCAGTGGCAGTTACCCAAACGCCACTTTTTCTCACGGAAGGCGATTCCGGCTCTCTACCGGCATGTGGAAGGCAATGTCCATGCCTCGCTGGACAGGGCGGTCAGCGGTAAGGTGCATATTACCGCTGACTCATGGTCCAGCAGGCATGGACAGGGACGTTGCCTAAGTTTCACCGCGCATTGGGTGACTCTGCTGGCAGCTGGGAAGGATGCAGGACAAGGTGCAGTAGTGTTGGAGGTTGTTCCGCCACCACGCCTCCAAAATGCTAATGATTGTGACACACCTCTCTCCTCCACCCCCTCCTCTTCTTCTTCCTCCTTGGCCTCTTCCTCGGAACCAGCGGTGCTCCGTAGTCATTCAAGGGGCTACGCAAGTACGCAGGCCAAAAGATGCCATGCGGTGCTTGAGCTGGTGTGCTTGGGGGACAGGAGCCACACTGGGGCAGAGGTTCTGTCAGCTCTGCAGGGGCAGGTTCAGAGGTGGTTGACGCCACGCCAACTTAAGGCAGGAATGGTGGTTTGCGACAATGGCACCAACCTCCTCTCTGCCCTCCGACAGGGACAAATGACCCATGTGCCCTGTTTGGCTCACGTCCTTAACTTGGTGGTGCAGCGGTTCTTGGGCAGGTACCCGGGCTTACAGGATGTCCTGAGGCAGGCCAGGAAAGTCTGTGTGCATTTCCGCCGGTCATATAATGCCAGTGCTCGGCTGACGGACCTCCAAAAGGAGTTTAACCTGCCCAAGAACTGCCTAATCTGTGACATGCCCACCAGGTGGAACTCAACGTTGGCCATGCTGCAGCGGCTGCGCACGCAGCAGAGGGCCATCAATGAGTACCTGTGCGACTATGGCACCAGGACAGGGTCAGGGGAGCTTGGTTTTTTTTCCCCACGCCAGTGGGCCATGATCAGGGATGCATGCACTGTCCTGTCACCATTCGAGGAGGCCACGAGGATGGTGAGCAGTGACAATGCATGCATCAGTGACACTGTCCCCCTTGTCCACCTGTTGAAGCACACGCTGCGTGGAATAATGGACAGGGCACTTGAGGCAGAACAGAGGCAGGAAGAGGAGGACTTCCTTAGCTCTCAAGGCCCCCTTTATCCAGACAGTGTTCCTGCGTGCCCACCGATCACACAGGAAGAGGACGAGGAGGAGGAGGAGGAGGAAGATTGTGTCAGTATGGAGGTGGAGCCTGGCACTCAGCATCAGCAGCAGTCTTTAAGGGATCAGTCCCAAGAAACACATGGACTTGTACGTGGCTGGGAGGAGGTGGCTGCGGACGTTGTCGTCCTTAGTGACCCAGAGGACTCCGGACCGAATGCCTCAGCAAACCTACGCTGCATGGCCTCCCTGATCCTGCAAAGCCTGCGTAAGGATCCTCGTATTCGTGGTATCAAGGAGAAGGACCAATACTGGCTGGTAACCCTCCTTGATCCACGTTACAAGGGTAAGGTTGCGGACCTTATCTTGCCATCGCAGAGGGAGCAGAGGATGAAACATCTTCGGGAGGCCTTGCAGAAAGGTCTGTGCAACGCGTTCCCAGAGACTGGGAGGTTACAAACGCCTGTTTCTGGACAACGTGTTGCTGAGGCTTCGGTCAGTCAAAGTGGAGAAGGTGGCCGTCTGACCGATGCGTTCAGACAATTTTTTGGTCCGCAGCCCCAAGGTATGATCGGTTCCAGCAACCATCGCCAGCGTCTGTTTTACATGGTGCAGGAATACCTAGGGGCAAGATCAGACTTGGACACCTTTCCCACCGAAAATCCTCTGGGTTACTGGGTCTTGAGGATGGATCACTGGCCAGAGCTTGCACAGTATGCAATTGAGCTACTGGCCTGTCCTGCATCCAGCGTTCTTTCGGAACCCACATTCAGTGCTGCTGGAGGCGTGGTAACCGATCACAGGGTGCGTCTGTCCACCGACTCGGTCGATCGACTGACCTTCATAAAAATAAATCAGTCTTGGATCACCACCAGCTACCAAGCACCTGATGCTGATGTAACCGAATAATTTTTTTTGAAATCTCAGATCCCTTCAAAGATTGCCTATGCTGATGCTGAGTGACTATCCCTGAGTAATTATCCTCTTCCTCCTCAATCATCACGCTGATAGCTTGTAAGAACATTTTTGGTTCTGGGCGCCACCACCAGTGCCTAAGGCACAATTGTTCAGCCCCTGTTTAACAGGGGCGTGTAATTACAATTTTTGATGTAATACTTTGCAGCAGGGCTCGTTCCTGCATTCCAACTAGAGTGTCTGTGAGGGGTTGCAGTGTTGTGGCACCAGCACCAGTGCCTAAGGCCCAATTTTTCTGCCCCTGTCTAACAGGGGCGTGTAATTACAATTTTTGATGCAATACTTTGCAGCAGGGCTCGTTCCTGCGTTCCAACTAGAGTGTCTGTGAGGGGTTGCAGTGTTGTGGCACCAGCACCAGTGCCTAAGGCCCAATTTTTCTGCCCCTGTCTAACAGGGGCGTGTAATTACAATTTTTGATGCAATACTTTGCAGCAGGGCTCGTTCCTGCGTTCCAACTAGAGTGTCTGTGAGGGGTTGCCGGGTTGTGGCACCAGCACCAGTGCCTAAGGCCCAATTTTTCTGCCCCTGTCTAATAGGGGCATGTAATTACAATTTTTGATGCAATACTTTGCAGCAGGGCTCGTTCCTGCGTTCCAACTAGAGTGTCTGTGAGGGGTTGCAGTGTTGTGGCACCAGCACCAGTGCCTAAGGCCCAATTTTTCTGCCCCTGTCTAACAGGGGCGTGTAATTAAAATTTTTGATGCAATACTTTGCAGCAGGGCTCGTTCCTGCGTTCCAACTAGAGTGTCTGTGAGGGGTTGCAGTGTTGTGGCACCAGCACCAGTGCCTAAGGCCTAATTTTTCAGCTCCTGTTCAACAGGGGCATGTAATTACAATTCTTGATCTAATATTTCACAGCAGGGCCCTGTGAGGGCTTACAGTGTTGTGGCCACAGCAACACCTAAGGCCCAAATTTCTGCTGAGTATATAGGGCAGGCCCCTACTTTCAAACATCTAACTTACAAACGACTCCTACTTGCAAACGGAAGGAGACAACAGGAAGTGAGATGAAATCTACCCCTAGGAAGGGAAATTCTCTCCTGTAAGAGTTAATATGGGGAAAAAAATTCTCCTTTCCACTGAGGCTTTCCAATCCTTGTTCCACAAAAAAACCCAAATTTTCAAAAAACATTTTTCATTGGGACAAAAAGTGAGGTGAAATCTTCTGAGGAGGAAAGACAGCAAAACAAATGTCACAGGGGTGATAACCCTTCCCTATGTTTTCCAAAAAGCTTAAAAAAGATTTTTTGGCTGGAGCTAAACACGTTAAAAATGTACCCGTTCAAAATTAAATACAGATTCTACTTAACAACAAACCTACAGTCCCTGTCTTGTTTGCACCGCCTGTATACTGCTGTTCAGAGTATATAGGGCCTGGTGGCCCCACACCTTTCCTTATTTTAATTTGGGTGCGGGGTTCCCCTTAATATCCATACAAGACCCAAAGGGCCTGGTAATGGACTGGGGGGTACCCATGCCGTTTGTCTCACCGATTTTCATCCATATTGCCATGACCCGACATGACATTAAACCCGCAAGCAGTTTTAAATGAGATTTTTTCCTTTAAAAATGACATTTGGTGCAGGGACTGTTCTAAACACGGGAAACACGCGTCACTTTACAGGCATACTATAGACACCCCCCCGGTGTTTCTGTCTGTGAAAGGTAAGACAGATTTTTTTCTTTACTCTTCTTTTCTTTTCTCTTCTACTTGAGGTAATTTGGGTTTTTATTAAGTATTCCGGCACTGTAAGTTGATTATAAAAGACCTAAGTGACACAGGGGCCGAAGACAGAGGCACCTGGGGACGTTGCCTATGGTAAATAGACGTAGCCCGCTGTCCGAGACAGATTAAAAAAAATTAAGGTACCGAAAGATGATAGATGATTGATAATTGTTGTGAATAGTGACTACACGTAATATGGATAGATTACAGAGTCACAGTGGCCATTTCAGGTTTTTTTCTAACTGAGTGGTGGTTGGGACAAACAGGAAGTGAATGTACGAGCAGGAATCAATCTAACTTGATCAGAAACACTTCCCCCATAGATAAATTGTTTTTCTCTTTTTCTCTCGAGAGCAATATTTCCTGCACTGTTCCCTTTGCTGCATTTGTTAAATCATGAGACTAACTTTCGCTCTTTAGTCTTCATGTTTAACATTACTGCTAACTTTGTGTGGGGAGTCTTATATTTTTGCTTTACTGTTATCCAAGGGTTGCTAGTCTGGTGGTTTACAGGTTGATAAAAGGCCTGCTTTATGATTTGTCTGGCTGCAAACTTGTGGTTAAAAAAAAAAAAACTGGACTCACTCACTCCTTCCCCCCGCCCCCCCCCCCCCCCCCGTCACGGACACCTAAGTGCACTTCCTCTTTTGTGTGAGTGTGTGTAAAAAAATTCTGATCAGAACGTTAAGAATACTGTTTGTTTTGACCAACTGTACTTTGTAGTAAATAAGGTAAAGGTATAAGTTGTTTTATATATGTGTGTGTGTGTATGTGTATATATATATATATATATATATATATATATATATATATATATATATATACAGTATATATATATATATATATATATATATATATATATATATATATATATATATATATTTATTTCCTGTTTGGAGAGTTTGGACTTTGTTTGCTGTTTTATATAGATTCTGGCAAAGTTTGAGAGTAGAATTACCAGTCTTGTATTCTAAACTCAAGGAAAAAAAAACAGAGACATGGTTTCTCTGTTAAATATTGTGCTAAGTGGGAAAGGAAGTTGGGATTCAATGGTAAACTAACTGTGAAAGGGTGTCAGGAGTTGGTGGATAAGCTTAAATTGTTAGGACCCAATGAAAAAAAAAAAAAAAGAAGAAGTAAAAGATTAGAAATGGCGGAATAAGGAGAACAAAAAAGAGAAATGCCAAGCCCAACTGCCCCTAGTGGACAAAGAGACAGACAAAACGGTCAGCCCCTAACTATGACTCTTTTTATTGGTTTGTAGCAAGAGATATACAAATAAACCGCCCCTGAATCTCTCTTACTCCACTGCGCCAAAGAAAAGTGCAAAGCTATATAAAAGATGTGTAAATGAATACAAAATATGTGTACATACACAGTGTACAGTGAAAAAAAGCTGCCACTTAAATAAATACATAAACTGATCAGAATCCCAAAACTATACCTCTCACACATGTACAGATAGAGATAGCGGCGCTAATATAAAAATTGTGTAAAATAATGGGTCAGAGCAGTATAATGCCTATGACCCTCTACTTATGCATAAAAATATTAATAATAATAGTGTCATGAAAAATATTAATTTTATCATGAAAAGAAATTTCTTTAACACCCAGTGAAAAGTGTCACTATAAATAATAAAATACAAGAAATGAATGATCAAGTTCAACAGTTGTTTTTCAATCTTCTTGTGTGAAAAACCTTCTACTCTTCCACCACATCACCGTCATAGTGAAACCACTCCCTCTGAAGAGCGCACTCACCATATTGTATAGCCTCCCACTCTCGTGTTCGGCAAAACAGCAATTGAACCACACCTGGGTTGCATGTGATGAACCGTGACTGCAATCAAGCCAGCTCCATATGTGAAAAAATGAATAAAGTGCTCCACATAGCGTGATACCATTTTGACAGATTTATTAAAATCACTTCAAACACACTTCAATGGTTACACTCACTTTTAAACTGAAACATAAAAGCCTTTAAAAAGAAATCCACAGCAAGCATAGCAAGCAACAGGATCAGTGATCCAACGGTGCACCGCGGTCACAGCGGACCTGAAGTGTAAACTGGTGTATCTCTCACCCAACCTTCTAAGGCCCAGCCATCCGATCAGTGTAGTCCTCCTCAGACAGCAGCAGGGGCGTAGGGAGGGGGTGGCTAGGGGGGGCTGAAGCCCCGAACGTGACCCCAAAAAGCCCCGAGTCTATGGAATGCTGCATTCCATTGTCAGCCCCGAGCGCCGGCGCCGGGACCGATCTGATTGTGAGTGCGGGCCGAGTGCGGCCGAAAATAGCCGAGTCCCCGAGTGCCATAGCGGCCGAAAGTAGCCGAGTAAGTCCCCGAGTGCCGCAGCTCCGCCTTCTGGAGCGGGACGTGTGACGTGACGTCCATCTTAGCCTGCAGGCTCCAGAAGGCGGGAACGCTACATCCCCGCTTGGGCGGGCGGCTTTCCTCTTCTCCTCTCTGATGGTGACAACAAGTGACTGACTGCCTGCTGTGACCGCACACCACGGCTGAGGTAGGTCAGACACGCAATGTGTGTATAGTGGTCAGTGTATATAGGTCAGTGCCAGTGGTCAGTTTATACAGGTCAGTGTATGCAGGTCAGTGTATATAGGTCAGTGGTCAGTGTATACAGGTCAGTGTATGTAGGTCAGTGTATATAGGTCAGTGTATGCAGGTCAGTGTATGCAGGTCAGTGTATGCAGGTCAGTGTATATAGGTCAGTGGTCAGTGTATGCAGGTCAGTGTATGCAGGTCAGTGTATATAGGTCAGTGTATGCAGGTCAGTGTATATAGGTCAGTGTATGCAGGTCAGTGTATATAGGTCAGTGTATATAGGTCAGTGTATATAGGTCAGTGTATATAGGTCAGTGTATGCAGGTCAGTGTATGCAGGTCAGTGTATGCAGGTCAGTGTATATAGGTCAGTGTATATAGGTCAGTGTATGCAGGTCAGTGTATGCAGGTCAGTGGTCAGTGTATGCAGGTCAGTGGATGCAGGTCAGTGTATGCAGGTCAGTGTATGCAGGTCAGTGGTCAGTGTATGCAGGTCAGTGTATGCAGGTCAGGCAGGTCAGTGTATGTAGGTCAGTGTCAGGCAGGTGTGTTTACTGGTCAGCATAGATAGGCAATGGTAAGTCACACAACCCCACCACGCAGCCCAAAAAAAAGCCGCGCGACACCGTCCCCCCCCCCCCCGGTTTTTGGACTTCGGGCTGAAGCCCCTGGTCCTTTTGCCACCTAGCAACGCCCCTGGACAGCAGCATCTAATGTCAGTGCGATGGAATGCCGTGTAACCATGCCCAAGACATGTTTCGTCGAATAGACTTTTTCAAATGGGATTGGCTACACGGATGGTTCATCAATCCTTATATACTATCTATGATCAGTCATGTGATCATCACCAGTCATGTGATCATCACCAGTCATGTGATCACCACCAGTCATGTGATCACCATCAGTCATGTGATCACCATCAGTCATGTGACCTCCTGCTCTGCACATGCTCACACTTCATGTCCCCCTGACCGTGAAGCACAGGTACAAAGACTGAATGCATTAGTGGATCCCAAACATTTTTACGGTGTGAAGTTAGAATGCTGCGTCCAGCATTACCATATATGACATATCCTAACTTATAATCCACCACTAGTTACAGTGCTAATGTGGAAAAGTAACCAATAAAAAAGAATATTAATAAATTAAAATGAACATTTCAACAGGAGATAATGAATTTGTCTGGTTTAAAATACAAGCTATATAAATTAGTCATGACACTATCATACAGCTGCATAGGACAAACAATGACTAAAACACAATCTGATCCTATTAATAAAAAATATGGATGACTGCAGGCGAGTCTAAAAAAGGGGAATAATAATGATATATCATCAGTGGTCAATGAATAAAACCACCTCAAACATGAAAACATCCCACCAAGTTTTAACTTGTTTCTCCAAAAGATTTTCCAAATTCTTTAGAGATCTCGGGACATCTTCCTCGCCATCAGTAACTATCTGATTAGCGGAGAAGATATCTTCCGGGATTATCCATCTGTTAGACAGACAATGAATGGCATCCAAGGCTGCAGGTGGTAAATAAATAGACAATGGTTTGTAGCAAGAGATATACAAATAAACCGCCCCTGAATCTCTCTTACTCCACTGCGCTAAAGAAAAGTGCAAAGCTATATAAAAGATGTGTAAATGAATACAAAATATGTGTACATACACAGTGTACAGTGAAAAAAAGCTGCCACTTAAATAAATACATAAACTGATCAGAATCCCAAAACTATACCTCTCACACATGTACAGATAGAGATAGCGGCACTAATATAAATTGTGTAAAATAATGGGTCAGAGCAGTATAATGCCTATGACCCTCTACTTATGCATAAAAATATTAATAATAATAGTGTCATGTAAAATATTAATTTTATCATGAAAAGAAATTTCTTTAACACCCAGTGAAAAGTGTCACTATAAATAATAAAATACAAGAAATGAATGATCAAGTTCAACAGTTGTTTTTCAATCTACTTGTGTGAAAAATCTTCTACTCTTCCACCACACCACCGTGATAGTGACACCAATGGTATCACGCTATGTGGAGCACTTTATTCATTTTTTCACATATGGAGCTGGCTTGATTGGAGTCACGGTTCATCACATGCAACCCAGGTGTGGTTCAATTGCTGTTTTGCCGAACACGAGAGTGGGAGGCTATACAATCTGGTGAGTGCGCTCTTCAGAGGGAGTGGTGTCACTATGACGGTGGTGTGGTGGAAGAGTAGAAGATTTTTCACACAAGAAGATTGAAAAACAACTGTTGAACTTGATCATTCATTTCTTGTATTTTATTATTTATAGTGACACTTTTCACTGGGTGTTAAAGAAATTTCTTTTCATGATAAAATTAATATTTTTCATGACACTATTATTATTAATATTTTTATGCATAAGTAGAGGGTCATAGGCATTATACTGCTCTGACCCATTATTTTACACAATTTATATTAGCGCCGCTATCTCTATCTGTACACGTGTGAGAGGTATAGTTTTGGGATTCTGATCAGTTTATGTATTTTTTTTAAGTGGCAGCTTTTTTTCACTGTACACTGTGTATGTACACATATTTTGTATTCATTTACACATCTTTTATATAGCTTTGCACTTTTCTTTGGCGTAGTGGAGTAAGAGAGATTCAGGGGCGGTTTATTTGTATATCTCTTGCTACAAACCATTGTCTATTTATTTACCACCTGCAGCCTTGGATGCCATTCATTGTCTGTCTAACAGATGGATAATCCCGGAAGATATCTTCTCCGCTAATCAGATAGTTACTGATGGCGAGGAAGATGTCCCAGGATCTCTAAAGAATTTGGAAAATCTTTTGGAGAAACAAGTTAAAACTTGGTGGGATGTTTTCATGTTTGAGGTGGTTTTATTCATTGACCACTGATGATATATCATTATTATTCCCCTTTTTTAGACTCGCCTGCAGTCATCCATATTTTTTATTAATAGGATCAGATTGTGTTTCAGTCATTGTTTGTCCTATGCAGCTGTATGATAGTGTCATGACTAATTTATATAGCTTGTGTTTTAAACCAGACAAATTAATTATCTCCTGTTGAAATGTTCATTTTATTTATTAATATTCATTTTTATTGGTTACTTTTCCACATTAGCACTGTAACTAGTGGTGGATTATAAGTTAGGATATGTCATATGTCATATATGGTAATGCTGGACGCAGCATTCTAACTACACACCGTAAAAATGTTTGGGATCCACTAATGCATTCAGTCTTTGTACCTGTGCTTCACAGTCAGGGGGACATGAAGTGTGAGCATGTGCAGAGCAGGAGGTCACATGACTGATGGTGATCACATGACTGATGGTGATCACATGACTGATGGTGATCACATGACTGGTGATGATCACATGACTGGGGATGATCACATGACTGGTGATGATCACATGACTGGTGATGATCACATGACTGATCATAGATAGTATATAAGGATTGATGAACCATCCGTGTAGCCAATCCCATTTGAAAAAGTCTATTCGACTAAACATGTCTTGGGCATGGTTACACGGCATTCCATCGCACTGACATTAGATGCTGCTGTCTGAGGAGGACTACACCGATCGGATGGCTGGGCCTTAGAAGGTTGGGTGAGAGATACACCAGTTTACACTTCAGGTCCGCTGTGACCGCGGTGCACCGTTGGATCACTGATCCTGTTGCTTGCTATGCTTGCTGTGGATTTCTTTTTAAAGGCTTTTATGTTTCAGTTTAAAAGTGAGTGTAACCATTGAAGTGTGTTTGAAGTGATTTTAATAAATCTGTCAAAATGGTATCACACTATGTGGAGCACTTTATTCATTTTTTCACATATGGAGCTGGCTTGATTGAAGTCACGGTTCATCACATGCAACCCAGGTGTGGTTCAATTGTTGTTTTGCCGAACACGAGAGTGGGAGGCTATACAATCTGGTGAGTGCGCTCTTCAGAGGGAGTGGTGTCACTATGACGGTGGTGTGGTGGAAGAGTAGAAGATTTTTCACACAAGAAGATTGAAAAACAACTCTTGAACTTGATCATTCATTTCTTGTATTTTATTATTTATAGTGACACTTTTCACTGGGTGTTAAAGAAATTTCTTTTCATGATAAAATTAATATTTTTCATGACACTATTATTATTATTAATATTTTTATGCATAAGTAGAGGGTCATAGGCATTATACTGCTCTGACCCATTATTTTAAACAATTTATATTAGCGCCGCTATCTCTATCTGTACACGTGTGAGAGGTATAGTTTTGGGATTCTGATCAGTTTATGACTGTTTTTAGACCATGGACTGAGAGTGACATGCAGAAGACTACTGAGCATAAAAAACATCCTAAGTTTGGGGCCCCAGAAATCATTGAAAATATGGAAGGTCTGAGGAACAGTTATAGGCTAAACGGGGTCGAAGTGGAAAGGGCCTTAAGGAGGGTTCTAGGATCAGATTGGGCATCAGTAAAGGGAAATTGGGACCCCTGTGTAGCCACAGTGCCCCCTCAACAAAGAGGGGAACCACTGGCCCTTGATAGCAAAGATTTGACAGATAGATTGACTGCCTCCTATCATCGATGCAATCTTCGATGGGTATAACGAACTGACTGGCAAAAGATTAATATGACTGTAAAGGAAGACAAGGAAAGTGTCAGTGATTATCTAAATAAACTACAAGAAGTTTTTAAAGTGTTCTCTGGGCTCCCTGAAGCTGAGGATGTGAATAGTGCATATCAACAACAGCTAAAGATAGCTTTTGTTAATGGATTAAAACAGGATCATAAGGATCACATTGTTAAAAACATGGTTACTTACTGAACTGCATCAGTTTTAGATGTTTTGCAATATGTTAATCATTCTGAGAAGTATTTGAAAGTGATGGAAAAAACAATGTGAAAGTAAAGGTTTTTGTGCAAGGTGATGAAGGAGATACCCCCTTAAGAAGGAAGCAGAGGAGGGTATAGCCCCTGCAATAGAATGGTACAGGATTTACAAGCTGTTAACCAGGCAGTTATACCAAGGGCATAAGGTAAATAAAACTAAACTCCAGTTGTGGCAACAGCAGGTCAAATACTTAGGGTATGAGATCTCAAAAGAAGGTCGACACCTGGATGAGGAGAGAATTTGAGCCCTCCACCAGGTGCCGAAGCCAGAAACAAATGATGTTTTTTTTGGGCATGACAAATTTTTGTAGAGCTTGGATTTCTGGGTATTCAATACTGACCGCGCCCCGTTGGTCCATACATTTGAGCCCAGCACGACACCTTTACTGTATGACAATACTTTTGACACAACCTCACTTAACAATACAGAGATGTACTACATTAAACCCATCCACACTAATACCACTTCCTACTGATGGTCATAAACATGACTGTACTGCTGCCATTGCTGAAAAGGTACTGCCATGAAGTGATTGGAAAGTACCGTTATCTAACCCTGACATGACACTTTTTGTTGATGGCTCCAGTACGAAAAATCCAGATGGCACAAGTGTAACTGGATATGCAGAAGTGACACATGACAGAACAGGAAATCATAGAGATAGATCATACAGTCCTTACTGATATACAGCAGAATGTATCCCCTGGGGAGAAACAATATCGGAAAACAAAAGGTTGCACAAAAATAGATAACATCTACGCATCACCTGAAGGAAAGCTGGTATTGCCAAAATCCTTATTGAGGTATGCAGCAGTATTGACACATGGAGTAACTCATGTGTCAAACAGGGGGATGACTGAGATGTTAAATAAGGTATGTACAGCTTATGGCTTCACAAACTACTAAAAAAAAAAAAAAAAAAACTTTTTGTTCTCAATGCGTTATATGTGCAAGACACAATGCTCAGGGAGGCATAAGACCACGGAAAGGGAAGTTCCCCACACCGCAATATCCATTCCAACACATTTGCATGGATTTTATTGAATTAGACAAATGTGAAAAGGAAGAAATATTGTTTGGAAATCATTGATGCATTGACCACATGTGTAGAGCTATTCCCCACAGGAAGTGCTGATGCCTTAACAGTATCCAAAGCCTTACTAAAAGATATCATTTCATGATTTGGGATACCAGAGAAGATTTATAGCGATAATGGTCCACATTTTGTAAATCAGACTATAAAACACCTAACAGAAGTGATGGGTATAGAAGTAAAAGAATGACTGTGCATATCACCCTCAGTCAGCAGGGCTTGTAGAAAGACATAATGGGATATTAAAGAGCAAGCTAAAAAAGGCTATTGAAGAGACAGGGAAAAATTGGATGTACTGTCTCCCACTAGCTATTTTAAGCATGCATATCACCCTCACTAAAGAGGGGCTGAGTCCATTTGAAATGATGTATGGTAGACCTTATAAAATACCTTTATTACCAAATGAAAGTCACACAGAGGAAGGGGAGAGAACCCTAGCAGAATACATGTCAAGGTTATTAAAACAGAGACAAATTAACCAAGAGTGTTCCATTCCAGAAGGAGAGCCCACAGGAGAAGACAAAGTACAAATCGGAGACTGGGTGCTCATCAAGGTGATCAGAAATAAGCATTGCCACTCCCCTAAGTGGGACGGGCCATATCAAGTACTCCTTACTACTCCCACTGCAGTAAGAATTGCTGAAAGGACTATCTGGATTCACCAATCCCACTGTAAAAAGGTAAATATAGGCAGAGTAGGGACAGAGAGACTGAAGGAGGGGGAAAGTCCAAATACAAAGGGAGGCAGATAAAAGGTCTGCTTGTTTCAACCTTGGTGAAGAAAAGTCCCTATCTAGGCCCCCTCACTTCAGGTAGGATGGTAGGGATTTTGTTCCTCATGGGAGTATTGGTGACTCTAGGAGAGGCCTCTATACGGGGAGGTAGGAGACACGGGAGGATAGTGGAACCAATCAATTGGGAAGAGACAGGAAGAGCATTGAACCTCACCTTTGTTGAAGGAACCACCAGTACTATACAGGTGGATTTCTGCCAGATGACAGATTGTGGAGATAAGGTAGAAGCAAGTAAACTGACCTGGGCAGATAAATACGTGTGCTACCTGGCTGGAACTACCGGGTGTACTACTTGGGATTCAGGCATGTGGACAACTGCAGCCCAGGATTGGGGATATGAGATCCCAGCAGCAGGAGATTTAAAGAATGGATTAACCATAACTAAAGCGGCCCACTCTCCCTGTACGGAATCCAAGAATTGCAATATATTATTGATTTCCCTGAAGGACCTAAAACTAGAGGATCAGAGGTTATACCGTGTAGGCAGTGGCGGAATTACCGGGGTCGCAACAGTTGCCGTTGCGACGGGGCCCGGCATCCCGCCACTGTGTGGGGGGGCCCAGCGGGGTTGCTCTTCACACGGCTCTGAGCGGAGATCGTGTGTCATATAACAGAAGCACAGAGAGACACCAGCGGCGGCATTTATGTTCTATTTGTCGGTCCTCTCTGGCATGGATGAGAGAGGAGGACACACAGCTGATCTCACGGCTCCCCCTTCTCCCCCCTCCCCTCTCCTCTGTGCTCCGCGGTAAATGTGAGCTCCTTAGCTTCACACTAGACTGCCCGCGGAGCACATAGGAGAGGGGAGGGGGGAGAAGGGGGAGCCGTGAGATCAGCTGTGTGTCCTCCTCTCTCATCTGAGAGGACAGACAAATAGAACATTAATGCCGCCGGAGTCTCTCTGTGCTTCTGTTATATGACACACGATCTCCGCTCAGAGCCGTGCTGTCCGGCACTGATGGGATCTAAAAGCATTCACTGTGATGGGCACTGATAGAAGGCACTGATGGGCACTGGTGAGCACTGATAGAAGGCACTGATGGGCACTGATGGAAGGCACTGATAGAAGGCACTGATGAGCACTGATAGAAGGCACTGATGGGCACTGATGAGCACTGATAGAAAGCACTGATGGACACTGATAGAAGGCACTGATGAGCACTGATAGAAGGCACTGATGGGTACTGATGAGCACTGATAGAAGGCACTGATAGAAGGCACTGATGGGCACTGATAGAAGGCACTGATGGGCACTGATGAGCATTGATAGAAGGCACTGATGAGCACTGATAGAAGGCACTGACTGATGAGCACTAATATAAGGCACTGATGGGCACTGATGAGCACTGATAGAAGGTACTGATGAACACTGATAGAAGGTACTGATGAGCACTGATAGAAGGCACTGATGAGCACTGATAGAAGGAAGGGATAGAAGGCACTGATGAGCACTGATAGAAGGTACTGATGAGCACTGATAGAAGGCACTGATGGGCACTGATAGATGGCACTGATGAGCACTGATAGAAGGCATTGATGGGCACTGATAAAAGGCACTGATGGGCACTGATAAAAGGCACTGATGAGCACTGATAGACGGCACTGATGAGCACTGATAGACGGCACTGATGAGCACTGATAGACGGCACTGATGAGCACTGATAGACGGCACTGATGAGCACTGATAGAAGGCACTGATGAGCACTGATAGAAGGCACTGATGGGCACTGATGGGCACTGATAGAAGGCACTGATGGGCACTGATAGACGGCACTGATGGGCACTGATAAAAGGCACTGATGAGCACTGATAGAAGGCACTGATAGACGGCACTGATGAGCACTGATAGAAGGCACTGATAGAAGGCACTGATGAGCACTGATAGAAGGCACTGATAGAAGGCACTGATGGGCACTGATGAGCACTGATAGAAGGCACTGATGGGCACTGATAGACGGCACTGATGAGCACTGATAGAAGGCACTGATGGGCACTGATAAAAGGCACTGATGGGCACTGATAAAAGGCACTGATGAGCACTGATAGAAGGCACTGATGGGCACTGATAGAAGGCACTGATGAGCACTGATAGACGGCACTGATGAGCACTGATAGAAGGCAATGATGGGCACTGATAGAAGGCAGTGATGAGCACTGATAGAAGGCACTGATGAGCACTGATAGAAGGCACTGATGGGCACTGATGAGCACTGATAGAAGGCACTGATAGAAGGCACTGATAGGCAGCACTGATGGGCACTGATAGATGGCACTGATTATCAGTGTAAACAATTTACTGACATTCTTGACAGTTAACAGCAGTCTTTTCCTCACACAGACACAGCGTGTGAGGAAAGGGCTGTGGATAACCGGCAAGTCTGTTTACATGTGATCAACTGATCACATGGTAAAGGGCCGATGTGATTGCGCTGGATGCACGTCCCAGGGGTCATGCGGGAAGCAGGGTTTTGGGAGGATGTCCATGGAGACCCTCCCAAAATTGGAAGCCCGGGGCTCGGATGGAAGGCGGGCCCATCATGGTTTCTTGCACCGGGGCCCTGAAGGTTCTAGTTACGCCTCTGCGTGTAGGAGCTTGGATATCAGGAATCAAAGAATGAGACAAACAAGAAGAAAGAATTAGATAATGAGGACCGATTTAAAGTAGAGGTATTAGGATCCACAGTGAGATTCACCAATCTCACAGTGGAAGAAGCTATAACATTAGAAACAGGATACCAGGATAAGAATGAATGGCTTGAATGGTTAATCTATACTGCTAACAGTGCCTTTTCCCTTAAATAACAATACAGATCCAGATGGTTTAGAGTGTATGCTAAAGCTATATCAAAAAACATACAAACCTGACACCAACACTCCCTGTCACACATTAAGTTTATTATTTCCCCAAGTTCAGAGACCTCAGATACCCCCTGCTGTCACGGCATACCCTGGCAACTTTTCTTGCTTTGCACTTCCGGGGAATGAGAGTGGCAAAGATTTGGGGTCTTTACCGGATGACTACTGCATGGAGAGGATTAACAAAATAGTAAAGGGAGAGGGTGACAACTGGGTTGAGCACAACACCCAGAGGGCGGATGTCTGATGGTTATGCGAAGACAAGAGGCTCAGAGCGAGCATCCCAGCCAATTCCCGAGGGGATTGTGCCCTGGTACAGCTGGCAATGCCTCTGCGCTTACGGTCAGAGTCCCCTTGGAAGACGGGTCACCGGAGGAGCAGAAGGTACACCTCTCCTGCGGGGTCTTTTGACCCCCAGATCTATATAGATGAGATTGGGGTTCCGCATGGAGTGCTGAGCAAGTTTAAAGCTAGGAATCAAGTGGCAGCTGGATTTGAGTCTCTACTCTGGTGGGTGACAGTAAACAAAACAAAAAAATGTTGACTGGATTAACTATATATATTATAACCAACAAAGGTTTGTAAACTACACCAGGGATGCAGTTAAGAGATTGACAGAGCAATTAGCCCCTACCTCTCTGACGGCATGGCAGAATAGGATGGCATTTGATATGGTCCTAGCAGAAAGAGGAGGGGTCTGTAAAATGTTTGGTAGTATGTGTTGCACCTTTATTTCTAACATTACAGCTCCTGGAGGAACCGTGACTAGAGCCCTCGAAGGATTGACAGCTTTATCGAATGAATTAGCGGAAAACTCAGGTACTGATGATCCATTCACATATTGGCTTGAAGGTTGGTTTGGGAAATGGACTGGACTTGCCAAGGTCAAGGACTTGCTAAGGTCTGAAAACCCAGTTGTGGAACGGACCTGCATTGAAGTAATAAATTGAGGAAGCAAATATAGATATCAGAGGAGGGAATGATAAGAAATATGCAAAGAATTACAAGTGATATCGATATTTGCCTTGTTCCTTATATGTTTTTTTCCTAGCTAAAATGGCGCTGACTTATTGTTTATGCAATCTGCTTAGTTCTGACCAACACCTACAACAATATTTAAAGAACTAGCAAAAGTTTACCATATTAGGGCATATTGTGTAAAGGACACTGTTTTTGACAATAAAGCTGACGATGCACCAGTGTGCCTTAGCCAATGGTAGATTGCCAAATACTGTTTTAAAATGACATGTGTAAAGGGTTCCTGTATGACTCTGCACGGAACTCCTTGCTGTGAGAGTTCATCCCTATGTATATACATTTGTAATAAATCTGTCTTCTAATCAACATGACCGGAGTTGACTGATCAGTGAGAGAATGGAATTTTACAGACAGGAACAAACAATAGAAATATTTACCTGGTTAGCTTATCCAAAGGGGAACAACTCCTATCATCCAAAAAGCTGTCCCATACATAAACATAAACACAAGTCTAGTTCAAAGGAGATCTTGCACCTAATGTTTATGGGACCAGCGAGAACATTAACAGATCACTCCTGCTAGATCAGTTCTGATAACAATGTCCAGCTATAAAAGAGCATAAACATAGAATTACAACAGGTCAGATGAAAAAGGACTTAACCATAGATTGCTCCAATTAACAGCCACCGTCAATACAGTAGCCTGTAAAGGCAAACTCACCATTCATATCTTTACACAGCAGAAAAGGTGCAGCTCACAAGACCACACCACCAACACTGACTATATAGTCTACTTCGCTCCAAAAAGCAGCATTCAGCTGAGTGCTCAAATCCACATCAGCTGAGGCTGTGCAAATACCGGAAACCAGATGCAGAGTTACTGCTATCCATAAGGCGCCATCATACACAGAACGTCCTGTGCAGAAAAAATGAAGCTGAAACCAATACAAATACCAATACAGGCGCCAGCGGCATGGCTATATATAGAAGAGATCATGACTATTTAGCACACTATATAATAGGTTCCCAGGTAGCCACATACCTATATATACCAGCCCATCATTAAATATACTGAATCCCTGTTGTACTAATATATGTCCTCACTAAACTGACCATAATAAACGGCAAATGGTGGATCCCTATTAATCAAAGCATTTTTGACATGGGCATATCGATTCTCCTTTTTTAGTTGGAGTAGGTGAAACCTTCTTGTGTAAGTCTGTATGCTAAATTAAGTATAGTTCTTTTTTTTCTCTTTTTTTCTGAGGACATTTTGATTATTATGATAATTTCTTGCATGAGATGTGTACTCCATACCTGTTTGACATGAAACTATCCTCAGTATCATATGTTTCTCCTCCAGGTTCTTAATATGAGGTTCTGTTGTTGCAAATCACTGAGTAATTGGTTCTGAACAAGCTATTAAGTGAAACGCGTCAACCATCTCTGTGATATCTTTTTTAACTATTGTATTGAACCTTACAATTAATTGGATGTTTTTTATCATGTGTGTTTTCTATGTGTAAATTTTGTTACAATATGTGTATTCTTTATTAACTTGTGTGTAAAATCCCTCTCTGGTACCGCAATAATCCATCATGTTGGTTCTCTATCTATGCAAAGTGTGTACAGTTTGTAATACACTTCAGGCGGTGTACACAGTATATATTACTGTATGTACAGTTTCTAATGCACTTCATGCGGTGTACACAGTGTATACTACAGTGCAGCCGGTGTACAGTTTCTAATACAGTGCAGGCGGGGTACACAGTATATAATACAGTGTGTACAGTTTCTAATACACTTCAGGCAGTGTACACAGTATATACTACAGTGCAGCCGGTGTACAGTTTCTAATACACTTCAGGTGGTGTACACAGTATATATTACTGTATGTACAGTTTCTAATGCACTTCATGCAGTGTACACAGTGTATACTACAGTGCAGCCGGTGTACAGTTTCTAATACAGTGCAGGCGGGGTACACAGTATATAATACAGTGTGTACAGTTTCTAATACACTTCAGGCAGTGTACACAGTATATACTACAGTGCAGCCGGTGTACAGTTTCTAATACACTTCAGGTGGTGTACACAGTATATATTACTGTATGTACAGTTTCTAATGCACTTCATGCGGTGTATACTACAGTGCAGCCGGTGTACAGTTTCTAATACAGTGCAGGCGGGGTACACAGTAAATAATACAGTGTGTACAGTTTCTAATACACTTCAGGCAGTGTACACAGTATATACTACAGTGCAGCCGGTGTACAGTTTCTAATACATTTCAGGTGGTGTACACAGTATATAATACAGTGCATCCGGTGTACAGTTTCTAATACAGTGCAGTCGGTGTACACAATATACAGTATAATACAGTGCAGCAGGTGTACAGTTTCTAATACAGTGCAGTCGGTGTACACAGTATATAATACAGTGCAGTTGGTGTACAGTATATAATACAGTGTAGTGCGGTGTTAAAAAAAATCCCCATCATGTCTGAAAGGCTACCAAGGAGAGGCAGATGCTCACAGGCCACTAAAAGAGGGCAAGCAGCCTCTGTGTCTACAGTGAGCAGTGGTGGTCGTGAACATGGTGCATCCTCTGCAGGCGGGTCACGCTTGTCCTTTTTTTCCGCTGCTGGCCGTGTTATTGAGCAACAAGATGCAGAAGAGTTGGTGGAGTGGATAACAAAGCCGTCCTCATCCTCCTAATCCTCTGTCACCCAGGCTCATAGTAGTTTGCCTTCCAACGCAGCTGCCAAAGCGGCCTATTCCACCAGCTCCTTGTCCACAGTTACTACTTCCATAGCCCCCCCACCGTGCACGGAGTAGTCACCAGAATTATTCAATCATAGTGTCAGTTACATGCTGCTCTGATGTTGGTTCCCAGGTTGAGGAAGGGAGTAACGTGACCCTAGAGAGTGGGGGTGTCACAGAAGGAGAAGAAACTGGCAGTCATGTTCTCCCAGCTGCAGCATACTGCTAAGTTTGCTCCAGTGACGAGGAGGAAGGGGATGATGAGGTCACTGACTGTACTTGGGTGCCTGAAAGAAGAGAGGAGGAAAGTGAGGAGAAGGAGGCACAACTCCAATGGGGCAGGAAGTCCACCAGGGGTCAGCTTAAAAACAGCCACCCTATTGCATCACACCACAGAGCTCCGCAGGTGCAGGCGCTTCTGACTCCCCGCTGACTTGCAAAAGTTCCTTAGTGTGGGCTTTTTTTGACACGTGTTCAGCAGATCGCACCGGTGCTGTGTGCAATCTAGTCTGACGCGGATCAAGCGTGGTCAGAACAGCAGCCGCTTGGGCACCACATGC
The DNA here is from genome assembly GCA_037952835.1 of Lithobates septentrionalis. Classification (NCBI taxonomy): domain Eukaryota; kingdom Metazoa; phylum Chordata; class Amphibia; order Anura; family Ranidae; genus Lithobates; species Lithobates septentrionalis. Next base: position 3,213,183 of record JBBDGP010001672.1, read on the forward strand.
TTGACCGAACATATGACGACCTGCCACGCAGTCTGTTGGCAACATCACCTGAAAGACCCACATCATAGAAAAAGGCGGACTTCTCCTTGCTCCTCATCTGGCACCTCAAACCCTACTTTACCTCCAGTCCTCTCAAAAACCTGCACTGAGAGGAATGAAGGTATAGCAATAGGTGCCACAATTACTTGCAGCCAATCTGCTAGCAGTACACCGCCAGCTAATTTCAGCAGGCAAATTTCGCTACCCCAGTTGCTGAATCGTAAAAAAAAAATTCAGTCCCAGCCATCCACATGCTCAGCGTCTAAATGCTAGCTTGGCCAAATTGCTAGCACTGCAACTGCTGTCTTTTCAGCTGGTAGACTCTGCCCCCTTTCGTAACTTTGTAGTATGTGCTGTAGCACAGTGGCAGATTCCAAAACGATATTTCTTTTCATGTAAGGCCATTCCAGCTCTCTACTGTCATGTGGTAGGCAATGTTTTGGCCTCGTTGGACAGGACGGTCAGCAGCAAGGTTCATATTACCGCTGACTCATGGTCCAGTAGGCATGGGCAGGGATGTTATCTTTCCTTCACAGTGCACTGGGTAACTCTGCTGGCAGCTGGGAAGGATGCAGGACAGGGTTCAGAGTTGGAGCTTGTTCCACCACCACACCTCCAAAAAGCTAGTGGTGATTCTGCCACAACATCTGTATGCTCCCCTCCCTCCTCTTCTTCTTCCTCTATGGCCTCTTCTGCAGAATTGTCCTCTGAACCAGCAGTGTCTAGGGGACAGGAGCCACACTGGGGCAGAGATTCTGTCAACTCTGCAGGGGCAGGCACAGAGGTGGTTGATGCCATGGCAGCTTGAACCAGGAATGGTTGTATGTGACAATGGCACCAACCTTCTCTCCACCCTCCGACAGGAACACTTAACCCATGTTCCATGCTTGGCACACTTCCTGAGTTTGGTGGTACAGCATTTCTTGACCAGGTACCCAGACTTACAGGAACTTCTGAGGCAGGCCAGAAAAGTCTGTGGCCATTACCGGTGGTCATAGAATGCCAGTGCTCGGCTGCCTGACATTCAACGGGAATTCAACCTGCCCACCAACCGCCTCATTTGTGACATGCCCACCAGGTGGCACTAAACACTGGCACTGCTGCAGCAGCTGCACACACAGCAAAGGGCCATAAATGAGTACCTGTTTGAGTATGGCACCAGGACAGGCTTAGGGGAGCTTGGCTTCTTTTGGCCACACCAGTGGCTACTGATTAAGGATGCATGCACTGTCCTGTCACCATTTGAGGAGGCCACAAGTTTGGTGAGCAGCGACAATGCATGACACTGTCCCTCTAGTCTTCCTGCTGGAGCACACACTTCGTGGAATCATGGACAGGGCACTTGAGGCAGAACAGTGGGAGGAAAAGGAGGACTTCCTTTCCTCTCAAGGCCCCCTTTATACAGATAGCATTCCTGCGGGGCTGCCAAACACACAGGAAGAAGAGGAGGAGGAGGATTGTGTCAGCATGGATATGGAGGATAACACGCAGCAGTCTTCAAGGGATGGTTTTCAGTCCCCAGAAACCCAAGGAGTTGTACATGGCTGGGAAGAGGTAGTGCCTGACAATGTCATCCTAATGCCGCGTACACACGAGCGGACATTACGGCGGACTTTGCCCGGCGGACTTTTCGACGTACTTTCCGACGGACTTTGTGAATGAACGGACTTGCCTACACACAATCCACCAAAGTCCGTCGAATTCGTACGTGATGACGTACGACCGGACTAAAACAAGGAAGTTCATAGCCAGTAGCCAATAGCTGCCCTAGCGTGGCTTTTTGTCCGTCGAACTAGCATACAGACGGCGGACTTTTCGACCGGACTCGATTTCAACGGATAAATTTAAAACAAGTTTTAAATCTAATTCCGTCCAACTTTTGAGAAAACAAAGTCCGCTGGAGCCCACACACATCGAATTGTCCGACGAAATCCAGTCCGCCGGGCAAAGTCCGCCGTAATGTCCGCTCGTGTGTACGCGGCATAAGAGTACTCAGAATCGAATGCCTCTGCAAACTTACACTGCAGGGGCTACCTGATTCTGCAAAGCCTGAGAAAGGACCCTAGGATTCTTGGTATCAAGGAGAGGTACCATTATTGGCTGGCAACCCTTCTTGATCCACGTTACAAGGGTAAAGTTGCAGAACTCATCCTGCTTTCACAGAGGGAGCAGAGGATGAAAATTCTTCAGGAGCCCTTGAAGAAAAGTTTGTGTAATGCCTTTTCAGACCCTGGGAGGTTACCATTCCTGGTGCTGGACAACGTGTTTCTGAGGCTTCGTTCGGTCAGAGGAAGAGCGGTGGAGAAGGTGGCCGGCTGATCGATGTCTTTAAACAATTTTTCAGTCCTTAGCACCAAGGGCTGATAGGTTCAAACAACCATTGCCAGCATCTGCAATATGTGGTGAAGGAATATGTAGGGGCAAGAGCAGACCTGGAGACCTTTCCAACAGAGCATCCACTGGGTTACTGGGTCTTGAGGATAGACCACTGGCCAGAACTTGCTCAATATGCAATCAAACTACTGGCCTGGCCTGGCCTGTCCTGCATCCAGCATGTTTTTGAACGGGCATTCAGCGCTGCTGGAGGGTTTGTAACAGATCAAAGTGTGCGCCTGTCCACAGACACCGTTGATAGGCTCACTTTTATAAAAATGAATCAGTCCTGGGTCAGCAGCTATCAAGCACCTGATGCCGATGTAACTGATTGAAGTGGCTAGGGATCTGGGATCCCTTGAAGACTGCCTATGCTGCCTCTCCTATTCCTCCTGAATCTTGATGATGCTAGCTTCCAACAATAATTTTGGTTTGGGCCACCACCAACACCCAAGGCCCAATTTTTCTGCCCCTGTTTGACTGGGGCATGTAATTACAATTTTTGAAATAATATTTAACAGCAGGGCCCAATCCTGCACCCAAGAAGAGTAACTGTGAGGGGTTACAGTGTTCTGGCACCACCAACACCTAAGGCCCAATTTTTCTGTAGAGTATATAGTGCAGTTCGTATAGTATATATGCGGCAGTTCAGAATATATAGTGCAGTCATAGTATATACACTGCAGTTCAGAGTATATAGCAGTGATGGGAGTAAGTCACACATGTGCAAGTCACAAGCAAGTCTCAAGTCTTAACCTTCAAGTCACAAGCAAGTCCCAAGTTACTGTGGCGAAAAGCAAGCAAGTCAAGTCGATTCCCTGCTAGAAGTCAAGCAAGTCAAGTCAAGTCATTTATTTTGGTCAAGTCACAAATTAAGTCAAAATACTGATCTACCCCGAAGCCGGGACTTGGGGGGAGCTTTCTTTTGTGGGGGGGTGACTTTTGCCTAGGCCAAGACACAGCACTGGTGGTGCCAAGTCATTGCAAGTCAAATAGCCCAAGTCAAAGTCAAGTCGCAAGTCATTAGTGACAAGTCAAAGTCAAGTCGAGTCATTTATTTAATTTTGTCAAGCAAGTTGCAAGTCCTCAAACAGGTGACTCGAGTCTGACTCAAGTCAAGTCATGTGACTCGAGTCCCCCACCTCTGGTATATAGTGCAGTCAGTGAAGTATATATAATACAGTGTAGGGTATATAATGCAGTGTACATTATATAATATAGTGTATTGAAGTAGTTAAGGGGAACCCTATGACAGAATTAAGTAAAAAAACGACATGGATCGCCCCCCCCACCCCCACCCCAACCTGTCCATACCAGCCCTTTGGGTCTGGTATGGATTTTAAGGGGAACTCCATGCCAAAATTTAAAAAAAACTTTATCCTCCCCCCCTCCCAAAATCCATACCAGGCCCTTTGGGTCTGGCATAGATTTTAAGGGGAACTCCACGCCAAAATTTTTTTTAAAAATTGGCGTGGGATCCCCTCCAAAATCCATACCAGACCCTTACCCGAGCAAGAAGCCTGGCTGGCCAGGATAGAGGAGAGAAAGCACCCCCCCTCCTGAACCATACCAGGCCGCTTGCCCTCAACATGGGGAGGGTGCTTTGGAGGCCCCCAAAGCACCTTGTCCCCATGTTGATGGGGACAAGGACCTCATCCCCACAACCCTGGCTCAGGTGGTTGTAGGGGTCTGTGGGCAGGGGGCTTATCAGAGTCTGGAAGCCCCCTTTAACAAGGGGGCCCCCAGATTCTGCCCCCCTATGTGAATGGGTAGGGGTACATTGTCCATCCATCTTTAATCACGCCGCCTGTCAGATCCAAAAAATATATGTAGCACTGGTAGATTTTTAATCTACCGCTGATAGGTAAATCTTGTGGGTTACTTGTTAGAGGAAGTTAGATTTGCATATAGTAAGAAAAATACCCCGCTGTAGTGCACCAACAAGTAGTGCCTAGTATTGAGATATTGTGAATGACCAAAAAAAAGGGGGATTACCAAAGTAGTGAAAAAAATCCTAATAGAATAAGCAGCCGCTCTATGTGAGATACACACATTAACATAAACAATATAAAAGTTAGTTAGATTTGCCTCTGTTCCAGCTTGGCTGAGTTGCGTGTAGTTCCACACTGTGCCGGTGGGTGTCGTTGTCACCATGGGCTGGTGTTGGAAAAGCAACGTGTTGAAGCATATGAGTGCTCCTCTGTCCCGGAGACAACTCGGTGGAGGTGGTCCTCCGAGTTGCATTCTGGGAGAGGGTATTTATGGGACAGACGCCATGTTTAGGGGTTCGTTTTCAGCCCTCCTGGCCGACAGGTATGCGTTAAGAGTACCACCTCGTGGCCCTCCGTTCCGGAGGCCCACGTCGCTGCGGCGTGTGGGTGGGCCTAGAAGCCTGTCTGGGGCCTACCACAGCAGCAGAGGAATGGTCCTGAGCTGTCTATCCTGAGTGAAGAAGCTGGACAACCGAGGAGATCCCAGGGGAGGACCCTGGGATCCATGAAAGGATCACGCAGAGTGCTGGTCTGGAGAGGGGCCTGGTGACTCGGTTGGAGGACGTATCCTGAAGTAGTCTTACTGCATAGTACTGCCGGGTTGGCTTAAAGGTTCAAGTACTGTGTCTGACATTCATTGCAAACCAATACATCCTGTGGCAGAGGATCGTACGGGTTTTATTCCAAACAAGTCTGTGGCAGAGACTTTTGTTTGTGCTGCGTACTGGCTGCTAGGCAAGTGAGAGAGGCCTATCCAGGCGGGCAAAGATTGAATTCCACAAGGGAAGTGCATTCAATTACAAGTGTTCGATTCCAAAGAATGTTCTAAAGAATACTAAAGAAAGGTATTTGAGCTTCCCTGCAACTTTCCTTCTGTCTCTTTCCTGCTACTTCCTTTGTCACTTGTTCATTAAAGCATTGGAAAATATACTCAAGTGTTTGGTGTCTACATCGTCCAGAGGTAAACGAGAGCCTAGACCCGGTGCCGGTGAAACAAAGATATCGAGAGTGAAGGTAACAGCCCGCTTTAAACCAGCAGCTCCACCGAGAGCTAGTGCCACATATAAAAAATAAAAAACCTCCGCCTCGATGGGAGGAGTCCCGCTGACTGCTGTCTGTTGGCTGTAACAGCTGTTATATAGGCAAGGGCGGGGACACCTGGTGACTCAACTGAGTGAACCCATCCCTTCTGATGTCATGTGCCGTCAGAGGGGGCGGGGTCATCCGGTTACATCAGTGGGTGGTCCCGCCCATGTAAGAGCTGTCACAGCAAAAAGACAGCAGTCGGTGGGACGCCTCCCATGGAAGGGGGGCTCCACCCCAATTTTTTTTTTAATTTTGGCGTGGAGTTTCCCTTAAAATCCAGACCAATCCTGGAGGGCCTGGCATGGATTTTGGGGGGACCCCACGCAGTTTAAAAAAAAAAATTGGCGTGGAGTTTCCCTTAATAACCATACAAGACCTGAAGAGCCTGGTATGGACTGGGGGAAGGGGATACATGCAATTTTTTTTTTTATTGATTTTTATCTATATTTTAAATTACATTTTTACCTTTAGAAATGTCATTTTGCTGCAGCACTGTAAAACACATCAGACAGATGGGCCACTTTACAGGCTGACTAAGGGCACCCCTCAGGCATGATATTTAAAGGAATATTTCATTTTTATTGTTCCACTTTAGGCATTATTAAAATCACTGCTCCTGAAAAAATGGTTGTTTTAAAAACTTTTTTTGCATAGATACATGTCCCCTGGGGCAGTACCCGGGTCCCCATACACATTGTATGGCAATAACTTGCATATAAGCCTTTCAAATGAGCACTTTTGATTTATTTTTCATGTTCGTGTCCCATAAACTTTAATGGGGTTCGCATGTTCGCACAAATTTTTTTGCCTGTTCGCATGTAATTTTGCGAACCGAACTAGGGGTTATTCTGCCCTTACCTATTCTCCAGGGAGAATAAGTTGTCGTTCCCAGTAATTGAGGTCCTCCAGTATCCTTATTAATTTTCTTGTCCTTCTCTCTCTCAATGGAGAGATCTGGGGTCTAAAAGACCCCAAATCTATACTTTGCACTTAAAAGTATTCCAAATGTCAAAATCAGCGTTTTTGAATACTAGGGATTTTTTCAAATCAACGCTGTTGGCTGCCGCATAAACCAGAAGTGACATTGTGACGTCGCTTCCGGGTTACTACACTGGAGACCCGATCAAAGCTGATTACGGCTTTGTCCAGGACTCCGGCCAGCTGGCAGACATGCCATCTGGTCTCTCAAATCTACCATGGGTGTGGCGGAAGTTTGCGGGAGGGGGGACATCCACTCCCGCTCCTTGTGATAACGGCCGAGCAGCTGCTGAGCTGCAATAGTTGTTATCGCCAGAAAGCCGACCAGCATCTCTAAAATTTGGTACCGGGGTGAAGCCTGCAGCTGCAGGCATTACCCCGGTACAACAACTTCCTTAAAATAACATACAGGTGCGTTGTTTCGTGGGAAGTGGTTAAAGGCTTCTATCCGTGTAGGAAATGTGAGGTTTGTAAGATCAACTCCCTAAAAAATTTAAAATATTTCTCTTTTTGTTCTAATACTACATCTAAATCATATGACATCAATTCTTTTATGACACGTTCGACCAACAATGTGGTATATCTGATTACTTGTCCATGTGGTCTGTATTACATTGGTCGAACTGTATGTAAATTGAAAGTGAGGCTGGAGGAACATCTGGACAATATTTGTAAGGGCTTCCCAAATCACAGCCTTTCGAAGCATTACACTATGTGCCAAAGAATGAATCCAAGTGGAATCCTGGCCATTGATAAATTTAATTCCCACTGGAGAGGGAGTCACACCAGGAGAGTGATCTCCAAAATGGAAACCTGGTGGATTTACTCTTTAAAAACTTATAGACCTCTTTGTTCTTACTGCCTAGGTGGCTAGCTTGAGGAATCTGGTTGTTCTTGTCTATAATCAAGTTCAGACCTCTTAGAGATTTTAGATATTGAGGTTTTGTCTATATATATTTTTTTTATAATTTTTTTTTATTGTTTATATTTGAACAACACAATTATTATTGATACGTGTAATTGTTAGATTATATATATGTTTTTCAACCACAAGATGGCAGTGGTATCCTGTTTTAGCTTTTGTTTTGTTTTTTCCCGTAGCTTGAGGCGATTGCGTTTACAGTCTTTTTTACAAACAATTTAGAGTGTTTTCTTGGCATACTGTACTAAGAGGTGGTGTCTATTTTCATTTTGATATATGTGACCTGTCGAGAGACTGTCTCAGAGGGGCTAACAGGACCTATCTTGATGATCAAAGACCAGCCAGAGGAGTTCTGGAACGCTTGTATGACCATCTATAATCTAGTAGTCCATGCCTTAGGGTAAGAGGCCCGGTGTCGGTGGAGGAGTGTTATTTCACCTATTGTATCTCCAAGCACCTTGGGTGCCCCATAGGATTTATCGACTGAAATACATTACCTCATACTTTACAAGATTCATTTTGAACTTTCTCTATGTTTGATCTCTTGAATACTTTAAGTTTTTGACTCACTTTTATAACACTTTAGGTGTTTTGAGTTCTCTAATATTGTGTTGAGCACTGCAATTTTTCTTTGTTACTGTTACCATGGAGTTTTGTATATCTGCACTAGTTGCTAGCAGATATATATATATATATATATATATATATAAATATACTGTATATATATATATAGATCTGAAGCTCCTTGTGACCCCGCTCCTGTTATCTGTCTTGAACGTTTATCTCCTGACTACCCGGCTTGCCCTTTGGATTATCCTTTTGTCTTCTGCCTGCACCTGACCTTGGCCTGCCTTTGACTCTGAATCCGTTTGCCCCTCTGTACTTTGTTGCCCACCTGTTGCTGACCCTGCCTGTGACCCGACCTGTCTGCTCTGCTCCTACTCAGCATCATCTGCCGGTGTACCTGCCTGCCTGTCTGCTGTCCAGTTGGTCACCATCTCCTCTGCATCTGGGATCCAGAGCCACCTTTCCCACAACTACCCGCCAGGCTCTCGTACCACTCTGCACTCCCGTGCCTCCTGTTCATACTACCAGGGGCCGCGAGTCAGACACGTAAAGGAGACCTTCCTCTGCTCCATCGGGCTCATCGGTCACGTACTTGAAAGTCTGACAGTAGCCCTAAGTCCCTGAAATCATTTTTTAGGATGCTCCACCTTTCTCTAACTTTGTTGTTGGTACCAATGTGTACCATGGCAGCTGGGTCCTCCCCAGGGTCCTGGGTCCTCCCAGCCCCACCCAACAATCTGTCCATCCAATCTGCCGAACCCGAGCACCCAGTAAACAACATACTGTTCGGCAATCACGGTCTTTTTGACAGATCTGTCCTTCTAATAATTGAATTTCCTACCACCAGTACCTGTCTAATCTTGCCTGTGTCCTTGGCACCCTCCTCCAGCAGTGCAATCCAACATCATGCAACCTGGCATACTTGTTGAGATGTACCAACTCAGGTCTAGCCTCCATAAAGCTTTTCCTTCTACCCCAGTGGTTCTCAGCTCCAGTCCTCAGGACCCACCAACAGGCCAGGTTTGCAAGATAGCTGAAATACATCACAGGTGTTATCACTTGCTGCTCAGTGATTGCAGTATTCTAGTCTGCAACTCCCCAAGGTAATACTTAAAATCTGGCCTGTTGGTGGGTCCCGAGGACTGGAGTTGAGAACCACTGTTCTACCCCCTCCTTCTGTCACCCAGCTACCTACATCTGGCTCCTGTACCTCCATATCTCCACCCCTTCTATACTGGCCCCTGCCAGCTCCTGCTGGGTCCAATCTCCTTTCCAGGTTGTTAAAGCGGAGGTTTTTTTAAGTCAGCAGCTACAAATACTGCAGCTGCTGGCTTTTAAAATAAGAACACTTACCTGTCCAGGGCGCCCGCGATGTCGGCACCCGAAGCCGATCTATCCCCCGGCTGTCGGGTGCTGCCGCCGCCATCTTTCAGCTTCACTTCCTGGTTCCCTACTGCGCATGCGCGACTCGCGCTGCGCTATCTCTCTGGTTCCTGTTGTCTTCTGGGACCTGTGTGTCTCCCAGAAGACAGTGGGGGGGACGGCGAAAGCGCCCAAAGTGCCGTAGATACCCATGGGTGGCTCGGGTATCTATGCCCGGAAGTGGGAGCAAAATACCTGTATTAGACAGGTAACTGCTCCCCCCTCCTCCCTGAAAGGTGCCAAATGTGACACCGGAGGGGGGGAGGAACCGAAAAAGCGGAAGTTCCATTTTTGGGTGGAACTCCGCTTTAATGCTCTTCAGTGTTGCCACCTGATTCTCCAGATCCAGGATCTGAGCTTCCAGAGAAACACCTAACTCACATCTCACATAGCAGTATTTACCCTTGAACGGCTCTTCAAGGAACACATACATGGAGAAGAGAGGTGCACTGGGTCTCATCACCAATCCCGCTGGACATTTTACCCGCTACTCTAATGGGGATAATCCCCCCAAAAAAGTTCCTCCAAGTACTGTACGATACTTTAAGTTACTCCTTGTGCTACAGCTACTCCAAGTTCCTCACAATCACTCTCAGCACTCCGCATCACTCCATGTCATTCCCAGCACTCCGATGTCACTACCAGCACTCCTACATCACTCCCAGCACTCTTATGTCACTCACAGCACTCCTTGTCACTCCATGTCACTCCGCGTCACTCCTCCTCACTCCCCGGCACTCCAGGTCACTCCCCAGCACTCCATGTCACTCCCAGCACTCCTCCAGGATTACTCCCAGCATGCTTAGGTAATACAAAGTTGCTACAAGTTACTACAAATACTACCCACCGTACTCCAAGTTATTACAAATATTACTCCTGGTACTCCAAGTAAGGCTCCCAGTACTCCAAGTTATTAGAAATATGCTCCTCAGCATTAAGGTTTATAATTGTGTCCTGCTCCCTCACTCACAGAGTTCCCACCACTCCTTCTGTCAGTGTTACCCATGTCCTACTGTCAGATGCTGGTTCCTATCCCCGCACTCAGCTATCAGTGTTTTCCAGCTTCTCTCACCGCTCTCAGGTTACTCCCCTGTCGGTGGAAGCAAAGATTGGTGATAAAGCTTCAGCGGAGACACCTTTTTCCCATGATACTAAGTATTTTCAATGATCATCATGACTTAGCTATTAGGGGATAATGCACAAACATCTATTTATTCTTTACTGTTATGGGTGCACCACAGAAGCAGAGAAAGAAAGGCAAATAAAACCAATTGGTGTTAATGTGTTAAGTCTGTAAATTCACTTGTTGTAAATTCACTTATTTCTCTTGTTGTAGTAAGATCCTATCAAAATCCCCTCAACTTGAGGGTTATGGATGTGTGAAGGTATCTCCAGTTTTCGCACTTCATTGAAAAACTACCGAAACCACTCAGAAGTGAGGAGGACTATAGACCATTCGAACAGCTCTGTGTGAGGGAGCAAACGGGTGGTGCTATTGCACAAATCTATAGGATTCTGGGGGAGGGGGTGGAGCTGGAGGTGCCTCCTTACATCAAAAAGTGGGAGCGGGAGTTAGGGTCACAATGCAGTAAACCCACGTTGGAGAAGATATTGAAGTTGGTACACTACTCAGCTCTCGACACAAAGAGAATTTAAATTCGTTACAAATGTCTTGCAAGATGGTATACCACCCCAGACAGATTAAGCAAAATCGATAGTACTAAATCCGATACATGTTGGAGGGGGTGTGTTTGTTTAGGAACAATGGCCCACATGTGGTGGGAGTGTCCTACTATTAAAACATTCTGGGGAAAAATTATAAGATTGATTAAGGAAATTACAGAGGAAGTCATTGCAGAGGATCCTTGGGTGTGTCTATTCCACGGTATGGCGAAGTCCGTGAAGGGATATCAATCTTCTATTGTCCCTATATTGTTGGATGCGGCCAAGAAGCAGATAGCAACGAAATGGTTGGATCCGGCTAGTCCAAACACCCGAGATTGGCTCCTCTGTATCAACGAGGTATACAATGTCGAGAGTTTGGAAAGTAGGGGAGTGGCACCGGTAGAGGGGGAGGAATGTCTTGACAAATGGGCAGGCTGGCAAAAATTTAAAAAGACCTGGAGTTACCTGGATGGGATTCTAAATGTTGCATGAGGGCGGGAGATCTAAACGGGGGGAACAGCTGTTCAGGCTATCCCCAATGTAACCTTCAGCAGGAACAGGGGGGGGGGGGGGTTGGGAAGAATGACAGTAATATGTTGTATTTTGATAATGAAATTTGTAATTTTTTTATCCGAGGGGTTTGGCTTTGTATTGATAAAATATTAAATAAAGAATTAAAAAAAAAAAAAATCCCCTCATCTTAAAGGCAAGTCTAAAGCAAAAATCGCCTTGACTTTTTTTTACTTTTGTGTGTCTGTCAAAAAATGGAAGGCCAAAGGGCTATCATCAATTTTCTTTTTGATATCATGGACGTGCTCACAAAGGCGGACGCGCAGCTGACGCTTTCTCTCAGTGGTGTCATGTAAAAGACATCCTCAAATGGCACTTGTGGTAAATTTTATGTCAGAAAGACAAAGAGTCAGCTGTGGGTCCTCCTTGGTGAGCACGTCCATGATATCAAGAAAAAAAAAATAATGATCACCCTTTGGCCTTACAAACTAAGCACACTATACCTTTAAGAAATTCTAAACCGTGCTGGCTGATAGATTATCTAATTTTGGCTTGAACCACTGAGAAGCACAGTGAGCGGTATAAAGATTGGGGAGCCTGTTTGATGTGATGTAATTAAAGACAGCACAAGCCATTACTGCACAGTTCATTAAATAATACTCAGCAGGAACATGAAACACAACACAGGAAGTAAGTACAACAGAGATGCATTATAGAGTTGCATATAAACAAACATAACATCCATAACATCTCCCCCTTTTAGTGTTACTAAATGAACATTGGGAAATTCTGATGAGACACAGCAATAACACATTCTATAGCTTAAGTCTCATAGGTGGTTTTGAACATCTACCACTAGAGTCAGACTGGCCCCCTGTACAAAGATTCCTTTAGCCCTCTCTGAAATTACTGGGCTCCTCTCATCACGTACTGGCATGCTCTGCGCTTGACAGCTGTCAGGTATATTTGCTTGTTTAGAACTGTCATTACCCTTGGTATGAGGCATCACCTCTGTACATTCCTCACTGTCAGTGGGTGAGGGTGTCAGGCTGCTCTGCCACTCTCAAATCCACTCGATTATGGCGATAGAGAGTTTCTTCAATGTTTGCAAGATAGGAGCGTGGTGCAACCTTTTGCAGACAAGAACCCATTCTCCAACGGCCTGTTCAATCTCCAGGTAATGGTTTCATACGGATTCATTCCCCAATATTAAATTCCTGCAAATCTCTGGCTGATGTGTCATACCGTGCCTTTGACACTTGTCTCTTAAGCCTTAACTTTTCTGTAACACCTTGTATGACAGAGGGTTCAAGATGCCTATTTGCTACTGGTAAGGAGGTCTTTAATCCCCTTGACATCAGTCTTTGTGCCGGACTACTATCCATGCCTTCGGTCAGAGTGTTTCTCCAATGTAAAATGGCCTTCCATCAGTCTTTACCATCACTTTGTGCATTCTTGCATACATTTTTAACAATCTTTACAGCTGATTCAGCTTTGCCATTAGCCTGTGGATGACATGGTGCGGAAGTAACATGCTCAAGCTTCCATTCATTGGCAAATTTTCTGAATTGTAGGTTTGCAGACTGGGGACCATTGACAGAGATCACTGTATCTGGTTGGCCATGACATGTAAACTGAGCCTTGCACCTCTTAATTGTAGCTTCAGTGGATAAGTCAGGAAGAAGGTCTATTTCCCAGAAGTCTGAATAAGGATGGACTAATAGCAGGTATTCTTTTCCTGCATAGTTGAATAAGTCCATACTAATAATCTGCCATGGATGTGTAGGTATCTTATGTGACATCATGGTTTCTTTTTGTTGTAACTGGGCATATTCATTGCAGGTGGGACAGTTACTGACAAAGTCTTTGATTTCACCATGCATGTTGGGGCAATAAAGAGTATCACAAGCTTGTCTGTAGCGTGCTTCACCTCCAATATGACTGGAGTAGGGATGAGCTTCGTGTTCGAGTCGAACCCATGTTCGACTCGAACATCGGCTGTTCGGTCATTCGCTGAATTGCGAACGATATGGGCCGTTCGCGCCAAATTCGTGTGGCGCGTCACGGCCCATAATTCACTGCGGCATCGCAGTGCATTGCTTGCTGATGATTGGCCAAGCATGCACTATGACCCGCATGCTTGGCCAATCACAGCGCCGCCTGAACAGAGAGCCGTAATTGGCCAAAGCCAAGGAGGCTTTGACCACAGTGTTGGGTACATGCTCCAGGAGGATGCCCAGCGTTTGGAAGGCTCTGATGATGATACTGAGCTCGATGAAGGCAGTGACATGAGCACGGACAGAGGGGGTGCCCAAGAAGGACAGCAATCTTGCAGTCATGCTCCCCCTGCTGCAGCATACTGCCAGGTTTGCTCCAGTGATGAGGAGGGAGGGGATGATGAGGTCACTGACTCAACGTGGGTGCCTGATAGGAGAGAGGAGGAGGAGGCGGAGGAGGCGGCACATCACCAACGAGGCAGGATGCCCTCCAGGGGCCAGCCTAAGGGCAGCACATTGACTGCATCACACCCCAAAGCTCCACATGTGCAGGGCGCTGCAGTCTCTGCGCGTTATTCAAAAAGTTCTTTGGTGTGGGTCTTTTTTGAGACGAGTGCATCAGATCGCACCGCTGCTATTTGCAACATATGTCTCAAGCGTATCTCACGTGGCCAAAACATCTCCCGCTTGGGTACCACATGCTTGACTAGACATATGTTGACCTGCCATGCAGTTCGTTGGCAAGCGTATCTAAAAGACCCACACCAAAGAACAAAGAGGACCTCTCCTTGCTCCTCATCAGCTGAGATTTCCAACCCCACTAGACCTCCAGTCCTCTCTGAGACCTGCACTGAGAGGAATGAAGGTGTAGAATTAGGTGTGTCACAGCCAAGTACTTGTGGGCAATCTGCTTTTGGTACACCAACGTCAGATTGTACCAGGCAAATTTCCCTGCCCCAGCTGCTGCACCGCCGAAAGAAGTTTGCTCCCAGCCATCCACATGCCCAGCGGTTGAATGCTAGCTTGGCAAAATTGCTAGCACTTCAACTGCTGCCTTTTCAGTTGGTAGACTCTGCCCCCTTCCGTGAGTTTGTGGAATGTGCGGTTCCTCAGTGGCAGGTACCCAAACGCCACTTTTTCTCACGGAAGGCGATTCCGGCTCTCTACCGGCATGTGGAAGGCAATGTCCATGCCTCGCTGGACAGGGCGGTCAGCGGTAAGGTGCATATTACCGCTGACTCATGGTCCAGCAGGCATGGACAGGGACGTTACCTAAGTTTCACGCCGCATTGGGTGACTCTGCTGGCAGCTGGGAAGGATGCAGGACAAGGTGCAGTAGTGTTGGAGGTTGTTCCGCCACCACGCCTCCAAAATGCTAATGATTGTGACACACCTCTCTCCTCCACCCCCTCCTCTTCTTCTTCCTCCATGGCCTCTTCCTCGGAACCAGCGGTGCTCCGTAGTCGTTCAAGGGGCTACGCAAGTACGCAGGCCAAAAGATGCCATGCAGTGCTTGAGCTGGTGTGCTTGGGGGACAGGAGCCACACTGGGGCAGAGGTTCTGTCAGCTCTGCAGGGGCAGGTTCAGAGGTGGTTGACGCCACACCAACTTAAGGCAGGAATGGTGGTTTGCGACAATGGCACCAACCTCCTCTCTGCCCTCCAACAGGGACAAATGACCCATGTGCCCTGTTTGGCTCACGTCCTTAACTTGGTGGTGCAGCGGTTCTTGGGCAGGTACCCGGGCTTACAGGATGTCCTGAGGCAGGCCAGGAAAGTCTGTGTGCATTTCCGCCGGTCATATAATGCCAGTGCTCGGCTGACGGACCTCCAAAAGGAGTTTAACCTGCCCAAGAACCGCCTAATCTGTGACATGCCCACCAGGTGGAACTCAACGTTGGCCATGCTGCAGCGGCTGCACACGCAGCAGAGGGCCATCAATGAGTACCTGTGCGACTATGGCACCAGGACAGGGTCAGGGGAGCTTGGTTTTTTTTTCCCCACGCCAGTGGGCCATGATCAGGGATGCATGCACTGTCCTGTCACCATTCGAGGAGGCCACGAGGATGGTGAGCAGTGACAGTGCATGCATCAGTGACACTGTCCCCCTTGTCCACCTGTTGGAGCACACGCTGCGTGGAATAATGGACAGGGCACTTGAGGCAGAACAGAGGCAGGAAGAGGAGGACTTCCTTAGCTCTCAAGGCCCCCTTTATCCAGACAGTGTTCCTGCGTGCCCACCGATCACACAGGAAGAGGACGAGGAGGAGGAGGAGGAGGAAGATTGTGTCAGTATGGAGGTGGAGCCTGGCACTCAGCATCAGCAGCAGTCTTTAAGGGATCAGTCCCAAGAAACACATGGACTTGTACGTGGCTGGGAGGAGGTGGCTGCGGACGTTGTCGTCCTTAGTGACCCAGAGGACTCCGGACCGAATGCCTCAGCAAACCTACGCTGTATGGCCTCCCTGATCCTGCAAAGCCTGCGTAGGGATCCTCGTATTCGTGGTATCAAGGAGAAGGACCAATACTGGCTGGCAACCCTCCTTGATCCACGTTACAAGGGTAAGGTTGCGGACCTTATCTTGCCATCGCAGAGGGAGCAGAGGATGAAACATCTTCGGGAGGCCTTGCAGAAAGGTCTGTGCAACGCGTTCCCAGAGACTGGGAGGTTACAAACGCCTGTTTCTGGACAACGTGTTGCTGAGGCTTCGGTCAGTCAAAGAAGGAGCGGTGGAGAAGGTGGCCGTCTGACCGATGCGTTCAGACAATTTTTTGGTCCGCAGCCCCAAGGTATGATCGGTTCCAGCAACCATCGCCAGCGTCTGTTTTACATGGTGCAGGAATACCTAGGGGCAAGATCAGACTTGGACACCTTTCCCACCGAAAATCCTCTGGGTTACTGGGTCTTGAGGATGGATCACTGGCCAGAGCTTGCACAGTATGCAATTGAGCTACTGGCCTGTCCTGCATCCAGCGTTCTTTCGGAACGCACATTCAGTGCTGCTGGAGGCGTGGTAACCGATCACAGGGTGCGTCTGTCCACCGACTCGGTCGCTCGACTGACCTTCATAAAAATGAATCAGTCTTGGATCACCACCAGCTACCAAGCACCTGATGCTGATGTAACCGAATAATTTTTTTTGAAATCTCAGATCCCTTCAAAGACTGCCTATGCTGATGCTGAGTGACTATCCCTGAGTATTTATCCTCTTCCTCCTCAATCATCACGCTGATAGCTTGTAAGAACATTTTAGGTTCTGGGCGCCACCACCAGTGCCTAAGGCACAATTTTTCAGCCCCTGTTTAACAGGGGCGTGTAATTACAATTTTTGATGCAATACTTTGCAGCAGGGCTCGTTCCTGCGTTCCAACTAGAGTGTCTGTGAGGGGTTGCAGTGTTGTGGCACCAGCACCAGTGCCTAAGGCCCAATTTTTCTGCCCCTGTCTAACAGGGGCGTGTAATTACAATTTTTGATGCAATACTTTGCAGCAGGGCTCGTTCCTGCGTTCCAACTAGAGTGTCTGTGAGGGGTTGCAGTGTTGTGGCACCAGCACCAGTGCCTAAGGCCCAATTTTTCAGCCCTTGTTTAACAGGGGCGTGTAATTACAATTTTTGATGCAATACTTTGCAGCAGGGCTCGTTCCTGCGTTCCAACTAGAGTGTCTCTGAGGGGTTGCAGTGTTGTGGCACCAGCACCAGTGCCTAAGGCCTAATTTTTCAGCTCCTGTTCAACAGGGGCATGTAATTACAATTCTTGATCTAATATTTCACAGCAGGGCCCTGTGAGGGCTTACAGTGTTGTGGCCACAGCAACACCTAAGGCCCAAATTTCTGCTGAGTATATAGGGCAGGACCCTACTTTCAAACATCTAACTTACAAACGACTCCTACTTGCAAACGGAAGGAGACAACAGGAAGTGAGATGAAATCTACCCCTAGGAAGGGAAATTCTCTCCTGTAAGAGTTAATATGGGAAAAAAATTTCTCCTTTCCACTGATGCTTTCCAATCCTTGTTCCACAAAAAAACCCAAATTTTCAAAAAACATTTTTCACTGGGACAAAAAGTGAGGTGAAATCTTCTGAAGAGGAGGAAAGACAGCAAAACCAATGTCACAGGGGTGATAACCCTTCCCTATGTTTTCCAAAAAGCTTAAAAAAGATTTTTTGGCTGGAGCTAAACACGTTAAATATGTACCCATTCAAAATTACAAAGAGATTCTACTTAACAACAAACCTACAGTCCCTGTCTTGTTTGCACCGCCTGTATACTGCTGTTCAGAGTATATAGGGCCTGGTGGCCCCACACCTTTCCTTATTTTAATTTGGGTGCGGGGTTCCCCTTAATATCCATACAAGACCTAAAGGGCCTGGTAATGAACTGGGGGGTACCCATGCCGTTTGTCTCACTGATTTTCATCCATATTGCCATTACATTACATTAAACCCGCAAGCAGTTTTAAATGAGATTTTTTCCTTTGAAAATGACATTTGGTGCAGGGACTGTTCTAAACATGGGAAACACGCGTCACTTTACAGGCATACTATAGACACCCCCCAGGTACGATATTTAAAGGAATATTTCACTTTTTTTTTTTTTACTTTAAGCATCATTAAAATCACTGCTCCCGAAAAAACTGACGTTTTTAAAAGTTTTTTTTGCATTGATACATGTCCCCTGGGGTAGGACCCGGGTCCCCAAACCCTTTTTAGGACAATACCATGCAAATTAGCCTTTAAAATGAGCACTTTTGATTTCGAACGTTCGAGTCCCATAGACGTCAATGGGGTTCTAACGTTCGTGCGAACTTTCGGTCCGTTCGCAGGTTCTGGTGCGAACCGAACCGGGGGGTGTTCGGCTCATCCCTAGACTGGAGTGTATGTACAATAACATCTCTGCTCTCAGTGACTTCGGTACTATGACCCTTGGACCTTTGTACAAGATACCATTTTGTATGCTGATCTCATCTCTAAAGGACCACTATTCCCTTACAATTGCAGGTACAGCCTCTTTTTCATCTGGTCACCCACTCAAAACAATAGACTTCAAAGCTTGTAAAGTTGCATCACTGTCGGTGTGCTGTATGAGTTGATGTGGTCGCTGATCTGTGACATTAAGATAGTCCCTGTTGCAGCCGACCCTGTTGTTCCTGTTGCAGCAGACAAATTGTACAATGCTCATGCTCACCACCAGGTGCCACATTATCCGACGTAGCTCTGCTAAGGGTTTCACTGATATACATTTCACATCCTGGCTTGTAGACAACAGTGAGGTTGTAATGCTGCAATGTAAGCATCATGCTCTGCAAACGCTTGGGAGCACACAAAAGGGGCTTCTTAAATATGGCTATCAGAGGTTTGTGATCAGTTTCAGCTGTATTTGAATCCCACCCATAAAGATAATGATGGAAACACTGGCAAGCAAATACAATACTTAATTCCTTCTCTATTTGAGCATAATTTTGCTCAGCTGATGAAAGAGCTCTGGATGCATATGCAACTGGCTGACCTTCCTGCAAAAGGCAACAACCTAGGTAATTTTTACTGGAGTCACATTGTATCGTAACAGACTTCATGACATCATAGTATTTCAATGCTGGGGCAGAGGTGACCAAGCATTTTATATCCTCTACTGCTGAAGCCAGTGCCAAACTTCATCTTTGTCCAGAAGTCGCCTTAATGGCTCACACAGGCAGGAATTTTGCTAGGTATGTAACAAAGCCAATAAATCTCTGTACCGCTTTGGCATCAGTAGTCTGTGGCATGTCCACAATGGCTTTAATCTTATCCCGGTCACCTTTTAAGCCTTGTGAAGACAGGATATGTCCATGGAAACTGACTTTTTCACCTTGAACTGCAATTTCTTTACGCTAAGCCTCAGCATCACCTGCTGATCACGATCCAATAGCGCTATTAACTTTTCATCATGGTCATGCTCAGCCTCCTCACCTGTATTACTGCAGCCAACTATAAGAATGTAATCAGCTATTGGCTCAGTTTTGTGAAGCCCACCTAATAGTTCATGCTGCTTTCGCTGGTATACCTCAGGTACTACAGAGACTCCAAATGGTAGTTTGAGCCATCTCTTTCTGCCCCAAGGAGTCCAAAAAGTGGTCATGTAGCTACTCTTGTCATCCCGTTTGCACTGTAAAAAGGCATCTCTAGCATCAAAAGGTGTGAAAACATGTGTTTTAGGTAGTTTGTGCAAAATATCGAGTGTTGGCATTAGGTGTGTCCAATTCAGGGCCAAATTCAGAAACTTGGTATCAATGAATATTCTGATCTTCTCAGGCTTTCTGTTAACAATTATGTTGCTTATCCATTCTGTAGGCTCTGATACTGAAGTTAGATGTCCTCCAGCTTCATATTTATCTATCTGAGCTTTACCTGTGGCTTAATGGCTATGGGCACATTGCGTGGGGCACACTGTACAGGTTCAATGGTAGGATCAATTTCTAAACTAAACTCGCCTGGAACCGATTAATCCAACTATACGAGGGTAATCTTATGAAAACCTTCTTAGACTTGAAAAGGGAATCTAATATATCAAATAAATCGTTTTTTAAATATCTTCAAATTAGGCATGCCATTCAAGTCCAGTTTAGGTCACAGACAATTGAATGGTCCCAGATCCCCACTCTCCTAAAAATAATTGAGCCAGATACATCCAAAGGAATAATCTCTGAACTGTATGCTAGATTGGCGGCTAGAATAATGAGTAGAGCAGGGCCTTCCAACAGTAGAGCGAGGTGGGAGAGAGATGTGGGGGTAATGACTACAGAAGAGTGGGACGGGACCCTGAAACGGGGAGCACTGGTCTCGATCTCTTCTTCACAGAAAATATCTCATTTATCTTTAATATATAGAGTCTACTATACTCCTAAAAAAATGTTTAAACTTGGGTGGAGACAAAACGATGAGTGTCCCAGGTGTAGGGTGGCAGGGGATTTTATGGAAATGCCCGAAGCTATTTAGATACTGGGTGGAGATAATAGACAGGATAAATAAAACCTTTAAGTCTACATTGGAACCGGTAGCCAAGACATGTCTATTAGGGAGTTTGAAGGAAGGTAGAGTTCCGACTGGTACCACCGAAGTAGTGTTGAGATGCCTATTTCAGGTGAGACAATTAATCGCACAGAAATGGCAGGCACAGACTCCCCCGACTGTGAAGAACTCGGTTGAGACCATTAACTCTATAGTTTGGAGTGAGAAAGTGGTACTTGTTAGGCAAGGCAATTACAGGAAGTTTGAGAGAATGTGGAAACCCTGGCTGGACGAGATGGGGTGTCCCCTATAGGAGGTTGGTAAGGAGTGAATTCCTTTTTTCTCTTCTTCCTCCGTGGGGGACAATAGATGATCTAGCCTACTGTACTGCTCTCTTTCCCTTTGAGTGCTCCTCTTTAGTCCCCCCTGAGGCTATGTGACCAACAGAATCACATGCACAAGTAACGTTAAGGTAGTGTGGGCGAGGTGGGGACGGTGGCGGTAGGGAAGGACAGAGAAGGTAGGAAGGATGGGAGAGGGAGGGTAAAATAATAAATAAGTTAATGTACTGTAAGATACTGTATGTTATTTTATAAAGTATTTTTTCATTGCTTTTGTTACTTGTGAAATAACAATAAAAAAGTTAACAATTAAAAAAAAAAACTCTCCTGGAACAGAGGCCTTCAAACACATCACTGTAGGCATGAAGAATTTGCTGTCAGTGACCCAGTCAGAGATTTTACAGGCTGATTATCAACATTGTGTAGCTCAGCAGGAATGGTGAACTGCATCAGTCCAAGGTGCTCACATGTTGAACCTGATAATAGTGGTTTCTGATCAGCTGCAACAATCTTAAAGTTCAGTTTGTGTGTACAATCACGTATGCTGAATTCTGTTTGGAAAAGCCCCAATGATTCCCCTAGTTTCCACTAATACAACTTTAGTCTGGTGCTACTAGACTGAAGGGGTGCTCTGGTTGCCAGTTTCCTTTTTTCTTTATACTCATGACATCACATGTTGCACCCGAGTCCAGCTGGCAGGGTTGGATTATATTGGGAAAAAAATTGTTTGTAAACCTCCGATTAAACAATATAATGTGTGTCTTGCAAAGTGATTTTGTTTACCACATGCAGTAGATATTTTCCCATATGTAGGACACTTTTCTTTCTCCCGTACATGCACATTGCTGCAATACTTGCATGATTCAGACTTCCTCCCAAGTGAGTTGTGTAGGTGACCCTTGTGCTGAAAATTATGCTGGTGGTTCTTGAAGCTTTGCTGTTGTTTAGCTGCATTGATATTGTCAATCAGTTTATCCTGCTCCATAGCTTTCATATGTTTGTCAGCAGGGCCGGACATGGAATGAAAACCAGCCCTGGAAAAAAATTCATACCAGCCCCATAGCATTATTATACTAGCTCAACATCATTACGTAATTTTCTTATTCATAAGGGAAAACCATGCATTTTAAAGCACATTTGAAGAGTGTATTCTATACAGATAAGACAGATATGAAAGCACATAGGGCTTTATATGTATGTAGCAATAACTCACGGTGGAGCTCCTGATTTAAAGCGGGCTGTTACCGTCACCATTTTACCTGTAAATTCACCAATACCGGGTCTAGGGTCCCCGTTGAGCTTATTATCAGACAATGTAGGCAGCAGTCACTTGAGTACTTTTCCAATGCTTTAATGGGAGATAACTGGAAGAAGTAACAGGAAAGAGGTAGAAGAAGAGTTGCAGGGAAGTTCAAATACCTTTTCTTGGTGTAGCGCTAAGGAATTGAAATCTCAGGGATAAATGTATTTTTCAGTTCAGGATTAAATCTTTGCCCGCCCGGATAGCTCTCTCTCACTAACCTAGCAGCCGGAACGCAGCACGAACAAAAAGTCTCTGCCACAGACTTGGGTGGAAACAAAACTGTACGATCCTCTGCCACAGGATGTAGTAGTTTTTGATGAATAGCAAACACAGTACAAGAACCTTTAAGCTGACTGGCAGTACTTGTGCGGTAGAGTAGTTTAAGATGCGTCCTCCAATCGAGTCACCAGGCCCTTCTTAAGACCAGCCTTGCACGGTCTCTTCCAAGATGGGTCCTCCCCTGGATCTTCCCGATTGTCCGGCTTCTTCCCGCAGGACAGAAAGCACAGGACCGGCTGCAGCAACGCAACCCTCCAGCCCGGAGGGCCGCGAGTAGATTGAAAAATCTGCCAGCGCTACATACTCCCCCCCCCCCCCCCCCCCCACACTAAAATAGACGTTGTCCTCAAAGTCTGCCAAAATATAACTGTCAAGTCTGAGAGTAGGTATTTGAACTTAAAACTTGGATGAGAAAGAAGAAAAGATAGTATAGAAATGTTATAGTTTCAACATTTATACAACAACATATTCACATCAGCAAAAGAAATCACATTAGTCATGTCACAAAACCCCACTATCTACCTAGCTGAAAAGCCTAACAGCTTGATAGGAGGTCTAGTTGTTCCTGAAAGAAAACAAAGTTAGACACACACAAAAATGTACAGTAGCACCACTAAACAATTTAGGAGCAAAGCCTCATTCCACAAAAGAATGACACTCTCTTCCCACATATTTTCCTTCTAATGAAAATTAACTAAAGTAACTTGAAAAGTCCATCCCGAGCACTGCCCGAGGGCCCTGGGCCACTAGGGGGCCCCATCAGGGTTGCCAGCCTCAGTAAAACCAGGGACAGTATGTATAAATCTGTGTTTTTTTTTACATCTGTCTGTGTATACTGTGTGTACATGTATGTGTATACTGTGTGATTGTCTACTGTGTGTGTGTATACTGTGTGGCCCCATATTCTCTGATTGCCCCATGAGTTATCAGTCCGCCCCTGGTCCATCCCTATTTCTAGGTAGATTATATCCTTTCGATAAAGAAATCCAGCTAGCAAAAAGTCTTTGGATTTAAAAGCGCTGAGATGAATAAAATCTCTTGACCACGGAGATCTCTAAACACTGACACTATCTGGCTATATACCCCAAAGTTCTTTTTCTTTTAGAAGAATAGAAGGCAACAGTTCCTTTGCATAATCACCAATAAAACCGGGGATCTGGTAATGTCAGTTTCTTCCCTAGTTTATCCACGGTGGTAATAAAGTAAACAATGTCATCTTTTCCCGGTCTGCAAATGACCACCTTGTCAGCGTAGATGTGCCGACCATAGTTCCAATGCGTTCCCTTGAAACGTTCATCCATAGTAATAGAATACCCAGCTTTCCGGAAAGGTTTTGGCACAGACAAATAGTCCCATACAGCTTCACGGTACCATTGTTGCCGGTTGGCCTCAATTTCCTGCATAATTTCCTGAATAACGTAGGGAAATTCCAGACCATATTCTGTGGCAACACGTTTGGTGAGCACTCTCTGTAAACGGGCAAGTCTAGGCAAAGTTCTATTTCTCCCCAAACCAGGAGGCATACAAGAATTTGGTGATTTGCGCACCATAGATCCGATGGGTGTCGGCTCAAACTCAAGCAAACTAACAACTTTAGACAATGTCTCTTTGGTAGAACTGTGCGGCTCGACACAAGGTGATGTCTTCCCAGAATCCATGGCTATCCATTCTGAGAAAGTGAGGGCAGAAGCAACATCTTCACCCTGGGCCCACAATAGTTCCTGTGACATTGTCTCAAACAGGTCATCATCACCGGAGAGATTTGACATAGAATCTATCTCTGAGTTTCTCAACTCTTCCGCGGGCAAATATTTACAAAGAGTCCCAGATATGTTCCCCCTTGATCTCTCACCCGTTCCTGACATGGACTTCTCCGGATCCATGTATTCCTCTGGCTCCGGTTTGGGTAGTCTCTGGGGTAGGCCTGGACCACGGCCGCGGGAAGTCTTCACATATCCCACCTTCCTTTGGACAGGCGCAGCGGGGATAGGTGTAGTAGAAGTAGAAATAAAGGTGATGTCCGCTGATGAAGCAGTAACAGCGACATCTCCCTCGGCAACACTCACGGTAGCAGACTAGATCACCGGCTGTTGCTCTCCAGCAGCAATGGCAGCAGTTTCCACTGTGTTGACTCCTGTAGCCCAGTCCACACGATAAGCACGGGGCGACATTGTAGGTTGCTCCACTGTGAACAAATATTCTCCGCACTGCAAACATCGTTCAAATGGACGGAGATGTATGGCCAGTCCTTCGCACTTGTGGCAAAGCATGCCCAGCCCTTCGATATCTCCAACTGTGTATAGTACGAACCGCCCCTGCAGCTTCAAACGAATGCTGGTATCTGTCAGCAGGGTTCCGGTTAACATAGCAACCCGCAGCGGTACTTGTAAGAAACATCTTGGACCCCATAGTTGACGGTACCAATGGGAAAGAAGACATGGCTGCACTCTGATCCTCTAAATACGATCACGAGGCCTCTCTTCTCCTTTGGCGCCAAACACACATATCCGCGTCCCACGCGGCAACAAGTAGATGTGGCTCCTCCCACTTGTTCCTCTGATCACGTAGCTCCCGGGCTTTTACTTCTCACCCGCAGCCTACGCAGTCAGAAATAAAGTCCTGCAATTTAACCCCTTCTTTTCCTGGAAAAAGTGACAAAGTCCAGAAAACTCTTCTAGTATAGACTCTCGGTGAAATACTTCTCATGGCTGCTTAGGGTAACGGCAAACAATCCCGAACGAGCCCCCACATGTAGAAATAACTCACGGTGGAGCTGCTGATTTAAAGCGGGCTGTTACCATCACCTTTTTACCTGTAAATTCACCAATACTGGGTCTAGGGTCCCCATTGAGCTTATTATCAGACAATGTAGGCACCAGTCACTTGAGTACTTTTCCAATGCTTTAATGGGAGATAACTGTAAGAAGTAGCAGGAAAGAGGTATTAGAAGAGTTGAAGGGAAGTTCAAATACCTTTTCTTGGTTTAGCACTAAGGAACTGAAATCTCAGGGATAAATGTATTTTCAGTTCAGGATTAAATCTTTGCCCGCCCGGATAGCTCTCTCTCACTAACCTAGCAGCCGGAACGCAGCACAAACAAAAAGTCTCTGCCACAGACTTGGGTGAAACAAAACTGTGCGATCCTCTGCCACAGGATGTAGTAGTTTTCGGTGAATAGCAAACACAGTACCAGAACCTTTAAGCCGACCCGGCAGTACTTGTGCGGTAGAGTAGCTTAAGATGCGCCCTCCAATCGAGTCACCAGGCCCTTCTTAAGACCAGCCTTGCACGGTCTCTTCCAAGATGGGTCCTCCCCTGGATCTTCCCGATTGTCCGGCTTCTTCCCACAAGGCAGACAGCACAGGACCATCCCAGCGATAGCAGGCCCCAGACAGGCTTCTGGGTCTACCCGCACGGCTGCAGCAACGCAACCCTCCAGCCCGGAGGGCCGCGAGGTAGGACTCACTAACACATACCTCTAGGCCAGGAGGGCCACGAGGTAAAAGACTCTCTAACACATGGCGTCTGTCCCATAAATACCCTCTCCCAGAATGCAACCCGGAGGACCACCTCCGCCGAGTTATCTCCGGGACAGAAGAGCACTCATACACTTCAAGGAATTATAGATAGGGGTAAGTGGCACTACCTATGTTGGGGTACCTAATTGGATTTATTAATCCTTGCTTGTGTGTACAGAGCAAGAAGAACCACTCAGCCAAAAATACATACATTTCTGAAAGTGAGTGTGCATCCAGTAGAATTGGTAAACCGTGCTAATGTGTGCAAACCGATGAATTTCTTTTATATATCTAAAGTGTAGCTAACCATCCAAACCAATGTGAATGTAATACAATATATGAGATAAATAAACTAAATAAAATTAAATAAAAATCAATAAGCACTCCACCTATTGCATAGAGAGGAATCTATCAGTAGAAATCCCCCCTGCAAATGGTGTAATATTTGATCACCAATATCATTAATCAATACGTGCAAATAGTGATATATCATAAACATCCAATATCCGTGTTAAACCACATGTATAAGAGCAAATTCCAGTTAAAAGGGGTAAAAGTGTAGCAATCATCAAGGGGGACCCAAGGGATTCTGTGAAAGTGGGGGAGGGGGGTCTGGTTACCAGAGACCACTTTCTGCAGAAAGAATACACTAAGGTAAGGGGTGGCTGCTTTAAGGGGGAAACCTTTATATCAGTGCCCCCTTACATTATTGTATTCACTCCCCCTTACATCACTGACCCCCCTCAGACTGGCTTGGCGGTGCTGATGCTGACCTTCTCTCAGGTGCAAGAGATCAATGCAGCTTTACCAATGCCCATCAAATGCAGCCTCATCAGTGCCCATCAAATGCAGCCTCACCAATGCCCATCAAATGCAGCCTCACCAGTGCCCATCAAATGCAGCCTCATCAGTGCCCACCAAATGCAGCTTATCAGTGCCCATAAAATGCAGCTTATTAGTTTCCACCAAATGAAGCCCACCTGTGCAGTGCCCACCAAATGCAGCCCACCTGTGCAATGCCCACCAGATGCAGCCCACCAGTGCATTGTCTGCCAAATTCAGCCCACCTGTGCAGTGCCCACCAAATGCAGCCCACCTGTACAGTGCCCACCAGTGCAATTCCCACCAAATGCAGCCCACAAGTGCAATGCCCACTAAATGCAGCCCACCTGTGCAGTGCCCACCAAATGCAGCCCACCAGATGCAGCCCACCAAATGTAGCCCACCAGTGTAATGCCCACCAAATGCAATCCACCAGTTCAATGCCCACCAAATACAGCCTACCAGTGCAATGCACCCTAAATGCAGCCCACCAAATGCAGCCCACCAGATGCAGCCCACCAAATGCAGCCCACCAGATGCAGCCTACCAGATGCAGCCCACCAGATGCAGCCCACCAAATGCAGCCCACCTGTGCAGTACCCACCAAATGCTGCCTATCAGTGTAGTGTCCACCAGTACCTGGACCACAATCTCCTGTGTCATAGAGATTGGATTTAAATTGACCGCCCATGTGGCCACTGTAAGAAAAACCCACCTCCTGTGACACACAACACACTGATTCAATGCCCCAACATGTTGGGATTGGGTGAAATTATTCATACATCAGGCATCGACCTAATGCCATAAAACACCTTTTGGACGAATGACCAGATGTGTATGTTTCGTTGTAGTGGGGAAATAAACTGCAGTTCATGTTAAGTCAGCAATTGTCACTGAATATAAAAACAAATCTCAATTATTTCCCCCACTACAACAAAAAATACAAATCTGGTCATTCGTCCAAAATGTGTTTCATGACATTAGGTCGATGCCTGATGTACCCATTAGAGTAAATAATCACCCAATCCCAACATGTTGTTTTGCAGACTCTAACAAAAAATTACAATATAATCATAAAACCTTCGGACAAAAGGGGGGAATGTGGTAATCATGGACCGCTCGAAATATATTGGGATGTGCATGAATATCATTAAAAATAAAGAATGGTATAGGTGTATACCGGAAACTCAGATACAAGTATCCTATCAAGAGTTCAGGGAGATCATCTCTCAAGCTTTCTATGCAAGATTAATTACCGGTAACAAAAACACCAATGATTTCCCTATTATTCAATATCCAATCATACCCACGTTCTATTCTCTGCCGAAGGTTCATAAGAACAGAAATGCTCCACCCGGACGCCCCATTGTGTTGGGAATTGGATGCATCTCTGAAAAAGCCAGTAAACTAACTAATGATTACCTACAACCATTTGTTATTTCATTACCCTTGTATGTACAAGATACCAGGGATTTATTGAAAATTCTGGATAGCATTACTGTGCCTGCAGACTCTTGGCTTGTCACAATTGATGTTGAGGCTCTCTATTGCTCGATACCCCTAGTTAAAGGAATCACTATGATTGCAAAATTTCTAAAAGAGAGAGACAATACAACATGGCGTTATAATGCTTTTGTCCTGGAACTATTGGAATATGTTCTGTTTAGGAGTGGTTATGTTTTCAATGGCTCCCACTACCTCCAGGTGCAGGGGGTTGCGATGGGGACTAAATGTGCTCCCTCGTATGCGAACCTGTACCTGGAGGGGTGGGAGCGATCTGTTTTCTCTGGTGCCGATTCGTCAATGTACCTGTGCCATGTGATGTGATTTTTTTTTCCCCCCTCCCACCGTTTGGACAATTCAATGGACTCTTCACTTTAATTGGATTATTGCCCATCCAGTGGGTGGGGTTTCCTTACCTTCTCTTTTTGTATTCTATATATGGAATGCTTCTCATTTTAACTCTGTGTGCAGTGATCAAGGCGGTGTGCTGAAACACATCTGCTTTTGTAATTTTTTAACATGTGCCAATAAAAATATATACATTTGATATGGACATGGAGCTGCCCGTGCTTCTCTCTTCTACTAGAGGACGTGAACTGCTAGGAGTTAATTTTCTAAGTTAACCAGCAGGTGATTGGTTGTTAGGTGGTCCTAGTACCCAATCATTAGCCTTTCATGACTAAGCCTATTTTTGAAATTTGGTGTTTACAAGTTAAAATCCGTATTTTTTGCTAGAAAATTACTTAGAACCCCCAAACATTATATATATTTTTTTAGCAGAGAATCTAGAGAATAAAATGGAGATTGTTGCAATATTTTATATCACACGGTATTTGTGCAGCGGTGCTTTAAATTTTTGGAAAAGGGACACTTTCATGAATTTTAAAAAATCCAAACGGTAAAGTTACCCCAATTTTTTTGTATAATGTGAAAGATGATGTTACCCCGAGTAAATTGATACCAAACATGTGATGCTTTATAATTGCACGCACTCGTGGAATGGCGACAAACTACAGTACCTATGAATTTCCATAGGCGACGCTTTAAATTTTTTTTTACGGTTACCAGGTTAGGGTTACAGAGGAGGTCTAGTGCTAGAATTATTGCTCTCGCTCTGACGATCGCGGTGATACCTCACATGTGTGATTTTCATTTAAAGTCCCACCCAGGGTTGCTACACAGCCCCCCCCCCTTTCTTTGCCACATCTGTGATTTGAACACCGTTTACATATGCGGGCGCAACTTCCGTATGCGTTTTCTTCGCTGCGTGAGCTTGCGGGGACAGGGGTCGCTTTAAAATTTATTTATTTTTTTTTAATTTATTTTTATACTTATGAATTGTGTTTAAAAAAAAATTATTTTTTTTTACTTTTATTGCTGTCACAAGGAATGTAAACATCCCTTGTGACAGTAATAGGTGGTGACAGGTATTGTACTCTTTATGGAGGCATCGGGGGTCTAAAAGACCCCCGATCCCTCCTTTACACTTCAAAGTATTCAGATCGCCGAATACGGTGATTCTGAATACTGAGTATTTTTTTTAAACCGGCGCCATTGGCAGCCGAGTAAACGGGAAGTGACGTCATGAGGTCGCTTCCGTGTTTACAATTAGAAGGCTGGAACGAAGCCATTCATGGCTTCGTTCCAGCCCGCCCCCAGCCACCGGAGGCAGCTGATTGGACACCGGGCCTCCCAATCGCACGGGAGGCCCGGTAAGAGCGGCGGGAGGAGGCGGGAGGGGGGGTGTCCCCTCCCGCTCCTCTGGTATAACAGCCGAGCGGCTTTTAGCAGCATCGGTTGTTATACACGGATAGCCGATCGCCTGCTCTAAACAACGATACCGGGATGATGCCTGCAGCTGCGGGCATCATCCCGGTATAACCCTGGAAAGCCAAGTACGCAGATCTGCGTACGGTCGGCGGGAAGGGGTTAATATGAAAAATTAACTGCAGCAGCTCCCGCCTTCTGTTCAGCGTTGCTGTGTCTCCTGCGCTGCATGCCCAAGTAAGGTAGGAAGGGGTAGAGCTGCAGGGGGGCTGTGTAATGAGCAGGGGTCCAGACCTGCGGGGGGGATGTGTAACATACAGGGGTTCAGAGCTGCGGGGGGGGGGGCTGTGTAACATGCAGGGGTCCAGAGCTGCGGGGAGGGGAGCTGTGTAACATGCAGGGGTCCATTTTAGTTGACTATCCAAACTGAGGAATGAACAATTAAATTTAATAATTAAAAGTAACGAAGCTTTATTACAATTTGTTAAAACTGCATTCAAAAACACTCATCCTCCATGGATGTAATACAATACAAATGTTACCAGCTTCAAGCAGCAGTCGACGTGTTTTATGGCTTTACCACTTCCTCAGGACTATAAGATGGCTTGAAAGTAAATTGCATCTATTAAGGTGAATGATCAGCAATGCTTAATCGTTCAGTTCTTGATCTGGAGCCAGTAGGGGACAGATACAGCATCAGACAACACTATTTCACTTGATCGCTAGAGTGTGCTGGCACGTTCATAACAAGCTGTGTAAGAATTCTAATTCACACATTTGAACATTGGCATTTATCAAGTTGCATGCACTCTGGGGCAGAACAAGGTGACTGGACGCAATATCGCCTTGTCATGGATAATCTCGCAAAAAAGGAGGCCTGGCTGAGAATGCATGTATTTTCAAGATCCACCTGGCCAAAGTCACTGCAGTTAACAATACCATCTTTATCGTCAACCAGAACAATTGATATTTTCATTGGGCCAAAAGGGATCTTTCATTACAAAGTAACTCCACTTTTGCTGAGAAAAACAAAACAACTTCCTCTGGGTAATTAATGCACACTGCAAGGATTTTAACACATTTTGTTGTGTCCTACTTGTTTCTGTTCTGAATGAATAGTTCTTTGTTAGATCACGTCTTGTGCAGAGCTGATTCTGAAGGGGGGGTGACTTATTCATTGTTGATCAGCTGATGTACTTGCAGGGCTCCAATGAGGAGAGAGACAGGTTCTGCATTTCTTTAGAAGTGATTAATCGTCAATCAAAAATCTCCTGGACCGGACAGGTTACCATTAAAGACCTAAAAATATTATGGGGAGGTGTTTCTCCCGGAGCTCCTAAAAACACTGAGTTGGGCAGCAGTAGAGGGAAGACTGCCCTCCTCGATGTCGGAGGCTACTATAATAGTACTACAGAAGGAAGGGAAAGATCAGCTTGAAGCATCCTCCTACAGACCAATATCACTACTGTGTTCCGATGCTAAAATTGTGGCAAGGGTGCTGGCAACCAGACTGAATAAATGTATTTCGAAACTTATACACCCAGATCAGTCGGGGTTTATCCCCAACAGATCTACTAGTATTAATATTAGAAGGGTGCACATAAACCTGCAGACTCCGACAGAGAACATGGGCTTGAGGGCTATTTTGTCCTTGGATACAGCCAAGGCCTTTGATAGCCTCGAGTGGAGGTATCTCTGGCGGACTCTGGAAGGGTTTGGTTTTGGTCCCATCTTCATAGGATGGGTAAAAACACTATATAATGTCCCAAGTGCTAAATTATAAATCAACAATGAATACTCAGAAAGGATTCAGCTTGAGAGAGGGATGAGACAGGGGTGTCCTTTGTCACTCCTGTTATTTGACTTAACGATGGAGCCACTAGCAATTGCGATAAGATCAACAACAGATATCCAGGGGTTCTATAGGAAACTGGGGGAAGACAGAATAGCATTATATGCAGATGATGTCTTATTCTTCCTAGTGGATGCAGAGTCTTCTCTGACTACGACAATGCAAATAATGGAGGAGTTTGGAAAGTTTTAGGGCCTAGTTATTAACTTAGAGAAGTCAGCACTCTTGCCGGTTGACCCACATATTAATGCCATTCCATCGGCATCCCTCAGTTAAAAGTAGTGGAGACAATGAAATATCTTGGTATAATGCTATCAAAAGACCCCAATCAATACATTAGCGACAATCTAATTCCACTTTTGTTAAAATTTAAGTGGAAATGCAATATCTGAAGTCAGCTCCCCCTATCAGTGGCAGGGCGCAGCAACTTGGTTAAAATGATCTGGATGCCGCAGTTGCTATATCTGCTCCATAACTTGGATAGGGAAAAAATGGTTTAAAAAAATGGAGTCCCTTTTAGGGAGTTAATATGGAAGAAGAGCCAGGCCAGGATTAGTCTACAAACATTGCAGTTACCAACAAACAAAGGGGATTAGCTGTTCCTCATCTGCAAAGTTACTTTTTTGGCAGCCCAACTGCAGCTGTTGTGTTACACTATGTGATTTATTATGCTCTGTGTCTTTAAGATTTGTTTCCTCTGTCTATCTGAACTCTCTCTCCCACTGTAGTTCTGTATATTCCCCTCCCCTTCCTCTCTCTGATTCAATGTGCTCAGTATACCTCACGCTGTAACATCTTTACATGTGGCTTACAACACCAACGTTTTTCTACCTATGAATATACATCATTAAACAGAACATTCGAAAGGATCCATCGTCTATCTCTTCATACAGTGAGTTATTCATTGAGTTAAGCTGTCTGAATTGATGCAAGGGATAAATAGAACACCAGGTCACGTAAGCTCTATATGAAGCTGGAGATAAAGTTTATTGCTTTGTAGTTGAGTCAGAACCATAGAAAAATGGAGTTCCACAGCCTAATTACAAGATTTCTGCATGACAGTACTGAAACAGACAAGATTCACTGCTCTCATTGCAAGAAAGAATAAGTCAGCAGCATGTGGAAAGCCTGATAACCTGAGTCCAGGCTGCATGGTGTCATATTACAGCACACAGATCCTGCCTGCTTATTACTCAGACATCTGCCATGAGTTACCACAGCTCTGAATGTGAATACACAACAACTCCAGCACAAAATCCTGAGCCAACTGAGTTACTCAAACGCTCAGTCAAACCAACTTGGAAAGTAATGGAGAATTATGAAGCTTTAAGAACCGAATTGTTTAATAGCTTGAAACTATTTTGGGAGAAGATTGTTTCTGAATCTAATACAGTGTCTGTGGAACGTGAACTACTGACACTAGAGAGCGCCATTAAACAACTTTCTGTCTCATATGAGCTCTATTAGCTTACCAGTGACAAGTTCATTAATGTCTTACAAAATATGAACACAGCAGGTTCGCTGGAGGAATTAAAGAATTATTCTAGAATTAACCACTAGACATCCACGCTACGGCCGAATGGCGGCCACAGCGCGGACCTGCATTCCCGGGAGGCTGTCATATGACGGCCTCCCCTGTGCACGCTCCCTGCGCGCGCCCTGCAGGGTGCGTGCCGGGCGCGCTGTGATCACCGAATCACTGAGACTCGGCTGATCACCGATCCGAGCAAGGGGCCGGTCCCGGCCCCTTACCATGTGATCAGCTGTCAGCCAATGACAGCTGATCACATGATGTAAACAAAAGATCGGTAATTGTTTTTTTTTTTACTCATACTGACAACGCGAGTAGAAAAAAAAGCCGATCACCGGCTCAGATATCAGGGACATCGGTCCCGAGGTGGAAGAGGCACATCTGCTTCATCAGTGCCACCTAAAAGTGCCACCTAACACTGCTCACAGTGCCACCTAAAAGTGCCCACAGTGCCACCTAATAGTGCCCACAGTGCCACCTAACAGTGCCCACAAGTGCCACCTATCAATGCCAACAAGTGCCACCTATCAATGCTCACAAGTGCCACCTATCAATGCCCACCTGTAGTGCCAATCAGTGCCACCTGCCAGTGCTGCCCATCACTGCCACCCATCAGTGCCCATCACTGCCACCTATCAGTGCCCATCACTGCCGCCTCATCAGCGTACATCAATGAAGGAGAAAAATTACCCGTTTTAAATTTTTTATAACAAAATATAAAAAAATCAAAAAAAAATTTTTTTTTTAATTCAGTTTTTTACATTTTTTTAACAAAAAGTAAAAACCGCAGAGGTGATTAAATACCACCAATAGAAAGCTCTATTTGTGGTGAAAAATTGATAAAAATTTCATTTGGGTACAGTGTTGTATGACCGCGCAATTGTCATTCAAAGTGCATCAGCGCTGAAAGCTGAAAATTGGTCTGGATAGGAGGGGGGTTTAAGTGCCCTGTAAGCAAGTGGTTAATCAAGAAAGAGACAGTTTTATCCAGCAAACCAAATTAAAGGCGAAGCAAAGATAGAGCTGCTATAGGACACTGCATCTCACAGATCTGTTTCCACCAGACATTCTAAAAGGTCTCCTAGAAGTCATAGTTCAAGATACTCAACACTCAGTGAGCGACTTATTAGTGCCCGTGCTGAAGCGGAAGCCTAAACCAACAGTGTAAACACGATACAGCTATGGCAAAGTTAAGGGTCCTAGAGCAAGCTATCAGTGCAGACGAAGGTGCAAGTGAGAAAGACAGCATCAACCTAAACATAGAAGATATGGAAGATCCCCTCAAACGCACTAAAGACTATGTCCTAAGCCACTGCAGTGTACACTCCATTGTCTCCAATGCTCCTGACAACATAGAGTCTCCTTCACAGCTTCAAGTTAAAGAGGTTCCAGCAACTTCCTGCACTCAAAATCACTCCAATGCATTTCCTGCCTACCTACCTAACCTTCCTTCTTACGTCACAGAGCATCGGAGCAAGCTGCAAGCAAGTCATCAATTTCCAGTCATCGGTACAGCCTTGAATCAACGTACCATAGGAACAACTGACTTCAAGCAAGCAACCCACCTGAAAGCATCTGCTACACAATATTTCCCTGTGTCCTTTAACAATAATGTCAAAGATAGTGCAATCAGCACCATTGAGCCAACATCATCTCACATAAAGGCAGAGACAACTGAGACATACTTCGCAGAGAGCTCACAAAGACTGGTCTTACAAGTTTTGATGCCCAACCTGAGAACTACAGAAGTTGGAAATGTGCTTTCAGAACTGCAATCAGCAATCTTGGCATTACAGCTGCTGAAGAATTGGATCTGCTGATTAGATTGCATGGTCCTCTATCTGCTGCACATGTTAAGCCATTAAGATCGGCTTTCATGGACAATCCTACAGCAGGCCTCACAGCTGCATTGGATCGATTATGGCAGTCCAGAAGCTATAGAAAATGCCTCGTTCATGCGTCTGGAAACTTTCCCAAAGATATCTGGTAAGGACAACAAGGAGTTCCAGAGTCTGAGTGACCTTCTCCTTGAGCTTCAGCTAGCCAAGGCAGACCCAAAATTATCTGGACTCAGTTACCTTGACACTGCAAGAGGGGTAAACCCAATTGTCTCTAAGCTCCCGCAAGGTTTACAAGAGAAATGGTCTGCACTAGGGTCATCATACAAAAAAGAGAACAAGGTTTCCTTCCCTCCATTCTCTTTCTTCTGCAAATTCATCAGGAAAATTGCAGAGAACAAGAACGATCCAAGTTTTTCCTACGGTGAGTACAGTCTCTCCCTTTCCTAAGAGTACCAGTCTTCAGGGCAACTATAGAAGCCGTAGAGGCCCAGTATCCGTGAAAAAGACTGATATCCTTCCCACTCCTACCACAGTTGTGGCCACGGACAGACAGAGTAGGAAGATTAAAAACCCTAACAGAGAGTGTCCCATTCACAAGAAGCCACACCCCCTCAAAAAATGTATCGACTTTAGGAAAAAGCCTCTTGAAGAGCGTAAGGAGCTTTTAAAGACAGTTAGAGTATGTTTCAGGTGCTGTGCTTCTACAGAACATTTTGCAAGGGACTGTAATGTGTCCATTAAGTGCATAGAGTGTGGCTCTGAAGAGCATGTGCAAGCCCTCTATTCGCTTGAGACCAGCTCTGCAAAACCTGCTAACTCTCCTCCCAGGTTAACGCATGGCGGGGAGAATACAGACCAAATTCCTAATTCTACCATCATTTCTTCATCCTGCACTGAAGTCTGTGGAGAAGAACGCTGTGATAAGTCCTGTGCTAAAATATGCTTGGTGAACATATACCACAAGGACCAACCAGAAAAGACTCTAAAGGCGTATGCTATTTTAGACGATCAGAGCAATAGATTGCTTGCAAAATCAGAACTGTTTAATCTATTTGAAATAAAAGGCGAAGCTCATCCTTACACCCTGGGTACCTCTAGTGGAACTACAGAGGTTTCTGGAAGAAGGGCTCATGGACTCATTGTATCTTCTCTCAAAAGTAACTTGCAATTACCCCTACCTACACTTGTTGAGTGCAATCAGATACCTGCTAACAGGGAAGAAATCCCTACTCCAGCTGCTGCATTCCATCACCCTCATCTGAAGCTAATATCAAATGAGATACCCCTGCTTGACAAAAATGTTCAGATCCTTCTTCTGTTAGGAAGAGACATTTTAAAGCGGTGTACACACGGGCGGACTTTTCGACCGGACTGATCCAAATCCGGCGGACAATCTGACCGTGTGTGCTGCATCGGACTTCAGAAAGTCAGAAATCCGACGGACTTTAGATTTGAAATTTGCTTCAAATCTTCCCGCCGGAACTCCGCCAGACTAAGTTCCTATCAGAAAGACCGGTCGTCTGTATGCTGGTCCGACGGACCAAATACGACGCAAGGGCAGCTACAGCACCTGCCCGCGAGAACGTTTCCAGCGTGATTCAATCGTGCTGGTTCTCGGCGACAGGGTGCTCCATCCTATTGCAGCGAGCGCGGGGGGGAGGCGACAATGTCCTTTAGGTCTGGTATAGATTTTAAGGAAAACCCCCTACGCCGAAAAGACGGCGTGGGGTCCCCCCAAAATCCATACCAGACCCCTATCCGAGCACGCAGCCCGGCCGGTCAGGAAAGGGGATGGGACGAGCGAGCGCCCCCCCCTCCTGAACCGTACCAGGCCGCATAACGCCCCCCCTCCCCCAAAGCACCTTGTCCCCATGTTGATGAGGACAAGGGCCTCTTCCCGACAACCCTGACTATTGGTTGTCGGGGTCTGCGGGCGGGGGGCTTATCAGAATCCGGGAGCCCCCTTTAATAAGGGGGCCCGAAGATCCCAGCCCCCCACCCTATATAAATGAGTATGGGGTACATCGTACCCCTACCCATTCACCTAGGGAAAAAAGCGTCAATAAAAAAACACAGTACACAGGTTTTTAAAGTACCGTATTTATCGGCGTATAACACGCACTTTTTTCCCCTTAAAATCAGGGGAAAATCGCGGGTGCGTGTTATACGCCGATCCCCTGCGATCCGGAGCTGCCAGATTTTCAAAATCGCCGACCGCGATTTGAAAATGGCGCAGCCGGCGCCGAAATACACAGTGCCGGCCACTTTCGCCTTCACTCGAGCGCCGCCCGAACCTAGCCGAGTGTACTCGGCTAGGTTCGGATAGCTCCGCTCGGGACTACGAGTGGAGCCGAAAGTAAACGAGAGCCGCCGAGAAGAGCCGAGGACCGGCTCTGTGTATTTCGGCGCCGACGGAGCCATTTTCAAATCGCAGTCGGCGATTTTGAAAGACAGGATGGCAGGGGTCCGGGATCACAGGATGCAAGGCTGCACTGGGGAAGGCTGCACTGACAAGGCTGCACTGGGGAAGGCTGCACTGACAAGGCTGCACTGGGGAAGGCTGCACTGACAAGGCTGCACTGGGGAAGGCTGCACTGACAAGGCTGCACTGGGGAAGGCTGCACTGACATGGCTGCACTGACAAGGCTGCACTGGGGAAGGCTGCACTGACATGGCTGCACTGGGGAAGGCTGCACTGACAAGGCTGCACTGGGGAAGGCTGCACTGACAAGGCTGCACTGACATGGCTGCACTGGGGAAGGCTGCACTGACATGGCTGCACTGACAAGGCTGCACTGACAAGGCTGCACTGACATGGCTGCACTGGGGCAAGGCTGCACTGAGAAGGCTGCAATGATGGGCATTTAAATGTAAGTTTGTTTTCCTTCAACTTCCCTCCTAAAAGTTTTTTTTTCCTTAAAATTCCCTCCTAAATTGGGGTGCGTGTCATACGCCGGTGCGTGTTATACGCCGATAAATACGGTAATTTATTAGGCAGCTCCGGGGTTCTTCTTCTGACTTCGGGGGTCTTCTTCCGACTTCGTGTACGCTGCATAAGAGTTCACAAGGTACACAGACAAGTCAGTGGACCCCCAGATGCCCCATTTGCCCAGCGCATGGATCTAGGGTGAGTCATCATAGGCAATGTTTGTATAGGCAAAATGAAGAGACCTACCAACATTTCATCATTCTTTCAAATATTTTATTTCAACCACAAAAGGCGGGTTTAGGGTCACACAACAACCACATGTACCCAAAAACATTACAGATATAATAAGATGGTAGATATTAATCTGGCTATCAAGTCAGGTTCCATATAACATATACCATGTACATTCGGTGAGTATTATAGCTACCAAGGAATAAACCTCAGCAATCACTTCCTGAGTCACCTTTACTATTTTCCATGTTCTAAATTATAGCATAAGGAAGAGGTAGCATTAAAACAAAGTAACTAGAACTAGATATAGAAAAGAGAAAAGAAGAAAAGGGGGGGGGGGGGTCCTGGATAGCCAATGAGTGCATAGTTAATGTCCTGTTATCATACTCGTCTATCAGAGTTAAGTAGAGTCAAAAATTCTTCTGAGAAGACAAACATGTTCCATAATCTCCATAAATCAGAAAATATTTCCTGTTTGTTTTGTGCAGACAACATGAGATCTTCCATTTTTTTGATCTCTTCCACCTTATGGAGCCCATTTCAACGATGGGGGGTGATGTGTCTTTCCATTTCAGAGGAATACACATTTTAGCAGCGTTTACCAGATGCCGCAAATGGATTTTTTATACTTCCTAGCTGGGATAGTTGTAACGTGAAGCAGAAAAAAGGCTGGGTCCTTGGGTATGTCTTGGTCAGTGAATTTCAGCATAATGTTCCATACTTCCCGCCAATATGGTATTATCTTTGTAAAAGACCAAAAAATGTGTAGCAATGTACCTCTCTCTTCCTGGCACCTCCAACAGTGGTCTGGCAGGTCAGGATAAAATTTATTTAACATCTGCAGGGTATGGTACCATCGCGTCAGTATTTTATAGTTAGTTTCCTGAATCTTGGTGCATATAGAGGATTTCAGCGAGAATCTAATCATGTTTTGTTTTTGGCTCTCTGTGAACTTACAGTTTATCTCCCTCTCCCACTTCTCTATCCAAGTGGAAGTGTGGTATCTCTGGGGGGGCATTTAATAGACTATACATCTGTGAGAGCACTTGCGGTAGCATCCCGTCCCCTAAGCAGTACTCTTCAAATGTGAACAGTTATCTGCTGAACCTTTCCATGGATTGTAGAGAGTGGAGAAAGTGATGGAGTTGTAGGGCACTCCAAAATGGCAGGTAGAAAGGGCCCGTGGTCTCTACTAATGCCGAAATAGACAGCCAGCCATTTGGTAATAAGAAATTTGATGCTCGGAAAGTCGGAAAAATGACTGTCTCTCAGGCCTGGTGGGAAGACTGGGTTTCCCAGTATGGTCGTTAGGGGAGAATCCATTGATGAGAGAGGGGTTTTGTCAATTATCCGTGTGCAGATACTTACTGTAGGGCCTATCATTGGGTGTTTTTTTAGGCGGGTTGGAAGACTATGATAGCACCAAGGTGCTCCTTTTAGTATGATGTTGGTTTGGGCTTGTTCTACTTTCACCCAGAGTTTGCCAGATGATTGGCGGCACTAGTCTATAAGTCTCCCCAGGTGTGTAGTCTGCTAGTATTTAAGGACATCTGGGAGTGCGATACCTCCACTGTGTTTGGGTAAGGAGAGTTGAGATCGGGGAGTGTACGGTTTTTTGTTCGCCCATATGAATTTTAAGAATAAGGAGTGAACTTGGTTAAAGTATTGGGACGGTATCTTGATTGGTAAGGTTTGAAAGAGATAGAGATATTTAGGCAGGATACACATCTTGATAAGATT
Source organism: Lithobates septentrionalis (assembly GCA_037952835.1). Taxonomy (NCBI): domain Eukaryota; kingdom Metazoa; phylum Chordata; class Amphibia; order Anura; family Ranidae; genus Lithobates; species Lithobates septentrionalis. Next base: position 3,253,375 of record JBBDGP010001672.1, read on the forward strand.
ACATCTGCCAAACCACGAGTGCAATCCACGATTCCAGGTCCCCAAGAAGATATGTGTTCTGGATAGCAGGGGGGGGGGGGGGAAGTTGAATTCGAAGACTCAAGATAAATTAGAAGGGATATAAGTACCCAGATACTTCAGGGCCTTATCTGTCTACTTAAACCTGAAGTTAGATTGTAAGGTTGGAAGCATTTCATTAGATACCCCCACCCCCATAGCTTCCAATTTACTGAAATTGATTTGTAGGTTAGACAATCCGCTATAGCGTTGAAATTTGTGTATTAGGTTGGGGAGTGATATTGCCGGGTTGGTGAGGGAGAAGAGTAAGTCGTCCATATCCACTGCAGCATCCGCTCTCCTAAGCCTCTGTGACGTAAAACCGCAAACATAAAACTCCAGTTTACCCGATCAAATGCCCTTTCGTCCGTACTTATAAAAACGCATGGGGTTCACTTTTCCTGAGTGTAGTGGATAAGATTTATTACTTTAATTGTATTATCTCGAGCTTCTCTAGATGGAATGAAGCCCACTTGATCGAGATGGATCAGGTGTTTTAAGTGTTGCGCAATTCGGGTGGTGATAATCTTTGTGAACAATTTAAGGTCGCAGTTCAAAAGCGATATAGGCCTATAACTGCCACAGGAAGTGGGATCTTTTCCCTCTTTAGGGATAACCGTAACATGTGCTGCCAAGGTGTCCCTGGGGAAGAGTGTGTCGGTGCCTACTTTGTTAAATAATTCTACCATATGTGGGCATAGGAGTGGGATGAATTTCTTATAATATTGCAGTGGGAAGCCATCGGGGGCCTGGAGCTTTACCTAATTTAGAGGCATTGAGGGCATCTTGTAGTTCGCTTAATGTTATTGGTGCCTCTAGTTCCCCACTAATCTCGGGGGTTAGCTGTGGGAGAGCAGAGACAATGTAGTCTTCCATTTGAGACTGGGATGTGGATTGATCTGGCAAGTTCTGTAATGAAGAATAAAACTCTCTGAATCCCTGCGCAATTTGATTAGAGAGTGTTACTTTCTGGCCTTGAGGTGCAGTGATTTGGGGGATATAGCAAGCCAATTTTTGTTCTTTTATCAATCGTGCTAGTACCTTTCCACATTTATCTCCGGACTCGTAGCTAACTTTTCTGCATCTTTGTATGGCCGCTTTAGCTTGATAGGTCATCAATTCTGTAACTTGCTTCCGGAGGGAAAAGAGAGTTTGTTCGAGTGCAGAGCTCGGGGCATGTTTGTGCTGAGCTTCTGTTTGGTGAATGTCTTGGAGGAGGGATGTGAGTTTCTCTGTTCGCTTTAGTTTCAAAAGTGCACCATGTTTGATGAGAACCCCCCTATGACCGCCTTGTGGGCTTCCCATATTATCCCGATGTCGCAGTCAGTTTGTGTATTAGTTTGGAAATAGTGATTCAACTCTCATTGAACATTTTCCGCTATCTCGGGGGTTTGTAGGAGGCTTTCATTCAGTCTCCAAAATCTAGTTCTGGAAGTTGAGGGTTCAGTGAGTTTGTATATTAACTCTATCGGTGCATGGTCTGACCACACAATTGAAACTAATGTTGTACTGTGGACAGCTTGTAGTTGTGTGTGTGGAATCATGAAGTAGTCTATGTGCGAGTAGAGTTTGTGGGGGAAGGGGTAAAATGTGTAGTCCTTTTCACCTGAGTGTTGTAGGCACCAGACATCAATTAGTTGAGCTTTGTGGAAGGATCGTGCCACTCGTTTACGGACTCCAGGAGCTATGGAGGATAAGCTAGAAGAGGTGTCTACGTTGGGAAGCAGCGGAACATTAAAATCGCCTCCTAGGATCAGCTGAAGTTCTGAGAATTCCAGGAGTAGGTCTATATAGAGCTCTGAAATGAATGGAGAATCACACTGTAGTTTTGTCCTAATGAAGGCAAAACTCACTCCCAAACCTGCACATACCATACCAAGACTTGAACTTTGTGCAGCCATGCTAGCAGTAGAAATTGCCTAAGTCATACGAAGTTAAATGGACACTAGAATTGATTCTTTCACCTTCTATACAGACAGTAAGGTAGTACTTGGCTACATATACAACCAAACAAAATAGTTTTATGTGTAGAAGTCAAGGTAACCAAGGGAGGATCGACACAAACTTTTACTCGACCAATTACAGAGTTAGTACTCCTTTTGCCAGGTGAGTGACTTATGCAAGGACTAGCCATGCTGTTGGCACGGCGGGGAGTACATTGCTGCTATCTACAGGTTCTACTCTGAACTTTGGAATTCTTTGAAGATGTCATACGTCGGACTACATGTTCTTCAATCCTGTTGATTTCAGATGGGGAGTGTTGTGTTACACTATGTGATTTATTATGCTCTGTAAACTAAAAACGAAAAAAGGGAAAATGGCGCTGTTCACTATTCAAATAATGATAACATATCTCACCATGTTCTTCAATCCTGATGGACTTATGTTTATGCTTGCTTGTTGTATGTTTTTCATTACAGGTTCCAGGACATTTCACAGTATTGGACTTATTGAATATATATATATATATTAGTTTATGGTTATAAAAGCTAAAGATTTCAGATGGGGAGTGTTGTGTTACACTATGTGATTTATTATGCTCTGTAAACTAAAAACTAAAAAAGGGAAAATGGCGCTGTTCACTATTCAAATAATGATAACATATCTCACCATAAGGGATTGCATGTGCAACAAAGTGTATCATCAAAATTGGTGAAAAAAAAAATCAGTGAAAAATACAGAAAAAATGTGTGTAATCACATAGATATTAAATGTGCTAATCACCCCAAAAAATACGAAAAAAATAATAAAAATTGCAAAATTGCTATAAGTGTGGCTAAAACACCAATAATCATAAAAACTGCTCACAATAAAAATTAAAAATAAAAATATTAAGACTTCTGAGAGCAACCTAAAAAAACAATAAATTATAAATCGAAACAGTCCAAATAGTGTTGTAAAAAATGTGTATATTATAAAAATATAAAATTACGTGTCTGTACCAAGAGTGAAAAAATGGTGAAAAAATGATTTTAAAAAGATATTGAGTGATGTTTATCCGTGCAAACAATTACTTCAAAGGTGTAATATATATGTCCAAAGATTGTCCTATGTGTGAAAAAAATCCTTGTACAAAAATATAGTGTGCAACCAAACGATCCCAGATAGGTCTGCTGTGGCTGGTATAAACCTTCCTAGGTGGAACCCCCACTTGTGCCCTCACTCACCGGAGCGCCCAACCCCTGCAGGGGTAATGGGCATGTGAATGTAGATCCAGTAGCCGGATTTCCAAACGATCGATGTCCCCCTCACCGACTCCTTCCCACCTGTGTCACCGCTGTATTTTTAATAGTATCCACCGGGAGGTTTCCATATGCATGGAGAAGAGAAGAGCCTCATAGCGTAAATCCAAAGATTTTTTATTGAGCTAATCCAGCTTACAATTAAAATGTATATAAATAAAATTAAAAACTAGCAACGTTCTGCCGGCTGGCTCCAAGCCAAAGGCCGCAAACAGTGATGTGGTAGCGGCGTGCGGTCCATGGCCCGTCTACCAAAAACCGGAAGTCTTCAACATAAACAAAAGCTAGAGCGACGTATGCGTACCGCGTGACCACGCCTTACGCGTTTCGTCATCAAGACGTCATCTGAGGCGCGCTTATATTTTTGTACAAGGATTTTTTTCACACATAGGACAATCTTTGGACATATATATTACACCTTTGAAGTAATTGTTTGCACGGATAAACATCACTCAATATCTTTTTAAAAGAATTTTTTCACCATTTTTTCACTCTTGGTACAGACACATAATTTTATATTTTTATAATATACACATTTTTTACAAAACTATTTGGACTGTTTTGATTTATAATTTAATGTTTTTTTTAGGTTTCTCTCAGATGTCTTAATATTTTTATTTTTATTTTTAATTTTTATTGTGAGCAGTTTTTATGATTATTGGTGTTTTAGCCACACATAGCAATTTTGCAATTTTTATTATTTTTTTCGTATTTTTTGGGGTGATTAGCACATTTAATATTTATGTGATTACACACATTTTTTCAGTATTTTTCACTGATTTTTTTTTTCCCCAATTTTGATGATACACTTTGTTGCACATGCAATCCCTTATGGTGAGATATGTTATCATTATTTGAATAGTGAACAGCGCCATTTTCCCTTTTTTAGTTTTTAGTACTTGGACTTCACCTAGGTGTTTTCCTTTTTTGGGGGGGGCTGCAGTTCATAGTGGTATCTGTCCCAAGCGCGGAATATTTGTATATATTATTATGCTCTGTGTCTTTAAGATTTGTTCCCTCTGTCTATCTGAACTCTCTCGCCCACCGTAGTTCTGTATATTCCCCTCCCCTTCCTCTCTCTGATTCATTGTGCTAAGTATACCTCATGCTGTAACATTTTTGCATGTGGCTTACAACACCAACGTTTTTCTACCTATGAATATACATCATTAAACGGAACATTCGAAAGGATCCATCGTCTATCTCTCCATACAGTGAGGTATTCATTGAGTTAAGCTGTCTGAATTGATGCAAGGGATAAATAGAACACCAGGTCATGTAAGCTCTATATGAAGCTGGAGAGAAAGTTTATTGCTTTGTAGTGTAGTTGAGTCAGAACAGCAGCAGTTGGGGGGATGCGCTGAGTTAGGAGGAGGGAATGTTAGTGGTCAAATGATGCTACAGGGGGTTCCACATAATACAGTAGTTGAAGCACTGGAGGCAGATTCCTTTCCGTGTGGGAGTCCAACATTAAAGATGATTACCAAAGTTTGGCAGTCAAACAACCGATGGGGTATAAGGGAGTAACAGAATACTCACCCATTTGGAATAATAAACACTTGCAAGAATTATTGATTATTGGGAGGAATAAGGAATGGGAAAAGCAGGGTATAAACTGGCTGATCCAACTGTATGAGGGAAACACCTTAAAATCATTTGCAGAGCTGAAAAAAGAATATGGGGTACCAAACCAATCGTTCTACAGTTATTTACGGATCAGGCATGCCCTAGGCACCCAGTTTGTCAATAAACAATTGAATGGAGTAAGATTCCCCTTCTCCAAAAAATAATCAAGACAGATATTTCGAAAGGACTTATATCAGAGGTGTATATGCAAATAACTGGTAGAAATACTATTGAGGTATCGTCCTCCGAGGATAAAGCAAAATGGGAAGAGGACGTAGGGGTATTAACCCAGGAGCAATGGAAGAGGATTTTAGAACTGGGACCATTGGTGTCGGTTTCGCCTGCACAAAAAGTATCACACTTGTTTCTATTGCACAGAGCTTATTATACTCCTAAGAAAATGCATATGTTTGGCCGGAGATCCGATGCTAAGTGCCCTAGGTGTCAGGAGACGGGGAATCTCATACATTCTCATAAATACCTTCTAAGATGCCCAAAACTGTTCCGATATTGGACAGAGATACTTAATATTATAAATGTAACGTTTGGGATTACACTAAAACAAGAACCTAGAGTGTGTCTGCTGGGATATAAAGATGTAGGAAGAGGGTCAGTCCGTAATATAACAGTGATTGTGAGATAACTATATCAGGCAAGAAAACTCATCGCACAAAACTGGCAATCTTTGAGACCCCCGACTCCTGAAGAATAGGTTAAAGCCATTAGTATGACAGTGTGGAAGGAAAAGGTAACATTTACTAGGCATGGTAACTATAGCAAGTTTATAAAGATGTGGAATCCTTGGTTGCGAAAGATGGATTGCCCCCCGTGAGAGATTGGGAAAAGAACAGTAGGTGAAAGTAAATAAGTTAATATGTAGGGGGCGCTAGTGGTTAATAAAAAAAATGTGTAAAACAGAATAGTTTCAGTGAAAAAAACTTTTCATTGGCATAGAAAATGGAAATTGGAAAATAAAAAATGAATATCACACAATAATTTAACAGTGGTGATGATTAAAATCCCAATAGCTAAGTGAACACAATAAATGGTAGTGAATGGAAAACAGTCTTCTAAGATTAAAAGATTCCTCTGTATGAGCAAATGGAAAATCCTTCACCAAGAATTAAGATACACCTCGCAGTGGAAAATAGATATCTGCTTACCAGATACCAATGACTCCTTTACTTAAAAAGAGAGTCATTAGCGCTTGTGCAGGATTGTGCCTGCTCACATAAGACGGCTGGGTGCTGGATTGTAAGAGAACTGTTACGTCCCGGGTTCACTCGCGGGTACACTCGTTCGTAAAGGACTCGTTACGCACGCATGCGTTCGGGAACGTCGCTTCGGATCGCAGACGTGCTAGTGCGCGTGCGCAAAGGAATGGGTGCACCCGCGGGAGCGCGTCCGCGCGGCCCTTTGGCGCCAGACGGCCTATTTAAAGGACACACTGACTGTGACAGGTGCTGACTGATCTTCAGCTGTTCCTGTATCTGTATCCTGTGTTACCTGCCTGCTTGATATTCGTTGCTGAACCTTGGCTCCCCTGACCTTGTCTCTGGACTCTTCCACATCCTGATTCACTGGCTCCTGACTTCGGCTTCCAACGTTGACTCTGCTTCTGCCTGATGATTTGGTACCTTGCTGTCCGCCTGCTTCCGAACCCGGCTATTCCTGTGACTCCGTTCCTGTCTCCTTCCTGGCTCCGAGCTGCCTGTCAAGTTCCTGCATCTCTGCTCCTGCGATCTGCTGCGACTTCCTGCCTACCTAAAGTCGCATCATCTGCCTCAAGACTCCTGGGTTACTTCAACAGGCACTCGTGTTCCTCCTTTCCTTGGGGTCCCTCTGTTCCCACTCTCAGCGGGACCCGGGTTGGAGATACAAGGGAGGCCGACCTCGTCACTTCAGACTCCGATCAGGTACGTGACAGTATCAGTCAGCCAGCAATGGAGTCTGAAAGGGAGGCCTCACCTGTTATGGACATTTGCCGGGCAATTTCTGCACTAGCCCATACCGCACGAAATCTCCAAGAAGACTTGGGTCAGATGCAAGATCGTCTACCGAATCTGCTTGGTGTCTCATCTGCAGCTACTCTCCTTGCACCTGTAAATACGTCTGTACAGACTGACTTCTGCCTGCTCAACGAAACCTCTCTGCCTCCTGAACCTAGAGTACCTTTGCCAGAGCATTTTTCAGGGGATCGCAAATTGTTTCGCACCTTTCAAAATGCCTGTGAACTTTATTTTTCCTTGTTACCACGCACCTTCTCGTCCGAGCATATTAAAGTGGGATTTATCATTACACTCCTACGAAATGAACCACTCTCCTGGGCTCATCATCTTAGAGAACACCATGATCCGGCCTTGTCTACCGCTGACTCTTTCTTTTCAGCCATGTCCCAGCTGTATGCTGACCCTTTCCTCCAACAGACTGCTGAATTTACACTGGGAAAACTCCAACAAGGCTTGAGATCCGTGGAGGACTATGTAACAGATTTCCGTGTCTGGAGTTTAGATACGCAGTGGAATAAGGCCGCTTTACATCATCAATTTCGTCTTGGACTCTCTGACCAATTAAAAGACGAACTTGCCCGAATAGGAGTGCCCTCATCCCTGGAAGATCTGATCCATCTTGTTATCCAAATTGACCGTCGATTGCGTGAAAGGCAATCTGAGAAAGCTAGTACCAAGCCAGCGCCTCTCTCAAGAAGTTTTGCTCCTGTCTCCACAATCACGTCCAGATTACCTAAGGGTCACTCCAAGAATAAGGAGCCTCCTGAACTTCCCCGCAGAAGCTTTTCAAGACCACCACTATCCTCCTCTGAACGCCTCCGGCGAGTACATGACGGACTATGTTTTTACTGCGGAGGAGCGGGCCATTTCATCCAAGCTTGCCCCATAAGACCTGCCAAGGCCACTTCTACGCCTCCTTACATGTTGCATCTTCCTGGGAGGGATCTGCTACACCTCCCTCTTTCGCTCCAGTTTCATTTGCCAGGGAGGACTATTCCTGTAACCGCAATTATAGACTCTGGAGCTTGCAGTTGTTTTGTGGACTCAGCCTTTGTCACCTTACATCAACTTCCTGTATGTACCAAGAGGCAGGAATTTACTGTGCATCTGGCAGATGGCTCTGGTCTTAAGTCTGGGCCTGTTACACAAGAGACTGTACCCATTCTTTGCCAAGTCTCTTCGGAACATCAGGAGCTGCTCCGTTTGGACGTCATAACGTCCCCCATGTTTCCTGTTATCCTGGGGCTACCCTGGTTAAGGGCCCATAACCCTCATATTGACTGGCTTACCGGAGATATCTCATTTTCCTCTAATTATTGTCAGAAACATTGTTACCCAAAAAAGTTTGTTAATCCTGCTCCTCTCCTCAGCATCCACTCGGACCCTGAAACTCTGAAATTAGTACCCACAGTCTATCATGAATTCTTGGACGTATTTAATAAAAAGAGTGCAGAGAGCTTACCTCCCCACCGGACTTACGATTGTCCCATTGAACTCTTACCAGGGGCAGAAATTCCCTTCGGCCGAATTTACCCTCTCTCGGAACCTGAACTAGAGGCCCTACGCAAATACATTGATGAAAGTCTAGAAAAAGGGTTTATTCGAGCCTCTTCCTCCCCAGCAGGAGCTGGTATCTTTTTTGTGGAGAAAAAAGATCACTCCCTGAGGCCCTGTATTGACTATCGTGATCTTAATAAAATAACTATCAAGAACCGGTACCCACTTCCCTTAATTCCCGAGTTATTTCAGAGACTGCGTGGAGCACAAGTTTTTTCCAAGCTAGATCTAAGAGGTGCCTACAATTTGGTGCGAATCAGAAAGGGGGATGAATGGAAGACTGCCTTCAGGTCACGCTTTGGGCATTTTGAATACCTAGTTATGCCCTTCGGTCTCTGCAACGCCCCAGCCACCTTTCAGCATCTGGTAAATGATGTTTTTCGGGACTTTCTTGACCTGTTTCTCATTGTCTATCTCGATGATATTCTTATCTTCTCTGACTCAATCGAGATCCACCGTACCCATGTGAAAAAAGTTTTGAGTAAACTTCGTGAACATCATCTCTATGTCAAGGCTGAAAAATGCGACTTTGAAAAACATACAATTCAATTCCTGGGACTTGTCATCTCCGCTGATGGGATCTCCATGGATCCCCAGAAAGTCGCTGCTGTTTTGGAATGGCCAGCTCCTACAGATCAAAAGGCGGTACAAAGGTTTGTGGGATTCGCTAATTTCTACAGGAAATTTATTAAGAACTTTTCTGGTATTATTTCTGCTATCACCCTTTTGACCAAACAGCATGTTCCCTTCCGGTGGAGTACTGAAGCACAAACATCTTTTGAGCAGTTGAAAGCCTTGTTCACCTCAGCTCCCATCTTAAAGCATCCTGACCCTTCCTTGCCCTATATTCTAGAGGTGGACGCCTCTGAAATCGCAGTGGGAGCCATATTGTCGCAGCGACAGGGCCCCAAGTCCTTACTCCATCCTGTGGCATTCTTCTCCAAGAAATTGAATCCCTCTGAGAAGAATTATGATGTAGGGGACCGGGAACTGTTGGCCATTAAAGCTGCCCTCGAGGAATGGCGCTATCTGTTAGAAGGAGCCTTGCACCCTATACTCATTTTCACTGACCATAAGAATCTTGAGTATTTGAGAACAGCTAAACGACTCAGACCTCGGCAGGCAAGATGGGCATTGTTCTTTTCCCGTTTCACATTCCACATAACCTTCCGCCCTGGTTCTAAGAATGGGAAACCAGACGCGCTGTCACGCATGTTCCATGACCCTGTTCATCCTTCCGAAGCAGACACCATTTTACCTGCCAAGAACTTTCTTCTTCTCCAAACCAATCTGACGTCCCAAATAAGAGCTGAGCTGTTGGAGCATCCCCCTTCCCAAGATTTATCTCTTCAACTCAAAGACGGGCTGTATTACCATAAGGAACAGGTCTTTGTCCCGGAGCAGTTCAGGGTTTCTGTCCTCAAGCGTTGCCACGATCATCCTTTGGCAGGCCATTTTGGGATTCACAAGAGTATCAACCTAATTTCCCGTTCTTTCTGGTGGCCAGACTTGATTCAAGACTGTAAAAGATACGTCAAATCCTGTGTGACCTGTCAACGCAATAAGACTGACCGAGCCAAGACTTGGGGCCTATTAGAATGTCTTCCTGTGCCTAAGAAACCATGGAGCATGATATCCATGGATTTCATTGTGGAACTTCCCCCGTCTGAAGACTTTACCACCATATTTGTCGTGGTTGATCGCTTGACTAAGATGGCACACTTTTTACCCATGCAAGGAACCCCGTCTGCCGCTGAGACTGCTTCCATGTTCATCCGAGAGATAGTGAGACTACATGGTATTCCCGATAATATCACTTCTGATCGAGGGGTACAGTTCACGTCCAGATTCTGGAGATCTCTCTGTGAAGCCTTAAACATCGAGCTCCGTCTGTCCTCTGCCTACCATCCTCAAACTAATGGACAGACGGAGAGAACCAACCAGACGCTGGAGCAATATTTGCGTTGCTTCTCCTCTTTTTCACAGGACGATTGGTCACCTCTGCTTCCGCTAGCGGAATTTGCATACAATAATTCCATCCACTCTGCTACCAAGCAAACCCCCTTTTTCGCCAATTATGGATATCACCCTTCCTTTTTGCCTGAATTACCCGTGGATTCTGCTGTGCCTGCTGTTCAAGACAGACTGAGTTGGTTCATCTCCAATAATAAAGTGCTTCAGGACACCATCTCTAAGGCCCAGGCCAATAACAAAAGATTTTTTGACAGGAAAAGGAGGGGCAACTTGAATCTGAATCCAGGAGACAAGGTCTGGCTATCCACTGCTAATTTAAAACTGAAGTGTCCCTCCAAGAAACTTGGTCCAAAATACCTGGGGCCCTTTGCTGTAAAAAGGAGGATCAACTCTGTGGCTTTTGAACTTATCCTACCAAAGAATCTCAAAATTCACCCTGTTTTTCATATTTCTTTGTTGAAGACATCAGTACCCAATCCCTTCTCTAACCGGGATCCAGAAAACCCTCCTCCACTGCTCGTTGAGGGCAGTGAAGAATTTGAGGTAGAAGCCGTTCTCGACTGCAGAACCAGGAATGGCCTAACACAGTTTCTGATTAAATGGAAGGGCTACGGCCCTGAGGACAATTCCTGGGAACCAGCTTCTAACGTACATGCCCCGCAAAAGGTACGAGCATTTTTTCAGCATCATCCAGAGAAGAAGCCCCTGAGGGGCATCCGGAGGCTGCCCGTAAGGAGGGGGCAATGTAAGAGAACTGTTACGTCCCGGGTTCACTCGCGGGTACACTCGTTCGTAAAGGACTCGTTACGCACGCATGCGTTCGGGAACGTCGCTTCGGATCGCAGACGTGCTAGTGCGCGTGCGCAAAGGAATGGGTGCACCCGCGGGAGCGCGTCCGCGCGGCCCTTTGGCGCCAGACGGCCTATTTAAAGGACACACTGACTGTGACAGGTGCTGACTGATCTTCAGCTGTTCCTGTATCTGTATCCTGTGTTACCTGCCTGCTTGATATTCGTTGCTGAACCTTGGCTCCCCTGACCTTGTCTCTGGACTCTTCCACATCCTGATTCACTGGCTCCTGACTTCGGCTTCCAACGTTGACTCTGCTTCTGCCTGATGATTTGGTACCTTGCTGTCCGCCTGCTTCCGAACCCGGCTATTCCTGTGACTCCGTTCCTGTCTCCTTCCTGGCTCCGAGCTGCCTGTCAAGTTCCTGCATCTCTGCTCCTGCGATCTGCTGCGACTTCCTGCCTACCTAAAGTCGCATCATCTGCCTCAAGACTCCTGGGTTACTTCAACAGGCACTCGTGTTCCTCCTTTCCTTGGGGTCCCTCTGTTCCCACTCTCAGCGGGACCCGGGTTGGAGATACAAGGGAGGCCGACCTCGTCACTTCAGACTCCGATCAGGTACGTGACATGGATGGTATAGGCAGAGAACCCTCCTTGCCTCGGTTGTCAGACATGGGATATGTGAAAGACAATAGGATCTTCCATAGTGTAATACAGTTTATTAAAAGTAGTAAAAGACAAAGATCAAGCCAAATGGCCGCTTACATTAAAAAGTGCCTACCCGGCACTGGGGCTGCTCGCTCATCTGGGTAAGAATCACCATAGGGATGCCGTCATACCGCCTCAATGATCGACGTGCGTTCCACCCGGGGTGTGCAACAACCAGTGAAACCGGATGTAGGGAAATATCACGTGACCACGTAACGCTCCGACATACGTTTCGTATGAACGTCTTCGGGGAAGCGTACGTTGGTCACTAAGAGACAAATATTTGTAGTGCAAAAAGGCGGTTTTAAGGGCGTGGAGTAAAAGCACCGTGCCAAGGTATAAATAAAGTTACAATATTGAAACTAGCAATTTTGTGAAGCACTGGGTAGTGCTCCCTCTAGTGGATCATGGACGAGATTTTTAAAAACCCAAACAACAAAACCAAAGTGATTGAAAATGTAAAAATAGACCTAAATAAACATGCAGCCTCAAGAGCGGTTGACAATGGTATGTAATAAAAATGCCATTAGATATAATCACAATGGGATAATACTATAATATATATATACATATATATAATGACTAAATATGATCTATCATACAGGGCTGCATTTAATTGACCGTTAGGAAATTGATTTACTAACAACAGGGAAGGAAAAATGATGATAGATATATAATTAAATACATGATATTAAAAGCTGTTGGAAATTCAACATATATCAAACTGACTCAAATTATAGAAAAAAATATATGTAATTGGAGATGAGGGGGGTATCAGTCGTTAAAAAAGAAATTTAAATCTATTTCTATATTCATCCCATAAGGTTGCATGGTATGTAATTTGTATAGCCAGTAGGTTTCATTTTGAGATATGGATCTCTTCATATGAGTACCCCTCCAGTGTTTAGATATTTTGTCAGTACCATAAAAGGTGCAAAATGTTGGATCACTATCATGAAAAAGTTTGAAGTGTCTGTAGACACTATGATTGGGATAACCGTTTTTAATGTTTGTGAGATGTTCATTTATTCTGGTTTTTAATTGTCGTGTGGTCCTGCCCACGTATTGTAAGGAACATAGGCACTCCAGAACATATGTGAGCAGACATTTGGGGATGTCTGTACTGCTCTGGTATTTTATCCCCTCAAGAAATGTGAAAGGCAGTCAGAAAGTAAACAATTTTCCACGGAGCCAGGGGCTGCCGAAAATTCCAAGATGGTGGCGGAACGGCCGGCTCACGAGGCTGCTACTGCAGGGATCCCTGGAACTGCTCTCTGGCCAGACCAACACACAGAGGAGTTATGTTAAGATACCCACACGCAAACAGCCTACAGAGACCTGACCTCCCCAGCATCCACTGAGTCCCTCATAAACCAGACCCTGGATGATCTCTTAATGTCCCCCATGACAGCACTCTCTCCCAAGCCCGGAGATCACCACCTTGGCCCTACACAGCTCCCCCTGCACCAGCAAGACAGTGCTTTTATCTTCACCAAATTTGCTGAAATGCCTGACAGAGTTAGTAGTTGTAGTAGTAACATGTATAGGCGCAACAACTCAGGATTCAGATATGACCCCAAAATACGCATCTGCTAATACATAGTTGTATCTAAAATGGAACTCTCTAAAATAAAATATGAGTGGTCAATAGTCCATATAGCAAACACAGGCTGTGAGTCTCTGTAGTAATGCTAAAAAGAGGGTTAAAAAATGTCCAAAGGAGGCAAGCAGGGCTGCCATTATAGTAGGGAAGAAACCATATTCCTAGATCTGCAAAAAAAAAAACAAAGTGGAGAGGCGCCTCTGGGTGCAGTCGTTTTTTAAAAAATAGCTTTAATAACAAATAAGATCAACTCACATTTGTAAGAAGATAACAGGTATGGTATCACATATTATGATGACGCTCCCAAAACTGTGCCATATGAGATCCGAACTGTGAGTGATGACAGTATCTCTTCCGAATGATGTTAGAGCCGGCTCCAGGAGGCAGCCTCAGAAGGAGGCTTGGAACACAGAGGACAGCTGGCCGCAGGGGGATGGCGTCATAGGAAGTGGACGCGTTTCGTGAGCATGCGCACTTGGATGTACTGCAAGTTGCACTCCTTTCTTAACAGACAGTCTGATTACCATGGAAGATGATTAAATAAGGGATGGGGAGAAAATTGGGGGGCGGAGCCAAATATGACAGAAGTGGAATGTGTGCTGCTCTGGGCATATATGTACTAATATGGACAAGTGGAAGGGGCATATAAAATGGACGAGGGGCATGTAAATCAACAATAAGCAGGATCCAGTGAGATAATATGAACTATATTGAAATAAGATTAATTAATTATTACTAATAATAAATAGCTATTAAAATAATGAGGGGAGAGCTGGACTTGCAGACCACCAATGCGCATGCGTGCAAAGTCCTCACTCTAGTGAAAAACATTTAAGAATATCTAGAGATTATTGAAAACATATATATGGGCATATGACATAAGCGTACAAAAGCATACATAGATTCCCAAACAATACTAATATTAAAAACAGTAACCATACAAAAACTTGATGGGTGAAAAGGAAGGATACTTGGATCCCTTATTTCTACCACCTCCCCAAAGTTCATAAAAATCTGGATAACCCTCCCGGCAGACCAATAGTAGCTGCCATGGATAGTGTCACTACAGGGCTCAGTTTATACATCGATCATTTTCTCCAGCCCATTGTTCGCCAGCTACAGTCTTACATCAGGGATGGGCTCTAACATCGTTCGGAAGAGATACTGTCATCACTCACAGTTCGGATCGCATATGGCACAGTTTTGGGAGCGTCATCATGACATTTGATACCATGCCTGTTATCTTCTTACAAATGTGAGTTGATCTTATTTGTTATCAATGCTTGACAGGGGCCTGTCACAGACTGCTGCCAAGATTACCTCAGATATCAAACAGGATTTACAGAATCTGGGCACTCGTATTGAAACAATTGAGACCAAAGTGGATGCCACAATTGCAAGGGCAAACCACAAAACACTGATCGCATACAAGACCTACATAATCAACTTGACGTTGCTATGGCCAAAATCGACGACCTAGAAAATAGGTCTAGAAGGTACAATTTCAGGATTAGAGGCCTGCCGGAAAGCATCATGGAGACACATGGCGCAGTTTGCTCCCTCATCAAGGAGCTCTTTCTTGAATTCTCTGTCACAGATTGGAACTGGACCGAGCTCATAGGGGCCTGGGACCTCCCCGCTCTGACGGGCTACCTAGAGACATTGTGCTGAAACCACATTTTTATGGGATTAAAGAAATGATGAAAAGAGCCCGCTCCACTCAGCAACTACAGATTATGGGGCATTCAATCCAGATATTTGCCGACATATCCCCTTCTTCGATCCAGAGGAGATGGACACTCAGACCCCTACTGTCGGCTCTTCAACAGAAGAACATCAAATACTGGTGGCTATTCCCTTTCAGACTCACATTTTGAGAGCAACAACAAAACATTCTGATTTTCTTCCTTTCCCGAGGTGAACACCTGCTGCAGAAGCTGGGCATCTTATCCATGGATCTCCGTCGCCGTTGCAAACCTCAACCATAAGTACAGCGAAGCAACCACTACCCTCTAGCCCTCTCACTTCTCTTTGGCAAACATCCAAAACCAAGAAAGCCAAGGAAGGTTTCCCTCCATGAAGACGGAGTCTGGCACTTCTGACCCATTGGCCCTACTTCCTGCAAGAGATTTTTCTCATGTGCTCCCTTTTTTGACTTCCCTGTGGGTCGGGCCCCCTGAGGTTCTCTGGGCTTTGACCTACAATGTGGAGAATTTCCCCCCTATTCCCTCCGTACTCTCTCACCCCCTGTTTTGATGGTCCATCTTCTCCTGTTTTGGTACGACATAATTGACTGGACCCCTTGGTCTGCCTGATCTAGCTCGAGCAGTCTGCCCCAGTAAAGGACGCTATACCTCGGTCCAATTTTAGTATATGTCCAGCCGAAGCGAGGACCAGTATAGGACTCTATACCTCTGTAAATGAAGCCCGTAAACCAGGACTATGCCAGCATAACTTTGAGTGATGGGTAGCCTACTGACCTCACACGGCAATTGATGATGGACTCATCCCCTTAGTTTTACCCCTAATGTGTGTTTTTAGCGCTTATACAGCATTATTTATGCTTATACGCTCAAGAACTGAGCTGTAACGCTTTGGGCTAGGCTGGTTCCTCTCCTGACCTGGCATCCACCACCCCCCTCCTGTGTCTCCCCGGACATAAATTTACCCACATCCCCATCCTCCCTACTGTCCCCTCACGAAATGTGTTTGCACTGTTTGAGCCAGTTAACAATGTTCTTTTTATACAGGTGTTGATGTAGATGTCCTCAATTTCTTCTGGCAATTCGATTCTGATGTTAATTTGGGGTGCCGCAGCTGGAGCGGTACTCATGCACTTACCCACGCACTAGGAGACGCGTTTTTTCCCTGTTCCTGGTCGGGATCTCTCCTCTTGTTAGAGGGAACTTGTTTTGTGACTAAGGGCTCGGGGTGTAGCTCCCCCGCCCACCCTTTGTGTTCTAATATGTTTTATTTTTTCTCACTCTTAATTCTCTACTCTTTCCTTCTTACTAACTTTTTCTTTTTTTCAGTGGCCGGTATAGCCTCACACCATCCCTGGTTCCTGGCTTGTCTTGCAGTACAAGGGTTCCTCTCGCTTACCACGGAGCTTGACATCTTATGGAGGGTAAGTGACGATAGCTCACGGGCTTTTTCTCTCGCTCTGCTCCATGGCTAACCCCACTGCACCCAATACTCCCTTGCGCATTGCATCGCACAATGTGCAAGGTATAAACTCTCCAGTTAAACGCAGGAACATTTTCCAATACTACCATACCCCAAAAATAGACATTCTATTCTTACAAGACACTCATTTCCCCAGCTACCATTCTGCCTCATGATTACCACGGAGCTCGACATCTTATAGAGGGTAAGTGTTGATAGCTCACGGGCTTTTTTTCTCGCTCTGCTCCATGGCTAACCCCACTGCACCCAATACTCCCTTGCGCATTGCATCGCACAATGTGCAAGGTATAAACTCTCCAGTTAAACGCAGGAACATTTTTCAATACTACCATACCCCAAAAATAGACATTCTATTCTTACAAGACACTCATTTCCCCAGCTACCATTCTGCCTCATGCCTCCACCCCAAATTCCCCAACTTTCACCTCGCTAATGCGGGAATTAAAATGAAAGGGGTAGCTATACTGTTCTCCCTTAACTGCAAATTCACACTTATCAAGGAATTTAAGGACCCAGAGAGCAGATTTAAACTAGTTAAAGGCCTTCTTGATGACCATCTCTACTCCTTGATCTCATACTATGCCCCAAACAAAGGCCAAGCCAAATTCTTTAATTACATCCACTTGCAGAAGGGACGGTCATTTTAGTGAGAGAACTCTAATTTACCTTTTGATACGGGGCAAGATAAATCTTGCTAATTAGGCAAAGGACTCATTCGTCAGACCAGACAGAGTCTCAATGTGGCCAGGCAGATTTACCAACAGGGATTAGTAGACATCTGGAGAGAGGTGAACCTCTCTTTGCTGGATTACACCCACTTCTCTAGCCCGCACAATTCATTCGCTAGAATCGATCACTTTTTTATCTCAGTAGCCAACATCCCCTGGGTGATGAAGTCTTTCATAAAGGACTCTGTCTGGTTAGACCACTCGCTGCTCTTTCTAGTTATTGGGCGACCTACAGAGCAAAAAAACAGAGGCAGCTGGAGATTTAACGTCTCCACCCTTAGCAATCCGGCTCATGCGAACGGAATAGAGAAGGCTATCAAGGAATATTTCCTACTTAATGACTTAGCAGATACTTCTGCAACCACTTTATGGGTGGCCCATAAGGCCACTATCAGAGGGAAACTTATTAAAATGGCTTTATGGTTACGGAAAGCGCGCAGAACTGATATTGAACAGTTAGAATGTGAATTCTTGCTTCTAAATAAACATCATACAACCCCTCATCGATATAGACTGAGAAATTGGATGCTGCTCGTATGGCATTAAACTATGGCATTAAACTTAAGCCCTCACCGATTTAGCGGAAAAAAGTTTACGATGGAGCGGGGCCCGCTTTTACCACTTGAGGGGCGAGTTCCATGCTGGCTTCCAGGCTGACCCATAGACTGAGGACGCACACCTTACCCAAAATCAAAATCGGAGGAGGCACGCTCGCACAAAACCCCCAAAAACTCATGGAAGCTTTCTATAAAACTATATAGTGCC
This sequence comes from Lithobates septentrionalis, assembly GCA_037952835.1. NCBI lineage: Eukaryota > Metazoa > Chordata > Amphibia > Anura > Ranidae > Lithobates > Lithobates septentrionalis. The sequence goes on from JBBDGP010001672.1 coordinate 3,271,619, forward strand.
GAAAAGGAGGCTTCAGATCACTTATTGGAGTCCTTTCTCAATACTATTAAGATCCCGAAACTTGAGAGTCATCACAGAGATGAACTGGAAACACCAATATCAGCAGAGGAGGTCTCCCAGGTCATCAAAAACTTGAAAAGTCACTCTACCCCTGGTCTGAACGGTTTCTCCGTCACGTATTACAAACACTTTACTACCACATTAGCACCTTATTTGGCTTGTTTCTTTAACGAACTACGCAAAGGAAACCCTAAATTTGTCTTTATCTCGGTAATCCCTCAAATCTGGCTCAGTCGCCAACTACCGCCCCATATCTTTAATAAAGAACGACCTCAAAATCCTGACAGATCCTTGCAGACCATATTTCCGCCTTTATTGGACTCTATGTCCATAAGGACCAGGTCGGCTTCATACCTGGAAGACAGGGACCCGATCAAATTAGAAGGGCGATTGATATCAGCTCCCTGCTCAAATCCAGCTGGGATGGTGGACCCCCTCAAATGGTCTTTCTGTTATCTGTGGATTTACAGAAGGCATTTGATTCAGTGTTCTGGTCATTCATTAAGCCAATCTTACAACGCTGGGGCTTTGGTAATAGCTTCATGAATGTAATTGGAGCTCTGTATTCAAACCCAGAAGCTAAAATCTGTCTGCAAGGATACTATTCCGAATCCTTCACGATTTTCAAAGGCTCTAGGCAGGACTGCCCTTTATCCCCCCTGATCTTTGCTATTGTCATTGAGACACTTGCCATAGCCATAGGAGACCATCCAGATATACATGGGGTACAGTGTGGCTCACAAGTGCACAAATGCGCACTTTTTGCGGATGACATTCTGCTTTTTGTCACCTCACCACTAATATCTATAAATTGTTGGACAGTTTTGGCAGTCTCGGGTTTGAAAGTAAACTTCTTGAAATCAATGGCCCTAAACATATATCTGCCTGTTCATTTAGTCAAGTGATTAAAACCACAATTCCGGTTTACCTGGAGTGATACGACAATTCTGCAAATTAGAAGCAAACCTGAAAAGCTGGGACAAATTGGGGCTATCATGGTTGGGGAGAGTTAAATCTATAAAAATGACCCTGCTACCTACAAATCTTCTACCTGTTTAGGAGCCTCCCCATTCCAATTCTCGAGGACCAACTCCAACAGTTCCAATCCAAAATTATAAGCTTTATCTGGGGAACAAAACGTCATAGAGTCTCCAAGGAGACCCTCTACCAAGCTAGAGATAAGGGAGGAGTGGGACCCTTCTCTGGTACTATTAGGCCGCTCAACTATCTCAGCTTTCAGTCATATACTCTAAAGTGGCTCATCCAGACTGGCTCCACATGGAACGCCAAGCTGCCCCTCATTACATGCGGGACTTTCTTCTCTGGTGCCTCTCCACGTCTAGACCTGTAATCGTGGTCCCCACACTCTCCCACTCCCTCGTCATATGGGACACCCTCAAAACTAAGCCACATCTGATCTCCACGTGGCACCCCCTTTCTCATATCTTTCACAATCCCCCTTTTCCCCCTTATATGGTTATTAAGGATTTTAGCTGGTGGCTGAACAAGGGGATGTACAGGATAGGACACTTCATTCACCCCACTGACCAAATTAGATATGCCCTCAGCGGAACATTACCGACTACGTCAGATAAAGAACTTTCTCCACAACTTATGGTCCTCCGCACCTGACCCTTTAATACTTGCTGACTATTAATTTTGGTGTGGGCAAGCCACGGAGCAGAGGGGTGGGATATCGGTGATATATCGGTCACTAGCTAAGATGGATTCAAAGATTCTCTTCATGCTGGAATGGGAGAAGGACCTGGGACAAATTTGGAGTCTAGCTAACTGGCACAGGGCATCATATTCCGCCTTTAAGGGAATTCTGAACACGGCCCTTGCTGAGGTGAATCTGAAGGTGCTATTGAGATGGTACCTTGTCTCCTTGAACTATAATGTTTGGGGATCCTAAGTAATTTTCTAGCAAAAAATATGGATTTTAGGCTTGGGCATGAAAGGGTTACATAGTTGGTAAGGTTGAAAAAAGACATAAGTCCAAATTGTGTGTGTGTGTGTGTGTGCTTTTATGTCAATATTACATTGTATATGCCTGTATGTTGTGGTCGTTTAGTTGCCTATCTAATAATTAAAAAAACTATCTATGCTCCCTGCTAAAACCACAGTTTGTGGAAGAGAATTCCACATTCTTACCGCTCTTACCGTAAAGAACCCTTTACGCTGTTTCCAGGTAAATCGCTTTTCCTCTAATTTTAGTGAATGGCTGCGAGTCTTTTTAAATGCCCTTTCATGGAAAACTTTTATCCCTATTGTGGGATCACCAGTATGGTATTTGTACATTGAAATCATATCCCCTTTCAAGCGTCTCTTCTCCAGAGAGACAAAGTTCAGTGCTTGTAATCTTTCCTCATAACCAAGATCCTCCAGTCCCTTTACTTGCTTTAAAAATGTAAAAACCGCACTAGACTGGTAAATAAAAAATTAGGACAAAAGCAGCAACTCAGTTGTGGGATACACACAAATATTGGATAGGATGGAAAAGAGCTGCGCTCAAAACATAAATCATAAATGATGAAATCAGTCCAAAATAAGTAAATCAATAGTCTCTGGATTCAATACAGGTACCACCACAATGACTGCACACAAAATAGAAGAAGTGCCCGACCACCATATAAATTGCCTGCTTACCAGATAGCAGGCAACAAGAAGCGATCGGCTGTAACCCAGCCACGGCCTTTATCTTGCAAAGACGGCTGCTGGACCCACACAGGAATACCCCTGGTTATGGACCTGGTATAGTAAACCCCTAGGCGTCCCGCTGGATCATGGCTATGCTTGAGATGAACTCCGGGGATGCTCAGAGAAGGGAGAAACACTGCAATCCACAGGTGGCTTGGAGCAGACCAAAAAAAAAGCCACCTGTGGATTGCAGTGTGTCTCCCTTCTCTGAGCTTCCCCGGAGTTCATCTCAAGCATATCCAGCAGCCGTCTTTGCAAGATAAAGGCCGTGGCTGGGTTACAGCCGATCGCTTCTTGTTGCCTGCTATCTGGTAAGCAGGCAATTTATATGGTCGTGCACTTCTTCTGTTTTGTGTCCAGTCACTGTGGAGGTACCTGTATTGAATCCAGGGACTATTGATTTACTTATTTTGGACTGATTTCATCATTTATGATTTATGTTTTGAGTGCAGCTCTTTTCCATCCTATCCTTTACTAGCTTTGTTGCCCTTCTCTGTACTCTCTATATATCCAGAACATCCTTCATGAGGACTGGTGCCTAGAACTGGACAGCATACTCCAGGTGTGGCCGGACCAGAGTCTTGTAGAGTGAGAGAATTATAATTTTATAACCCTTTTGGGATGCACTGGCTAATACCCTTATTTAATATGCTCCTAAAGCACACCCATTTTCCCTCCTGGTTGTAAACCCTCTCCTTTACGTAATGAAGTGAATAGCCTCAGATGATACACAGAGATGAAACAAATCTCCCTACATAAGTTTTACATGTATATCTGCTGCCTTTCCCTTTCTACACTCTTCTTACAAATCTCGCGTTAATCTTTTTTGCTCATTCAGCAGTGGATGTAAAGTTTGGGCGTACACTGTGCGTGAGCTGATTGCAGGAAAGGCACGCATCTCCCCCCTCCACATAGGCAGAGGAACAAAGAAGCGTGCAGAGCTACAGTCTTAATAGACAAGCTCTCTGCTTATTTATCTCTAGGTTCCCATTCCTAACGCAAATGTCCAGCTGCTTTTATCTCCTGTGTTATCTCCTGAGAGCTTGACAGAAGTTATGTTAATAACAGAGGAATGTAGCAGCAGAAAGACACAGCACTCAGGGCTTTGAAGAGAGATAAGTAAACACTACAGATATATGTGCCCCAGTGTTAATTTTAGTCTTAGGACTAAAATGGCATTTTAGTTTTAGTCCCATTTTAGTCTTCTGCAATGGTTTTAGATTTAGTCGTATTTAGTCGATATCGGGGAACTGGAGAAAGTGCAGAGAAGGGCAACCAAACTGATAAGAGGCATGGAGGAGCTCAGCTACGAGGAAAGATTAGAGAAACTGAATTTATTCACTCTTGAGAAGAGGAGAATAAGGGGGATATGATCAACATGTTCAAATATATAAGGGGTCCATATAGTGAACTTGGTGTTGAGTTATTCTCTTTACGGTCAACCCAGAGGACACGGGGGCACTCTTTACATCTAGAGGAAAAGAGATTTCATCTCCAAATACGCAAAGGTTTCTTCACAGTAAGAGCTGTGAAAATGTGGAATAGACTCCCGCCAGAGGTGGTTCTGGCCAGCTCAGTAGATTGCTTTAAGAAAGGCCTGGATACTTTCCTAAATGTACATAATATACCTGGGTACTAACATCTATAGGTAAAGTTGATCCAGGCAAAATCCGATTGCCTCCTGGGGGATCAGTAAGGAATTTTTTCCCCTGCTGTAGCAAATTGGAGCATGCTCTGCTGGGGTTTATTGCCTTGCTCTGGATCAACTGAGGGTATAAAATTGGGTATATTGGATTGTACGATATTTTTTATTTTATTTATTTATGGTTTTAAAGGTTGAACTGGATAGACTTGTGTCTTTTTTCAGCCTGACTAACTATGTAACTATCTCCAGTACAATTTAGTCGACTAAAATGTTCTATGTTTTAGTTGACTAAAATCTTCAGTACATTTCAGTAATTGCAATTTAGTTTTAGTCATAGTCTTTTGACTAAAATGGCATTTTAGTTTTAGTCTCATTTTAGTCCTTTGACTAAAATGGCTTTTAGTTTTAGTCGTATTTTAGTCATCTCAATTGTTTTAGTTTTAGCTGTATTTTGGTCGACTAAAATAGTATTCATTTCATTTTTATTCATTGTTTTTGTTTTAGTCGACTAAATTAACACTGATGTGCCCAGGTCAGATTTCATGAAAGGGGTTTACAACCACTTTAATTCTGTCAGAGAAAAGCAAACATATCCTTAGATATAATATACATTGCCTTGAAAAAGTTTTCATACCCTTGACATTTTCCACATTCTGTCATGTTACAACCAAAAACGTAAATGTATTTTATTGGGATTTTATGTGATAGACCAACATAAAGTGGCACATAATTATGAAGTGGAAGGAAAATGATAAATGGTTTCCAAATTTTTTTATAAATAAATATCTGAAAAGTGTGACATACATTTTTATACAGCCCCCCTGAGTCAATACTTTGTATAACCACCTTTCACTGCAATTACAGCTGCAAGTCTTTTTTGGTATTGTTAAGTTGGTCTTTCAAGGAAGGAGAGGGTTTGCTGGAGGTGGCAGAACGGCGGTCCGGCACATTCCGGAAAAAAAAAAAAGTCCTGGCCATAACCAATAGAGTGAGGACTATGCCTAAGACAACATCTATACCACATAACCTCACTATCATATACATGGAAGATACCTGTATCCACAAATCTAGAGGTGCTAGGCTTGTGTCCACAAACAGGGTATGATCAGGAAAAATACCTGCCTCTATTTCTCTCTTAATTCCCCTGGGCCTCCCAAGGACATCCCAGAAAGAGCCTGCTCTCCCAGGAACTCCAGCCAATAGGGGCTAAAGAATATGTAGGGCCTGCCAAAGAGGTAGTTTCCCACCCCCCTAACAGAAAAACACTGGCGGGATCCACAGCTTCTCCCAAATAAGGAAAACGTCTGGGCGGCCACTATGTACAGCCAGCGGCCATACAACCGGAAATTAAGCCCCTTCGGACAGGACGTGTGTCACCGAAAGACGGGTAGCAGCCATCTTGCCCGTTTTTTTTTTCCTTGCAGCCAGCCTTTCATTTTCTTTTAAAGTATACAGAATAAATGTATTTGTATAAGAGAATGGAAAGTGGACAAATGTGTACTGACTGAATTTGGATTATGAAGAATTTTGATAATGTAATATTTTTTCATTATTGTTACTTTTGTTTACCTTTTATAGATATAATTTGCTATCTTTGTAGTCCTGCGGAAAGCTGTGAAACACGTTGCCTGCTGCTTGAAGCTGTTAACATTTGTAGTGTATTACATCTACAGAGGATAAGTGTTTTTAAATGCAGTTTTAACAAATTGTAATAAAGCTTGTTTTTCTTTTAATTATTGGATGACAACTGTTTGCGGTAGTCAATTAAAATCCTATTTCTACAGTATCTCACAAATGTGAGTACACCCCTTACATTTTTGTAAATATTTTATTATATCTTTTCATGTGACAACACTGAAGAAATGACACTTTGCTACAAGTGTCATTTGTGACACTTGTAGTGAGTGTACAGCTTGTATAACAGTGTAAATTTGCTGTCCCCTCAAAATAACTTAACACACAGCCATTAGTGTCTAAACCACTGGCAACAAAAGTGAGTACACCCCTAAGTGAAAATGTCCAAAGTGTCAATATGTTGTGGGTCCACCATTATTTTCCAGCACTGCCTGAACCCTCTTGGGAATGGAGTTCACCAGAGTTTCACAGGTTGCCACTGGAGTCCTCTTCCACTCCTCTATGACGACATCACGGAGCTGGTGGATGTTAGAGACCTTGCGCTCCTTCACCTTCCGTTTGAGGATGCCCCACAGATGCATACCTCCCAACCGTCCCGGATTGCCCAGGAAAGTCCCGCTGTGGGAGGTCTGTCCCGCGTCCCGGGCACCTTCATTCCGGGACAATACAATGTCCCGGAATCGCCCCATTGGGATCTGATGCCCCCTAAAAATTGCCGCTGCATTGCCGCTGTCCCTTACTGCCCGGCGCTGTACTGGTTCTGGCCAAGACCGCTTCATTTCACCCCCAGATGCTGCCTGGCTAACTGCCAAAACAACTGGTTGCTAGGCATGGCCCGCCTGGCGTCTAACAACCAGTGACGTCACGACGGGGAGGAGAGTGGAGCCCCAGCATTCAGTGCGAGCTGGAGGAGGATTCCTCCTCGCGCCTAAGCTCCGCCCCCGGCTCCACCCCCCAACTCCGGGTCTCCCCTGAAGGCTGTTCCTGCTCTGGAAGAAAGGTAGGAGAATGTTCCCTGCATTGTCCTGTGCACACAGAATGAATCCCGCACGGCACAGCCTGAGGCTGGTTTTCTCACTGTGTGGAAATTTTCTTTGATTGGAACTCGTGGCTGCTTGTCCTCATGGTGATTGGCTGCAGCACATGGCAATCATCCTCCTGTATTTGCCAACAGAACACTCCCCGTGGGGGCGGGGTCAGTTGCCGGTCTGTGCTGAAGACGAGGAGGAGGGCTTTCTGCAGGTCTGTGTATGTGTGATAGGAAAGTTGCTGCAGTTAACTTAAGCTGTTGCAGTGTCCTGGCAGATGACAGATAGATTTCTGGTGAAGCCTGTGCCCAGAATCTTAGCTCAGGTTGCAGACACAGAGCATCACTCGTTCTGTCTGTTTAATCTGTACAGGACTCTGCAGCAGGAGATAAGGAGAGTGTGTGCTGAGAACGGGGAAGTGTTCTGTGTGTGTCTCAATCTGAATTGCCCTGTTTATGTTTCCTCTCCTGAGCTCTCTGTCCACCCCCTGTCCAATCCTGCGATCTCCCTGTCCACCCCCCCGTCCAATCCTGCGATCTCCCTGTCCACCCCCCCGTCAATCCTGCAATCTCCCTGTCCACCCCCCCGTCCAATCCTGCAATCTCCCTGTCCACCCCCCCCGTCCAATCCTGCGATCTCCCTGTCCACCCCCCCGTCCAATCCTGCGATCTCCCTGTCCACCCCCCGTCCAATCCTGCAATCTCCCTGTCCACCCCCCCGTCCAATCCTGCGATCTCCCTGTCCACCCCCCGTCCAATCCTGCAATCTCCCTGTCTACCCCCCCGTCCAATCCTGCGATCTCCCTGTCCACCCCCCCGTCCAATCCTGCAATCTCCCTGTCCACCCCCCCGTCCAATCCTGCAATCTCCCTGTCCACCCCCCCGTCCAATCCTGCAATCTCCCTGTCCACCCCCCCGTCCAATCCTGCGATCTCCCTGTCCACCCCCCCGTCCAATCCTGCGATCTCCCTGTCCACCCCCCCGTCCAATCCTGCGATCTCCCTGTCCACCCCCCCGTCCAATCCTGCAATCTCCCTGTCCACCCCCCCGTCCAATCCTGCGATCTCCCTGTCCACCCCCTCCGTCCCATCCTGTGATCTCCCTGTCCACCCCCCCATCCTGTGATCTCCCCGTCCAATCCTGCGATCTCTCCGTCCAATCCTGCGATCTCTCCGTCCAATCCTGCGATCTCTCCGTCCAATCCTGCGATCTCTCCGTCCAATCCTGCGATCTCTCCGTCCCATCCTGCGATCTCTCCGTCCAATCCTGCGATCTCTCCGTCCAATCCTGCGATCTCTCCGTCCAATCCTGCGATCTCTCCGTCCCATCCTGCGATCTCTCCGTCCCATCCTGCGATCTCTCCGTCCAATCCTGCGATCTCTCCGTCCAATCCTGCGATCTCTCCGTCCAATCCTGCGATCTCTCCGTCCAATCCTGCGATCTCTCCGTCCCACCCTGCGATCTCCCCGTCCCACCCTGCGATCTCCCCGTCCCACCCTGCGATCTCCCCGTCCCACCCTGCGATCTCCCCGTCCCACCCTGCGATCTCCCCGTCCAATCCTGCGATCTCCCCGTCCAATCCTGCGATCTCCCCGTCCCACCCTGCGATCTCCCCGTCCCACCCTGCGATCTCCCCGTCCCACCCTGCGATCTCCCCGTCCCACCCTGCGATCTCCCCGTCCAATCCTGCGATCTCCCCGTCCAATCCTGCGATCTCCCCGTCCCACCCTGCGATCTCCCCGTCCCACCCTGCGATCTCCCTGTCCACCCCCCCATCCCATCCTGGGGTCTCTCTGGACATGTGGCCCCATCCAGTGCGCTGCGTGTCTTCAGAGGTCAGGATGTATGCAGAAAAATAAGAGTTTCTCAGTCCAACTGTATTCAACTACATTACATTCTTCTAATAAACTTTAAGCAAAATACTCTAAAAATAGTGTAAAAATAGACAGACTTTTGTTAAATTGAGATATATTATAGTGATGTAAACATGTCTCCAATATGATTGACCACACCTCTTAAACCACAACCAAATGGCCACGCCCTTTTTTGCTGGCCACACCCACTTCTCGGCATGGTGCGCTGCGCTCTCCACACATCGGATCTTCTAAGTGTCCCTCATTGTCAAGTTCAAAAGTTGGGAGGTATGCAGATGGTCAATAAGGTTTAGGTCTGAAGACATGCTTGGCCAGTCCATCACCTTTACCTTCAGCTTCTTTAGCAAGGCAGTGGTCATCTTGGAGGTGTGTTTGGGGTCGTTATCATGTTGGAATACTGCCCTGTGGCCCAGTCTCTAAAGGGAGGGGATCATACTCTGCTTCAGTGTCACAGTACATGTTGTCATTCATGGTTCCCTCAATGAACTGTAGCTCCCCAGTGTCGGCAGCACTCATGCAGCCCAAGACCATGACACTCCCACCACCATGCTTGACTGTAGGCAAGACACACTTGTCTTTGTACTCCTCACCTGGTTGCCGCCACACACGCTTGACACCATCTGAACTAAATACTTTTATCTTGGTCTCATCAGACCACAGGACATGGTTCCAGTAATCCATGTCTTAAGTCTGCTTGTCTTCAGCAAACTGTTTGTGGGCTTTCTTGTGCATCATCTTTAGAAGAGGCTTCCTTCTGGGGCAACAGCCATGCAGACCAATTTGATGCAGTGTGCGGCGTATGGTCTGAGCACTGACAGGCTGACCCCCTTCGCCCTTCAACCTCTGCAGCAAGCTGGCAGCACTCAAAAGTCTATTTCCCAAAGACAACCTCTGCATATGACGCTGAGCATGTGCACTCAACTTCTTTGGTCGACCATGGCGAGGCCTGTTCTGAGTGGAACCTGTCCCGTTAAACCGCTATATGGTCTAGGCCACAGTGCTGCATCTCAGTTTCAGGGTCTTGCCAATCTTCTTATAGCCTAGGCCATCTCTATGTAAAGCAACAATTCTTTTTCAGATCCTCAAAGAGTTATTTGCCATGAGGTGCCATGTTGAACTTCCAGTGACCAGTATGAGAGAGTGAGAGAGATAACACCAAATTTAACACACCTGCTCCCCATTCACACCTAAAACCTTGTAACACTAACAAGTCACATGACACCGGTGGAGGGAAAATGGCTAATTGGGCTCAATTTGGACATTTTCACTTAGGGGTACTCACTTTTGTTGCCAGCGGTTTAGACATTAATGGCTGTGTGTTGAGTTATTTTGAGGGGGACAGCAAATTTACACTGTTATGCAAGCTATACACTCACTACTTTACATTGTAGCAAAGTGTCATTTCTTCAGTGTTGTCACATGAAAAGATAGAATAAAATATTTACAAAAATATGAGGGGTGTGCTCACTTTTGTGAGATACTGTATATATTTTTAAAATTGGTTTATTTTCAAATGCAACCCACTGCATTTACTTCAGAGAAAAGAAGGTAATGTTTGTTATCAACCTCCTGACTGAGGAAGCCCTAGCTTGGGCCTCACCTTATGATCCCAACCACTGTGCTATTTCCAAAGCAAAGTTGCATAGCTTGCAGTTGGGTACACGTTCTGTTGCTGAGTACACAGATGAATTCCGACGTTGGATTGCAGATACCACTTAGAACCCAGCAGTGCAAAACAATCAGTTCTGCCAAGGGCTCTCTGAACAAATAAAAGATGAGCTCACTCACCAGAGTAGATACACCTGATTTTAAGGCTTTCATCCAATTACAGAGTGTCCCAAAAGTATTCACAGTGCTTCGCTTTTTCCACATTTTGTTATGTTACAGCCTTATTCCAAAATGGATTAAATTCATTATTTTCCTCAAAATTCTACAAACAATACCCCATAATGACAACGTGAAAGAAATTTGTTTAAAATTTTTGCAAATTAATTAAAATAAAAAATGAAACATATCACATGTACATATGTATTCACAGCCTTTGCTCAATACTTTTGTTGAATCACCTTTGGCACCAATTACAGCCTCAAGTCTTTTTGAGTACGATGCTACAAGCTTGGCACACCTATTTGTGAGCAGTTTCTCCCATTCTTCTTTGCAGGACCTCTGAAGCTCCATCAGGTTAGATGGGGAGCGTCGGAGCACAGCCATTTTCAGGTCTCTCCAGAGATGTTCAATCGGGTTCAAGTCTGGACCACTCAAGGACATTCACAGAGTTGTAGCAACTCCTTTGTTTTCTTGGTTGTGTGCTTAACCACTTGACCACTGGGCACTTAAACCCCCTTCCTAACCAGACCAATTTTCAGCTTTCGGTGCTCTCACACTTTGAATGACAATTACTCAGTCATGCAACACTGTACCCAAATGAATTTTTTGTCCTTTTTTTCACACAAATAGAGCTTTCTTTTGGTGGTATTTAATCACCACTGGGTTCTTTACTTTTTGCGCTATAAAAGAAAAAAGACCGAAAATTCTGTAAAAAAATGCATTTTTCTTCGTTTCTGTTATAAAATTTTGCAAATAAGTAATTTTTTCTTCATATATTTTGGCCAAAATGTATACCGCTACATATCTTTGGTAAAAATAACCCAAATCGGTGTATATTATTTGGTCTTTGTGAAAGTTATAGCGTCCACAAGCTATGGTGCCAATATCTGAAAATTGATCACACCTGAATTACTGACGGCCTATCTCATTTCTTGAGACCCTAACATGCCAGAAAAGTACAAATACCCACCAAATGACCCCTTTTTGGAAAGAAGACATTCCAAGATATTTAGAAAGATGCCTGATGAGTTTTTTGAAGTTGTCTTTTTTTCCCACAATTCTTTGCAAAATCAAGATTTTTTTTTTTCTTTTTTTTTTTTTTTTCACAAAATTGTCATATTAGCAGATTATTTCTCACACACCGCATATGCATACCACAAATTACACCCCAAAACACATTCTGCTATTACTCCCGAGTATGGCGATACCACATGTGTGAGACTTTTACACAGCGTGGCCACATACAGAGGCCCAACATGCACGGAACACCATCAGGCGTTCTGGAGTGCCCAGGCCAATTCTGACATTTCTCTCCTACATGTAAAAATCATAATTTATTTGCTAGAAAATTAAATAGAACCCCAAAACATTATATATATTTTTTTAGCAAAGACCCTAGAGAATACAATGGCGGTCGTTGCAACTTTTTATCTCGCACTATATTTGCGCAGCAATTTTTCGAACACGTTTTGTTTGAAAAAAAAACAGTTTTGTGCTTTCAAAAAAAACAAAACAGTAAAGTTAGCCCAATGTTTTTACATAATGTGAATAATGAAGTTATGCCGAGTAAATAGATACCTAACATGTCACCCTTCAAAATTGCACACGCTCGTGGAATGGCGCCAAACTTCGCTACTTAAAAATCCCCATAGGAGACGCTTTAAAAAATTTTACTGGTTACATGTTGTGAGTTACAGAGGAGGTCTGGGGCCAAAATTATTGCTCTCGCTCTACCGATCGCAGCGATACCTCACATGTGTAGTTTGAACACCATTTTCATATGTGGGCGCAACTTACGTATGCGTTCGCTTCTGACTGCGAGCACACGGGGACACGGGGAAATTTTTTTATTTTTTATTTTTTTTATTGTTCATTTTACTTTATTTATTTTAGTTTGGGGCTTTTTTCCAAAAAATAAATTTTTTGATCACTTTTATTTCTATTACAAGGAATGTAAACATCCCCTGTAATAGGAATATGGCATGACAGGTCCTCTTTACAGTGAGATATGGGGTCAATAAGACCCCACATCTCACCTCTAGGCTGGGAAGCCTGAAATAAATAATAAAAAAAAATGATCCTGGCTTAGATCGTAGCGGTGAGTCGGTAGAAGCACCTGAGGGCGGCGAGAGGGGGGGGTCCCCTCTCGCCTCCCGTAAGAATGATCAAGCAGTGGAACAGCCGCTATGATCATTCTTATGGTGTAGGGAATCGCCGGCTGAAAAAGATGATATCTGAATGATGCCTGTAGCTGCACCCATCATTCAGATATCCCCGCACAAAGTCAAGGACGTCGTATGACGACATACCAAAAATGACACCCCAAAATAGATTCTCCTACTCCTCCTGAGTACGGCGATACCACATGTGTGAGACTTCCACAGCCTGGCCACATACAGAGTCCGAGTACAGCTGAGCATGGCAAAGTATGGCTGGGTATGGCGGGGTATGGTGGAGTATGGCGGGGCATGGCGGAATATGGCGGGGCATGGCGGGGTATGGCGGAGTATGGCGGGGCTTGGCGGGGCATGGCGGGGTATGGCGGAGTATGGCGGGGCATGGCGGGGCATGGCGGGGTATGGCGGAGCATGGCGGAGTATGGCGGGGCATGGCGGAGTATGGCGGGGCATGGCGGAGTATGGCGGGGCATGGCGGGGCATGGCGGAGTATGGCGGGGCATGGCGGGGTATGGCGGGGCATGGCGGAGTATGGCGGGGCATGGCGGGGTATGGCGGGGTATGGCACAGTATGGCGGAGTATGGCGGGGTATGGCGGAGTATGGCGGGGTATGGCGGAGTATGGCACAGGGTTGCACAGGATCATTGCAGAGTATTGCACAGGATCATTGCAGAGTATTGCACAGGGTTGCAGAGTATTTCACAGGGTTGCAGAGTATTTCACAGGGTTGCAGAGTATTGCACAGGGTTGCAGAGTATTGCACAGGGTTGCAGAGTACTGCACAGGGTTGCAGAGTATTGCACAGGGTTGCAGAGTATTGCACAGGGTTGCAGAGTATTGCACAGGGTTGCAGAGTATTTCACAGGGTTGCAGAGTATTGCACAGGGTTGCAGAGTATTGCACAGGGTCATTGCAGAGCATAGGGGGGGATGGCTGAGCATGGAGGGATGGATGTGACTGTACATGTTATTGAGCTGTGCTGTGGGCACTACACATCCAGCCCACAGCGCGGCTCACATCCGATCTCTCCCCCTCTGTACCGATCGGTACAGAGAGGGGAGGGAGGAACCGGCGTCATGACATGACGCTGGTTTGTTTACATGTGATCGCTCCGTCATTTGAAATGGTAAACGGCCGTGATGCGGACCCGGCGGTCACGGATGTTCCCGTGTGCGCGCCCCAGGGGGCGCGCGGGAGCAGTTTTCTGGAATCACGTCATATGACGTGATCCCAGAGTTATCCAGCCGCCCTGCAGCCGTCATTTGGCTATAGGGCGGTTGGCAAGTGGTTAAGGTCGTTGTCCTGTTGGAAGATGAACCTTCCCCACAGTCTGAGGTCCAGAGCGCTCTGGAGCAGGTTTTCATCAAGGATGTCTCTGTACATTGCTGCATTCATCTTTCCCTCGATCCTGCTTAGTCTCCCAACTCCTGAAAATATCCCCACAGCTGATGCTGCCACCACCATGCTTCACTGTAGGATGGTATTGGCCAGGTGATGAGCAGTGCCTGTTTTACTTGCCATCTATTCATGGTTGGATACCTTGTGGATTGCACCTGAAAAAAGGCAGAAAATTTGGAAAAAAATGATATTTTCTACTTTAAAAAAAAAAAATCCAATACACTCAATTTTAATTATACATTTAAGGCCAAAATGTATTCAGCCACATGTCAAAAAAATCTCAATAAGCGTATATTTATTGGTTTGCGCAAAAGTTATAGCGTCTACAAACTGTGGTACATTTTCTGGAATTTACACAGCTTTTAGTTTATGACTACCTATCTAATTTCTTGAGGTGCTAAAATGGCAGAGCAGTTCAAAACTTCCCCAAATTACCCCATTTGGGAAAGTAGACACCCCAAGGAAATTGCTGAGAGGCATGTTGAGCCCATTAAATATTTAATTTTTTTGTGACTGAAAAATGACAAAAAATATATACAGTGGCTTGCGAAAGTATTCGGCCCCCTTGAACTTTTCAACCTTTTGCCACATTTCAGGCTTCAAACATAAAGATATAAAATTTTTATTTTTTGTGAAGAATCACCAACAAGTGGGACACAATTGTGAAGTGGAACGAAATCTTTTGGATTTTTGAAACTTTTTTAACTAATAAAAAAATGAAAAGTAGGGCGTGCAAAATTATTCGGCCCCCTTGCGTTAATACTTTGTAGAGCCACCTTTTGCTGCGATTACAGCTGCAAGTCGCTTGGGGTATGTCTCTATCAGTTTTGCACATCGAGAGACTGAAATTCTTGCCCATTCTTCCTTGCAAAACAGCTCGAGCTCAGTGAGGTTGGATGGAGAGCGTTTGTGAACAGCAGTTTTCAGCTCTTTCCACAGATTCTCGATTGGATTCAGGTCTGGACTTTGACTTGGCCATTCTAACACCTGGATACGTTTATTTGTGAACCATTCCTTTGTCGATTTTGCTGTATGTTTGGGATCATTGTCTTGTTGGAAGATAAATCTCCGTCCCAGTTTCAGGTCTTTTGCAGGTTTTCATCCAGAATGGTCCTGTATTTGGCTGCATCCATCTTCCCCTCAATTTTAACCATCTTCCCTGTCCCTGCTGAAGAAAAGCAGGCCCAAACCATGATGCTGCCACCACCATGTTTGACAGTGGGGATGGTGTGTTGAGTGTGATGAGCTGTGTTGCTTTTACGCCAAACATATCGTTTTGCATTGTGGCCAAAAAGTTCGATTTTGTTTTCATCGGACCAGAGCACCTTCTTCCACATGTTTGGTGTGTCTCCCAGGTGGCTTGTGGCAAACTTTAGACGAGACTTTTTATGGATATCTTTGAGAAATGGCTTTCTTCTTGCCACTCTTCCATAAAGGCCAGATTTGTGCAGTGTACGACTGATTGTTGTCCCATGGACAGACTCTCCCACCTCAGCTGTAGTTCTCTGCAGTTCATCCAGAGTGATCATGGGCCTCTTGGCTGCATCTCTGATCAGTCTTCTCCTTGTCTGAGCTGAAAATTTAGAGGGACAGCCAGGTCTTGGTAGATTTGCAGTGGTCTGATACTCCTTCCATTTCAAAATGATCGCTTGCACAGTGCTCCTGGGGACTGTGGGGTTTAAAGCTTGGGAAATCTTTTTGTATCCAAATCCGGCTTTAAACTTCTCCACAACAGTATTACGGACCTGCCTGGTGTGTTCCTTGGTCTTCATGATGCTTTCTGCGCTTTCAATAGAACCCTGAGACTATCACAGAGCAGGTGCATTTATACAGAGACTTGATTACACACAGGTGGATTCTATTTATCACCATCAGTCATTTAGGACAACATTGGATCATTCAGAGATCCTCGCTGAACTTATGGAGTGAGTTTGCTGCACTGAAAGTAAAGGGGCCGAATAATTTTGCACGCACCACTTTTCAGTTTTTTAATTGCTAAAAAAGTTTCAAAAATCCAAAAGATTTCGTTCCACTTCACAATTGTATCCCACTTGTTGGTGATTCTTCACAAAAAATAAAAATTTTATATCTTTATGTTTGAAGCCTGAAATGTGGCAAAAGGTTGAAAAGTTCAAGGGGGCCGAATACTTTCGCAAGCCACTGTATATTCTTTACCCAAAGTTGTCACTAAATGATATATTGCTCACACATGCCATGGGTTTATGTGGAATTACACCCCAAAATGTATTCTGCTGCTTCTCCTGAGTATGGGGATACCACATGTGTGAGACTTTTTGGGAGCCTAGCCGCGTACAGGACCCCGAAAACCAATCGCCGCCTTCAGGCCGTAAATTTTTGATTTCACGCCTCACTACCTATCACAGTTTTGGAGGCCATAAAATGCCAAGATAGCACAAAAATAATAATAATTTTACCGAAACTTGCGGCAAAATATAAAAAATACTCCATAGACTTAATATGCCCATCAGAAAATAGCTTGGGGTATCTACTTTCTAAAAAGGGGTAATTTGGGGGGGGGGGGGTTGAACTGTTCTGGCATTTTATGCACAACATTACAAGCTTATGCCACACATCACCCACACTTCTAACCACTTGAAGACAAAGCCCTTTTTGACACTTTTTGTTTACATTAAAAATGTTTTTTTTTTTTTTGCTAGAAAATTACTTTCAACCCCCAAACATTATATATTTTTTTAAAGCAAAGGCTGTACAGATTAAAATGGTGGGTGTTGCAATTTTTTTTTCACATGGTATTTGCTCAGCGATTTTTCTAACGCAATTTTTTTGGGAAAAAAACAAACACTTTTTTGAATTTTAACCACTTCAGCCCCGGACCATTATGCTGCCTAAGGACCAGAAGTATTTTTCCAATTTGGCACTGCATCGCTTTAACTGCTAATTGCGCGGTCATGCAATGCTGTACCCAAACGAAATTTGCGTCCTTTTCTTCCCACAAATAGAGCTTTCTTTTGATGGTATTTGATCCCCTCTGCGGTTTTTATTTTTTGCGCTATAAATGGAAAAAGACTGAAAATTTAGAAAAAAGATGATATTTTCTACTTTTGGTTCTAAAAAAAATCCAATAAACTCAATTTTAGTCATACATTTAGGCTAAAATGTATTCGGCCACATGTCTTTGGTAAAAAAAATGTCAATAAGCGTATATTTATTGGTTTGCGCAAAAGTTATAGCGTCCACAAACTAGGGTACATTTTCTGGAATTTACACAGCTTTTAGTTTATGACTGCCTATGTCATTTCTTGAGGTGCTAAAATGGCAGGGCAGTACAAACCCCCCCCCCCAAATGACCCCATTTTGGAAAGTAGACACCCCAAGGAAATTGCTGAGAGGCATGTTGAACCCATTGAATTTTTTTTTTTTTTTGTCCCAAGTGATTGAATAATGACAAAAAAAAAAATATATTTACAAAAAGTTGTCACTAAATGATATATTGCTCACACAGGCCATGGGCCTATGTGGAATTGCACCCCAAAATACATTCAGCTGCTTCTCCTGAGTACGGGGATACCACATGTGTGGGACTTTTTGGGAGCCTAGCCACGTACGGGGCCCCGAAATCCAATCACCGCCTTCAGGATTTCTAAGGGCATAAATTTTTGATTTCACTCCTCACTACCTATCACAGTTTTGAAGGCCATAAAATGCCCAGATGGCACAACCCCCCCCCCCCAAATGACCCCATTTTGGAAAGTAGACACCCCAAGCTATTTGCTGAGAGGCATGTTGAGTCCATGGAATATTTTATATTTTGACACAGGTTGCGGGAATGTGACACATTTTTTTTTTTTGCACAAAGTTGTCACTAAATGATATATTGCTCACACAGGCCATGGGCACATGTGGAATTGCACCCCAAAATACATTTAGCTGCTTCTCCTGAGTATGGGGATACCACATGTGTGGGACTTTTTGGGAGCCTAGCCGCGTACGGGGCCCCGAAAACACCGCCTTCAGGATTTCTAAGGGTGTACATTTTTGATTTCACTCTTCACTGCCTATCACAGTTTCGGAGGCCATGGAATGCCCAGGTGGCACAAACCCCCCCCCCCCAATGACCACATTTTGGAAAGTAGACACCCCAAGCTATTTGCTGAGAGGCATGGTGAGTATTTTGCAGCTCTCATTTGTTTTTGAAAATGAAGAAAGACAAGAAAAAACTTTTTTTTTTCTTTTTTCAATTTTCAAAACTTTGTGACAAAAAGTGAGGTCTGCAAAATACTCACTATACCTCTTAGCAAATAGCTTGGGGTGTCTACTTTCCAAAATGGGGTCATTTGGGGGGGGGGGGGGTTTGTGCCACCTGGGCATTCCATGGCCTCCGAAACTGTGATAGGCAGTGAAGAGTGAAATCAAAAATTTACGCCCTTAGAAAACCTGAAGGCGGTGCTTGGTTTTCGGGGTCCCGTACGCAGCTAGGCTCCCAAAAAGTCTCACACATGTGGTATCCCCGTACTCAGGAGAAGCAACAGAGTGTATTTTGGGGGTGTAATTTCACATATTCCCATGGCATGTTTGAGCAATATATCATTTAGTGACAACTTTGTGCAAAAAAAAAAAAAATTTGTCTCTTTCCCGCAACTTGTGTCACAATATAAAATATTCCATGGACTCGACATGACTCTCAGCAAATAGCTTGGGGTGTCTACTTTCCAAAATAGGGTCATTTGGGGGGGGTTTTGAACTGTCCTGGCATTTTATGCACAACATTTAGAAGCTTATGTCACACATCACCCACTCTTCTAACCACTTGAAGACAAAGTTTTTTTTTGCAAGAAAATTACTTTGAACCCCCAAACATTATATATTTTTTTAAAGCAAATGCCCAAAATATTTAAATGGTGGGTGTTTCATTTTTTTTTTCACACAGTATTTGCGCAGCGATTTTTCAAACGCATTTTTTGGGGAAAAAACACACTTTATTTAAATTTTAATGCACTAAAACACACTATATTGCCCAAATGTTTGATGAAATAAAAAAATATGATCTTAGGCCGAGTACATGGATACCAAACATGACATGCTTTAAAATTGCGCACAAACGTGCAGGGGCGACAAACTAAATACATTTTTAAAAAGCCTTTACAGGTTACCACTTTAGATTTACAGAGGAGGTCTACTGCTAAAATTACTGCCCTCGATCTGACGTTCTCGGTGACACCTCATATGCATGGTGCAATTGCGGTTTACATTTGACGCCAGACCGACGCTTGCGTTCGCCTTTGCGCGAGAGCAGGGGGGGAAAGGGGTGCTTTTTTTTTTTTTCTTTATAATTTTTTTGCTTTTTTATCTTATTTTTAAACTGTTCCTTTCTTTTTTTTTTTTTTAATCATTTTTCCTGACAGACTCCATGGCAGCCTACGTGTGGGTTAACCCCGCCTCCTCTCCAATGCTATAGGACCCCATTCCCATAAATGAGTGCTCACCACTAGCTACTGTGTTCCTTTTTTGTCCTCCTCTATGGACCTACACATGCTGTTCGCATCAAGATTGATTGAATCCAAGATTGATTGAATCCAAGATTGGCATACCTGTGCGGTGCAGCTCAAAAGCCCAGCTATGAGCGGGCGAGTAGCTTGAAGAGGCTTGAATGTTCCCCCTTGGTGGATGGGTGGTCGCCTCTGTATGCCCGGCGGACAGTTCTCATCAACGGCTGGCAAGGTCTGTGGATGTTTTCTCATACTCCATGGCAGTGTTTCTATGTGTTGTATGTATTTTCCCTGGTAATCCAGTGTGTCCTATCCCCCTCATGGCGGCTGGTTCGCGTGCGTTCCAGCCCGCCACGGCACTTCCGGGTTGCGGCAGTCTCGCCGCTGGCACCTGCGCTGTAGCCAACCTGAGAGCGAGGTTTGGCTCGCGCATGCGCAGTACGGCGGCTCGTTCGTCGTCCGCGCAGGCGCTGTACGGTGGTTCCCCTTTGCGCATGCGCTGTAGGGGATAATGATGTCACGGGCGGGGAATTTAAATTCCGCCCTCCTGTCCTGCTGAGTTGGGATCTCCCTTGGTAGGGAAAGGAGGAGCGGATCCCTGCTGGTCTCCAGGTGAGTGGTGGAAACCTCTGCATTTAAAAAAAAAAAAAAAAGAGAGAGCAAAATAATGGAAAATTGTTCTTTTATCATTATATATGTTATCTAAATATACATACATATGCGGCTGGAAGTTGTTTCTCCTTTGCATTGATTATATGTTGATACATGCCTTGTGCATATTATAAAAAAAAAAGAAAAAAAAAAAGAAGAGGCAAGCAGAGTTTTTTCTTTTTCTCTAAAACCTTCTCATATTTTGATGCCTAGGTTTTCTTAGACCATTATCCCTGCAGACTATTAAAGTGACATTTCGTGTCCCTGGTTATGGACAATTCACCGCCTTTAAGTGGCCAGCCCTCACGCACAAGGTATGTGCTCGTGAGGGGAGGGGATGAGATTTATGCACATTATTGTCGTGCTGATACCATGTTCTACCTTTCTTCTCTCCCCTTCCCCTATTTTTTCTTTTCCCAGCCCTTCTAGGTCGGACCCGCTAAATGCGGTCCAGAATGCCAATGACCTTGCCAAGCCACAATACAATTCATCTTCATCCAGACGAGATTCACAGTCCGGATCCCACCAGAGGAGACGCTCTCGTTCCTCCTCAAGACACCGCTCCCACCGCCATGACAGCCGCTCAGACCACAGAGCCTGCTGGGGATGTAGGACACGAATCCCGGAGGGCAAGTCCTTATGTGACCGTTGTTTTGCCCGTGCGGTTGGGGAAAAAGAGACGGAAAACCAGCGTTTAGAGTCTCTTGTGAAACGAGTGGTACAGCAATCCCTAATGGAGAGGGAAGCACCTCGCACATTGAGCCAGTCTACCACTGCGTCTGGCCCGCCGGCGGAAGAGGCCCGTGATGATCCGGGTACTTCGCAGCCCTATATCACCTCTCCTGACCCCTCAGAGGATGAGTCTATCAGTGAGGAGGTCATTGGAGGGTTCGACTTCGCGATGGTTTCCCCTTTAATCAAAGCGATCAAGGAAGCCTTGAAGTGGGAAGACCCTTCCACTCCCCCAGCCAAGCAGAAAAAATTCTTCAAGCACCTGGGGAGAGAACGCGCAAACTTTCCGCTCCTTCCAGAGCTAAAGGAAATCATTGAGGAAGAATGGAGTAAAACAGAGAAAAAATCCTCCATGTCTAATAAAACCTCCAGATTGTACCCCTTCAAGTCAGAAGAAGTAAAGAATTTGGAGAATACTCCCCTTGTGGACGCAGCTCTTATGCGTCTGGCCAAACATGTGACTCTTCCTCTAGAAGACGCAGTATCTTTTAAAGATGGGCTCGAGAGGAAGATAGACCTAGGTCTAAAAAGAATCTATGGGCTCGCGGGTATGGCCTGTAAACCAGCCCTGGCATTAGCGGCCATGTCTAAGGCCATGGAGGCCTGGACGGAGAACGTGGAATCCTTCCTTAGAGGCGTGTCAGAAGAGCTGGCTGGAAGTTCAGCAGCCGCAGAGCTGAAGCTTGCAGCGGTCTTCCTGGGGGAGGCGTCCATTGACTTGATCCGCCTTCTGGCTCGTATTATGCTGTCCTCAGTTACGGCCAAGAGAGCCCTCTGGTTGCGTCCCTGGCTTGCGGACCCTGGTTCTAAGCAAGCGTGGTGTAAAATCCCGTTTGAGGGGTCCTCACTGTTTGGCAATAAGCTTGACGATGCCATTACGCGAGCCACAGGTGGCAAATCGGGTTTTCTTCCCCAGGACAGGCGCATGCTGGGTCGAAAGAAGCCCCAGTTCAGAAGACGAAGTCCGGAGCGCTCCAGGGAAGCACGCTCCTACAAGCCTGGCCGGGACTTTAGGAAGAATTGGAGCAGAGGGCAGTCATCCTTCCGCAAACCCGTTAAAAATCAAACGTCCAGTGCTCGTGATCAGGCTAAATCTTTTTGAGATTACGCCCGCCCAGGCGGGCCGGGTGGGGGCTCGTCTGCTCCTCTTCCGGCACGTCTGGGTGGCCTCGATCTCAGACTTCTGGGTCATAAGGACGGTCTCGTCAGGCCACAGATGGGCCTTTTCCAGGACTCCGCACCCAAGGTTCGTCTCCACTCTTCTCCCTCGGGCAGAGGATCAAAAACAAATTTTGCTGTCCTATGTGGACCTCCTGAAAATTCAAGGAGCAGTAGTACATGTACCACAGGACGAATGGTTCCAGGGGATATACTCCCCTCTCTTCCTAGTTCAAAAAAAGGGGGGCTCTTGGCGCCCAGTCATAGACCTCACATATCTCAACGGATTCATAGAGAATGGAAGGTTCAAGATGGAAACCTTGGTGACCATTCAGAGAGCCATACAACCAGGCGACTGGATGATATCAATCGACCTGAAGGACGCTTATTTCCACGTTCCAGTGGAAAAAGAATTTCACAAATACCTCCGCTTTCACATTGGGTCAGATCATCTTCAATTTATTTGCCTCCCCTTCGGGCTGACAACGTCCCCCCGGGTCTTTTCAAAGGTCCTCCTAGCTATGGTGGCACTAATAAGATCCAAAGGGGTACGTCTTTACCACTACCTGGATGACCTGCTGGTGCTGTCCCAGAGCAGGGAGCAGTTGCTGGTCCACCGGGATCAAGTAATCTCCACTCTGTCCAACTTCGGGTGGCTCCTAAACATAGAAAAGAGTCAACTGAGCCCAACTCAGCGTCTAATATATCTGGGAGCCCAGTTCGATACAGTGGCAAACACTATCTCCCTTCCACTACAGAAAATTCCTACAGTTCGAGACAGAGTCTCCCGGGCTCTACATGCTCGGCAAATGAAAGCCTCTCAGTGTCTGAAAGTCGTTGGCACGATGGTTTCTACGACTCCCATGGTCAAATGGGCCTTATGGAGATTGCGTCCCTTCCAGTCAGGTCTCCTACGGCAATGGAAGTCAGGGGACAAGAACCAGGTCATCCGCATAACATCTGCAATGAGAAACAGCCTCTTCTGGTGGCTTCAGC
This sequence comes from Lithobates septentrionalis, assembly GCA_037952835.1. Lineage (NCBI taxonomy): Eukaryota > Metazoa > Chordata > Amphibia > Anura > Ranidae > Lithobates > Lithobates septentrionalis. The sequence goes on from JBBDGP010001672.1 coordinate 3,294,968, forward strand.
GCAAGAACCTCCTGACTTGCCACTCCATCGCTCCCATCTCCTGGGTGACGGTCACGACCGATGCCAGCGGTACCGGTTGGGGAGCCCTTTGTGGGTCGAACCTGGCCCAAGGCAAGTGGGAAACTTGTCTCCCCAACCCAGGGTCGAATGTCTTGGAACTTCGTGCGGCCTGGTGTGCCCTACAGTTCTTCTCTCATCTCCTGATGGGGGAGTCAGTGCTGTTGAGAATGGACAACACCACAGCAGTATCGTATGTGAAGAGGCAAGGGGGTACTCGGAGTCCCACACTCCTTCGGGAAGTCGAGCCCATCCTATCGTGGGCGCAGAAATACCTTGCCAACATCTCGGCAGTCTTTGTCCCAGGCGTCCAAAACACTCAAGCAGACTTCCTGTCACGGACCGAGTTGGACAACAATGAGTGGTCTCTCCACATAGAGACGTTCAGGTGGATCTTGTCACTAAAGACCGATCCCGAAGTAGATCTGTTTGCTTCCCCCTGCAATCGCAAGCTGAAGAAGTTCTACACCCGGGGGCTCTGCAGTCAAGCCATCGGGACAGATGCCCTGACGGATCAGTGGAGGTTCAAGCGGGCATACGCCTTTCCGCCACTGCCAGTTTTGCTGAGATTCCTGCAGAGGCTCCGAGCAGAGCCAGTGGAGGTGGTGACAATAGCTCCCTACTGGCCGAACAGGCCTTGGTTCCCTCTCCTGGTCCAGCTCAGCTGTCGGGACCCAGTGCATCTCCCTCTCAGACCGGACCTTCTTTCTCTAGGGTCAGTCCTGCACCCTTGTCCTGCGGTGCTGAGACTGATGGTCTGGTTCTTGAAAGGGAGAGGCTGGAATCCCTAGGTTGTGCCTCAGAAGTAATATCCACTCTCATGAGCTCGAGAAGATCCAGTACAAATAAAGTCTATGGAAGGATCTGGTCCAAATTCGTGGAGTTCTGCTCTCCTCAGGGCAGGTCTTTTAGACATCCAAAAGTCCAGGACGTTCTCAGTTTCCTCCAAACGGGCCTAGATTTACATCTATCTGTCAGCTCTCTGAGAGTCCAAGTTTCGGCACTTTCGGCCTTCTCCGGCACTTCATGGGCAGTTCATCCTCTGGTTAGACAATTTTTCCGAGGCGCATCGAGACTCAAGCCCCAGAGAAAGCCGAGGTTCCCCAAATGGGACCTCCCATTAGTCCTTGACTCGATCTCTGGACTCAGTACTTCGGGGCCCTCCCCGCTCCCTATCAAGGTCTTTTCAGCAAAGGTGGCCTTCTTAGTGGCCATTACCTCAGCCAAAAGGGTCTCTGAAATTGCATCACTTGGTCACGAAGAACCCTTCCTAACGTTTTTCCCGGACCGGGTAGTCCTCATTCCTATGCTGGGTTCCAACCCAAAAGTGTCTTCAGTATTCCACGTCAATCAAGAGATCGTGTTACCTACATTTAGGACCCCAGGGTCCACTGAGAATCACCCTCTAGATGTGGGCGAAGCTATTAAGGAATATCTCAAGGTTACTTCTCCCTTCAGACGTTCTAGTCATCTCTTCGTGCTTCACTCAGGCAGCAATATAGGGAAGAAAGCCTCAACCAGGACTATCGCGTCCTGGATCGTACAGACCATACAACAGGCATATAGGGCTAAGGGCTTGGCTCCTCCAAAGGCGGTGACAGCCCATTCCACCAGAGGAATGGCAGCCTCGTGGGCAGCGGCTCGACATGTGGCTCCAGATACCATCTGCAAGGCAGCTTCATGGGCTTCTATTAATACCTTCATGTTGCACTATTGTATAGAGCCTGCCTCACTATCCTCTGTAAACTTTGGGTTACAAATCCTATCGACCGATAGGACAAATTAAAATTTATGTTTTGATCATGCATACCCGCCCGTGTGGTTGGCTAGTTATTTCCCACACGTAGGCTGCCATGGAGTCTGTCAGGAAAAAGGAAAATTTATTGTCAAATACTTACCGTAATTTTCCTTTCCTGATGGACTCCATGGCAGACGGAGTTCCCACCCATTGGTCAACGAGTAGGCTAGTTACGGAACACAGTAGCTAGTGGTGAGCACTCATTTATGGGAATGGGGTCCTATAGCATTGGAGAGGAGGCGGGGTTAACCCACACGTAGGCTGCCATGGAGTCCATCAGGAAAGGAAAATTACGGTAAGTATTTGACAATAAATTTTCCTTTTTATTGTTATCTCAGGGAATGTAAATATTCCCTATGATAGCAATAGGTAGTGACAGGTACTCTTTTTTGAAAAGAGACCCTAGATCTCTCCTCTGCCCTCAAAGCATCTGACCACACCAAGATCAGTGTGATAAAATGCTTTCCCAATTTCCTGATGGCGCTGTTTACATCCGGCGAAATCTAAGTCATGAAATGCTCGTAGCTTCCAGTTTCTTAGGCCATAGAGATGTTTGGAGCCACTCTGGTCTCTGATCAGCTCTATGGTCAGCTGGCCAAATCACCGGTTGCATTCTCAGGTTCCCTGTTGAGACAGGAGAGCCAGAGAAAAACACGGAAGACGGTGGGGGAGGGGGGGCATTCCCTCTCACTGCTTGTAAAAGCAGTCTAGAGGCTAATTAGCCGCTAGGATTGCTTTTACATGAAAGCCGACCGCTGGCTGAAAAGAATGATACCAAGATGATACCTAAACCTGCAGGCATCATTCTGGTATAACCACTCAAAGTCGTGAATGGCGTACCTGAAGACAAAAAAATGGTTAACAATAAAACACAGTAAACGGTAAAGTATAAAAAATTGCATACCTGAAAAGCAAACATGATAAAACATAATAACAATAAAACATTGCAGAATAGAATAAAGTAAAAAAGAGCAGAACAATAGAGAGAGAATAGAGAGAGAGAGAACAATAAAACGACAACTATTTTTTTTATTTTATATATATATATATATATATTTTTTTTACACTTTTTTTGTAACTAACTTTTATAACTGTAACCGGTTACAGGTTCGGGTCTCTCAAAATGCGATGGCATCTTGGGAGACCCTGTGAAAGTGTGCCTAGTCTGTGGAATGCTGTACCCTACGCTAATACTCAACTAGTGAATGGTAGCGTTCAAAACATTCACCAATGCAAAGACCAGGATTGTCAGGACAGGAGGGACAATAATAGCGGGTGTCACGCCTATATCTGCGCTTGCTGCAGACACGACATCTTTTTTGGGGGGGTTTATTGGGTAGGGGTACTCGGGAGGACATAAAGAAAATGCCTCTCATGCAGCCGACTGCATTTGGTTGGGGATCCCAATTAGGATCGGCGAATGCAGCAGGAAGGGCACTATGGGCACGACAGGCCTGTTTGTCTTCTTCTTGGTGGCAGCGGGACACTACTTGTGCTTGCCACCTCACCAGCTTGAACTGCACTTATGGGACTCGCCACGTCACCAAGTGTTACTGCAGTGCTGGTTTGACTACGACCGGGGTGTACTTGGCCGCTGGCGTTTGCCAGTTCACCAAAACGCTACCAAAAAAACTGTTAGCGATCGCAGGGATCAGGCCTGACTCTGCGAACGCTGCAGTTATGCGTTTAGTGTTTTGTAAATGTCAGTGATCGATCGATACTGCACTTGGGTGGGCTGGGCTGGGCCAGGTGGAGGGGCAAAACGCAGGTGCTAGCAGGTATCTGGGCTGATCCCGCTAACACTGCGTTTTTGGGAACCCTAAACTGCTGGGGTCGCTAGTATAGATCTGATCGGATCAGATATTGATCCGATCAGATACTATACCACTAAGGGAGGTGTACGGTGTGTGCGTGGGTGTTAGCGCTACTGGCACTAACCTGACGCTGCCTGGGGCTGGTGCTTGCCAGTTCACTAAAACGCTACCAAAAAAACTGTTAGCGATCGCAGGGATCAGGTCTGACTCTGCGAACGCTGCAGTTATGTGTTTAGTATTTTGTAAGTGACAGTGATCGATCGATACTGCACTTGGGTGGGCTGGGCTGGGCCAGGCGGAGGGGCAAAACGCAGGTGCTAGCAGGTATCTGGGCTGATTCCGCTAACACTGCGTTTTTGGGAACCCTAAACTGCTGGGGACACTAGTATAGATCTGATCGGATCAGATATTGATCCGTTCAGATACTATACCACTAAGGGAGGTGTTCGGTGTGTGTGTGGGTGTTAGCGGTACTGGCGCTAACCTGACGCTGCCTGGGGCTGGTGCTTGCCAGTTCACCAAAATGCTACCAAAAAAAACTGTTAGCGATCGCACGGATCAGGCCTGACTATGCGAACGCTGCAGTTATGCGGTTAGTGTTTTGTAAGTGACAGTGATCGATCGATACTGCACTTGGGTGGGCTGGGCGGAGGGGCAAAACGCAGGTGCTAGCAGGTATCTGGGCTGATACCGCTAACACTGCGTTTTTGGGAACCCTAAACTGCTGGGGACGCTAGTATAGTTCTGATCGGATCAGATATTGATCCGTTCAGATACTATACCACTAAGGGAGGCGTATGCTGCGTGCGTGGGTGTTAGCGGTACTGGCGCTAACCTGACGCTGCCTGGGGCGACGCATATCACCGCCGGGCGATCAGGGGGCTAAGCTTTTATTCGGTAATAAACGGCGGGTGCCCTGACACTATAAAAAATAAACTAACTAACCAGTGTCACCCATAACAGTTATACGGTGATCAGTGGTGAAAGGGTTAACTAGGGGGCAATCAAGGGGTTAAAACATTTATTAGATAGTATATGGGGGTCCCTGTCGCTATAAAACGCTGACGGCGAACCTAAATATTTACGTCCCTAACTAGCGTCACCAGCGACACTAATACAGCGATCAGAAAAATGATCGCTTAGTGACACTGGCGACAGGGGGTGATCAAGGGGTTAAAACTTTATTAGGGGGGGTTAGGGGGGTACCCTAGACCTAAAGGGGGCTAACCCTAACTGACCTAACACAGTAACTGTCACAAACTGACACCATGCAGTAATCAGAAAAAATAAAATAAAAAACACTGCTTGGTGTCAGTGTGACAGGGAGGGGGGAGGGGTGATTGGGGGTGATTGGGGGGCGATCGGGGGGGATCGGGGGTGTTTAGTGTGCCTGGCATGTTCTACTGTGTGTTTGTGTGTTTTTACTCACATTCCTGTCTTCTCTCCTCGGCGCCGGAACGGAAAATACAGAGCCGAGGAGAGATGACATAATTTCCTTTGCTGCTGTTTAGCATACAGCAGCAAAGGAAATAATCTGATTGGCCGGCGGCGATCGCGAGGGGGGGGCCATGAATGGATGGCCTCCCCCTCACCTCCGATCGCCGGGGGACAAAAGAGGACCGCCACGTATACGTGATTTTGCCTGCCCGTGCCGCCTTGCCGACGTATATCGGCGTGAGGCGGTCCTTAAGTGGTTAATGCACTAAACACACTAAAGTGCCCAAATGTTTGGTGGAATAAAAAAAGATGATCTTATGCCAAGTACATAGATACTAAAAATGACATGCTTTAAAATTGCGCACAGACATACATCGGTGACAAACTACATACATTTTCAAAAGCCTTTAAAAGCCTTTACAGGTTACCACTTTAGATTTACAGAGGAGGTCTACTGCTAGAATTACTGCCCTCGATCTGACGTTCGTGGTGATACCTCACATGCATGGTGCAATTGCTGTTTACATACGACACGAGACCTACGATTGCGTTCGCCTTTACTCGCGAGCACGGGGGGACAGGGGGAATGTAAATATCCCCTATGATAGCAATTGCTAGTGACAAAAAATTGGGGCCTATTAGACTCTAGATCTCTCCTCTGCCCTCAAAGCATCTGACCACACCAAGATTGGTGTGATGAGATGCTTTCCAAATTTCCCAATAGTACTGTTTATATCCGGCGAAACCAAAGTCATGAAATGCTTGTAGCTTCCGGTTTCTGGTCTCCGATCAGCTCTATGGTCAGCTGGCGGAACCACTGGCTGCATTCTCAGGTTCCCTGGTGGGACAGGAGATCCCAAGAAAAGCATGGAAAACTGCAGGGGGGGGGGGGAACGTTCCCTCCCACTGCTTGTAAAAGCAATCTAGCGCATAACTACCCGCTAGGATTGCTTTTACATGAAAGCTGACCACTGGCTGAAAAGAACGATACAAAGATAATACCTAAACCTGCAGGCATCATTCTGGTATAACCACTCAAAGTCCAGCAACATACCAGTACGTTGCTGGTCCTTGTTGGGCATTTATTGTAATTTTTTTTTCTCACGCAACCTGTGGGCTGAACGAAAAAAGAGATTGACTGGTGGGTATGCCCACCATTAGAATACCGCCCTGCATCCACCCACTTTTGATGGGCGTACATGCATCCTTTTTTTTTTAACTGTGGTAGTAAAATCACCTCCTACAGCACTGGAGTTGCTGATTTACATATCGTGAGAGCAAACCCTGTTGCTGTCAAAATAAATAAATCTGTGCTGCAGCTGAATGGCGTACCTGAAAAGCAAACAATGGTAACAATAAAACATTAACTCAATAAAACAACTTTTTTTATTGCAATCTTTGCCAAAAAAAGAGTAAAAAATATATGCCGAAGCATGGGGGCAATCCGCCCCTAATATTAGGGGCAAAATGCCCCTCCACCCCTGCTTCGGCATATATGCTCTTTTTTTTTTTAACTGTGGTGGTGAAATCACCTCCTACAGCGCTGGAGTTACTGCTTTATGTATCGTGGGAGCAAACGCTGTTGCTGTCAAGATAGATAAATCTGCGCTGCAGCTGAATGGCATACCTGCAAAGCAAATAATGGTTAACAATTAAACAAAGTAACATTACAGTATAATGCCGCGTACACGCGATCGGACTTTCCGCCAACAAAACCTTGGATTTTTGTTCAAAGTTTAACAAGAAAAACAAAAAATCACTGCGTCAACATAAAAAAAAACCCTTCAAAAAGCAGCAGTTCAACTGTGAGATATTCACAACATACAAGAACAACAAGGAAAAAACTGCGCTATACCATAAATGAGAAAATGTATAGAAATCAATCAGTGCAAAGAATAGATACAATTTGATGCTAATTTGTATCAACTTATAAATGTGCAAAATAATAGTAAAGTCTGTAAACTCAGAAATCTAGAAAGTCTATTATGGAGATGGGAAGAGTCCCCCGATACTTCTTAATAGAAACCAGTGTAAAAAGGTCGGAAATAAAAACACCCTTCACAGTGATCCTCCACCGCCTAGAATATGCGCTTACCAGTTTGCAAGCACAACAAGCATGTATATGAACCCAACTCAGGGTGTGCGGCTAGCACTGGAGCAATCCTCTGGAGGGCGTAATGGAGGGTAACCAAGCACTTTTTCCACAAGATGGCGTAATGCCGCTTTTTGACACATTTCAGGCTCTTTCTCCCCATAAGATGGAGTAATGCCGTTTTACAATACACTTTAGGCTGATATGGGTTTGCGTCAGTGTGTATTATCATCTAATGACTGATTATCCACGTGTCCAATTTTATATTTATTTTTATTCCTCTGAACATTCTAGGGGTTTAATACGCATATCTTGGTATTATTTTATTATTTTATTTTTATTTGATTTCAGTAAGGTTTTTTTTGCTTTCAGGGAAGCTTCCTATTTTGTGGATGTTTCCTGATTCAATCTTTTCAAACGATTGGTTGTTTACGTCTGACGCTTGTGAGATGGGGCGTAGTTTTACCTGTCCATTTAATGCGATGAGTCAGAGCGTCGCCCGTTCCCCAGATGACGTCAGTTATAAACTAAACGTACGTCGGGAGGTTGACGCTCTGACATCATCGCACCTTGCCCGAATGGGCGCTCGCTTGCCAGCCGGCGAATTGCTCTGTTTATGCTACGATCCTGTAAGTTTTCTACTTTATTCTTAATAAATTGTTTTATCGGAATCACACTATGGCCACTTTTTCTTCATCCCCATGTCCTTGAATTTGGGTGCTGCATTGTCCCTTTACATGCTTGGAGCCACGCTTTATAGAGGGACGTTCTACCACTAGCGGGACATCCAGATACAGTCCACTACGTGCTTGGTTACCCTCCATTACGCTGTCCAGAGGATTGCTCCAGTGCTAGCCGCACACCCTGAGTTGGGTTCATATACATGCTTGTTGTGCTTGCAATCTGGTAAGCGCATATTCTAGGCGGTGGAGGATCACTGTGAGGGGTGTTTTCATTTCCTACCTTTTCACACTGTTTTCTATTAAGAAGTATCGGGGGACTCTTCCCATCTCCATAATAGACTTTCTAGATTTATGAGTTTACGTACTTTACTATTATTTTGCACATTTATAAGTTGATACAATTTGATGCTAATTTGTATCTATTCTTTGCACTGATTGATTTCTATGCATTTTCTCATTTATGCTATAGCGCAGTTTTTTCCTTGTTGTTTTTGTTCAAAGGTTGTTGGCTCAAACTTGTCTTGCAAACACATGGTCACACAAATGTTTGCCAACAATTACGAACGTGGGAAGGCAGTGACGTACAACACTTACGACGAGCCTAGAAAAAGGAAGTTCAATAGCCAGTGCAGCTCCTTCTGCTTGATTCCGAGCATGCGTGAACTTTTGTGCGACGGACTTGTGTACACACGATTGGACATTCTGACAACAAAGTTTTGTTGGTGGAAAATTTGAGAACCTGCTATCAAACATTTGTTGGCGGAAAGTCCAACAGCAAATGTTCGATGGAGCATACACACGGTCAGACTTTCCGACAACAAGCTCACATCCAACATTTCCCACTGGAAAATCCGACCGTGTGTACATAACAGTATACCATACCTGCAAAGCAAATACAATAAAACACAGTAAAAATAAAACATTACGGTTATAAAATACAGTAACGATAGAGAGAGAAGAAAAATAAAAACTATTTTTTGCTTTTTTTGTTTTGCACTTTTATGTCAACTGTAACTGTAAACGTTCCTGATTAGGGTCTCTCAAAATGTAATGGCCATCTCATCTTTCGAGACCCTGTGTTAGTGTGCCCTAGGATGGTGCAGTGCTGTACCCTATGCTAATACTTCACTAGTGCGTGGTAGCGTTGGAAATATTCACCAATGAAGAGACCAGGGTGGTCAGGACAGGAGGGACAATAAAAGCAGATGTCATGCCTATATCTGCGTTTTCTTCAGACACATCTTTTTTGGGGTGTTCTTTGGGCAGGGGTACCAGGGAGGACATACGGAAAATGCCTCTCATGCAGCCGGCTCACTGCATTTGCATTAGAAAGGTGGGGCAACCACCTGGAAACAGAAGGGCTGTGAGGATCTCTTCCTGAAATTTTAGGAAGGATCCAGTTTGTCCTGACGCTTTGTATAGCACATAAGCGTTCAGCAGAGCCAATTGGAATAAATATACAGTCACTTTTTTATACCAGCGTCTGGCCTTACGGGCAATTAAATACAGCGCAACATATGGTCGTTAAGGTCCACCCCTTCCATGTTAAGGTTGTATTCATGGACACAGAGGGGCTTCACAACACCTGTCACCGTTGGAATTTCGACTGTCATATCTGTGTGAAAGGAGGACAGAACTAAAACATTCCGATTATCCCTCCGCTTCATTGTTAGCAAATTATTACATTTCAAGCAGGCTCTCTCCCCCCATCTAAGTCGGAATTCTACAAGCCCTTGGGGGAAGCCCTGGCAATTAGGCATATTCCACAATCAAAAAGGTGACTAAAAAGTGTGACTTGTGTAATAATTGTCCATGTACAAGTGGTACCCTTTTCCGAATAAGGGTAACACCAATTCCCAAAGAATCTTGCCAGCACTCCCTATGTAGACTGGGCAGTTGTGGGCCTTCATGTGACTATCCATTGCCTCATAAACCATAAAACTATATGTATAGCCTGTTGCCCTGTCACAGAGCTTATACAACTTGACCCTATATCTGGCACGTTTGCTGGGGAGACACTGTTTGAAAGACAAGCCGCAACAAAATGTAATCAGGAAATCATCAGTGCAGACTACTTAATCGGGAAGAAACAAGGCTGTTGGATGAAGTGGTTTACGAGGGGCTGAATTTTGTGGAGCCGATTGTATCCAGGGTCACCCCGAGGACGACAGAGTTCATTATCATTGAAATGCATGAACCGCAAGATCTGCTCGTATCGCGTCCTGGTCATAGAAGCAGAGAACACAGGCATATGGTGTATTGGGTCAGTGGACCAATATGACAACAAATTACACTTTTTAGTAATGCCCATGAGGAGGGATAGGCCCAGAAAGGTCTTAACCACTTGCCGACCGCCTAACGCAGATATACTGCGGCAGAATGGCACGGGCAGGCAGAATCACGTTCCCATGGTCCGATCGGACCCCCCCCGGTGCCAGCGGCAGTCGGCATTTCACTGGGAGCGTTGGGAGGCGAGGGGAAGACCATCCGATCGTGGCCCCCCCCTCGCGATCGCTCCCAGCCAATCGGAATCCTCCCCTGCCTGTGTGTAGTTTCACACAGGCAGAGGATGTGATGTCGTCTCTCCTCGGCTTGGCAGTTTCCGTTCCAGCGCCGAGGAGAGAAGACATGTAAGTGCACAAAACACAAACACACACAGTAGAACATGCCAGGCACATAAAACACCCCCGACCCCCCCCCCCCCCGATCGCCCCCCGATCCCCCCGTCACAAACTGACACCAAGCAGTATTTTTATTTTTTTTTTATGATTACTGCATTGGTGTCAGTTTGTGACAGTTACAGTGTTAGGGCAGTGAGTATTAGCCCCCTGTAGGTCTAGGGTACCCCCCTAACAAAGTTTCACCCCCTGTCACCAGTGTCACTAAGCGATCATTTTTCTGATCGCTGTATTAGTGTCGCTGGGACGTAAATATTTAGGTTCGCCGTCAGCGTTTTATAGCGTCAGGGACCCCCATATACTATCTAATAAATGTTTTAACCCCTTGATTGCCCCCTAGTTAACCCTTTCACCACTGATCACCATATAACCGTTACGGGTGACGCTGGTTAGTTCGTTTATTTTTTATAGTGTCAGGGCACCCGCCGTTTATTCCTGAATAAAGGTTTAGCCCCCTGATCACCCGGCGGTGATATGCGTCACCCCAGGCAGCGTCAGATTAGCGCCAGTACCGCTAACACCCACGCACGCAGCATACGCCTCCCTTAGTGGTATAGTATCTGAACGCATCAATATCTGATCCGATCAGATCTATACTAGCGTCCCCAGCAGTTTAGGGTTCCCAAAAACGCAGTGTTAGCGGGATCAGCCCAGATACCCGCTAGCACCTGCTTTTTCCCCTCTGCCCGGCCCAGCCCACCCAAGCGCAGTATCGATCGATCACTGTCACTTACAAGGCACTAAACGCATAACTGCAGCGTTCGCAGAGTCAGGCCTGATCCCTGCGATCGCTAACAGTTTTTTTGGTAGCGTTTTGGTGAACTGGCAAGCACCAGCCCCAGGCAGCGTCAGGTTAGCGCCAGTACCGCTAACACCCACGCACGCACCGTACACCTCCCTTAGTGGTATAGTATCTGAACGGATCAATACTAAAATAGTAATTTTAGCAGTAGACCTCCTCTGTAAATCTAAAGTGGTAACCTGTAAAGGCTTTTAAAAATGTATTTAGTTTGTCACCACTGCACGTTTGTGCGCAATTTTAAAGCATGTCATGTTTGGTATCCATGTACTCGGCCTAAGATCATCTTTTTTATTTCATCAAACATTTGGGCAATATAGTGTGTCTTAGTGCATTAAAATTTTAAAAAGTGTGTTTTTTCCCCAAAAAATGCGTTTGAAAAATCGCTGCGCAAATACTGTGTGAAAAAAAAAAAATGAAACACCCACCATTTTAATCTGTAGGGCATTTGCTTTAAAAAAAATATATAATGTTTGGGGGTTCAAAGTAATTTTCTTGCAAAAAAAAATTATTTTTTTATGTAATCAAAAAGTGTCAGAAAGGGCTTTGTCTTCAAGTGGTTAGAAGAGTGGGTGATGTGTGACATAAGCTTCTAAATGTTGTGCATAAAATGCCAGGACAGTTCAAAACCCCCCCAAATGACCCCATTTTGGAAAGTAGACACCCCAAGCTATTTGCTGAGAGGCATGTCGAGTCCATGGATTATTTTATATTGTGACACAAGTTGCGGGAAAGAGACAATTTTTTATTTATTTATTTTATTTTTTTTGCGCAAAGTTGTCACTAAATGATATATTGCTCAAACATGCCATGGGAATATGTTAAATTACACCCCAAAATACATTCTGTTGCTTCTCCTGAGTACGGGGATACCACATGTGTGAGACTTTTTGGGAGCCTAGCCGCGTACGGGACCCCGAAAACCAAGCACCGCCTTCAGGCTTTCTAAGGCCATAAATTTTTGATTTCACTCTTCACTGACTATCACAGTTTCGGAGGCCATGGAATGCCCAGGTGGCAAAAAGAACCCCCAAATGACCCCATTTTGGAAAGTAGACACCCCAAGCTATTTGATGAGAGGTATAGTGAGTATTTTGCAGACCTCACTTTTTGTCACAAAGTTTTGAAAATTGAAAAAAGAAAAAAAAAATTTTTTTCTCGTCTTTCTTTATTTTTAAAAACAAATGAGAGCTGCAAAATACTCACCATGCCTCTCAGCAAATAGCTTGGGGTGTCTACTTTCCAAAATGGGGTCATTTGGGGGGGGGTTTGTGCCACCTGGGCATTCCATGGCCTCCGAAACTGTGATAGGCAGTGAAGAGTGAAATCAAAAATTTACACCCTTAGAAATCCTGAAGGCAGTGATTGGTTTTCGGGGCCCCGTGCGCGGCTAGGCTCCCAAAAAGTCCCACATATGTGGTATCCCCGTACTCAGGAGAAGTAGCTAAATGTATTTTGGGGTGCAATTCCACATATGCCCATGGCCTGTGTGAGCAATATATCATTTAGTGACAACTTTGTGCAAAAAAAAAAAAAAAAAAATTTGTCACTTTCCCGCAACTTGTGTCAAAATATAAAACATTCCATGGACTCAACATGCCTCAAAGCAAATAGCTTGGGGTGTCTACTTTCCAAAATGGGGTCATTTGGGGGGGTTTTATGCCATTTGGGCATTTTATGGCCTTCAAAACTGTGATAGGTAGTGAGGAGTAAAATCAAAAATGTACGCCCTTAGAAATCCTGAAGGCAGTGATTGGTTTTCGGGGCCCCGTACGCGGCTAGGCTCCCAAAAAGCAGCTAAATGTATTTTGGGGTGCAATTCCACATATGCCCATGGCCTGTGTGAGCAATATATCATTTAGTGACAACTTTTTGTAATTTTTTTTTTTTTTTTTTGTCATTATTCAATCACCTGGGACAAAAAAAATGAATATTCAATGGGCTCAACATGCCTCTCAGCAATTTCCTTGGGGTGTCTACTTTCCAAAATGGGGTCATTTGGGGGGGTTTTGTACTGCCCTGCCATTTTAGCACCTCAAGAAACGACATAGGCAGTCATACATTAAAGGCTGTGTAAATTCCAGAAAATGTACCCTAGTTTGTAGGCGCTATAACTTTTGCGCAAACCAATAAATATACACTTATTGACATTTTTTTTACCAAAGACATGTGGCTGAATACATTTTGGCCTAAATGTATGACTAAAATTGAGTTTATTGGATTTTTTTAGAACAAAAAGTAGAAAATATCACTTTTTTTCAAAATTTTCGGTATTTTTCCGTTTATAGCGCAAAAAATAAAAACGGCAGAGGTGATCAAATACCATCAAAAGAAAGCTCTATTTGTGGGAAGAAAAGGACGCAAATTTCGTTTGGGTACAGTTGGGTATGACCGCGCAATTAGCAGTTAAAGCGACGCAGTGCCGAATTGTAAAAAGTGCTCTGGTCAGGAAGGGGGTAAAACCTTCTGGGGCTGAAGTGGTTAAAGTGGATGTACACCCAATTCATGAAATTTAACCTGGGCACATATATCTGTGGTGTTTACTTATTTCTCTCCAAAGCACTAAGTCCCATGTCTTTCTGCTGCTCCGTTCCTCTGTTATCAGCATGAGAACTTCTGACAAGTTTATCTGACAACCGAGATAAAAGCAGCCTAAAAATGTATGTCATGGGAGGTTGATATAAATAGATTAGCAGAGAGTTTGTCTTTCTTTCCTTCCTTCCTCTGCCTATGTGGAGGGGGGGGGGGGTGTGCCTTTCCTCCAATCATCTGTCACACAGTGTATGTCAAGACTCCACTCCCAGTCCTAAATGAGGAAGTAAAAATTCTAACACCTGCTTAGAATTCTAAAGAGTGTAGAAAGCTGAAGAAAGAAGATATACATGTAAAACCTATGTAGGGAGATTTGTTTCATCTCTGTTTATCATCTGAGGCTGTTCACTTCACTGGGTATAGGAGAGGGTTTACATCCACTTTAAATTCAGAAGCCATAATAGGTTTCCAATCTCTGGCAAGGGTCAACTGAGGATTAGCTGCAATGAATTGACCAGCATACAAATTGCTTTGGTCCACAATAGATCTATAGAGAGCTTCCGTGAAAAACAGTGAATAAAAAATAAAGTGACGTAAAATCAACTGTTTCCACCTGAATTCTGGGTTGGCCAGTGAATGGGGGAAGTACGGGCGCTGTAGAAGTGGTGGGCTCTACGGGCCTGTGTTTGTCTTCTTGGTGGCTGCGGGGCACAACTTGTGCTAGCCACTGCACCAGATGGAACTGCACTTATAGGACTCGCCACATCACCACGTGTTACTGCAGTGCTGGTTTGACTGCGACCAGGATGTACTAGGCCGCTGGTGCTTGCCAGTTCACCAGAAGAATGAGTGGCACTAGTACTGGCTCTCCGCTCCATACGAGAACCCTGCGGTTCTTGCACCTCAACAAGAGAAGAATGGGGTCGGGTACGCCTGATCTTAGCAGGGACCACTACTCCGTCATCAGAGCTATCTGTCAGGGTGCCGCTGCGTTCTGCCGGTTCGTATACTGAGCCTGAATCTGCCAGTGAGGCGGCTTCCCCTTCGCTCTCATCTGTCATGCTCAGCAAGGTGTAGGCTTCTTCACTAGTGTACCTCTGTCTGGACATTTTGGCCTCTAAATTTACTAGTGCGACTAAAAAAAAAACACCTGATTGTCAGAGCCTGCTTCAATCGCTACCAAAAAACTGTTAGCGTTCGCAGGGATCAGGCCTGACACTGCGAGCGCTGCAGTTATGTGTTTTGTAAATGACAGTGATTGATTGATACTGCACTTGGGTAGGCTGGGCGGAGGGGCTAAACGCAGGTGCTAGCAGGTGTCTGGGTTGCTCCTGCTAATGCTGTGTTTTTGGGAACATTAAACTATTGGGGACGCTAATATAGTTCTGAACCGATCAAAGATATTGATCCGTTCAAACACTATATTAGTAAGGGAGGTGTATGGTGCGTGCGTGGGTGTTAGCGCTACTGGCACTAATCTGACGCTGCCTGGGATTGATGCTGACCCTAATTAACACTAAAACCTGTACTGGGGGGCGATCAGGGGGTTAAACCTTTATTCAGCAATTAAATGGTGGGTACCCTAACGCTTTAAAAATCTTTCGGTGACAGTAACTAGCGTCAACCGTGACACTAATACGGCGACCAGAAAAGAGATCTGTACACTATATTAGTGACACTGGTGACAGGAGTAAAAGGGTTAACTGGGGGTGATCAAGAGGTTAAACCTTTTTTAGGGGGGTTTAGGGGGGTACCCTAAACCTACCTGGGCCTACTAGTAACTGCCCTAACGCTGATTAGTGTCACAAATGACGCCAGTACAGTGATTAGTGAAAAATATGAAAACTGCACTTGGTGACACTGTGACAGGGAGTGAGGGGGCTGATCGGGGGGAAAAAAAGTGTGCTTATGTGTACTGTGCCAGTGTAGTGTTGGTGCAACTCACATTTTGATGTCCTCTCTCTGGACTTGAAAAGGATTCCACGAGGGGAGAAGACATCACTTCAGTCTCTCATTTGTCAGAACCGATCACCAGGTCCAGGCCATAAATCATTGGCTTGGCCATTGAGACTGATCGGTTCCGATCACCGTGGGTGCGAGAGCGCCCCCTAGGTGACCGCGTGCCTGAAGTACAGCGTACAGCTATGACGGTTCGCCCAGGGGAGCCAACCTGCCGCAGTATAACTGCGGCGGCTGGTCCTCATGTGGTTAAAGTTATAAGTGTCAGATTTATTTCTCCCACTAGGATCCACTGCTGTGCACTTTTACACATCTTTTTTATATTTTTTCACTTTTCCTGCTAATAACAGTTGGTGTCTAGCAGCAACCTTAAATATTTAATCACACAGTTATTCATTATTAGTAGCACAGAAGTATCTTCCATTTAAATATAAAAAATAGTGCTGAAATTCTCAAAGCATTTCGTAAGATAAAAAAAACTGCTTTCTTATCGTACATCACGGGACAAAGAGCCATAGTAGTTACTATGTGGGTTATAGGCCACCTTCAGGTGATGGACACTGGCATGCCCTAAGACAAAAAGTGCCCTCCCTATATAACCCCTCCCACTACTGGGAGTACCTCAGTTTTTTCGCCAGTGTCTAAGGTGTTGGTCACGAGTAAAGATGTGCTATGCTGAGCTCCACTGGAGCAATCCTTGCTGGGGCTAGCCATGCTGACCGGATCCATTCAAAGTGTCTCTTATGGCCAAATTGAATGGTACCCGGGCCTCATTTCCGAAGAAACAAGGTTTTGCCTGTGAATGCTTCTCTTTTTAGAGAGCTGGACTCCAGGATCCAGTACTTTTTGGTATTAAGGCCATACAGTTTTACTGGTGGGGTGCTGTTGCAGGTCCAGGATTGTGGGTTTCCTCAAGGATCCCCAGCTTAGAAGGTTTAACAAAACCCACCGTGAAGGGTGAAGATTCGGTCTGTTGGTTTACCACAGAAAACCCTGCGGCGGGAAAGGTAAGTGGAGTTTTCTAAGAATTTTTTTGAATTTTCTTATGAATGTCTCCTTTAAAATCAGTAAAATGTTGTCATGCCTATGTGTCATCACTGGGGGCTGTGTTGAGCTCTCACCGCCTCATGCTGGAAACAGCGCTGTGTCAGAGAGCTGAAATGCTTCATCCTCCTCCAGCCGGACAGCGGGACCTCCACTAAGCTTGAGGGGGGGTGTTTTCTCCTTGCTTATCACCCCCCTGTGCTGACAGTCTCTCCCTCGTGGGAAAGGAGCGCTCAGAGTCGTTTTAAAAAAAAAAAAGACAGGAAGTAGCGCCACTCGGCTTGCAACCCCCCCACCACGCCATGCTGTCTCTCGGTAGGTCCGAGAGGACCTGTAGTCCGCCGCTCGTGCGGGAAAACTCTTACTTTTAAAAAAGTGGGAGGAGCCTAGGCAACGCGGGGGCGGGGTTTAGCAGCGTCGGCGTTCTCCGACGCCCGAACACGAGAAGGCAAGTTTTTAAAAGCACACTGTGTGTTACTGCAGGCTGTGGAGGGACACAAGAGCAAAGAGGTGGCATTAACAGGTTTGGTGACACAGGCATTTCCTTTGACACATTTTTTACTGCTGCATTAGGCTGGGCATTAATAGCAGCAATTGTGCTGGACTATAGACCTAGCAGTGTATGCATTCCTTCTGGTAGTGCCTCTGCTTTGTGCATCAGGCTATGAGCGGAAGGGGGACAAGGAACACCTGAAAGGGTTCTAGAGGATCTATTGTTTCAAAACAACCTAAATCCATGTCTAAAAAGATTGCATCCTCTTCGGAGAGTGATGTGGCTGGTCAGAGTGAGCCATCAGGGGGGACTGGTGTTGCAGCAGCTCTGGACACTTCAGCCCCTATATATATCACTCAGGAGGTTTTCTCTTCTACCATTTTAAATTTAGAACAGAAGATTGATGCTTTATTCGTTTCCCACAGTGGGCCCAAGCGTAGCAGATCCCCGTCCATTGCTCAGGACCCTCACACTGAGGAACAAGGGGCGAGAGATCATGAAGTTCTCTCAAAGGATCAGGAAGAGGCTGATGACTCCTCTTCCGGAGATCCTAATATGGAGGGACCAGTCTCACAGGAGAGACTGTTGGTACACTCCCTTACTAAGTTGGTCCGTTCAACTTTTTTACTGCCTGTAACGCAGTCTATTGATGAGCCCACCTCTGGTTTGGGATCACTAAAGCTTCCCCAATCTGTTGATAACTTTCCTATCCATTCATGGCTAAAAAAGCTGATGTATTCTGAGTGGGAGCACCCAGATAAACAGTTTTTTTCCTCCAAAAAAGTTTTCTATACTTTATCCTATGGAGGAGGAATGCTATAAGAAATGGGGGATTTCAGCAATTGATACTGCTATATCCTCGGTAAACAAAAACCTGACTTGTCCTGTAGAGAATGCGCAAATGTTGAAGGATTCAACAGATAAAAAGTGGGAATTTCTTTTTAAGAACAACATTGCTCTTGCAGGTTCAGTCCTTCAGCCGGCTCTTGCAGCGATTGGAGTATTTCAGTCTATAAAGGGCCAGTTTGTAGAGGTACTCAAAATTATTTCTGATCAGCAGGCCCAGAAGTTGGCTGGCATATCAGATGCACTGTGTTTCACAGTGGATGCTATGAAAGATTCTATTATTCAAGCCTCAGGGCTTATGCTAGGGCTGGTACATATGCGCAGAGTCCTGTGGTTGAAAAATTGGTCAGTCGAAGCACCATGTAAAAATCTCTTGGCCAGTTTCCCATTTCATGGTGAACAGTTGTTTGGAGACGATCTGGATAAGTATATCCAAAGAATTTCTAATGGAAAAAGTTCTCTTTTACCAATAAAGAAGAAGTTTAAACGTTTTTCCTTTAAACGTACATCTTCTGCAGTGCCAGGAGCATCTGCCTCCAGGCAGTCTCGACGGTCTCCACCATCGGGTTCAAGAGGAGGACCTCAAGGGCAGTCCCAGGGCCAAAAGAGGACTTGGGGCAGAAAACCTGCGAAGAAAAATACTAAAGCCTTCTTATGAAGGGGCGCCCCCGCTCGCTCGGGTGGTGGGAAGGCTTCTACACTTTTCAAAGATCTGGCAGGAGCATTGTAAAGACAGATGGGTGGCTTCCTCAATTTCTCTAGGTTACAAACTAGAATTCCGAGAATTCCTGTCTCCCCGTTTTTTAAGATCAAACATTCCCAGAGATCCAGGGAAAAGGAAGTCTCTCTTTCTGGCTCTGGGTTATCTCTTGTCTCAGAAAGTGATAGAGGTTCCCACAGAAGAGCATGAATCAGGGTTTTATTCAAACCTTTTCACGGTACCAAAACCAAACTGGGAGGTAAGACGCATTTTAGATCTTAGGGATCTAAACCAGCACTTGAATATCCGTTCCTTTCGCATGGAGTCACTCTGATCGGTTGTCTCCATTCTACAGGGAGGACAATTTTTGGCATCGATTGACATCAAAGATGCCTATCTCCGTGTGCCAATTTTTCCCGCTCATCAGAAATTTCTATGCCTCGAGGTAGAAAATCGTCATTTTCAGTTTGTGGCTCTGCCTTTCGGTTGAGCCATCTGGACATTCCATGGCCTCCAAAACTGTGATAGGCATTGAGGAGTGAAATCAAAAATTTACGCCCTTGGAAACCCTGAAGGTGGTGCTTGGTTTTCGGGGTCCAGTACGTGGCTAGGCTCCCAAAAAGTCCCACACATCTGGTATCCCTGTACTCAGGAGAAGCAACAGAATGTATTTTGGGGTGTAATTTCACATATGCCCATGGCATGTTTGAGCAATATATCATTTAGTGACAACTTTGTGCAAAAAAAAAAATTGGCTTTTTCCCGCAACTTGTGTCACAATATAAAATATTCCATGGACTCGACATGCCTCTCAGCAAATAGCTTGAGGTGTCTACTTTCCAAAATGGGGTCATTTGGGGGGGGTTTAAACTGTCCTGGCATTTTATGCACAACATTTAGAAGCTAATATCACACATCACCCACTCTTCTAACCACTTGAAGACAAAGCCCTTTCTGACACTTTTTGCTTACATGAAAAAATATTTTTTTTTTGCAAGAAAATTACTTTGAACCCCCAAACATTATATATATATTTTTTAAAGCAAGGGCCCTACAGATTAAAATGGTGGGTGTTTCATTTTTTTATTTTCACACAGTATTTGTGCAGCAATTTTTCAAACGCATTTTTTTGGGAAAAGAAACACACTTTTTTTTCATTTTAATGCTACAAAACCACACTATATTGCCCAAATGTTTGATGCAATAAAAAAGATAATCTTAGGCCAAGTACATGGATACCAAACACGACATGCTTTAAAATTGCGCACAAACGTGCAGTGGCGACAAACTACATACATTTTTAAAAGCCTTTAAAAGCCTTTACAGGTTACCACTTTAGATTTACAGAGGAGGTCTACTGCTAAAATGACTGCCCTGGATCTGACTTTTGCGGTGATACCTCACATGCATGGTGCAATTGCTGTTTACATTTGACGCCAGACCGACGCTTGCGTTCGCCTTTGCGCGAGAGCAGGGGGGGACAGGGGTGCTTTTTTTTTTCTCTTTCTTTATTATTTTTTTTGCTTTTTTCTCTTATTTTTAAACTGTTCCTTTCATATTTTTTTCATCATTTTTATTGTTATCTCAGGGAATGTAAATATCTCCTATGATAGCAATAGGTAGTGACAGGTACTCTTTTTTGAAAAAAGTGGGGTTTATTAGACCCTAGATCTCTCCTCTGCCCTCAAAGCATCTGACCACACCAAGATCGGTGTGATAAAATACTTTCCCAATTTCCCAATGGCGCTGTTTACATCCGGCGAAATCTAAGTCATGAAATGCTCCTAGCTTCCAGTTTCTTAGGCCATAGAGATGATTGGAGCCATTCTGGTCTCTGATCAGCTCTATGGTCAGCTGGCCAAATCACCGGCTGCATTCTCAGATTCCCTGTTGGGACAGGAGAGCCAGAGAAAACCATGGAAGACGGTGGGGGGGGGGGGGTTCCTCCTACTGCTTGTAAAAGCAGTCTAGAGGCTAATTAACCGCTAGGATTGCGTTTACATGAAAGCCGACCGCTGGCTGAAAAGAATGATACCAAGATGATGATACCTAAACCTGCAGGCATCATTCTGGTATAACCACTCAAAGTCCAGCAACGAACCAGTACGTTGCTAGTCCTTGTTGGGCATATATTGTAATCTTTTTTTTCATGCAGCCTGTGGGCTGAACAAAAAAAAGAGATTGATCAGTGGGTATCCCCACCATTAGAATACCTCCCTTCATCCGCCCACTTCTAATGATGGCCATACATGCACCATTTATATATGCCGAAGCATGGGGGCATCCGCCCCAAAAGTTAGGAGCCAATCGCTCCTCCGTCCCTGCTGCGCCCATGCTTCGGCATATACCGTATGCTCTTTTTTTCAACTGTGGTGGTGAAATCACCCCCTACAGCGCTGGAGTCACGGCTTTATGTATCGTGGGAGCAAACGCTGTTGCTGTCAAGATAAATAAATCTGCGCTGCAACTGAATGGCGTACCTGCTAAGCAAATGATGGTTAACAATAATACAAAGTAACATTACAGTATAACAGTAAGACTTACCATACCTGCAAAGCAAATACAAAAAAAAAATAGTAAAAAATAAAACATTTTTTAACGCAACCTGTGCCTAAAATATATATATGCCGAAGCATAGGGGCATCCACCCGCAAAAGGTAGGAGCAAATCGCTCCTCCGCCCCTGCTGCCCCCATGCTTCGGCATATATGCTCTTTTTGTTTAACTGTGGTGGTGAAATCACCTCCGACAGCGCTGGAGTCACGGCTTTATGTATCGTGGGAGCAAACACTGTTGCTGTCAAGATAAATAAATCCACGCTGCAGCTGAATGGCGTACCCGAAAACAAAGAAATGGTTAACAATAAAACACAGTAAACAGTAAAGTATAAAAAAATTACATACCTGAAAAGCAAACATGATAAAACATAATAACAATAAAACATTGCAGAATAGATTACAGTAAAAAAAAGAGAAGAAAATAGAGAGAGAATAGAGAGAGAGAGAACAAAACGACAACTTAACTGTAACTTTTGTAACTGTAACCGGTTCCAGGTTCGGGTCTTAAAATGCGATGGCATCTTGGGAGACCCTGTGAAAGTGTGCCTAGTCTGTGCAATGCTGTACCCTACGCTAAAACTCAACTAGTGTATGGTAGCGCTCAAAACATTCACCAATGCATAGAACAGGATTGTCAGGACAGGAGGGACGATAATACGGGGTGTCACGCCTATATCCGCGCTTTCTACAGACACAACATTTTCTTTGGGGGGCTCGTTGGGTAGGGGTACTCGGGAGGACATAAGGAAAATGCCTCTCGTGCAGCCGGCTTACTGCATTTGCTTGGGGAAGGTGAGGTGGTGCACCGTCTGGAAACAGAAGGGCTCTGACGATCTCTTCCTGGAATTTAAGGAAGGATCCAGTTCGTCCTGAGGCTCTGTATAGCACATGAGCGTTCAGCAAAGCCAATTGAAATAAATATACAGACACTTTTTTATACCAGCGTCTGCCATTATGGGCAACTAGGTACGGCGCCAACAACTGGTCGTTGAGGTCCACCCCTCCCATATTTTGGTTATATTCGTGGACACAGAGGGGTTTCTCCACAACACCAGTCGCCGTAGTAATTTGGACAGTCGTGTCTGCATGAAGGGAGGTAAGAACGAAAACATTCTTATTATCCCTCCACTTCATAGCGAGCAAGTTATTACACTTCAAGCAGGCTCTCTCCCCCCCGGCCTAAGACGGGAATCTACAAGCAGCTGGGGAAAGCCCCAGCGATTAGATCGCACGAGGCCACATGCTCCAATCTGATGATCAAACAAGTGACTAAAAAGTGGCACGCTTGTGTAATAATTGTCCATGTACAAGTGGTACCCCTTTCCGAAAAAGGGTGACACCAAGTCCCACACAATCTTGCCAGCGCTTCCTATATAGTCAGGGCAGTTTGTCGGCTCTACATGACTATCTCTTCCCTCGTAAACCATAAAACTACATGTATAGCCTGTGGCCCTGTCACAGAGCTTATACATCTTGACCCTGTATCTGGCACGCTTGCTGGGAAGGTACTGTTTGAATGGCAAGCGGCCAGAAAACTTAATCAGGGACTCATTAATGCAGACAACTTGATGGGGAGTAAACAAGTCTGCAAAACGTTGGTTGAAGTGGTTTACGAGGGGCCGAATTTTGTAGAGCCGATTGTATCCAGGGTCTCTACGAGGACGACAGAGTTAATTGTTGTTGAAGTGCATGAACCGCAAAATCTGCTCGTATTGTGCCTTGGCCATGGAAGCAGAGAACACGGGCATATAATGAATTGGGTCAGTGGACCAATATGACCGCAACTCACTCTTTTTGGTTATGCCCATGAGGAGGGATAGGCTCAGAAAGATCTTAAATTCAGAAACTGTAATTGGTTTCCAATCTCTGGCAAGGGAGGACTAGGGAATAGTGGCAATGTGTTGACCAGCGTACAAATTGCTTTGGTCCACAATAGATCTATAGAGATCTTCGGTGAAAAACAGCGAATAAAAATCAAGTGACCTAAAATCAACTGTTTCCACCTGAATGCTGGGTTGGCCAGTGAATGGGGGAAGTACGGGTGCTGCAGAAGTGGTGGGTTCCCAATTAGGATTGGCGAATGCAGCAGGAAGGGCACTATGGGCACGACGGGCCTGTGTTTGTCTTCTTGGTGGCAGCGGGACACTACTTGTGCTTGCCACCTTGAACTGCACTTATGGGACTCGCCACGTCACCAAGTGTTACTGCAGTGCTGGATGTACAACCAGGGTGTACTAGGTCGCTGGTGCTTTCCAGTTCACCAGAAGGAATAGTGGCGCTAGTACTTCTCTGCTCCATATGAGAGCCCTGTGGTTCTTGCACCTCAACAGCAGAAGAAGATTGGGGTCTGGTACGCCTGGCCTTGGCAGGGACCACAACTCCGTCCTCAGATCTATCTGTCATGGAGCCGCTGCTGTCTACAGGTTTGTATTCTGAGCCTGAATCTGACAGATGAGTGACTTCCTCTTCACTATCTGTCATGCTCAGAAACGTGTAGGCCTCTTCACTACTGTACCTTCGATTTGCCATTTTGGGCTCTAAATTTAGTGGTACAGTAGTGAGACTCACAGGTAAAAAAGCTCCTGACTGTTAGCAACTGTATCAAAACGCTACCAAAAAACAGCGATCGCAGGGATCAGGCCTGACTCTGCGAAAGCTGCAGTTATGTGTTTAGCGTCACCCGTACCAGTTATACGGAGATCACTGGTGAAAGTGTTAACTAGGGGGCAATCAGGGGGTTAAAACCTTTACTAGGTAGTATATGGG
Organism: Lithobates septentrionalis; assembly: GCA_037952835.1. Classification (NCBI taxonomy): domain Eukaryota; kingdom Metazoa; phylum Chordata; class Amphibia; order Anura; family Ranidae; genus Lithobates; species Lithobates septentrionalis. The sequence continues at coordinate 3,319,223 of JBBDGP010001672.1, forward strand.
GGTACCTGACGCTATAAACACCTGGCGGCGAACCTAAATACTTACCTGCCTAACTAGCGTCACCTGTGACACTAATACAGTGATCAGATAAACGATCGCTTAGTGACACTGGCGACGAGGGGTGATCAAGGGGTTAAAACTTTATTAGGGGGGGTTAGGGGGGTACCCTAGACCTAAAAGGGCCTACCACTAACTGCCCTACCACTTATAACTGTCACAAATGACACCAATGCAATAATCAGAAAAAAAAAACTGCTATTGGTGTCACTGTGACAGGGGGTACAGGAGGGTGAAAAGTGTGCCTGCGTGTTCTACTGTACGTGTAGTGTTGGTGCAAACTTACTTGATGTCTTCTCTCCTTGGAAGCCGGAACGAAAAGGCTTCACGAGGAGTGATAACATCACTTCCTCCGCTTCTGTTTACAGTTCAGAAGCCGAGGAAGCTTGTCATTCGCCAGGGGCGATCGTGAGGGGTTGGCCATGAATCAGTGGCCTCCCGCTCAGCTCAAATCGCTCCTGATGTTAATCCGACCGGACCCCCCGCCCGCGGGCAGGCAGGGACGTACAGGTAAGGCCTTATGCCTGCTCATGCCATTGTGCCGATGTACATCGGTGTGTGGCAGTCGGCAACTGGTTCCCCATGAAGTAAAAGGCCATGGCAGGAGCATGCCTTCATAGAGAGGTCAGGGGGAAGCCGCTGCCACCGACTCCCCCCCCCCCCCCAAGGAACAGGGGAGAGCTATCATGCCTGCCCGGAGGATCAGTTCAAGGACCAGTCCTGATGGGGAAGCGATCTCAAACCACAATTTTTCCACTGTAGGAAGGCAGGAGGACAGGGGGAGGGGTGTTCACCCGCCACACTCTTGCCAGAGCCATGTTGTTAAGATCCCTGCAGCGCATTAACTTCCTCTTACTTGAGGCCTATTGACCAGGTTCAGGTTTGGGAGCATGGAATGCAGACCAGCAGTACAACATGAAACAAAAGTTACAACGTACCACATGACGGCTCGGTTAGGTAGCGACTCGACCCACGCCACGGCATCTCTTGGCGAGGTGAAAAACTGGACACGTTCCCCATTTTGGATGCGTAGCTTCGCAGGGAAAAGCATGCTATATTTTAAACCTTTCTGGCGTAGCATGCCGCGTACATGGTCAAATGCTTTTCTTTGGCGCTGAGTCTCCACTGTGTAATCAGGGAATATAAGCAGTTTTCCGTTTGCAAATTTTAGCTCACCCTGTAGGCGGGCTGCCCTTAGCACAGTATCCCGGTCCCGGTAGTGTAGCAGCTTGAATATAAAGGTGCGAGGTGAATTCCCTGGGGGCCCTCTGGTAGCTGGGATGCCGTGGGCTCTTTCAATAGAAAAATGTGGGGAAAACTTTGCCCGGGGAAGCAAGGATGGTAGTAGGCCCTCCATGAAACCCACCGGATCCTCTCCCTCCGACCCCTCCGGGAGGCAGAGAACTCGCAGGTTGTTGCGCCTGTTGCGGTTCTCGGCATCTTCCGCTGTTTTCCAGGTGTTTTACCTTCAGTTGTAACGCTCGGATGTCCGCATGTTGCTCCCTCAGGGCGTCCTCCGTGTCCGAGACCCTTCTCTCCACTTCCGTCATCCGCTCCCGAAACTTATCCATGTCTCTACGGATAAGCGCCGTCTCCGTCTGGACATGCTCTATTTTGGTAGTCAGAGCGGCCTGACAGGTGGAGATTGCCGTCATGAGGGCCTCAAATGCCGCCGAGCCCGCCTCTATGGCCCCCGCAGGCGGCGGATCCGTCTGAGTCTCCATGTGTGAGGCCTCGTGGGGAGTAGGCCGCGACGTGTGTCGGGTACTTACAGGGGTGGCAGCGTTCGATTTTGTCCCTGCTTTTCTGCCTGCGGGCATCGCCCGAGCCTCCTCCCAAACAGCCGCCGAAAGGGACATGCAGGACGAGCCTTTTACACCAGGATTCGCTCAGGATATTACTGCCGGAGAGGAGAGCGGAGTTAACAAGCGACCTCTCTGCGCCATCTTGGACACGCCCCCCGGCAACTGGTTAAACCAGGATATTGTTCTGCTTTATTTTTTCCAGAACCTCGGTTTGTGGAAGAGAGGTCACTACATTCTCTTGATATAGTGAGAGCGGTCAAGGTCTATTTAAAGGTGACCGCTCAGATTCGCAAAACAGATGTTTTGTTTGTATTGCCAAAAGGTCCTAAAAGAGGACGGGCAGCATCAAAATCTACTATTCCTAAATGGATTTGTCAAGTGATTGCTCAAGCTTATGGTCTAAAGAGGAAAATTCCTCCTTTTCATGTTAAAGCGCACTCCACCAGGGCTGTTAGTGCTTCTTGCGTAGTGCATCACCAGGCCTCCATGGCTCAGATCTGCAAGGCCGTAACTTGGTCTTCAGTCCATGCATTTACCAGATTCTATCAAATCGATGTAAAAGGTCATGAGGATATCGCCTTTGGGTGCAGTGTACTGCAGGCTGCAGTATGAGTCCTCTAGTCTCTTAATTCCCTACTTGTTTGTTGTGTCTCCCTCCCTTCAGTTGCCATTGCTATGGGACATCCCACATAGTAACTACTATGGCTCTGTGTCTCATAATGTATAAGAAATTAGGATTTTTATAACAGCTTACCTGTAAAATCCTTTTCTTTGAAGTACATCACGGGACACAGAGGTCCCTCCCTTCTTTGGTATACAGATGTATTGCTTGGCTACAAAACTGAGGTACTCCCAGTAGTGTCAAAAGTGTCAATATTTTGTATGGCCACCATTATTTTCCAGTACTGCCTTAACCTTCTTGGCCATGGAGTTCACCAGAGCTTCACAGGTTGCCACTGAAGTCCTCTTCCACTCCTCCATGACAACATCCCGGGGCTGGTGAATGTTAGAGACCTTGCGCTCCTCCACCTTCCGTTTGAGGATGCCCCACAGATGCTCAATCTGAACCAAATAAGTTTATCTTGGTCTTATCAGACCACAGGACATGGTTCCAGTAATCCATGTCCTTAGTCTGCTTATCTTCCGCAAACTTGTTGCGGGCTTTCTTGTGCATCATCTTTAGAAAAGGCTTCCTTCTGGGACGACAGCCATGCAGACAAATTTGATGCAGTGTACGGTCTGAGCACTGACAGGCTGACCCCCCACCCCTTTAACCTCTGCAGTAATGCTGGCTGCACTCATACATCTATTTTCCAAAGACAACCTCTGGATATGACACTGAGCACGTGCACTCAACTTCTTTGGTCGACCATGGCGAGGCCTGTTCTGAGTGGAACCTGTCCTTTTAAACTGCTGTATGGTCTTGGCCACCATGCTGCAGCACAGTTTCGGGGTCTTGGCAATCTTCCTATAGCCTAGGCCATCTTTATGTAGAGCAACAATTCTTTTTTTCAGATACTCAAAGAGTTCTTTGCCATGAGGTACTTCCAGTGACCAATATGAGAGAGTAAGAGCGTTACCACACCTGCTCCCCATTCACACCCGAGACCTTGTAACACTAACGAGTCACATGACACTGGGGAGGGAAAATGGCAGATTGGGCCCAATTTGGACATTTTCACTTGGGATGTACTCACTTTTGTTGCCAGCGATTTAGACATTAATGGCTGTGTGTTGAGATATTTTGAGGGGGACAGCAAATTTACACTGTTATACAAGCTGTACACTTTACATTGTAGCAAAGTATAATTTCTTCAGTGTTGTCACATGAAAAGAACTAATAATATATTTACAAAAATGTGAGGGGTGTACTCCCTTTTGTGAGATACTGTATATATTAGTCCTCGAGTGTCCAAATGTGTACTATGAAATATGACATCTTAAAAATATGTAGATATAAATGTAAAAAAATTTAAGAAATATAAGTGGATATGTGTGGATTACCTTCAGGCCGGGTTCACACTGGTGCGACTTGACAGCCGTCCTACTTTGGATTCGACTTTGCCCTGTGACTAGAAGCCGACATATGTCCGTATTTCTATGAACGGGGATCCGACTTGGATCCCTGCCAATACCAGGCACTGTGTTTGGTATGAATCTTGAGGGGAAACTCCACGCCAAATTTTAAATAAAAAAACCGGCATGGGTTCCCACTCCAAGAGCATACCAGGCCCTTGGTCTGGTATGGATCTTAAGGGGAACCCCCTACGCCGAAAAAACGGCGTGGGGGTCCCCCCAAAATCCATACCAGACCCTTATCCGAGCACGCAGCCCAGCCGGTCAGTAAAGATGAGCGAGCGCCCCCCCTCCTGAACCGTACCAGGCCGCATGCCCTCAACATGGGGGGGTGGGTGCTTTGGGGCAGGGGGGCGCCCTGCGCCCCCCACCCCAAAGCACCTTGTCCCCATGTTGATGACAAGGGCCTCTTCCCGACAACCCTAGCTGTTGGTTGTCGGGGTCTGCGGGCGGGGGGCTTATCGGAATCCGGGAGCCCCCTTTAATAAGGGGGCCCCCAGATCCTGGCCCCCCCACTCTATGTGACCCGGTGACCCCGCCCCTTATGACGTCACAGTCCCGGGGCATGATGGGACTGTGACGTCATAAGGGGCGGGGTCATCGGGTGACATCACTTCCCCACGCCCCATCCCTATATAAGTCGTTGCAGACCGCGCACAGGGCATTACAGTGGGAGAGAGCGTCGTGTCAACATCGGAAGAAGAGAAGAGGGAAGAAGACGGCGGAGAAGACCAGGCCCCCGCTAGCAAAAGAGCAGTAGATAGAGGAGCCCGGCAAAAGATACCGGAGAGCGGGAGAAGAACCGGAGAGCGCGGAGAAGAAGGAAGAGACCCCCGAAGTCGGAAGAAGACCCCCGGAGCTGCCTAATAAATTACTTTAAAAACCTGTCGTGTGTTTTTTATTGACAATTTTTATTCCTAGGTTAATGGGTAGGGGTACGATATACCCCATACTCATTCACATAGGGTGGGGGGCCGGGATCTGGGGGCCCCCTTATTAAAGGGGCTACCGGATTCCAATAAGCCCCTCGCCCGCAGACCCCAACAGCCAACGGCCAGGGTTGTCGGGAAGAGGCCCTTGTCCTCATCAACATGGGGACAAGGTGCTTTGGGGTGGGGGGCGCAGACCATGTTGAGGGCATGCGGCCTGGTACGGTTCAGGGGGGGGCGCTCGCTTGTCCCCACCCCTTTTCCTGACCGGCCGGGCTGCGTGTTCGGATAAGGGTCTGGTATGGATTTTTGGGGACCCCCACGCCGTTTTTTCCCCTTATAATCCATACCAGACCAAGGGCTTGGTATGCTCTTGGAGGGGGGACCCATGCCGTTTTTTTTATTTAAAATTTGGCGTGGAGTTCCCCCTCAAGATCATCTGAGCACAAGTCGCATGCCAAAGACGAATAATGCGAGACGGCGATCTGACTTCAATGATAGTCAAGGGGCTGAAGTAGGATCAAAGTCGGAACAAAGTAGTACAGGGAGCATTTTCAAAGTCGGACCAACTTGTGTCGGACCAGTTAGGACGACTCCCATAGGGAAACATTGATTTTCAAACGTCATGTGACATGAGCTCCCAATATCGGAGCGTTTGTCGCACTAGTGTGAACCCAGCCTTAGATAACAACACGTGCAACTGGAACTAATGTCCAAATGCAGATATCCGTGAAGCAAGGGCATATCAAACGGGTGTTGCTCATGTGATTAATGCTGAAAGCATGGATATGATATATGTCTCTGAAGGGTGCCACATCCAAATATCTAAATTGAAAAAGGAATATTCCCTTAACTGGACTTTAAAGGCACTAAAATTCCATAAGAAAAATTGGTAAAAGGATATATTTATTGAACATGGAAAGATGTAGAGAATGCATATCAGTAACAGAAGACACATAAAAAATAAAAAAAAATCATTTCATTTATATTCACACACACATATGTGTGCATGTAACATGGGCATCAAGGATACATAGATATATATCAACTTGGCAACACATGGAGGTCTGGAAAAATTGGGAAAGGCAAATCTTTTTACACTATATTCTATGTTAATTTGGTTGTGGTTATCCTATGTGCACAGATTCTGATTATCCTCACTACCTTAATTGGGTACTTATTAATCTCCATTGTATCTTATTAACTACCATTATGTAACTCACTGATATTGCTTCCATTTATCTTAGACTCTTTGGCAGTCACCACCTGTCCATCATTGTTTTTCACTATGAACATTGGCAATCTGTGTTCTGGGGGAGTCTGTGTATGCACTCTGCTGACACGCGGCTCCAGATTACCTCAGCTCCTGGGACAGACAACCCTTCTGGCCCTGGCCCCATAGTTACTACATATCATCGCATTGGCTCTATATAAGTATTCAGGGCACGCTAATTTGCCTTTCCCTGTTATGACCAGTTACAACTAGACCAATTATATTTTATTATTCTTTATAGATCTTCTTGAGAATCCGCCCCTGATGAGCGTTCATACACGAAACATGTCGGGCATTTAGGATGCAGACATATGCCTGTACTAGACAATCAATCCAGATCATCATTACAAATTAATCATGTTTTTACTGGTTTTATATCATTCTTATTTCTTTCGCAATGGGCTGCCTAGATGACATATGTATATATATAAATTTATAGAATGCACCAATCAATTAGTCCAGACCACCATGTGGTGCCAAGTTGATATATATCTATGTATCCTTGATGTCCATGTTACATGCACACATATGTGTGTGTGAATATATATGAAATTATATATATTATTATTATTTTTTTACGTGTCTTCTATTACTGATATGCATTCTCTACATCTTTCCATGTTCAATAAATATGTCCTTTTACCAATTTACCTCCACAATGTCAATAGCCTCATTCAAAGTCCCAATTTTCCTTCTTTATCCACTTGAACCAGGGATGGAGGCACACCACATATGTGCTTCATCTAAAGTTCCAAAATCCACCCCCCCCCCCCTTTCTTGGTCAGGATAACAGAACCACTTTGCTGACGTCATATTGCTATATGGCGGCCGTTAAGTGGTTAACCGCTTCCGGACCAGCCGCCGCAGTTTTACTGCAGCACGCTAGCTCCCCTGCGCGATATCACGTTACTGTACATGATCTCGCGAGGTCCGGATAGCAGGCGCGCGCGCGTGCCCCTGCACAGTGGGGGTGCCCATGCTCGTGGCCGGCGGTCGCGATGACTTTGATTTTTTTATTGCGATTTTTTTTACCAAAAATATGTAGAATACATATCGGCCTAAACTGAGGAAAAAAAATTGTTTTTTTTTTTAAATTGGGATATTTATTATAGCAAAAAGTAAAAGATATTTTTTTTTTCAAAATTGTTGCTCATCTTTTTTTTATAGCGCAAAAAATAAAAACCGCAGAGGTGATCAAAGGTACAGCGTCACACGACCACGCAATTATCAGTTAAAATGATGCAGTGCCGTATCGCAAAAAAATCATTGAGCAACCAAATCTTCCAGGGCTGAAGTGGTTAAACTGAGTTCCATTTTTGCCTGGAACTCTGCTTTAAAACAAAGTTTTTTTAGCGCCGAATGTCTCAGCTGCTCCCATCTTGCTCCTGGGTTCACGGACTCCGACTCTGTGACTGGCCAGAGCCGCGATGACGTCACTCCCGCACATGTCTGTGGGAGCAGCCGTTTACAGAGCAGGGCTCTGAAGGAATGGCCGTTCCTTCAGATCGCATGCACCAGTGATATCACTGGCTGCTTGTACAGTAAAAATCTCCATGGGGCACATTTAGGAGATATTTACACTACGTTCAGGTTAGCCTTATTATAGGCTTACCTATAGGTAAAAGTTAGTGATGGAAGTTTACCTTCACTCTAAGGCCATGTTCACGCTGAGGCGCTTTTCAGGCGTTTTAGTGCTAAAAATAGCGCCTCCTCAGTGAAAGCTTTCACACTGGGGCGGTGTGTTTGCAGGACGGGAAAAAAAAGTCCTGCAAGCAGCGTCTTTGGGGCGGTGCAGGAGCGGTCTATACACCACTCCTGCCATCGAAATCAAAGGGCAGCGCCTGCAAACCCCTTGTTAACCCATTCTTTGGGGTTTACAGTGCCCCGCTCCCGCCCATACAGTGCCAGCATAGCTCCCAACTGTCCCTGATTTCGAGCAATGTCCCTCTTTCCTCCTCATTTTGGTCTGATCTATATAATTGTATATAAAATGCACTTCAAAAAGTGTTTCCAAGTGCTAAACCTTTCATCCAATTTCTAAATTGCTGCATTTGGAAATTTTAAAAGCCAATATAAAGAAAAAGTAGTGGTAAAAAAGAAATAAAAAAAGCCCTTGTGGGTTTAATGAACTTTTTTTTGGTAATTTTCCTTTAAAGGGGGGTGGCAAGGGGTGTGTTCTATGCCTACATATGTTTGCTGGTAGGTGTCCCTCATTCCCATCTCAAAATGTTGGGAGGTATGGTGCCAGGAAAGCGCCAATAAAACAAGCAGCACTTCAGTGTGAAAGGGTCTTACACATTGAGTTTGTGGTGGGATTTCACCAGCAGTTCTTTGCTATGGAGTTCGCCCAGCCCCTGTGTCTGTGAGCCTCCAGCAGGAACACCATGACGCAATCACACACGAGACCAGTCATGACAAACACAGACACTCCTCCAATCTTTCTCTGCCTCCGGAAAGCACACACTGGAGCGAGCTGGCGGCTAAATAGGAAAAGGAACCCGGCTCCGCCATATTTCCAGCGGCCAAGACACTTCAAACTCCAACATTCGGCTTCTAGAAAATGACAGAGCTGTGGAGACACAAAGGCTCCCATAGTTGATTGGCTTCTTCCGGATGCTCTCCTATCACTGCCTCTCATTATTGGGCGAGCCAGTGACGCCAATCGTTGCTGGGCAGCCGTGGTGTCAGTCAGTGTGCGAGGTCGTTGGCGCCATTATTTCCTGAATCCTTCTAGGCCGCCTGACCATGAAGTGGCGTGCTCAGGGCTCTCTTGTCGCCTAGCATCAGCTGAAAGCGGACAAGGTCGGTGGAGAGGAGTGTGGGGGGAACTATGTGACGGGATAAGAGTAGGGGGGTGGCTGGGTGAGGGGCTATAGCGGCTGCCTTGTGGTGGGCTTTCCTCTCAGGGCTCCATGTGTTCTTCCAGCCAGCGGGGAGCTGTGTCTGGTTGGATGTGAGCACTTAGCACTGTATTAGTACTGTAGGTGTGACTGGCAGAACATTGTGTGGTCTCACGGAGAGTTGTGGCGTACTTCCTCCATGAGGGGCTTTAAGTATGAGGTACCACATTCCACACACGTGACCAGGAGTCTGTACACAACACGGCATGGATTTAATGATGGCACCTGTTGGCTGCTTGTTCTGTGCTCGCTACACGTTTTACCAGCTCTGTGCTCGCTACACGTTTTACCAGCTCTGTGCTCGCTACACGTTTTACCAGCTCTGTGCTCGCTACACGTTTTACCAGCTCTGTGCTCGCTACACGTTTTACCAGCTCTGTGCTCGCTACACGTTTTACCAGCTCTGTGCTCGCTACACGTTTTACCAGCTCTGTGCTCGCTACACGTTTTACCAGCTCTGTGCTCGCTACACGTTTTACCAGCTCTGTGCTCGCTACACGTTTTACCAGCTCTGTGCTCGCTACACGTTTTACCAGCTCAGTACACAAGTGTGAATGTATCTGGAAGCACTAGGGTGATCGGTTCGAATCCTAAGCAAGTCACTACCTGTATGGAGTTTGCATGTTCTCACTTGTGCCTGTGCAGGTTTCCTCCGACACCAAAGACATGTTAACCCCCAAAGCAAACATTTATTATGCACTCAATCTGCTCTCATTCAATCTCAATCAATTGGATAATCTACTGCAGATAGATGGTAGAAAAGAAAGAGCTGGCGGCACTTCCAGAGAATAAAAACAGCTTTATTATTTATTATTATTATTATTTAATAGAAATGAGACATGCCACACACACCCAACCCACGGAGGGTCAGCAGAGGTGTTTCACACTCCTGTGCCTAAAGCGGGGGTTCACCCACACCGCCAAAAAAAAAAAAAATATATTAAAAGCCAGCAGCTACAAATACTGCAGCTGCTGACTTTTAATACATGGCCACTTACCTGTCCCAGGGTCCAGCGATGTCGGCAGGGGACGCCGAGAACCCGCTCGGTTCTCTGCAGCTGCCGCCGCCATCCTGGGTGAGGGAATCAGGAAGTGAAGCGTTGCGGCTTCACTTCCCGGTTCCCCACTGCGCATGCCTAGTGGTCCCCGCTCTCTCCTGGGAGCTGTGTGTTCCCAGCAGACAGCGCGGTGGGGATGGGAAGAGGCATAGACTCCCATGGGAGTCTATGCCGGAAGTGGGTGCAAATACCTGTCTTAGACAGGTATCTGCACCCCCCTCCCCCCTAAAAGGTGCCAAATGTGACACCGGAGGGGGGGAGGGTTCCGAAAAGCGGAAGTTCCATTTTTGTGTGGAACTCCGCTTTAATCCTTGCAGATAGATGTATATGATCCAACTTTCCCGGGTAGGGGGCATGCATGCTGCCAATCGGCGAGTCCTGGCCAATGATTTATGGCCAGAACCTGCTGAGCGAATAACAGAAAAGAGGTAAACACAGGGCTCCCTACAGACAGCGGCGACGTGTGTCAAAGCAGAGTAAAAACAGTACACACATTACACATTGTTAGGCACACAGTTAACCCTTTGATCTCCCCTAGATGTCAACCCCTTCCCAGCCAGTGTCATTAGTACAGTGACAGCATACAGCAGGGGTCTTCAAACTATGGCCCTCCAGTTCAGGAACTACAATTCCCATTATGTCAAGTCTGTGAACGTCAGAACCCTTTCACACTGCCGCCATCGGCGCTATTTTTAGCACCATTTTAGTGGCTCTATTCAGCTGCTAGCGGGTGGTTTTAACCCCCCGCTAGCGGCTGAAATAGGGTTAAATCCACCTGCAAAACACCGCCGGTATCGCAGCGCTGCCCCATTGATTTCAATAGGGAGCAGCGGTGGAGGAGCGGTGAGTTCACCGCTCCAAAGAAGCTGCTGGCAAGACTTTTTCTGACACCCTGCCAGCACACCGCTCCAGTGTGAAAGCCCTCAGGCTTTTACACTGGAGTTAATGGAGCAACTGTTTTAAGGCAGTTTGCAGGCGCTATTTTTAACGCTATAGCGCCTGAAAAACGCTCCAGTGTGAAAGGGGTCTCAGAGTTTTACAATGCCTCATTGGACGTGTCCCACAACAGCTGGAGGGCCATAGTTTGAAGATCCGTGGGTATACTATTATATTAGCATCACCAGTATCACTGGTGATGTCAGTCCCATCCCCCCTCCCAGTGTCAGTCCAGTACCACTATAAAGTTGCCGATCACCGCAATTGCTAGTAAAAAAAAAAAAAATTCTAGTATCCTTTACCATAGCTTGTATGTAGATACTTTAACTTTCACACAAACCAATCAATATACACCTATTGGAATTTTTTTTTTTTCTTTTTACCAAAGACGTAGCAGAATATGTCTTAGTCCAAATTTATAACAAAATTTGATTTTTTTTCTCTTTTCTTTTTTTATGTCTTATAGCAGAAAGTAAAAAATAAATATTTTTTTGTTCAAAAATTTTCAGTCTTTTTTTTTTTTTGTTGTTTATATAATAGAAAACCCAGTGGTGATCAAATACCTTGTTTTGTGCACTGGTGTGCAGTCATGTTGGAACAGGACAGGGCCATCCCCAACCTGTTCCCACAAAGTTGGGAGCATGAAATTGTCTAATATGTCTTGGTATGCTGATGTCTTAAGAGTTCCCTTCACTGGAACTAAAGGGCCAAGCCCAACCCCTGAAAAACAACCCCACACCATAATCCCCCCTCCACCAAATGATTTGGACCAGTGCTCAAAGCCGGGTCCATGAAGACATGGATGAGCGTGTTTGGGGTGGAGGAACTTGACTAGCCTGCACATAGTCCTGACCTCAACCCGATAGAACACCTTTAGGATGAATTAGAGTGGAGACTACGAGCCAGGCCTTCTAGTCCACATCAGTGCCTTACCCCACAAATGTGCTTCTGAAAGAATGGTCAAACATTCCCATAGACACACTCCTAAACCTTGTGGACATCCTTCCTAGAAGAGTTTAATAGGGCTGCAACTAACGACTATTTTCATAATCGATTAGTTGGCCGATTATTGTTTCGATTAATCGGTTAATAACCTTTTAAAAAAAAATGTGGCGTATAATTTAGTTAAGATGTAAAGTTTAAAAAAAAGGCAATTTATTCTTAAATATCTCTATGCAGTGGTAAATATAAATAACCAACTATATGGTTAGGGAGCAAAATATCTAATCCACTCTGAGAATAACAGACAGAAGAGATATACTGTATATACTATTAGAGGAGATACACTGTATAAACTGTTAGAGAAGAGATATACTGTATATACTATTAGAGGAGATACACTGTATAAACTGTTAGAGAAGAGATATACTGTATATACTATTAGAGGAGATACACTGTATAAACTGTTAGAGAAGAGATATACTGTACATACTATTAAAGGGTGAATCTGATAAATATTATCAGACTCAGAGATCAAATGTCTTCCTCCAAAAAAAAATTTCATTTTAAGAACGTTCGTCGATTTTCTAATCGTTTGAGCCCTTGCACACTGGGGCGGGGGGCGGCGTCGGCGGTAAAACGCTAGCGGCCGAGAAGGGGTTAAATACCCCCGCAAAGCGCCTCTGCAGAGGCGCATTGCCGGCGGTATAGCCGCGCCGTCCTATTGATTTCAATGGGCAGGAGCGGTAAAGGAGCGGTATACACACCGCTCCTTCACCGCTCCGAAGATGCTGCTGGCAGGACTTTTTTTACCGTCCTGCCAGCGCATCGCTCCAGTGTGCAAGCCCTCGGGCTTGCACACTGGAATGCAAGGAGCGGCACTTTCGGGTCGGTTTGCAGGCGCTATTATTAGCGCAATAGCGCCTGCAAACCGCCCCAGTGTGCAAGGGCTCTTAGTTGGGTCAAATCGACGTTCATTTTCAACCACAGTGACGGGAAAATTTGGAAATAGAAAACTTCTTGGTGAAAGGAATTTTCAGACAGTGTATGTGGTTTTCGTTCAGAAATTACATTCATTTTAAAAACCGAAAGTTAAAAACAAGTAAAAATTTCAAACAACATTCTTTCATTCAGCGAATGTACAAAGATTTTTCGTCTGAATATTCTCGTCTGTAAATTGATCGGTGTGGCCAGAATATGGCTCGGTACACACCTATGCAGTTTGCTTTCAATCTGTTTCTGCAGTGCTTTTTGCTGTGCGTTTTGATTTATGCGCACGTGATTTTGCGGCGATTTACGCTTTTGCATTTTTTTTTGGCCAATTGGGTTAAAAAAACTAAAATTAGCCCTTTATAGTACAAAAAAAAAGCAGATAATCACTACTGTAAGGGGTTCATTTTTTTATTGTAGAACTGTGAAAGTAACATCTACAGTAGCGATTTATTTGCTCTTTTTGTACTATAAAGGGCTCGTTTTAGTTTTTTTTTAACCCCATTATGTTACTGGCCGATTAATCGATTATGAAAATAGTAATCGATTCATTTCATAATCGATTAGTTGTCGATTAATCGATTAGTTGTTTCAGCCCTAGAGTTTAAGCTGTTAAAGCTGCAAAGGGCGGACCAACTCAAAGGAGTTGTAAAGGCAGATTTTTATCTTGATGCAACCTTCTGTGCGTAGCAGCCTCCCCAGCACACCCTAATTACTTACCTGGGCCCCTTCTCTATCCAGTAAAGTCCACTAATGTCTAAGCTGCCTGGGACACTCCTGATTGGCTGAGACAGAGCAGCGGTGCCACTGGCTCCCATGGCAGTCAGTCAGTCCGCCAATCGGGTGAGAGAGGGGGCGCAGGGTCAGGTTGGGGCTCCATGTCTGAATGGATACACGGAGCTCTGACTCGGCTTGGGTGCCCCCATATAAAGCTGCTGGCTGAGGTCACACTCGATGTGAGGGAGGGGCTAGGAGCAGCAAAGAGGAGTCAGAGAAAAGGAGGATTCAGGCTGCTCTGTGCAAAACCAACTGCACAGAGGAGGTAATTATAACATGTTTGTTATTAAAAAAAACGGGCCTTTACAATCACTTCAATGTTGAACCCTACGGACTAAGACTGGGATGCCATTAAAGTTCATGTGCGTGTAAAGGCAGGAGTCCCAATACTTCTGGTAATATAGTTTCACAGGTTAATAGTTTGAATCATTCGAACAATGTATGGTCAGCCTAGTTCTATGCTGCTAAATTCTAGGCAGTGAGACCACAAATAAAGCTTTGCAGGTAAATCAAGAAATCAGACCTTCACTTCTGCTCCACTGGGGGCAGTGGTCTCAGTGGCAGGGTGATGTCACATGTACAAGCTCCGCCCATGGAGCTGTAATGCACTGGTGTGTTTTTGATGCATTTTGCTGCATTCCAGTGCAATTATTTGCAAAAAAACCCACGCAGCATGTTCTAAATTTTGTTGACTATACTAGAACGTGGTTCAGTGGTGTGAACTTTGCCATTGAAATCTATCTCGCTTACTGTCTGTGTTTTTGATGCCAAAAAAAAAAAAAGTACTGGGCTGCATATGTTGCATGCATAGTCAGGTTTTAAAAAAGACACCAGTCCGTTCTAGTTCAACCAATTAAAAAAAAAAAAAAGATACAATCCCATATACACCATCCTATACCCACAGTTGATCCAGAGTAAGGCGAAAAACCCCAGCCAAGCATTATCCAATTTGCTACAGCAGGGGAAAAAATTCCTTCCTGATCCCCAAGAGGCAATCGGATATTCCCTGGATAAACTTTAAATGTAAATGTTAGTACCCAGTTATAGTCTGTATGAATCAGCCCTTAGTGTATCTAAATCTGCTATTATATTTTAACACCCCCCCCCCCCCCCCCCCCAGGTTGGACAAAGCTACTGTTTGCCATGCCTCCCGTGTTCAATCACCCAGAGTTGTGTCCCACTAATACAGGAGGTGTTACTGGCCTCCAGGTGAAAAAAACAGGAAAAAAGCCAAAGAAAACTAATGCAGCTCCACATCTGATAGGTAAGCTGCAATATAATACATTTTTGGCTTTGGGTTTAAACTGCCTTAATTAGTTCTTTGTTAAAATGGCCCCAGTATGTGTATTCATGAATGTGATTTAGGGAGCTTAGATTGTAAGCTCCTTGAGGGTAGGGACTGATATTAATGTGCAATATACAGTGGCTATAAAAAGTCTACGCATCCCTGTTAAATTGTCAGGTTTCTGTGATGTAAAAAAACTGAGACGCAGATAAATAAATTCAGAACTTTTTCCACATTTAATGTGACCTATAAACTATACAACTCAATTGAAAAACAAACAAATCTTTGGGGTGGGGGGGGGGGGGGGTGATTAAAAAACTAAAATAATGTGGTTGCATAAGTCTGCACGCCCTCTTATATAACTGGGGATGTAGCTGTGTTCAGAATTAAGCAATCACATTCAAACTCATGTTAAATAAAAAGTTAGTACACACCTGCCATCATTTAACCACTTGCTTACCGGGCACTTAAACTCCCCTCCTATCCAGACCAATTTTTAGCTTTCAGCGCTGACGCACTTTGGATGACAATTGCGCGGTCATACAACACTGTACCCAAATTAAATTTTTATCAATTTTTTTCCCCACAATAGAGCTTTCTTTTGGTGGTGTTTGATCACCTCTGCAGTTTTTATTTTTTGTTATAAATTTTTTTAAAAGGGTGATTTTTCTCCTTCATTGATGTACGCTGATGAGGCGGCACTGATGGGCACTGATTGGGGGCAATAATGGGCACTGATCTTGTACACTGCTAGGTGGCACTGATTGGCACCACTGGTGGGCATTGTTAGGTGGCACTGGTGGGCATTGTTAGGTGGCACTTATGGGCATTGTTAGGTGGCACTTATGGGCATTGATACGTGGCACTGTGGGCACTGTATGTGGCAATGTCAGGTGGCACTGGCAGGGGGTACTTGTGGCACAATTGAGGCACGTATGAGGCATTATTGCCTCCTCTTCGGGACCGATGTCCCTTGCTGGTGAGCGGCTTTTTTTTTCTCCTCGCACTGTCAGCGCGAGGAGGAGAAAAAAACGATCACAGAGCTTTTGTTTTGATCATGTGATCAGCTGTCATTGGCTGACAGCTGATCACATGGTAAGGGGTCGGGACCGGCCCCTTACTTGGATCAGTGATCACCCGAGTCTCAGTGACTCGGTGATCACAGCGCGCGGGGGGCACGTGCACAGGGGAGGCCATCATATGACGGCCTCCCGGGAATTCAGGTCCGCGCTGTAGCCGTCATTCGGCTATAGCGCGGATATCAAGCGGTTAAAGTGCCTATAAATAACCCCAAATAAAGTTTAGCTGTTCTAGTAGGTCTTTCCTGGCATTTTCTTAGTTGCATCCTACAGCAAAAGCCATGTCCGCAGAGAGCTTCCAAAGCATCAGAGATCTGATTGTGAAAAAGGTATCAGTCAGGAGAGGGGTACAAAATAGTTTCCAAGGCATTAGATATACAATGGAACACAGTGACGACAGTAACCAAGTGGAGAAAATCTGGCACAACAGTGACATTTCCAAGAACTTCCAAAACTTATGAAAAGACGAGAAGAAAACTGGTCAGGGAGGCTGCCAAGAAGTGTACAGCATCATTAAAGCAGCTGCCAGGAATATCTGGCAAGTACTGGCTCTTTGGTACATGTGACCACAATCTCCCGTATTCTTCACACGTCTGGACTATGGGGTAGAGTGGCAAGATGGAGGCCTTTTCTTATGGCCTGTACACACGATCCGAATATCGTACAACTGATCGTACGACCGTTCTCGCTTAATAGTCGCAAGTAGAAATTGAATAGCTAAATAAAGTCACGAAAATTCTCGTACGTCAGACAAAAAAAATTGGAAGTGATGTCATGTGTTGTAATGTATTTGTATTGTATTTTCGGACGACAACTATACTGACTAAACTAAATTCGTACGATCTGGAATCGTACGAGGAAAATGTTCGGGTATGTCCGATCAAATATCGGATGAACGGTCGTGATCGGCTGTCGAAAGTAGTGTACACACGATCCGAATATCGTACAATCCTTCCTCGGACAACCGTTTTCGTACGATATTCGGATCGTGTGTACGGGCCATTACAAAGAAAAACATCCAAGCCCGGCTAAATTTTTTTTTTTTTCAAAAACACATCTGAAGTCTCCCAAAAGCATGTGGGGAAAATGTGTTATGGTCTGATGAAACCATGGTTGAACTTTTTTGGCTATAATTACAAAAGATATGTTTGGTACAAAAACACTGCACATCACCAAAGGAATACCATACCCACCGTGAAGCATGGTGGTAGCAGCATCATGCTTTGGGGCTGTTTTTATTTAGCTGGAACAGGAGCCTTAGTCAAGGTAGAGGGAATTATGAATAGTTTTGAATACCAGTCAATATTGGCACAAAACATTCATTCAGGCTTCTGCTAAAAAAATGAAATCTGAAGAGGAACTTCATCTTTCTGCATGACAACAACCCAAAGCATACATCCAAATCAACAAAGGAATGGCTTCACCAAATTCACTCTATTTAAATCATAATTTTTAAAGCGCAACTGTTCTCTGTTCTGCAGCGGCTCCTCTGACCCGCTGATGACTCACCGACAGTCCCGTTCACTTTAATGGGATGGCTGGTGATGCGGCAGTGACACAAGGTGAGGGACGTGGCGGCAGCAGGTGAGTGGACACCCGCTAACAGGCGCTGCCATGATGGAACCTGAAATGACAGGTGTCCTTTAAATGTAAGTAGGGCTGAAACAACTAATCGATTAATCGACAACTAATCGATTATGAAATTAATCGATTACTATTTTCATAATCGATTAATCGGCCAGTAACATAATGGGCTGAAAAAAAACTAAAATGAGCCCTTTATAGTACAAAAAGAGCAAATAATCGCTACTGCAAATATTACTTTCACAGTTCTACACTAAAAAAAATTTACCCCTTACAGTAGTGATTATCTGCTTTTTTTTTTTTTGTACTGTAAAGGGCTAATTTTATTTTTTTTCGCCCCATTATTTTACTAAACGTCTTAGACCTGGTTCACACCTATGTGTTTTTTGGTGAAACGCACTACAATTCATTCACACGGTTTCCTATGGGACACGTTCACGCAAAACAGTGATTTTTTGGTTCAATATGCTTCAATAGAGAAGCTGCAGAAAAGCATGTAATGTGTTTTTGCAGCAAAAAGTGTTTTTTAATCTGCCCAACAACAAATTGGCCAAAAAAAATGCAAAAACGCAAATCGCAGCAAAATCACGTGCACAAAAAACAAAACGCACAGCAAAAAGCACTGCAGAAACAGATGAAAAGCAAACTGCATAGGTGTGTACTGAGCCTTATGCTGGCCACACTGATCAATTTTCAGATGAGAATATTCAGACGAAAAATCTTTGTACATTTGCTGAATGAATTAAAGAACGAACGTTCTTAAAATGACATTTTTTTTTTTAAGGAAGACCTTGTTTTTAATAAAAAAATTTGATCACTGAGTCTGATGATATTTACCAGATTCACCCTTTAATAGTATATACAGTATATGTCTTCTGTCTGTTATTCTCAGAGTGGATTCGATATTTTGCTCCCTAACCATATAGTTGGTTATTTATATTTACTACTGCATAGAGATATTTAAGAATAAATTACCTTTTTTTTTTTTTTAAACTGTACACATTAACTAAATTATACACCACACTTTTTTTAAGGTTGATAACCGAATAATCGATTAATCGAAACAATAATCGGCCAACTAATCGATTATGAAAATAATCGTTAGTTGCAGCCCTAAATGTAAGGACTTATTCTTGCTGGTAGTTAGAATCTCTAATATTTGCAAACAAAAGGAAGTTTTCCTATTTAGAATAATAAGCTGTCAGGTTAGTAAAACGGCAATATCAGAACTGATTCAATCATACAGTTTGTAGTGTACTTAGATTTGCAAAACAATGGGAGGAATATTCCTAAACTTTGGGATTTTTATAGTTAATGTGAAATTGTGTGGTTGCATCAATGCAGTGCATGTTCTCTCAGCTTGCAGAGCTTGGATTCATTGAATAAGTTTACCAAAAATGTAAATATTGCAGAACTCATGTTGCATAACTAAGCTCCATTTCATGCTGAATAAACGCAATTAATAATGTATCCTAAATAGAAAACTATCTTTAGATAGATTTTTTTACTCCAAAAGCATTTTATGAAAATAAATTTGATGAAAATCAAAAAATCTATTTTTTAAAATAAAGATCAGATTTCCTGTGCTTCCTTTTTTTTTTTTTTTTTTTAATCATTGATTTATAGCCCCCCCCCCCGGAATGGCTCTGCCAGAGCCCAGACCTGAATCTGATCACCCCACAGATTTTCAGTCGGAAGAGGGCAGGAGATTCCCTCGCAATCTGACAGATTTGGAGTGTTTTTGCAAAGAAGAGTGGGCAAATATTGCCAAGTCAAAATGTGCCATGCTGAGACTCGTAACAAAAAAGACTTAGTGCTGTAATAAAATCAAAAGGTGCTTCAACAAAGTATTTAAGGGTGTGTACACTTATGCAACCATATTCTTTTTATTTTTACTTCTCTCCACATAAAATAATTCAGTTTGTTTAACATTTTATAGGTCACATTAAGGCCCCTTTCACACTGGGGCGGTTTGCAGGCGTTCTTGCGCTAAAAATACTGCCTGCAAACCGCCCCTAAACAGCCTCCGCTGTTTGTTCAGTGTGAAAGCCCGAGGGCTTTCACACTGAAGCGGTGCGCTGGCAGGAGAAGAAAAAATCTCCTGCAAGCCGCATCTTTGGAGCGGTGAAGGCGCGGTGTATTCACCGCTCCTTTCACCGCTCCTGCCCATTGAAATCAATGGGACAGCGCGGCAATACCACGGCTATAGCCGCACTGTACGAGTGGTTTTAACCCTTTTTCGGCCGCCAGCGGGGGGTTAAAACCGCACCGCTAGTGGCCGAATACCGCGGTAAAACAGCGCTGTTTTACCGCCGACGCCCCCCACCGCCCCAGTGTGAAAGGGGCCTAAAGGTGGAAAAAGTTCTGAAATGATTTACCTTTGTCTCATATTTTTTTTTTTATATCTCAAAAAAACTGAATTTTTTAATGGGTGTGTAGACTTTTTATATCCACTGTTTATGTAAAGTGCTGCTTAAATTGTTGGCACTATATAAGTACTCCTCCCCCTAAGAGAAAAAATCCATAGATTAAAGAGGAAATTCAGGAGTTCTTGAGCAGAAGCAGATTGGTCTCCACCACCAATATTAGGGCACAACTTTCCACTGACATCCAATTTTTATTTTCTACTGATCCCCCCCCCCCCCCAATTGGAGGGAGGGGGGGCTTCCCCAACCACCTGTATAAGCCGAGGTTCACACTATCATGTGACCTCAGGCTTTACACGTATCTGTGCCAGGCAAGCCTGTTCATTTCATCAGGCAGCCCTATACATGTCGGAGTAGTTCACACACCTTTTTGAGCATTGCATGTTTTCTCAAGTCTTCTTTCAGGGTAGTATCTGAGAGATGGGGTCCTCCCACCTGCAAACAGGAAACACGTTTTGTCCACCATTATAAAAAGTTCACTCCCACCTGCTTGCCTCCGTTCTAGTGTTTCCTCTGGACTAACAGAAGCTGCATTCAGTTTATTTTCTTCTAGGGTCTGTGCTAGATGTAAGGGCCTCCCCATCAGACTGACTCTACAGGCCTCAAGGGAGGTTGGTCAGCTTCAGAACGGGTGATTGGAGGCTCTCCAGGGGGATCACTCTGTCCCTTTTTTTTTTTTTTTTTCTTGCCTAAGGTTTCGCGCCCCCCATCATCTGCTTGCATTGGTCCGACAGCATCTGAGTGTCTCCCCCTCATTTCTGCAGGGCCAGGAGGCAGAGGGGCGTCTGCTCTTTTTACCCCAGGCTCTGGCTTATAGCTGCTGTGTTCAGTCTGGAGCATAGGATGAACCAAGATGGCGGTGTCTTGCTCCTGGGTTGCGACAACCTCTGGCGCCATCTTGGTGGAGGTATGAGTGGGTGTGTGGTTTGCCACACTTCCACTTGCATCACTTCCGGGTGCATCCTGATTGGTTGCAGCGGGTGACATTACTTCCAGTTTTGCCAAGGCAGTGTTTTTTTTAAAAACTATGAACATGCATCTTTAATTTCACTGGAGCCAGACACTTTCATCACGTATGTGTCCACCCATACTACTGACAGGGCAGCTGGGGGCGGGGCTGGAGCAGAGACAGGAAAGCTTTTTTAAGGAGCATATGTTTGATGCTCACTTGAAGCTGACCATGTATGATGCTGCACCATCCTGCCCTGCAGAGCCTGCGAGCCAGAGGTAAGCCAGAGCATGCTGAGGCCACCTCTAATCTGTTCTTACCAAACTACTATGCAAATAATGCTATTTAGTGGTAGCAGTGGTCTTGTAAGGATAAGACCAGCAATGTGCATTCCCTGCATAAGCATTTGCTTCTTGTAAGGGCAAAATGACAGCCAGCTACGCCAAAAAACTTTGTCAAGAGTCCTAAAAGGATTAGTCTTCCCTGTAAAAGAGATGTCAGACACCTTCCTCTCCCTTCAGTCTGGGGCTCAATTGTGTGCTGGATTTTTAGTGTGGATCCTGCAAAGTATGATTGACTGGCTCTTGGACTAGTCCTCTATGAAAGGGCTACATAACTAACAGTCATTAAACACAGGTTTGTCTATCGCAGGCAGGTGTTGTGCTTTTATGGCTCTGGCTAGATTTTCAGGCTCAGTGTCAGCAGCTTTAAAGGGTTTGTGAACCTTAGAGGCTGGCATAGCACACTTTTTAACTGCATTTTTAAAAACAAGCGCTGTAAATACCGGGAAAAAAAAAAAAATTCCAGCTGTCTTCAGGCCGGTCATGTGACTCGCAGCCACTTTCCAGCTCCGATGGATGGCTTCTGTGGGAGGGGACGTGATCTC
Source organism: Lithobates septentrionalis (assembly GCA_037952835.1). Lineage (NCBI taxonomy): Eukaryota > Metazoa > Chordata > Amphibia > Anura > Ranidae > Lithobates > Lithobates septentrionalis. The sequence continues at coordinate 3,341,172 of JBBDGP010001672.1, forward strand.
CCTCTGACGTCAGCCAGGGAGATCACGTGGCCACTCGGCTCCACCCACAGAAGCTCTGTGTCATTGCTGTAAAGCGGCCACGAGTCACGTTACCGGCCTGAAGACAGCTGAAAATCGGTATTTACAGTGCTCAGTTTTTAAAAATGCTTTCCATAGTGTGCTATGCCAGCCTCTAATAGAAGGGCTGGCAATGACAATTATAGTTTTTCTTTTTTTTTTTTTTTTCTTGTCAATAATAGCGGCGGGGCTGAGCGGAAACAAACAAAGAGGGAGATGACAGGCGGGAGGGAGAGCAGAAAGCAGTCAGCGTGTGACGGAGGGATGCACTTTAACCATGGGGATCAGGGCGGAGCAGCCCTGGTTGTTGTGGTCTGTTTAGAGAGGGCATATTCAGGGGTGTTTTTTTTTTATTTTTTTTAATTTTTTTTTTTTACAGTTTGGGGGGGGGGCAGATTACACAGCACAAGCACTGTGCTGTTTAATCTGCTTGAGTCTGCATTCACACCTGAGCGTTTTTGCCACGATTTTGTTCAGGTCACCAATGTAAAAGGCAGAAAATCGCCTGTAATCTGCCCCAAAGAAGCTCATGTTCTTTTTGAGCTTGGGGTGTTTTTTTCAGGCGTTTTGCTCCAGGTGACAAAATGCTCAGATGTGAACAGGTGCCATTGAAATGAATGGGATTTTGCTTGTTGGCGTTTTATGAGCTGAAAATGCACAGCTGTGAATGCAGCCCTAAAGTGATTGTAAAGGCTCGTTTTTTTATTTTTTTTAAATAACAAACATAGCTTGCTTACCTCCACTGTGCAGCTTCGTTTTGCACAGAGTGGCCCCAAACATCCCCTTCTGCGGTCCCTCTGTAGCTCTCGCGGCTCCTCCCCACTTCAGATAACCCCCCTAGGAGAAGCGCGCTCCCGAGTCCAGCATTTGCATCCATAGATACGAATGCCGGACTCGGCCCTGCCCCCGCATCATTGGGTTTGATTGACAGCAGCGGGAGCCAATGGCTGCACTGCTATCAATCTATCCAATCAAGGGCCGAGAACCCCGGGCAGAGGAAGAATGCGTCTCCGGCGTGTGAAATTTCAGGGCTCAGGTAAGTAAAACGAGGGGCTGGGAGGCCAGTCACTGGCAGTTGTTTTTTCACCTTAATGCATAGGATGCATTACAACACGAGGGTTTACAACCCCTTTAACCACTTCAATACCAGGCACTTAGACACCTTCCCGCCCAGACCAATTTTCAGCTTTCATCGCCGTCGCAATTTGAATGACAATTGCGCGGCCATGCTACACTGTACTCAAGCAAATTTTTTTATCATTTTGTTCCCACAAATAGAGCTTTCTTTTGGGGGTATTTGATCACCTCTGCGGTTTTTATTTTTTGCTCAACAAATAAAAAAAAGACCGAAAATTTTGAAAAAAAAACATGTTTTTCTTACAATTTTTTGTAAATAAGTTCATTTTTCTTCTTCAATGACGGGCACTGAACTGACGGGCACTGAACTGACGGGCACTGACATGGCGGCACTGACATGGCGGCACTGATGGGCACTGGTATGCGGCACCCATGGGCACTCATAGGCGGCACTGTTGGGCACTTATGGGTGGCACTGATAGGTGGCATGGATGGGCACTGATAAGTGGCACCGATTGACACTGGGTGGCACTGATGACACTGGCACTGATGCCCCTAAGGGTGGCATTTTTGGGCATCACTGCAATATAATGGGGCCAATCATTGCCCATTTGTGGGCACTGATTGGCACAGATTGGGCACATGTGGATGGCCATGGGGTACATATCTGGCCATCCACATGTTGCCCCCTTCCCTGGTGGTCCTAGTGGTCATCTGAGGGGGGCTGCACTGATAAACAATCAGCGCAGACTAGGGCTGGGGAAAAAAATCTATTTTAAATCTTGAATCGAGTTGAGAGGTCAAATCGATTCAAAATTTAAGCAAATCGATTTTTTTTTTCACCGCGCCGGTCCTGAGGCGCTGCGGGCATGAGTTTTTAGGCGAGGCTTCGGCCGGAAGCCGCGGACTAGGCCGAAGCCGCAGCCTCGCCTAAAAACTCATGCCCACAGCGCCTCAGGACCGGCGCTGACACTGCGCCGGTCCTGAGGAGCTGCGGGCAAGGAGTTTTTAGGTGAGGCCGCAGCTTCGGCCTAGTCCGTGAGGCCGGACGCTGCGGACATGAGCTTTTAGGCGAGGCCGCGGCTTCGGCCTAGTCCGCAGCATCCGGCGCGGACCGGCCTCACGGACTAGGCCGAAGCCACGGCCTCACCTAAAAACTCCTTGCCCGCAGCTCCTCAGGACCGGCGCAGTGTCAGCGCCGGTCAGGACCGGCGCAGTTTCCGTAAAAAAAAAAAAACTCGATGTGAATCGAGTTTTTTTTTAAGAGAATCGAACATTTTTTTTTTTTTTTAACCACTTCAATGCAGGGCTTTTATACACCCTTCCTTTCCAGACCAAATTTTAGCTTTCAGCGCTCTCACACTTTTATTGACAATTACTCAGTCATGCTACACTGTACCCAAACCAAATTTTTTATCATTTTTTTTTCTCACAAACATAGCTTTCTTTTGGTGGTATTTAATCACTGCTGTTTTTTTTTTATTTTTTGCAATATAAGCGAAAAAAGAGAGAAATTTTTGAAAAAAAAACACTTTTTTTTTTTTTTTAGTTTCTATTGTAAAATTTTGCAAATAAGTAATTTTTCTTCATAAATTTGGGCCTAAATGTATACTGCTACATATCTTTAGTAAAAATGACCCAAATTAGTGTATATTATTTGGTCTCTGTGAAAGTTAGAGTCTACAAGCTATGGTGCAAATCATTGAAAAATGATCACATCTGATCACACCTGATGTACTGTCTCATTTATTGAGGCCCTAACAAGCCAGGAAAGTACAAATGACCCCCAAATGACCCCTTTTTGAAAAGCAGACATTCCAAGGTATTTAGCAAGAGGCATGGTGAGCTTTTTGAAGTTGTAATTTTTTCCCACAATTCTTGGAATTTTCTTTTTTTGCACAAAATTGTCATAACAAGTTATTTCTCTCACACAGCACATGCATACTTGCAATGACACCCCAAAATACATTCTGCTCCTCCTCCTGAGTATAGGGATACCACATGTGTGAGACTTTTACACAACCTGGCCACATACAGAGGTCTAACATCCAACTAGCACCGTCAGGCGTTTTTTGCATAAATTGCACATCTCATATGATGACAACCTATCACACTTTTGAAGGCCCTGGAGCACCAGGTCAATGGAAACGCCCACAAAATGACCCCATTTTGGAAAGCTAACACCTCAACATAAATCTATGAGGCATAATTAGTCTTTTGAATGGTTCATTTTTTTTTCCGAAGTTTTTGGAAACTGTGGGGAAAAAAAATGAAACCGCATTTTTTTTTTTTTTACACAAAGTTGTCCATTCATAAGATATTTCCAACACATAGCATGTACATAGCAAAAATGACACCCCAAAATACATTCTGCTACTCCTCCTGAGTATGGCGATACCAAATGTGTGAGACTTTTACACAGCCTGGCCACATACAGAGGCCCAACATTGAAGTAGCAGCTCCAGGCATTCTAGGAGCATAAATTACACATCTAATTTCTCAACCACCTATTATAATATGAAGGCCCGGGAGCACCAGGACAACAGAAATGCCCACAAAATGACCCCATTTTGGAAAGCTAACACCCCAACGTATAATCTATGAGGCATAATTAGTCTTTTGAATGGTTCATTTTTTTTCCCGAAGTTTTTGGAAACTGTGGAAAAAAAATGAAAACGCATTTTTTTTTTTTTTTTACACAAAGTTGTCCATTCATAAGATATTTCCAACACATAGCATGTACATAGCAAAAATGACACCCCAAAATACATTCTGCTACTCCTCCTGAGTATGGCGATACCACATGTGTGAGACTTTTACATAGTCTGGCCACATACAGAGGCCCAACATCCAAGTAGCACTGTCAGCTGTTCTAGGTGCATACATTACACACACATTCCTGCCAACCTATCACATTGTTGAAGGCCCTTCATATTTCTAACACATAGCCTGTACTGTACATACCAATTACAAACCAAAATACATTCTGCTGAGTAAAGGGTAAAGAAAAGATTACCTGCAGTTTTAGTAGTGCAGTGGTCCACAGAGAAGAGCATCGGTCCAGGCAGCAGGCAGGAACGTGGACAGCGACAGCAAAACAGGCAGCAGGCAGGAATAGTCAGTACAGGTAGAGATGTCAGCACAGCCAAAGCATTAGTCCAGATAGCAGGCAGGGATGTGGTCAGCAGCAGCAAAAGGATCAAAGGATCGTCCATGCAGCAGGCAGGAATACTGTCCATAGTTAGTACATGCAGCAGGCAGAGGTATGGTCAGCACAGCCAGAGTATTTGTCCAGAGAGCAGGCAGTACCATCAAGCTTAGGGCATCGGTCAGGAAAGAATGGGGACAGGGGTAGAGGCTTCTCCCACCCAAATCGCTTTGAAGCCTCCGGGCAACCAGACCCTGTTATGGGAACACAGAAAACCAAAAACTGGTTTTCTGAACTCCGAACACTATTCTGGAGCCCCTCACATATGTGAGACCCCCGTGTAGCAGGGTGAAAGATCAATCCAAGGGGCAGGCAAAAACATGGGCAACAGGCCGAGGTCAGTGCAGGTAAAAGGCAGAAATAGACGGTAGGCAGAGGCATAGTCGATACAGTCCAGGGTCAGTTCACGTGAAAGGCAAAAACATGGCGGAAAAACAATGCAGACGGTAGACAGAGGCATAGTCGAGAAACAGGCCAGGGTCAGTTCACATGGAAGGCAATAATATGGTTGGTTGAGGAAGGGAAATATTCAGGACAGAAGTTAAAAACGGGGAAATGGCAGTATTAGAAATATGGACTAATAATTTTCCAGAGTGTGATATCGCCTGAAGCATTCTCCGATGCACAGGCCAGGTTGGGAGGGACACTCGGTACAATGGAAGCTGGTATCTTTCCTAATTCCTCTTTTGGTGCACACCCGACACTTTTTTTGGCGTCTTCCGGATCCTGTTGGTGGAATATGGTCTGGGAAATGGCGCTCATGTAGTCTGCTGACAGAATCGGAGCAAATGCTTTCTGGGGGGGATACTTGCTGATAAATCAGGGCAGTGACAATGTCTTCAATAAACTTTATGAAGGTGGTGGGTGTTTCTGTGGATTTTTGGTAGATTATGAAAGAATTTAAAAGGGCCAAATGAAAACAGTAAATTGCGACTTTTTTGTACCAGAATAAGGATTTTCTTGTTGAAAGATAGGGCTGCAACAACTGATCATTTAAATCCAACCCCCCCCCCCCCCCATGTATTTATTGTACTCAGTGATACAGGTAGGCTTGCGAACGGTACCGCGTCTTCTGTGAAGTTCCATCGAGGTGTCATCGTGGATGGTGGACATGATGTACACGTCTTTTCTATCCCTCCACTTCACAGCCAACACTTCTTCCTTCCTTCCTCCAAGCTTGTCGATTCCCCCTTGGAATGTTTGTGGTGACAAGACACTGTGGGAAGCCCTTTCGGTTTTTTCTAGTTGTACCACAGGCCAAAGTTTGTTTGAGATATAGGTGGCGGAGAAGGGGCAAACCTAGTATAATAATTGTCCATATAAATATGGTACCCCTTTTGGAGGAGTGGGAATGCCAACTCCCAAACAATTTTCCCACTTATTCCCATGTATGAGGGACACTCAGGGGGCTGGAGCTGGGAATCTTTCCCTTCGTACACGCGGAATGCGTACACATAACCGGTGGCACTTTTACAAAGCTTGTTAAGCTTCAAGCCATACCTCGCCCTCTTACTGGGTATATATTGTTTGATTCCCAGCCGGCCCGTGAAATGCACCAGGGATTCGTCCATAGATATGTTTTTTTCAGGGACATAAACTTCGGCAAACTTCTGGGAAAAAAAATGAATTGGGGGCGAACTTTATATAATTTGTCAAAGTTTGGGTGATTTCGGGGGGGGGGGGGGCACTGTGAGTTGTCATTGAAATGCAAGAAGCGCATTATGATTTCCTATCGGGACCTGGACATGGCTGATGAAAAAACTGGCATATGGTGGATGGGTTTGGTCGACCAATACTTATAAATTTTCATTTTTTTTAGTAAGCCCCATGTTCAGGGTTAGGCCTAAAAACAATTTTAGCTCCACTACTGTTAGCGGTCTCCACTCAAAAGGGCGGGCATAGCTGGAGCTGGGGTTGGTTGCAATAAATTGTTGGGCAAACAGATTAGTTTGGTCCATGATGCCTTGAATCAATTCGTTCGGGAAAAATAAATTTAAAAAATCCATTTGTGAAAATCCTGCAGTGTTGACCTGCACACCCGGCTGTGCTGTAAAAGGGGGGATCGTGGCTGACCCTGTGGTAGAAGGCAGCCACAATGGGTTTGCCAAGGAATTTGGAAGATGGGTTTGGGCCCTACTTCTTTGGCGTCCACTTGTGCTGGGCCTTTCCTCCTGGGGTCTAGCAGCGCTTGTACTGGGCCCCTCCTCCTGGGGTCTACCACCGCTGGCACTGCTGGTAGCTGCCTGGTGTTCAGACCGTCGTCTTTTTGGACGGACTACTTCCTCCTCTGATTCGGATCCTGATGTGCTGCCTTCGGGGGGCTCATATTCCGAATCAGAACCAGAACCTGAACTGAGCGGTGAGAGCTCCCCGTTGCTCTCATCGGTCAGACTCAGTATCTGGTATGCCTCTTCTGGGGTGTACACCTTTCTGGACATAGTGGCTGACTGGCTGTATGTACTCTGGTGGCAGGTGATGAGGTGGCGGGTACTCTGGTGGCAGGTGATGAGGTGGCGGGTACTCTGGTAGGAGGTGATGAGGTGGCGGGTACTCCTGATGGACACTCTGAGGTGACGGGTACTCCTTTTTTTTTTTTTTTTTTTTTTTTTTTTTTTTTTTTTATTTAGGAGGGGCGATCTGGGCACAGTAGTACATATGTAATAGGTAACTCACTGTTAGCTGATCTCTTCTCCTCACACTGGATCGGTGTGTGAGGAGAAGAGCCCAGCAACAGCAGTTACTGACAGTGTTTTTTTTACATTAGTGACCGGCTGTGATTGGACACAGCTGGTCATGTGATGAAGAGCCATGTCATTGGCTACAGTGATCGGGGCTGAGCTGTATCCAGGGGAAAAGCCTCAGCCCCGATCACCGCTCTTCTTCCGCCAGAACCGGCACAATACACGCAGCTTCCCAATGCCACTCTGCATTGAAATCCGCCATTACCGACGCTCCGCCGCTTCAATACCCCCATCGGGGAACGGCTGTGTCCTGAGGGACACAACGGTACCCCGATTGCCGCTCTGCAGTAGCAGCGGAAAGCCGAGGCCGTCATATGACGTCCACCCAGGATGGGAGATCCCATCTGTGGACGTCATTTGACTATGGCCGGGTATTGAAGCGGTTAAGGAAAATCTCCCAGCCCTAGCGCAGACCCACCCTGTCAGGAGAGCCGACGATCTGTCAGACGCGAGTGAGGAAAAGCCGATCAACGGCTCTTCCTGTTGACATCGTGATCAGCCGTGATTGGACACGGCTGATCACGTGGTAAAGAGCCTCCGCCGGAGGCTCTTTACCAAGATCGGTGGAGCGATGTGTCAGACTGACACACTGCTCCACCGATCGCCACGATGCGCGCCCCCGCATGTTATCCTGCTGGACGTCGTTTGACGCCCAGTCAGGATAACTGAACCACCGCCTGGCCGTCATCTGCTATGGGCCAGGCGGAAAGTGGTTAAGGGACCAGGATATGAATTTATTTTTTTTCATTTTCTTTCTTACTAGCAGGTCCGGAGTAGTTAAGACCTTAGGAATTGAGAGGCTTTGGTTGCTTTTCACTTGAGGGAGACATTCAGGTTTACTTCAGTGTACTTTTCTCTATATGGGTGACTCGTACTTGATTCCATTCCAACCAAACATTTTGGTTATGGTCAGTTCTAGGAGTGCAAACTGCACCTATGGGTTATCAGTGTCCACTATACACACCAGTTGGTGTGCTCAATCTTGCACATATTTTACCTGAATTTTCACCGAATAGATATATAATGCACTGTTCACACAGAGCAAGTTATACCTAGGTCCTGTGACTCTGCCAGCTGTCTGCTTAATGGCATAACCATCAAAGGCTTATGTAATGCGGATCAGGGGGTATCTCTTAGAGCAAGGGTGTCCAAACTTTTTTTCAAAGAGGGCCAAATTTGATTAACCACTTGACGACCGCCTCACGCCGATGTACATCGGCAAAGCGGCACGGACAGGCAAAATCACGTACATGGTACGTGATTTGCCTTCCGCGGGTGGGGGGTCCGATCGGACCGCTGCCCGAGGCGGTCCCGTTTTGTCCCCCGGCGATCGGAGACGAGGGGGAGGCCATCCGTTCGTGGCCCCCCCCTCGCAATCGCCGCCGGCCAATGGGAACACTCCTTTGCTGCTGTATGCTAAACAGCAGCAAAGGAAATGTCATCTCCCCTCGGGTCGGTAGTTTCCGTTCCGGCCCGAGGAGAGACGACATGTGAGTGACTGCACCAACACACACACACACACAGTAGAACATGCCAGGCACACATTACACCCCGATTTCCCCCCCCGATCACCCCCCCCCCCCCCTGTCACAAACTGACACCAGCAGTTTTTTTTTTTTTTTTTTTTCTGATTACTGCTAGGTGTCAGTTTGTGACAGTTACTGTGTTAGCACAGTTACTGTTACCCCCCTGTAGGTCTAGGGTACCCCCCTAACCCCCCCTAATAAAGTTTTAACCCCTTGATCACCCCCCGTCACCAGTGTCACTAAGCGATCATTTTTCTGATCGCTGTATTAGTGTCGCTGGTTCCGCTAGTTAGTGAGGTAAATATTTAGGTTCGCCGTCAGCGTTTTATAGCGTCAGGGACCCCCATATACTACCTAATAAATGTTTTAACCCCTTGATTGCCCCCTAGTTAACCCTTTCACCACTGATCACCGTATAACCGTTACGGTTGACGCTGGTTAGTTTGTTTATTTTTTATAGTGTCAGGGCACCCGCCGTTTATTACTGAATAAAGGTTTAGCCCCCTAATCGCCCGGCGGTGATGTGCGTCGCCCCAGGCAGCGTCAGATTAGCGCCAGTACCGCTAACACCCACGCACGCAGCATGCGCCTCCCTTAGTGGTATAGTATCTGATCCGATCAGATCTATACTAGCGTCCCCAGCAGTTTAGGGTTCCCAAAAACGCAGTGTTAGCGGGATCAGCCCAGATACCTGCTAGCACCTGCGTTTTGCCCCTCCGCCCGGCCCAGCCCAGACCACCCAAGTGCAGTATCGATCGATCACTGTCACTTACAGAACACTAAACGCATAACTGCAGCGTTCACAGAGTCAGGCCTGATCCCTGCGATCGCTAACAGTTTTTTTGGTAGCGTTTTGGTGAACTGGCAAGCACCAGCCCCAGGCAGCGTCAGGTTAGCGCCAGTACCGCTAACACCCACGCACGCACGCACCGTACACCTCCCTTAGTGGTATAGTATCTGATCGGATCAATATCTGATCCGATCAGATCTATACTAGCGTCACCAGCAGTTTAGGGTTCCCAAAAACGCAGTGTTAGCGGGATCAGCCCAGATACCTGCTAGCACTTGCGTTTTGCCCCTCCGCCCGGCCCGGCCCAGCCCACCCAAGTGCAGTATCGATCGATCACTGTCACTTACAAAACTCTAAACGCATAACTGCAGCGTTCGCAGAGTCAGGCCTGATCCCTGCGATCGCTAACAGTTTTTTTGGTAGCGTTTTGGGGAACTGGCAAGCGCCAGCGGCGTAGTACACCCCGGTCGTAGCCAAACCAGCACTGCAGTAACACTTGGTGACGTGGCGAGTCCCATAAGTGCAGTTCAAGCTGGTGAGGTGGCAAGCACAAGTAGTGTCCCGCTGACACCAAAAAGACAAACACAGGCCCGTCGTGCCCATAATGCCCTTCCTGCTGCATTCGCCAATCCTAATTGGGAACCCACCGCTTCTGCAGAGCCCGTACTTCCCCCATTCACATCCCCAATCAAATGCAGTCGGCTGCATGAGAGGCATTTTCTTTATGTCCTCCCGAGTACCCCTACCCAGCGAACCCCCCAAAAAAGATGTTGTGTCTGCAGCTAGCGCGGATATAGGCGTGACACCCGCTATTATTGTCCCTCCTGTCCTGACAATCATGGTCTTTGCATTGGTGAATGCTTTGAACGCTACCATGCACTAGTTGAGTATTAGCGTAGGGTACAGCATTGCACAGACTAGGACACACTTTCACAGGGTCTCCCAAGATGCCATCGCATTTTGAGAGACCCGAACCTGGAACCGGTTACAGTTATAAAAGTTAGTTACAAAAAAAGTGTAAAAAAAAAAAAAATATATATAAAATAAAAAAAAATAGTTGTCGTTTTTATTGTTCTCTCTCTCTCTCTATTCTCTCTCTATTGTTCTGCTCTTTTTTTTACTGTATTCTATTCTGCAATGTTTTATTGTTATTGTTATTATGTTTTATCATGTTTGTTTTTCAGGTATGTAATTATTTATACTTTACTGTTTACTGTGCTTTATTGTTAACCATTGTTAACCATTTTTTTGTCTTCAGGTACGCCATGCACGACTTTGAGTGGTTATACCAGAATGATGCCTGCAGGTTTAGGTATCATCTTGATATCATTCTTTTCAGCCAGCGGTCGGCTTTCATGTAAAAGCAATCCTAGCGGCTAATTAGCCTCTAGACTGCTTTTACAAGCCGTGGGAGGGAATGCCCCCCCCCACCGTCTTTCGTGTTTTTCTCTGGCTCTCCTGTCTCAACAGGGAACCTGAGAATGCAGCCGGTGATTCAGCCAGCTGACCATAGAGCTGATCAGAGACCAGAGTGGCTCCAAACATCTCTATGGCCTAAGAAACCGGAAGCTACGAGCATTTCATGACTTAGATTTCGCCGGATGTAAATAGCGCCATTGGGAAATTGGGGAAGCATTTTATCACACCGATCTTGGTGTGGTCAGATGCTTTGAGGGCAGAGGAGAGATCTAGGGTCTAATAGACCCCAATTTTTTCAAAAAAGAGTACCTGTCACTACCTATTGCTATCATAGGGGATATTTACATTCCCCGAGATAACAATAAAAATGATTAAAAAAAAAAATATGAAAGGAACAGTTTAAAAGTAAGATTAAAAAAGCAAAAAAATAATAAAGAAAAAAAAAAAAAAAAAAAAAGCACCCCTGTCGCCCCCTGCTCTCGCGCTAAGGCGAACGCAAGCGGCGGTCTGTCGTCAAACGTAAACAGCAATTGCACCATGCATGTCAGATCGAGTGCAGTAATTTTTCCAGTAGACCTCCTCTGTAAATCTAAAGTGGTAACCTGTAAAGGCTTTTAAAGGCTTTTAAACATGTATTTATTTTGTTGCCACTGCACGTTTGTGCGCAATTTTAAAGCATGTCATGTTTGGTATCCATGTACTCCGCCTAAGATCATCTTTTTTATTTCATCAAACATTTGGGCAATATAGTGTGTTTTAGTGCATTAAAATTTAAAAAAGTGTGTTTTTTCCCCAAAAAATGCGTTTGAAAAATCGCTGCGCAATTACTGTGTGAAAAAAAAAAAATGAAACACCCACCATTTTAATCTGTAGGGCATTTGCTTTAAAAAAATATATAATGTTTGGGGGTTCAAAGTAATTTTTTTGCAAAAAAAAATAACTTTTTCATGTAAACAATAAGTGTCAGAAAGGGCTTTGTCTTCAAGTGGTTAGAAGAGTGGGTGATGTGTGACGTAAGCCTCTAAATGTTGTGCATAAAATGCCAGGACAGTTCAAAACCCCCCCAAATGACCCCATTTTGGAAAGTAGACACCCCAAGCTATTTGCTGAGAGGCATGTCGAGTCCATGGAATATTTTATATTGCGACACAAGTTGCGGGAAAGAGACAAATTTTTTTTTTATTTTTTTTTTTTTTTTTTGCACAAAGTTGTCACTAAATGATATATTGCTCAAACATGCCATGGAAACATGTGAAATTACACCCCAAAATACATTCTGCTGCTTCTCCTGAGTACGGGGATACCACATGTGTGAGACTTTTTGGGAGCCTAGCAGCGTACGGGACCCCGAAAACCAAGCACCGCCTTCAGGCTTTCTAAGGGCGTGAATTTTTGATTTCACTCTTCACTGCCTATCACAGTTTCGGAGGCCATGGAATGCCCAGGTGGCACAAAACCCCCCCAAATGACCCCATTTTGGAAAGTAGACACCCCAAGCTATTTGCTGAGAGGTATAGTGAGTATTTTGCAGACCTCACTTTTTGTCACAAAGTTTTGAAAATTGAAAAAAGAAAAAAAAAAATGTTTTTTCTTGTCTTTCTTCATTTTCAAAAACAAATGAGAGCTGCAAAATACTCACCATGCCTCTCAGCAAATAGCTTGGGGTGTCTACTTTCCAAAATGGGGTCATTTGGGGGGGGTTTGTGCCACCTGGGCATTCCATGGCCTCCGAACCTGTGATAGGCAGTAAAGAGTGAAATCAAAAATTTTCACCCTTAGAAATCCTGAAGGCAGTGATTGGTTTTCGGGGTCCCGTACGCGGCTAGGCTCCCAAAAAGTCCCACACATGTGGTATCCCCATACTCAGGAGAAGCAGCTAAATGTATTTTGGGGTGCAATTCCACATATGCCCATGGCCTGTGTGAGCAATATATCATTTAGTGACAACTTTATGAAAAAAAAAAAAAAGTGTCACTTTCCCGCAACTTGTGTCAAAATATAAAATATTCCATGGACTCAATATGCCTCTCAGCAAATAGCTTGGGGTGTCTACTTTCCAAAATGGGGTCATTTTGGGGGGTTTTGTGCCACCTGGGCATTCCATGGCCTCCGAAACTGTGATAGGCAGTGAAGAGTGAAATCAAAAATTTACACTCTTAGAAATCCTGAAGGCGGTGATTGGTTTTCGGGGCCCCGTACGCGGCTAGGCTCCCAAAAAGTCCCACACATGTGGTATCCCCATACTCAGGAGAAGCAGCTGAATGTATTTTGGGGTGCAATTCCACATAGGCCCATGGCCTGTGTGAGCAATATATCATTTAGTGACAACTTTTTGTAAATATTTTTTTTTTTTTTTTTGTCATTTTTCAATCACTTGGGACAAAAAAAAATAAATATTCAATGGGTTCAACATGCCTCTCAGCAATTTCCTTGGGGTGTCTACTTTCCAAAATGGGGTCATTTGGGGGGGGGGGGTTGTACTGCCCTGCCATTTTAGCACCTCAAGAAATGACATAGGCAGTCATAAACTAAAAGCTGTGTAAATTACAGAAAATGTACCCTAGTTTGTAGACGCTATAACTTTTGCGCAAACCAATAAATATACGCTTATTGACATTTTTTTTACCAAAGACATGTGGCCGAATACATTTTGGCCTAAATGTATGACTAAAATTTAGCTTATTGGATTTTTTTTATAACAAAAAGTAGAAAATATCATTTTTTTTCAAAATTTTCGGTCTTTTTCCGTTTATAGCGCAAAAAATAAAAACGGCAGAGGTGATCAAATACCATCAAAAGAAAGCTCTATTTGTGGGAAGAAAAGGACGCAAATTTCGTTTGGGTACAGCATTGCATGACCGCGCAATTAGCAGTTAAAGCGACGCAGTGCCAAATTGGAAAAAGACCTCTGGTCCTTAGGCAGCATAATGGTCCGGGGCTCAAGTGGTTAAGTGAACATGCTTGAGGGCCGACCATTTTGCCTGACATTCTTTGAGCCATTAAAATTTGGTCTAATGCCCTGTACACACGACCGGTTTTGCCGTCGGAATAAACTCTGAAGGTCTCTCCGACGGAATTCCATTCCAGCGGTCGTGCCTACACACGGTCAAACCAAAGTCCGACCGTCCAGAACGCGGTGACGTACAGCACGTACGACGGGACTAGAAAAAGGAAGTTCAATAGCTTCTGTCTCGTACATGCTTCAGAGCATGCGTCGTTTTTGGTCCGTCGGAACAGCATACAGACGCGGTTTTCCTGATAGGAATTGGTTCCGTCGGAAATATTTAGAACATGTGCTATCTATGTCCATCAGAATTTTCGAAAAAAAAAAAAAAAAAGTCCGATGAGGCACCCACACGATCGGAATATACGATGACAAGCTTCCATCTGACTTTTTCTGTCGGACATTCCGCTCGTGTGTACGCGGCTTTTAGTGTGTTCGTTCTAATACACTGCCCAACAAGAATTCTATTTGCCTTTGTGGCTGTGTGTGGTGAAGAGATGAGCTTGGGCTTATTTGCATATACTGTATTTATCGGCGTATAATGCGCACCTTCACTTTAAGAGGGAAGTTTCAGGAAAAAAAAACGTAAATTTTAAATAAAGAACTGTGAGGCAAAATAAGGGTCAGTGCCCATATGCAGCCCCGTCGTTGCCATGAATGCAGCCCCGCCGTTGTGAGGTGGGCTGTTCGAAACCGGAATGCGGGCCGCGATTGTCTGGCAGGCTGGATTTTGGACATGCCTGTCCTTAGATGAATACACCATGACTGACCTCATGGTTCTGCAGTGTGCTGGTATGCTATGTCTCTGTGTTTTTAGTCTATCATGAGCATACACATGAAATGGATAAATTGGGGGCAGGGTCTCTAGTGGCTGCAGTTCTTCCTTGGTTTCCTTTGTTGCCAAATTTCACATATAAACATTCATTTGCAATCTGTGTCTTTGTGCATTTCACAATTGTGCATTTCGGAAGCAGGCTTCACTCCAGAAGTTTCTGTATGATGGTGCTAGGGCTGCAACTAACGATTATTTTCATAATCGATTAGTTGGTCGATTATTGTTTCGATTAATCGGTTAATAACCTTAAAAAAAAGTGTGATGTATAATTTAGTTAATATGTAAAGTTTTTAAAAAAAAGCTATTTATTCTTAAATATATCTATGCAGTGGTAAATATAAACAACCAACTATATGGTTAGGGAGCAAAATATTGAATGCACTCTGAGAATAACAGACAGAAGAGATGTACTGTATATACACTATTAGAGGAGATATAGTGTATACACTATTAGAAGAGAAATACAGTTTTTTGACCAATTTGTTAGGCAGATTAAAAAATACAAATTGCTGCAAAAACGCATTACATGCTTTTCTACAGCTTCTCCATTGAAGTATATTGAACCAAAAAAGCACCGTTTTGCTTTAAAAAAAAAAAATCCTTGACCCTTTCCAAATACGCAGCGGCTGAAAAAAAGCATAGATGTGAACGTGTCCCATAAAAAACCATGTTAAATGAACTGTAGTGTGTTTCTGCAAAAAGCACCAAAAAACACAGATGTAAACCAGGTCTAAGACGTTTAGAAACATAATGGGGTTAAAAAAAAAACTAAAATGAGCCCTTTATAGTACAAAAAAAAGCAAATAATCGCTACTGTAAGGGGTTCATTTTTTTTACTGTAGAACTGAAAGTAATATTTACAGTGGCGATTATTTGCTCTTTTCGTACTATAAAGGGCTAATTTTATTATTTTTAACCCCATTATGTTACTGGCCGATTAATCGATTATGAAAATGGTAATCGATTCATTTCATAATCGATTAGTTGTCGATTAATCGATTAGTTGTTTCAGCCCTAGATGGTGCTTTATACAGAACACTTTCTCCTTATGTGTTGTACTATAATGAATTTTTCTTGGAATTTTTTTGGGAAAAAAAAAATTGATCACTTTTATGCCTATTACAAGGAATGTAAACATCCCTTGTAATAGGAATATGACATGACAGGTCCTCTTAATAGTGAGATATGGGGTCAATAAGACCCCATATCTCACCACTAGGCTGGAAAGCCTGAAATTAAAAAAATAAAAATAAAACGATCACCGCTTCCCAGCCGAAGCGGCACCGTTTTTTTAAAATGAAGAGGCCAGGCGTGATGTCATAACATCGCGCCCGGCCTCCGATGATCATAGAGACTTCGGCGACCATCTGGTCCTATGGTAGTCTCTATGATCTACATCCGGCGCCGGCGGATCTGCTCTCCGCCTCACCGTTCGCAACGGTGAGTCGGAACAAGCACCGGAGGGCGGCGGGAGGGGGGGGACACGTCCCCTCTCGCCTCCCATAGGAACGATCAAGCGGCGGAACGGCCGCTATGATCGTTCCTATGGTGTAGATTCACCGGCTGAAACCGGCAATATCTGAATGATGTCTGTAACTATAGGCATCATTCAGATATACCCGCTCAAAGCCCAGGACGTCATATGACGCGGGCGGGAAGTGGTTAAACACCAACAATGACCGAAAGATCTTTAACCCATCAGAAATTGACGAACAGTTTCGTCAATTCTATTCCACATTATACAATCTACGCGATGAACCCACATTCCAGACCCCAGTCCCTGAAGCTCTTCGCCTTTTTTTTTTTTTTTTTTTTTTTTTAACGTCATTAATTTTCCATCTGTCACAGACTCCCAACTTACGGACCTATCTTCTCCAATCACCCCAGCTGAAGTAGACACAGCCATTAAATCACTTTCTCTACATAAATCTCCTGGCCCTGATGGTTTTGTCAATGAATACTACAGACAATTCACTGATCGCTTGACCCCCTACCTAGCAGATACATTTAACAGCATTATAGACCGTGGAGCCTGTCCCCAAGAATTTTTGGAATCCATTATTGCTACAATACCCAAACCAGGCAAACCTTCTGATAACCCTGCTAATTATTGCCCTATCTCACTTCTTAATTTGGACACCAAGCATTAGCCAATCGTATCTTCCAATTCATACCTCATTCACTCTGATCAAGTAGGCTTCGTTCCTGGCCGTCAGACCTCTGATAGCACTAGATGCTCCATCAACCTCATCCATTGGGCCGAACACCACAATATACCTTCCTTACTAATTTGCTTAGATACTGAAAAAGCATTTGATAGAGTACACTGGTCCTACATGACGGAGGTGCATCACAACCCTATACACATACAATACTGCTAAGGTATGGACCTCCTGGCTTCCTCTCAACCATATTTTCCATTACAAATGGAACAAGGCAAGGCTGCCCTCTCTCCCCTATTATATTTTCCCTCATTATGGAACCACTGGCTAAACATATTTGCACCAACCCTTCAATATTTGGAAAAAAGTTGGAGACATACAACATAAAATAGGCCTTTACGCAGGCCTTCTTAACGGACCCCCTGCACTCATTAAACCCCCCCCCCCCCCCCGCTCTGCCAATTACTCAACCATTTTGGTACTCTCACATTATATAAATTGAACTACGATGCCATATGCTCCCCATCAATTCACCTTCATCCACTTAAAGTGCTGTTGCATCCGTTTCGCCGTTCTCGTGGGCTCCCTTGTCAGCCTCACAATATCTGGGAATTCGACTATCCTCCCTTAGCTCAAAATTGTTCCACAATAACTTCTCTACCCAGATAACTTCGCTTATCCCTTCAAACCGCATCCCCATCATGGGAAGGAAGAATTGCATTGGTAAAGATGTTCTTAATAAATATATATCTATATATATATCTCCTAAACCAATTGAGATCGTGGTGGCAACCTAAGGATGCTTTAGCCTGGATCCAAATCGAAAGCACGGCTCTAGTGAGGGACCCTAAAACGCACTTGGAAGCAGCCATCATCCATCCCCAATCTTATTATCTGGACACAATCACAGCCGCATTCAAGGTCTGGCCTCCTATAATGGATAAAACTCAACGACTATCCATCACAATGTTGCAAAAAATCCCCTTGAACACCTTGGAAACTTTTATGCCTCACGTATCCACCTGCGCATGGGAAGCTGCAGGAATCTACACAGTTGGACATCTCTACAGCCGAAATCTGCTTTACTCATTTCAGGAACTATGCTCACCCTTTCCCAATCTCTCGCTCCTCATTCTACCTATTCCTACAAATACGCCACACCCTGAGACCTATCCAAATTGACAAAACAGACTTGATGGACTCCATTCTCAATATCTATGGATCTCCTCCACATCTACATAAAGGACTATCCTCCTTTTACCTTCTATTGTCTACCCCACAGACTCTAAAGAAAACCAAACCAATGTTATCCTGGGAACACTCCCTTTCCTTTCCCACCACAGTAAAACAATGGCAACGAGCTCAAACGCTAACTCTAAAATACACTTGTATCACCCATTGGGAATCCCTCCAAAAGCCTGTGCACCATTGGTACCACAACCCACAAAAACTAGCTACAATCTATACTGACCAGTCCCCTTTATGCCGACGGCAATGTGGTTCTATCGGATCAGTCTTTCATATTTGGTGGCAATGCCCTATCATCCAATCCTTTTGGACTCAAGTCTTCCGGATAATATTGACGGTAACAAATATGGACTTGTCAAATGATCCCAAACTAGCTCTGCTGGGCTTAGGCATGGATTCATGGCCCTATAAGTTTCACGCCCTGCTCACTCATTTCCTCATAGCTGAGAGACTCTCCATTGCCCGTAATTGGAAATCAGCAAGAGCACCATCTATACAATACTCTCCTCGAACGAGCACGGCCAGTTTGAATAAGTTTGCCAAAGCCCATTTAAAGCAAGAGAAATTCCTACACCAATGGCATCTCTGGCTATCTCACTCCCTTTGCACTATACAACTTTGAAACGTGGATCTGAGCACTATACCCTACTTTACGGTTTATTTACCATCGTACACTACTGCCTCATTTGATGATCTGTTATACACTATCTCTTGGCCTTAGTGTGCCACAATCTACTGTGGACACACAAATGTATCTTATGCCTAATACCTTACACAAGAATCAACTTCTATCGTACCAACCCCCCCCCCCCCCCCCCCCCCCCCCTCCTTGCCCATCTCGTCTCTCTCCTATCCCTTTCCTTCTCATTCCCCCCTCTTATCTTGCTACCTTTTGTAGCATAATGATATATATTACACAACCTGAATTGCTGTTAGAGTAGTCGTATTGTCCCTCATCCTACGACACAGCTTGCTCACAGATGGGGTGTCTAGATGCAAGGGCAATATCCTTACCGTTCGATTATTATTAGGCATATGTTTCTGTTCACGTTTAAATGTGATTTCTGTCAATGTAACCACTCGAAATGAGCCTTTTCTTCATGTTCTAATGCATATTGGGTTATGTCACTGTTTATTTGATCCTGCATCAAAAAAAAACCCTTGACCTAAACACTAACCCTGGCATTGACCTTGATCTAGGTACAGGCGATCCCATGGTTACAAGGGACTCCTACTAGGGCTGGGAGATTTTCTTAAAAAAAAAAAAACTCGATTCACGATTCGAATCGAGTTTTTTTTTTTTTTTTTTCTTTTTTTTTTTTGGAAGCCGGTCCGGAGGCGCTGCGGGCATGAGTTTTTAGGCGAGGCCGTGGCTTCGGCCTAGTCCGCGGCGTCCGGCCTCGCCTAAAAACTCATGCCCGCAGCGCCTCGGGACCGGCGCGGTGAAAAAAAAAAATCTAAAAAAAATCGATTTGCTTAAATTTTGAATCGATTTGACCTCTCAACTCGATTCAAGATTTAAATCGATTTTTTTTTTTTTTTCCCCAGCCCTGACTTCTACTTACAAACGGAGGGAGACAACAGGAAGTGAGAGGAAATTCACTCCTGTAAGAGTTTATGTGGGGAAAAAGGTACCTCCACTGATGCTTTTATCACCAAGGCTTGTTTCCACAACAACCCAAAATTTTCAAAATCCAATTGTCATTGGGACAGGAAGTGAGGTGAAATCTTCTGAACAGGGGCACAGACAGCAAAACAAATGTTACAGGGGTGTTAACCCTTCCCTATGCTATCCAAAAAGCTTAAAAATATTTTTTTTGGCTGGAGCTACACTTAAAAAATGTACCTGTTCCGACTTATAAACAGATTCAACTTGAGAACAAACCTACTGACCCTATCTTTTTTGTAACTTGGGGACAGCCTGTATTTATTTAAAGTGAATGTACCGTATATACTCGTGTATAAGTCGAATTTTTCAGCCCCTTTTCTGGGGCTGAAAGTTCCCCTCTCGACTTATACACGAGTCACCGCCATCTGCCTACATGATCAGCGTGTCATGCAGGCAGACGGCGGCCAGCGTGTGCTACATAGCACTCTGCAGCGGCTCTCACTGTTCAAAAGCCGCGCCTCCTCGCCTGTAATAGGCTGTACACTGACTGACTATCACGGACATTCTCTCATCCTCGTCCGTGGTATGAGGATGAGAGAATGTCCGTGATAGGCTGACCGCTGACTGCTGGGAAATGGAGTTTTCTGCCTATCATGGACGAGGAGGAGACGCGGCTTTTGAACAGTGAATGGCCGCCGAATACTACACGCTGATTGGTGCAGAGCGCCGCACGGAGGCATGCACGGGACACAGGTAGGATACGCACACAGACACATGCACACAGGTTCATATACACATGACACAGGTACATGACACAGGTACATATACATAGGACACAGGTACATGACACATATGCAAAGGACACATGCACAGGACACGGAGGTATACAGCTGGGCATTGTTGACCCTCTTTTTCCACTTACAGTGGCTGCTGCATTTCTCACCCTCGTCTTCTACTCGGGTCAATACGTTTTCCCCATTTTTTTTCTTTTTTTGTGGTAAATTAGGGCCACGACTTATACTCGAGTATATACGGTAAGTTTCGTGTTTGTGTATTTTATTTTTAATAATACAAAAAAAAAATGTTATACTTGCCTGTTCTGATTGCAGTGGATTCACACAGAGCATCCCAGATCCTCCTCTTCTCGGGTCCCTTTTTAGCTCTCCTGGCCCATCCCTCCTGTTGGGTGCCCCCATGGCAAGCTGCTTGAGTCACAGCTACCTGTGTACATTCAGACACGAAGCTGTGGCCCGGCCTTGCCACCTTTCTATTCTCATTGGCTGACTGACCTGCTGTCTCAGCCAATGAGGAGGGGAGTCTCAGACGGCCGAGACATTCCTACAACATCGCTGGAGCTAGAGGGACCTCAGGTAAGTATTGGTGGAGCTGCTGCACACAGAAGGATTTTTATATTAATGCATAGAATGCATTAACATAAAAACCTGCCTTTACAACCGCTTTAAAGTGATTGTAAAGATTTGTTTAACCACCTCTGTGCAGTGATTTTGCAGAGTGTCCTCGATCCTCCTCCTTCTGGGGTCCCCCTGCGGTGCTACTGGCTCCTCCTCTTCTCGAGTGCCCCATGGAGAGCCGCTCTCCCTGGGGGGCACCCATGCAGGCGCGCTTCCAAGTCCTGCTGCTGCGTCTATTGACACTAATGGCTCCTGCTGCTATCAATCTATCCAATGGAGCTGCTGTGCTCATCCCCGTCACTGAAACGATTGGGTTCAGGTAAGTAAAAGGGGGGGGTTCTGGGGGGCAGCTGCAGCACAAAATGTTTTTCACCTTAATGCAAAGAATGCATTAAGGTGAAAAACCATGAGGGTTTACAACCCCTTTTTATTATTATTATTATTATTATTATTATTATTATTATTATTATTATTATAAAAAAGTTTTATTTTATTTTTTTTCTATCTCTGCAAGATCAGAGAAAGATACTATGTATCTTTCTCGTCCATTCACAGAGACAGAAAACACGGACGGGCTTCACAATGACCGATTACTGTGATGGTCAATCAGAGGTTATTACAGCGATCAGGTGGCCGGGAATCAGACGTTCCGGGTCCCGATCATTAGATTCCGGTTACTGTGCTGGAAGCGCACCGCATGAAAGGTGCATAAAATATGCAGCCTCATGGCAGACAGCCCAGTGTAGTGCGGCCGCATATTTGTTATGTCTGCGCCAAAGGGGTTAAGAAGACGTGACCACTCGGTGAAATTGGAGGACAAGCTGTTAACCCTAAACTGTTAGGGGGTTCTTTACTGTCAGAGCAATAAGGATGTTAAACTCCCTTCCACAGTCAGTGTTGTCAGTGGGGCGTGTAGATCATTTCAAAAATTCT
This sequence comes from Lithobates septentrionalis, assembly GCA_037952835.1. Lineage (NCBI taxonomy): Eukaryota > Metazoa > Chordata > Amphibia > Anura > Ranidae > Lithobates > Lithobates septentrionalis. The sequence goes on from JBBDGP010001672.1 coordinate 3,363,193, forward strand.
TAGCATCTTTGTGAACGCAATATACAGGGATATGGGAAATGGTATTGACATGACATTACAAGTTGAACAAGATTGACTGGTGTCTTTGTGAAACTTTGAATTTTGCAGAAAATTATATTGAATTTTTAATAACATTCAATTAAAATATCGCATACAATGAATGGTACTGCAAGCAACACGTATGTGGGCCTTTTTTTTTTTTTTTCCCCCCATGTTTCTTGAATGCACACAAAAATCACTAGTGTGAATGTCTGTTAGGGGGTTCTTCTGACTACCAGTGTAATGCAAGCTATTGGCTACTGCCCCGTTTATAGTCCCGATGTGCGTGTTTTACGTCACCGCGTTTAAAACGATCCGATTTTCCGACAACTTTGTGTGACCGTGTGTATGCAAGACAAGTTTGAGCCAACATCCGTCGGAAATAATCCATGGATTTTGTTGTCGGAATGTCCGATCAATGTCCGATCGTGTGTACGGGGCATTAGAGAGCATTTCTCTACTGGCCACTGAAACAAGGGGATACTACAATCATCCATTGTCGGTTTTCCTTTTCCTTTTCTATCCGTTCTTTCACTTTATTTGATACAGGTATTTATGTAGTGCTGACAATTTACAAAGCGCTTTACAGCATAGATTGCTATAAAGGAGCTTACAAATGTAAAAGAGAAGTAGGGGGTTTGTTTGTTTTTGTTTTTTCAGAATCGTACTCTTCTAGGAGCCAGGATGCTGCCCCTGTTCTCCGCCAGCTCTAACACTGAGAACCAAGCAATCTAACACCGCCGATCATTTGAATCTCAGGGCTCCCTGAGCAGAGAGCTGGTGACTGTCAATTACCGGCTCCCTGCTCTGCCCCCTACTGCGTTTACTGGAATGCTGGGCTGTGGAGAAGGCGGAAGTGACGGCTTAGGCTCTCAGCAGTCCAGGCATGTGGGCGGATCCCGACTTCATTGTCGCGAACTTAACCGAGCCTGGACCAGCTCTGTGACGTCAGCCGGGTTCAACCCGCTGTCTGCTGAAAATGGATCACAGAACAAACTGCACTGCTGTGATCCACAGAAGTACAGCCAAAGAGCTTTGGCTGTGCTTCTCCTTTTTTGGGTCCCTATTTCACATGCATGCATAAAAATTCTAGGGCCGGTTTAGACAGGAGCCAACCAGCATAAATGTGCATCATCACAGCGCTATACAGTATATGTGAATAAACCAAGTCTGTGATGACTAATAAAAAAAAAATGGCACAGTTCCCAAATTGTGAACTTCAATTATTTATTAAAATTAATGTGCACGGAGCACTTCACAATGGATAAGCAATAGAGACTTTTGGAGTACACAATTTTGAAACTGCAAATTGAAATTTTGTATTTATTTATCATGAACTTTGATTTATTTACGTGTATCTACTATATAGCACTGTGATGATGTATATTTATTCTCCATTCTCATCTGAGCGCATTGACCGTTTTTGGAGCGGCACCATTCATTTGAATGGGCCTCCCTCTGCTCCAAAGAAGCTCATGTACCAAATCTTGGCACAGAGCCAGAAGCGTTGGGCACCCACTATTCAAATCGCCTAGGTGTGTACGGAGCCTTAGGCCCCGTTCACATCTGTGCGTAGCGTTTTCAGGCAGAAAGTCGCAGGATTTTACCGCCATTTTGTACCGGTCAAAAGGTCACCAATGTAAAAAGCAGAAAAACACCCAAATCTGCTTAAAAAAAAAGTTCCAGAACTTGTTTGAGCTTCAGGCTTTTTGGAGCTTCTGGCTTCAGGCATTTTGGAGTGGAGATGGTTCACATCTCCGTAGAGAATAATTGACTTTTTCCCCTCAGGTGTGAAAGGGGCCTTAGGCTAACGGCCCGTATACAAGATTTAGATATCGTACGAAAACTGACGTCCGAGGAAGAATGGTACAATTTTCGGATCGTGTGTACACTGCTTTTGAGAGGCGATCATGACAGTTCATCCGATTTTATTATTCGACCGGACAAGCACGAAAATTTTCCTCGTACGATACCAGATCGTACAATTTTCCTTTAGTCAGTATAGTTGTCGTCCGAAAATACAATACAAATACATTACAACACATGACATCACTTCTGATTTTTTTTTTTTTTTCTGTCGTACGAGAATTTTGTGACTATATTTACCTATTCAATTACTACTTACGACTATTAACCACTTCAGCCCCGGAAGAATTTACCCCCTTCCTGACCAGAGCACTTTTTGCGATTCGGCACTGCGTCGCTTTAACTGACAATTGTGCGACGTGGCTCCCAAACAAAATTGACGTCCTTTTTTTCCCCCACAAATGGAGCTTTCTTTTAGTGGTATTTGATCGCCTCTGCGGTTTTATTATTTATTTTTTGCGCTATAAACAAAAATAGAGCGACAATTTTGAAAAAACATTATTTTTTACTTTTTGCTATAATATCCCCCAAAAATATATTAAAAATTTTTTTTTTCCCCTAAGTTTAGGCCGATACGTATTCTTGTACATATTTGTGGTAGTGAGGCGATCGCGGGTATCCCCACGGCGATCGAGTTCGCGGGACCCACGACCCGACTCACGGAGCTTGCCACGGGTGCGTGTACCGCCGGCTGCCTCTTAAAGGGCAACGTACAGGTACGTGGTTTTGCCTGTACGAGCCCTTCTGCCGCAGTATATCTGCGTGAGGCGGTCTGCAAGCGGTTAAGCAAGGAAGGTCGTAAGATATTTGAATCGTGTGTATGGGCCATTAGGCTAAGTGGTTGGTTTATTTTCAACCTTTGAACAGCAACATCAGTACAGCACACTGTTCATTTTAATAGCACGGGTTTGTTTGTTTAGTTTGATAACATACCAGCATGTGTTAGAGCCGGTTCACACTAGGACGACTTGTCAGGCGACTTAGCCGCCTGACAAGTAGCGTCCCGTTCTGTACAATGGAACCGTTCTAATCAGAGCGACGCAGAAAAAGGTTCCTGTACTACTTTGGGGGCGGCTTGAGGCGACTTGCATAGACTTCTATATAGAAGTCGTTTTGCAAGTCGCCGCTGCAGTCGCGTTCAAGTCGTGCTGCCTCAGTGTGGACCGACTCTTATGCCGCGTACACACGAGCGGACATTACGGCGGACTTTGCCCGGCGGACTTTTCGACGTACTTTCCGACGGACTTTGTGAATGAACGGACTTGCCTACACACAATCCACCAAAGTCCGTCGAATTCGTACGTGATGACGTACGACCGGACTAAAACAAGGAAGTTCATAGCCAGTAGCCAATAGCTGCCCTAGCGTGGCTTTTTGTCCGTCGAACTAGCATACAGACGGCGGACTTTTCGACCGGACTCGATTTCAACGGATAAATTTAAAACAAGTTTTAAATCTAATTCCGTCCAACTTTTGAGAAAACAAAGTCCGCTGGAGCCCACACACATCGAATTGTCCGACTAAATCCAGTCCGCCGGGCAAAGTCCGCCGTAATGTCCGCTCGTGTGTACGCGGCATTAGGAGTGTGGGAGGAGGTCAGAGTACTTAGAGGAGGAAACCCACACAAGTACAGGGAGAACTTGTCTGCTGCATGCAGGGAGTTTTTTGGTTGGGATTTGAACTTTGTATCCTCATGATTATTAAAGTGAGTTTTTTGGGGTGTAGAGCGGAAAGTTATTCCATCATTATCATTTGTTTAAGTACATTTTTGGGGTAAAGGGCAGGAGGCTGTTGATTAAAAAAAAAATATTATGTAAAATACTCAGTGTCGCCCCCAGTTAGGAGAGTCACTCTTCTTAAGTCAGCAGCTGCAGTATGTGTAGCTGCTGGCTTGTAATTTGTAGCGGTGGGCGGACCTCCTCTTTAAGACCTTATTCTTTGTTTTCCTTACCTTTCTTCAACCTACTGATCGCACTAGTTTACCTTGAGCTGCATTTTCATCAGAGGTTCCCTAAATCCTAAAAACAAAGGTTTCTTTGGGGTAAAAGGCTTCATAGAGGATGCTTTATATCGCATACTATGTATTATTGTAATATTGTTCTAAAGTAATTTGGCAAAAATTAATATTTCTTGGCTGCAGACTGAAGCTGCTACCAGCTCTAAACAGTGTTTTGCCCCTTGTAAATCAATCTGGGCATTCTCCTTGTTCCCTGATGATGCCTGGTCGTCTTTTGTTTGAAGATGTTTGGTAGAGCTTACAGATAAGACATCTGGAAATGAGCTAAATCACAGTGTGAGTGATAAAAAAACTAGAGTTGAGGCAACCTCTAAAAAAAATAAAAAAATACCTGTTAAGTGGGCAGTGACGCCAAACTGCTCTGTTACAGAGCTACAGTACTTCTGTTAAACTAACACTACCTAGTGTGTCGCAAAGCACGTGTCTGTTGTGCACAGTGGTTCTCCTTGCCAGCCATCATGTCACTGCAGGACAAGGGAGTGCACTGGCTGGCAAATGGAACCATAGTATGCAGCTGGACACTCTGCATTTGACATACACGGACAGGGTGGATTTGATTTAAATCAAGTAGATTTGAAATCCTAATTTTTAAAGAGCAACTGTCATCTGGATAACTGTCATAAGCAGCTCCTCCTCTGACCTGCTGTTGACTCACCAACTGTCCCATTCACTTTAGTGGGACAGCTGGTGATGCAGCGCTGACACAATAAGTTGAGGGACGGGGCGGCAGCATGTGAGCGGATGCCCGCTAACAGGCGTTTGCCATGATGAATCTGAAATGACAGGTGCTCTTTGAATGTAAGGACTAATTTTTTTTTCTGGTAGTTAGAATCTTTAACCACTTATGGACCGCCGCACGCCGATATACGTCCTAACTTTGAAGAGGAATATCTAGCTGCCATAACCCCGGCCCTCTTCTTTGGCCGGCGGTCCTTTTTCCGATTAAAAGTGATTCGCCGCGCTCCCATGCCCTCCACCGCTTACCGGACCCGTCGGCAGCGGCGGAGGCAATCGGATCTTCTCCCTTGCTGGGTATGGGGAGACGAATGAGGGAAAGATGACCCCCCACCTGTCTCCATACCATTGCAGGGCGGAAGCGACGTCAAAACGTCACTTCCGCCCATAGCTCTTAAAGGGCTGTTTTGTCATATAATTTTTTTTTTTTTTTTTTTTTTTTGTTATTGCATTTTAGTGTAAATATGAGATCTGAGGTCTTTTTGACCCCAGATCTCATATTTAGGAGGTCCTGTTGTGCTTTTCTTTTCTATTACAAGGGATGTTTACATTCCTTGTAATAGAAATATAAGTGATGCATTTTTTTTTTTTTAAAAGAACAGTGTAAAAATAAAAGGTAAAATAAATAAATATTTTTTTTTTTTGTAAACGTGCCCCGATCCGCCGAGCTTGCGTGCAGACGCGATTGCATACTTGAGTAGCGCCCGCATATGAAAACTGTTCAAACCACACGTGAGGTATCTCTGCGATCGGTAGAGCAAGAGCAGTAATTCTAGCCCTAGACCTCCTCTTTAACTCGAAACCTGCAACCTGTAGAATTTTTTTTAATCGTCGCCTATGGAGATTTTTAAGGGTAAAAGTTTGTCGCCATTCCACGAGCGGGTGCAATTTTGAAGCGTGACATAGATTTTTACTCCAAAAGCATTTTATTAAAAAAAAATTCATTTAAGTCCAAAAAAAATCTGACTTAAAGGGGTTGTAAACCCTCGTGTTTTTTTTTTCTCCTTAATGCATCCTTTGGTCATTAACACACAGTAATCTATTGTGTCCAGATTTCACTATTTAGGCTCCATTCACACCTGGGCGTTTTGGGATCACGGAAAAATCGCTGCAGTTCTGCCTGTGATCTCAACATGCACTACAATCCCAAAATGCAGGCTCAGGTGCCATTATTTTCAAGGGCCCCTAAAACTTGCTGCAGTGTTGCCGCTCAAGTTATTGTGTGGCAAATCACGTTGTGTGAAGCTTGTCATCCAAAAAGGAGCAGGAGCATCTTTTGGGCGACCATCTTCATGCAATGCGGACTGTCGCATGTTCGTAGGAAAACTGCACCGCGTTTTAGGTGCCACTGAAAATGACACCTGAGCCTGCATTTTGAGATTGTGGGCCGAAGCATAACAATTCTGCCACAATCCCAAAATGCCTGATTTCGGATACAGAAAACAATCCACACGACCATCCACAATTACTAGGACTCAGTCTGTCACATGAAGCAAAGGCAGGTTTTGATTTTTTTAGAGCTTATGTACAATGTACACGTTGATCTGCATAAATCAACGCATATTTTAAAGTGGTTGTAAAGGCAGAAGGTTTTTTTATTTTTATCTTAATGCATATGCATTAAGATAAAAAGCCTCCTGTGAGCAGCAGGGTGGATTTGATTTAAATCAAGTAGATTTTAAATCGCTTGTAAAAAGGCTTGATTTAAATCATAATTTTTAAAGCGCAATGGTCATCTGTCCCGCAGTGGCTCCTCCTCTGACCCGCTGTTGACTCCCCGACTGTCTACTTTACTTTAATGGGACAGCTGGTGATGAGGCAGTGTGGATGCCCACTAACAGGCGCTGCCATGATGGATCTGAAATGACAGGTGCTCTTTAAATGTAAGGACTTATTCTTGCTGGTAGTTAGAATCTTTAATATTTACAAACAAAATGAAGGTTTCCTATTTAGAATAATAGGCTGTCAGGTTAGTAAAACCAGCGATATCCGAACCGATTTAATCCTACAGCTTTGTAGTGTACGTAGATTTGCAAAACAGAATAAAGGAATATTCCTGAACTTTGTTTTATCTCATGGTTACTAGGGGTGCAACGGATCGTCATCGATCCGTGATCCGATCCGCGGAGGTTGATCCGTACGGGACACCCGCGATCCGCGGAGCGCTCTGTGGCCTCGGCCATAGGAAAGGCCACGGCTTCGGCCTAGCTCCGGAGCGGCGGTCATCTTGGTACACCCGGCGGCCGTTTAGCACGTGATCGCTCTGTCAAATGATGGAGCGATCACTTGTAACAAACCGGCGTCATGTCATGACGCCGGTTCCTCTCTCCCCTCTGTGTACTGATCTGTACAGTGGAGGGGAGAGATCAGATGGCAGCAGTGCCAATACTCTGCAATGCCCTGCCAATACTCTGCAATGCCCTGCCAATACTCTGCCATACCCTGCCATACCCTGCCAATAGTCTGCCATACCCTGCCAATAGTCTGCCATACCCTGCCAATAGTCTGCCATACCCTGCCAATAGTCTGCCATACCCTGCCAATAGTCTGCCATACCCTGCCAATAGTCTGCCATACCCTGCCAATAGTCTGCCATACCCTGCCAATAGTCTGCCATACCCTGCCAATAGTCTGCCATACCCTGCCAATAGTCTGCCATACCCTGCCAATAGTCTGCCATACCCTGCCAATAGTCTGCCATACCCTGCCAATAGTCTGCCACACCCTGCCAATAGGGAGATTGTGGATATTACAGTGGGGGAGATTTTTTTTTGTTGTTCTGAAAATGATCCGAACTGTGACTCCTGATCCGAGGAACGATCCGAACCATGAGTTTTTTGATCCGTATTTTGAAACATATCACGCTATGGGAGCCTTTTTTGTTTATCCGTATGGGGGATGAGCGCCCAATCTACTACTTTAGAAGACCTGTGGTGGAGAGACACAGCGGCATCCTTCCCTAACCAGACCCGCGGCTTGTGTTGCTAGCCACACGCCCATATGATCTCCTTAACCACTTCAGCCCCGGAGGATTTTACCCCCTTCCTGACCAGAGCACTTTTTACAATTCGGCACTGCGTCGCTTTAACTGCTAACTGCGCGGTCATGCAATGCTGTACCCAAACGAAATTTGCGTCCTTTTCTTCCCACAAATAGAGCTTTCTTTTGATGGTATTTGGTCACCTCTGCCGTTTTTTTATTTTTTGCGCTATAAACGGAAAAAGACCGAAAATTTTGAAAAAAAATGATATTTTCTACTTTTTGTTATAAAAAAAATCCAATAAACTAAATTTTAGTCATACATTTAGGCCAAAATGTATTCGGCCACATGTCTTTGGTAAAAAAAAATGTCAATAAGCGTATATTTATTGGTTTGCGCAAAAGTTATAGCGTCTACAAACTAGGGTACATTTTCTGGAATTTACACAGCTTTTAATTTATGACTGCCTATGTCATTTCTTGAGGTGCTAAAATGGCAGGGCAGTACAAAACCCCCCCAAATGACCCCATTTTGGAGAGTAGACACCCCAAGGAAATTGCTGAGAGGCATGTTGAACCCATTGAATATTTATTTTTTTTTGTCCCAAGTGATTGAATAATGACAAAAAAAAAAAAATTTTTACAAAATGTTGTCACTAAATGATATATTGCTCACACAGGCCATAGGCATATGTGGAATTGCACCCCAAAATACATTCAGCTGCTTCTCCTGAGTACGGGGATACCACATGTGTGGGACTTTTTGGGAGCCTAGTCGCGTATGGGGCCCCGAAAACCAAGCACCGCCTTCAGGATTTCTAAGGGCATAAATTTTTGATTTCACTCCTCACTACCTATCACAGTTTTGAAGGCCATAAAATGCCAAGATGGCACAAAACCCCCCCAAATGACCCCATTTTGGAAAGTAGACACCCCAAGCTATTTGCTGAGAGGCATGGTGAGTATTTTGCAGCTCTCATTTGTTTTTGAAAATGAAGAAAGACCAGAAATTTTTTTTTTTTTCTTTTTTTCAATTTTCAAAACTTTGTGACAAAAAGTGAGGTCTGCAAAATATTCACTATACCTCTCAGAAAATAGCTTGGGGTGTCTACTTTCCAAAATGGGGTCATTTGGGGGGGGTTTGTGCCACCTGGGCATTCCATGGCCTCCGAAACAGTGATAGGCAGTAAAGAGTGAAATCAAAAATTTATGCCCTTAGAATGCCTGAAGGCGGTGCTTGGTTTTCGGGGTCCCGTGCGCGGCTAGGCTCTCAAAAAGTCTCGCACATGTGGTATCTCCGTACTCAGGAGAAGCAGCAGAATGTATTTTGGGGTGTAATTTCACATATCCCCATGGCATGTTTGAGCAATATATCATTTAGTGACAACTTTGTGCAAAAAAAAAAAAAAAAAATTTTGTCTCTTTCCCGCAACTTGTGTCACAATATAAAATATTCCATGGACTCGACATGCCTCTCAGCAAATAGCTTGGGGTGTCTACTTTCCAAAATGGGGTCATTTGGGGGGGTTTTGAACTATCCTGGCATTTTATGCACAACATTTAGAAGCTTATGTCACACATCACCCACTCTTCTAACCACTTGAAGACAAAGCCCTTTCTGACACTTATTGTTTACATGAAAAAGTTATTTTTTTTTGCAAGAAAATTACTTTGAACCACCAAACATTATATATTTTTTTAACGCAAATGCCCTACAGATTAAAATGGTGGGTGATTCATTTTTTTTTTTCACACGGTATTTGCGCAGCGATTTTTCAAACGCATTTTTTGTGGAAAAAACACACTTTTTTAAATTTTAATGCACTAAAACACACTATATTGCCCAAATGTTTGATGGAATAAAAAAGATGATCTTAAGCCGAGTACATGGATACCAAACATGACATGCTTTAAAATTGCGCACAAATGTGCAGTGGCAACAAAATTAATACATTTTTAAAAGCCTTTAAAAGCCTTTACAGGTTACCACTTTAGATTTACAGAGGAGGTCTACTGCTAAAAATACTGCCCTCGATCTGACCTTTGCGGTGATACCTCACATGCATGGTGCAATTGCTGTTTACATTTGACGCCAGACCGATGCTTGCGTTCGACTTAGCGCGAGAGCAGGGGGGACAGGGGTGCTTTTATTTTTTATTTTTTTTTTTTTTCTTTATTATTTTTTTGCTTTTTTTTATCTTATTTTTAAACTGTTCCTTTCATTTTTTTTTTTTTAAATCATTTTTATTGTTATCTCAGGGAATGTAAATATCCCCTATGATAGCAATAGGTAGTGACAGGTACTCTTTTTTTTTGAAAAAATTGGGGTCTATTAGACCCTAGATCTCTCCTCTGCCCTCAAAGCATCTGACCACACCAAGATCGGTGTGATAAAATGCTTCCCCAATTTCCCAATGGCGCTGTTTACATCCGGCGAAATCTAAGTCATAAAATGCTCGTAGCTTCCGGTTTCTTAGGCCATAGAGATGTTTGGAGCCACTCTGGTCTCTGATCAGCTCTATGGTCAGCTGGCTGAATCACCGGCTGCATTCTCAGGTTCCCTGTTGAGACAGGAGAGCCAGAGAAAAACACGGAAGACGGTGGGGGGCATTCCCTCCCACTGCTTGTAAAAGCAGTCTAGAGGCTAATTAGCCGCTAGGATTGCTTTTACATGAAAGCCGACCGCTGGCTGAAAAGAATGATACCAAGATGATACCTAAACCTGCAGGCATCATTCTGGTATAACCACTCAAAGTCGTGAATGGCGTACCTGAAGACAAAAAATGGTTAACAATAAAGCACAGTAAACAGTAAAGTATAAAAAATTGCATACCTGAAAAGCAAACATGATAAAACATAACAACAATAAAACATTGCAGAATAGAACACAGTAAAAAAGAGCAGAACAATAGAGAGAGAATAGAGAGAGAACAATAAAACGACAACTATTTTTTTTTTTTTGTGTTTTTTTTTTTGCAAACTTGTAACTTTTATAACGGTAACTGGTTCCAGGTTCGGGTCTCTCAAAATGCGATGGCATCTTGGGAGATCCTGTGAAAGTGTGTCCTAGTCTGTGCAATGCTGTACCCTACGCTAATACTCAACTAGTGAATGGTAGCGTTCAAAACATTCACCAATGCAAAGACCAGGATTGTCAGGACAGGAGGGACAATAATAGTGGGTGTCACGCCTATATCCGCGCTTGCTGCAGACACGACATCTTTTTTGGGGGGGTTTGTTGGGTAGGGGTACTCGGGAGGACATAAAAATGCCTCTCATGCAGCCGACTGCATTTGGTTGGGGATGTGAATGGGGAAAGTACGGGCGCTGCAGAAGCGGTGGGTTCCCAATTAGGATTGGCGAATGCAGCAGGAAGGGCACTATGGGCACGACGGGCCTGTGTTTGTCTTTTTGGTGGCAGCGGGACACTACTTGTGCTTGCCACCTCACCAGCTTGAACTGCACTTATGGGACTCGCCACGTCACCAAGTGTTACTGCAGTGCTGGTTTGACTACGACCGGGGTGTACTAGGCCGCTGGCGCTTGCCAGTTCACCAAAACGCTACCAAAAAAACTGTTAGCGATCGCAGGGATCAGGCCTGACTCTGCGAACGCTGCAGTTATGCGTTTAGTGTTTTGTAAGTGACAGTGATCGATCGATACTGCACTTGGGTGGGCTGGGCCGGGCGGAGGGGCAAAACGCAGGTGCTAGCAGGTATCTGGGCTGATCCCGCTAACACTGCGTTTTTGGGAACCCTAAACTGCTGGGGACGCCAGTATAGATCTGATCAGATATTGATCCGTTCAGATACTATACCACTAAGGGAGGTGTACGGTGCGTGCGTTGGTGTTAGCGGTACTGGCGCTAACCTGACGCTGCCTGGGGCTGGTGCTTGCCAGTTCACCAAAACGCTACCAAAAAAACTGTTAGCGATCGCAGGGATCAGGCCTGACTCTGCGAACGCTGCAGTTATGCGTTTAGTGTTTTGTAAGTGACAGTGATCGATCGATACTGCACTTGGGTGGGCTGGGCTGGGCCGAGCGGAGGGGCAAAATGCAGGTGCTAGCAGGTATCTGGGCTGATCCCGCTAACACCGCGTTTTTGGGAACCCTAAACTGCTGGGGACGCTAGTATAGATCTGATCGGATCAGATATTGATCCGTTCAGATACTATACCACTAAGGGAGGCGTATGCTGCGTGCGTGGGTGTTAGCGGTACTGGCGCTAATCTGACGCTGCCTGGGGCGACGCATATCACCGCCGGGCGATCAGGGGGCTAAACCTTTATTCGGTAATAAACGGCGGGTGCCCTGACACTATAAAAAATTAACGAACTAACCAGCGTCACCCGTAACACTTATACGGTGATCAGTGGTGAAAGGGTTAACTAGGGGGCAATCAAGGGGTTAAAACATTTATTAGATAGTATATGGGGGTTACTGTCGCTATAAAACACTGACGGTGAACCTAAATATTTACCTCCCTAACTAGCGTCACCAGCGACACTAATACAGCGATCAGAAAAATGATCGCTTAGTGACACTGGTGACGGGGGGTGATCAAGGGGTTAAAACCTTGTTAGGGGGGTACCCTAGACCTACAGGGGGGTAATACTCACTGTCCTAACACTTCTGTCACAAACTGACACTATGCAGTAATCAGGAAAAAAAAAAAAAAACCTGCTTGGTGTCAGTTTGTGACAGGGGGGGGGGTGATTGGGGGGCGATCGGGGGGGGGGATCGGGGTGTTTAGTGTGCCTGGCATGTTCTACTGTGTTGTGTAGTGTTGTGCACTCACTCACATGTCTTCTCCCCTCGGCGCTGGAACGGAAACTCCCGAGCCGAGGAGAGATGACATCACATCCTCTGCCTCTGTGTACTATACAGAGGTAGAGGATGTTTCTCATTGGCTGGGAGCGATCGCGAGGGGGGGGGGCGATCGGATGGCCTCCCCCTCATCTTTGATCGCTGCCAGACAAAAGCCGACCGCCGCTGGCACCGGGGGGGGTCCGATCGGACCCCCCACCCGCGGGAAGGCATCACGTATCAGGTACGTGATTTTGCCTGCCCGTGCCATTCTGCTCACGTATATAGGCGTGAGGCGGTCGGCAAGTGGTTAACAAGAGATCAAAGGAGCTGGTAAGGGGCAGCATTTATATTGGTGGAGGAGCCCTTCTGTCACCACGTTCTTCTCGGTGTTACAACTGTATCACTCACACCGCATGGATGCTTGTCTTACCCATCTATAAAGGAGTAGTCAGTGAACTTTTTCCCTTCCCCTTCATTAATATGAATGGACTGAATTTATCCATTATTCCATGTTACATTCATTTTTGTTTGATATGGTTATAAATAAGTTTTCTTTTATTTCTTGTCACTACATCACGGGTGCATAACCTTCACACTGAGGTGTTGACTTTATTCATTTTTGTATTCAGTATATTAACTTTTCAGCGCAGCTACTTTTTTGAATTTTGTGTATTAGTTGCAGCTTTGTGTCATTTTAATCTTTTATACTCTGTACACTTTGTATACAGGTTTTATAGGGATAGCGCAGTAATTTTTTCTGTTATAAATTTTAGAAACTAACTTTGCATTAGCTTGAGAATCAGAATTCTGCTCCCTGTATGCCAGACAAACTTGGATTTGGTCTTTGTTTTCTGACAGTAAAGATTCCTCCCCCTTTCCCATCAGAACACACTGATCAGTGTGCAGTGGCTGATCAAATGCTGGTTTTCCAGCAGAACGGTTCAGCAGAAACTGGTCTAACGATCGGCTTCTGTTGAGCAGACAAGTTTACACACAGATTGAAATTCATGTGGTTCCTGCTAAACCAGGCCGGCCTAGCCTGGATCTTTGCAGGGTGACCTTGAGTGCTTGTTTACTGTGCAAAAGTTCTTTGCCTCAGCACTCAATTACTGACAATAGACTTCTCAGACAGATAATAGTCACACATTCTTTCTTTAATCGTACATCACGGGACACAGAGCCATAGTAATTACTATGTTGGTTTTAGTCCACCTTCAGGTGCTGGACACTGGCACACCCTAAACAGGAAGTTGCCTTCCTATATAACCTAACTCCTCCCATACCGGGAGCATCTCAGTTTTTTCGCCAGTGTCTAAGGTGCTGGTCACGAGTGAAGATGTGCTGTGCTGAGCTACACTGGAGTAATCCTTGCTGGGGCTAGCTATGCAGCAGGATCCATTCAAAGTGTCTTTTAGGCCAAATTGAATGGTGCCCGGGCTTCGTATCCGAAGAAACGAGGTTTTGCTTGTAAACGCTTTTAATAGAGAGCTGGACCTTGGGATCCAGTACTTTTGGTATTAAGGCCATAAAGTTTTACTGGCGGGGTGCTATTACAGGTCCAGGATTGTGGGTTCCCCGAGGGTCCCCGGTTCCTGAAGGTTTGTTAACGGAACCCACCATTAAGGGTGAAGATTGGGTCTGTTGGTTTTACCAAAGAAAACCCTGCGGCGGGAAAGGTAAGTGGAGTTTTCTAAGGAACTTTTTAAATTTTCTTATGAAATGTCTCCTTTAAAGTAAATGTTGTCACGCCTAAGTGTCACCACTGGGGGCTGTATGGAGCACGTACCTTCTCATGCTTTGCTCCGAGATCACGCTGTGTCACAGAAGCAGCAGACTTTTTACCTCCGGCTAGCAGGCAGACCTCCGGTAAGTTTGGGGGGGGGGTTTGCTTCCTCCAGACACCCCCACCTGGGCTGAACTCTTCCCCTCTTAATGAGGCTGAGTATAAGGGAGAACTGAAAACGTTTTCTTTCGCCGCCCCTACTCGGTGACGGCTTCCAGGTCTCCACGCCATCCCTCCCTCACAAGCCGATCCCTTTGGATCGGAGGCCCGTGCTTGCGCAGGAAAACTTTTTTTGAAAGAAAAGGGGAGGCGCGATTCGAGGTGGGGGCGGGGCTTAGCGCTGTGTTGGCGTCCTCCAACGCAGGAGTGTGTTTAAAATTTTTTTAAAAACTCCATTTGTGCTGGTTGCAAAATTGTCAGAGAGACATAAGAGCAAAGAGGAATGACTCCTCTTCTGAGGTGTCAAATGCGGGAGAATCGGCTGTTTCAATCTTAAGATTGATGGTGCAATTTCTTGCTGAATGGTCCGCTCCAAATTTATGTACCCTTAACTGAGTGTTTGGTTTGCTAAAGCCTCCAAGTTGTGCATGACTTTTCCTGCCCATTCAGGCCCCTTTCACACGGACGGATAGAATGGTGCTTTTAGCTGCGGATTTTCTAATTTTCTACCGCAGCTAAAAGCACACAATGCTTTCCTATGGCCCCATTCACACACTGCGTTTAGCTGCGAATTTGATACATGCGGTTCTGTGCGGATAGAAAAAATAGAATTGACTGCGTCAAGGAGCGATTTAGCGCAGCTATCCACACATAACCGCAGGTATTCGCAGTGCACTGTGTCAGCTGCGGATAACAGCGCCGAGCTGCTCATCGGCAAAGGAAAAATGATTTTTCCTTTCCCATTGAGCGACAAGCACGGGGATCCGACTCGGATACCCGCCAATGCCCGGAACTGTTTGGTATGAATCTTGAGGGGGTACTCCACGCCAAATTTTAAATAAAAAAACGGTGTGGGTTCCCCCCCAGGGGCATGCCAGGCCCTTCGGTCTGGTACGAATGTTAAGGGGAACCCCCTACGCCGAAAAAACTGCATGGGGTCCCCCCCAAAATCCATACCAGGCCCTTATCCGAGCACGCAGCCCGGCCGGTCAGGAAAGGGGGTGGGGATGGGCGAGCGCCCCCCCCCCCCTCCTGAGCCGTACCAGGCCGCATGCCTTCAACATGGGGGGATGGTGCTTTGGGGGAGGGGGCGCCCTGCGGTGAAAAACCCCCTCCTAGTGAAAAAGTGTCAATAAAAAAAAAACACTACACAGGTTTTTAAAGTAATTTGACAGCTCCGGGGGTCTTCCAGCTTCGGGGGTCTATCCGGTTCTTCTCCACGCTCTCCGGGTCTTCTGCCGGGCTCCTCCGCTATCTTCTGCTCTTTTGCCGCTCTTTTTGCTAGCGGAGGAGCCCGGTCTGCTGCCTTCTGCCTTCTTCCCTCTTCTTCTCTTCTTCCGATGTTGACACGACGCTCTCTCCGGCTGGAATGCTCTTTGTGCGCTCCGCTCTGACTTATATAGGCGGAGACCCCGCCCCCTTATGCCATCACAGTCCCATGCTGGGACTGACGTTTTAGGGGGCGTGTTTAACATCACCCGGTGACCACGCCCCCTAAACCGTCACAGTCCCAGCATGCCCAGGGACTGTGACGGCATAAGGGGGCGGGGTCTCCGCCTATATAAGTCAGAGCGGAGCGCACAGAGAGCATTCCAGCCGGAGAGAGCGTCGTGTCAACATCGGAAGAAGAGAAGAGGGAAGAAGCCAGAAGTCCGGACCTCCGCTAGCAAAAGAGCGGCATTAAGATAGCGGACGAGCCGGCAGAAGAACTGGAACACCGGGAGAAGAGGCCAGAGACAGCGGAGAAGAACCGACCGGACGCCGGGAGAAGAGGAAGTGGAGGGACCCCTGAAGTGGGAAGAAGACCCCCGAAGCCGGAAGAAGACCCCCCCCCCAGCTGTCAAATTACTTTAAAAACCTGTGTAGTGTGTTTTATTGACACTTTTTCCCTAGGTAAATGGGTAGGGGTACCATGTTCCCCATACTCATTCACATAGGGTGGGGGCCGGGATCTGGGGCCCTCTTATTAAAGGGGGCTCCCGGATTCCGATAAGCCCCCTGCCCGCAGACCCCGACAACCAACGGCCAGGGTTGTCGGGAAGAGGCCCTTGTCCTCATCAACATGGGGACAAGGTGCTTTGTGGTGGGGGGGTCCCGCAGGGGGGACCGAAGAGCCTGGTATGCCCCTGGGGGGGAACCACGCCGGTTATTTATTTAAAATTTGGTGTGGAGTTCCTCCTCAAGATTCATACCAAGCAGTGCGAGTTGGTACCCTGTCGGGTTGCCATGGAAATGGCTAAGCGCAACCGCAGTTAATCGCACTGGCAACCGCAGCTAATCGCACTGTGCAAATGTAGCTGATTGCAGTGCCTGGAGTCTTGAATTTCACAGGAAAAAAACATGCTTTTAACTGCGGCAGAATAGCCGTCGGTGTGAAAGGCGCCACATTGTTGGAAAAACTTTTTTGTATCTGAGAGGATCACCCAGATAAGCATTATTTTCCCTCCTAAAAAGTTTTCACGCTTTATCCCAGGGATCTTTAAACTACGGCCCTTCAGCTGTTGTGGAACTACACATCCCATGAGGCATTGTAAAACCCTGACATTCAGACATGACTAGGCATGATTGGGAATTGTAGTTCCTGAACAACTGGAGGGCCATAGTTTGAAGACCCCTGCTTTATCCTATGGGTGGAGGAAATTCACTAATGCTGGCCATACACTATACAGAAAATCGGCCGAACCCCTTTTCGAAAAACGAACGTTCGACCGTGACCGCAAACGATCTTGCCATCATATAATGACCGATAATCTGTTCAGTGGACATGAATAAATAATTTTGTGTTCGTTTTTTTACATACACCTAGTGCAGAAATTTCGGACGGGAAACACATTAACCTTGCAATTTATCGTACGTTCGGCAGAAATTTTCCAAACATGCCGTTCGTTTTTTTTCCACAAAAACGTCACAAACGATTATCGAATTGTACCCACTAACTTGCCGAAAAACGAACGAAGTGTCCATTCGAACGATTTTTCGGCCGATTTTTCGTATAGTGTATGGCCAGCATTAGTAGGATATACCAGCAATTAACGCTGTTATATCCTCTGTGAATAAGAGTTTGACTTGTCCCGCAGACAATGCTCAAATGCTTAGGGATCCAACGGATAAAAAGTTGGAATTCCTATTAAAAAAACAAAAAACTTTTTTCTCTGGCAGATTGAGTGTCTCAGCCTGCGCTGACAGTAATTGCTTAATCGTTGAGAGACCAGTTTAAACAGGTGTTCAAGGTTATCCTGCTCAGCAGGCCCAGGATCTGGCAGCTTTATGTTTGCAATAGTGCCTTGCGCCCTTCACTAAGCACCATGCAGAAGCTCCTGGCTAGTCTTCCTTTTGCAATGAAACAGCTATTTGGGGATGTTTTGGATAATACATCCAAAGAAATTCTAGTGGAAAGAGTACCCCTTTTGCCATTTAAGAAAAGGAATAAGTGTATTTTTGTTTTTAAAGCTCCTTCTGTGCCAGGGGCATCGGCCTCCAGGCAGTCACGACTGCCTCCGACGTCAGGTTCAAAAGGTAATCCTCAGGGTTAACCCCAGGGACAAAAGAGGTCTTGGGGGAGGAAACCTCCAAGATACTGAAGCCTCCTTATGAGGAGGCGCCCCTGCTCGCTTAATAATGGGAATTCTTCTGCAGTTCTCAAGGATCTGGAAGGAAGAGTATCAAGACGAATGGGGGATTTCCTCAATAGCTCCAAGGTACAAACTGGAGTTCCCGTCTCCTTGTTTTCTCAGATGAAACGTTCCTAAGGATCCAGAGAAAAAAGAAGTCTTTCTCTCAAGCATTAGACCATCTTTTGGCATGATCAAGGTGGCCCCCATGTAAGAGCAGAGGTTGGGGTTTGGTTAAATCCAAATGGACATTCTGGATCTCCAAAATCTAAATTCAATTCCTGAATATAACCACTCTTTTTTTTTTTTTTTTTTTTTTTTTTTTCGCATGGAGTCAATCCAATCAGTTATCTCCATCCTGCAAGGAGGAGAACTTCTGGCATCAATCAATGTCAAAGATGCATACCATATGCCTATTTCCTCGCTCACTAGTACTTTTCAAGGTGGAAAATCTTCATTTTCAGTGTGTAGCTCTGCTTTCCGGTCTAGCTACTGCACCTTGAGTGTTTTACAAAGGTTCTGGCCCCTCTTCTAGCCAGATTAAGGGCCCAGGGTATAACGATTATGGTTTACCTGGACGATCTGTTCTTGATAGTCTAGTCGGTAGCCCGCTTAGACCAAAGTATGGTCACCACATTCTACTACCTGGAATATCTAGGTCGGTTTCTCAGCCTAGGAGAAAAATCTTCTTTAAAACCATGAAAAGGGCTTAGATACTTGGGTCTAAAAGGAGGTTGGGACTTTGAATGAAGTGTTTGGTCAATAGCGAGTACAACACTTCCATCCCTAGTAAACATTAAGAAGGGGAAAATTTTTGGGACTTTTAAATGAGATGTGTGTAAGCAAAAAATAAATATATTGCATGATCAAAGGAGGTCTATTAATAAAAATGCATTGGACATGGTGCATAGCAGGTATGACGAGCTGATGGGCATATAATACATATAAAAAAAAAACATATATTATTGCACAAGCTTGAAATCCAAGGAACATTGTAATATACAAACATGATTAAGTAAAAACTGCATTAATAAGCTTGATGCGTTTCGTGGATTAGTTCCAAGAAGCAATTGCAGAATTCATGTCTATAAATAATATATATTCAAAATTATTCCAATGAATTGAACAAGGATGCAAGGGAAGGAAAAAAACCCAAGCACCCCAAATTGTTGGTGTGATTCCAGGATGTCTTACCATGTCTTTTTTGTTTTTTATGGGCTTTCTGCCCCTGGCTAGTTACACCACACTTTTTCTGTTGATTATATTGTTTTTACATTTCACACAGATTGGAGCTGTTCACAGGTATCCTCCTGCAGCTCACCCTGCACCCCTTTCTTCGCTCCCCTGGAGTGTGGTGCTCTCCACCTTGGCTGCCTGCAGTCTGACGCCCCCCCCCAGCTCCCGGCGGGGACATGTCCCGGCCTTCGTTGACCAGCAGGCTTTAGCATTATATGACCATTTTTAGAGCTGTTAAGTAAGTAATTTGGGGTGTTTGGATTTTTTCCTTCCCTTGCATCCTTGTTCAATTCATTGGAGTAATTTTGGATATATATTATTTATAGACATGAATTCTGCAATTGCTTCTGAAGAAGTAGATCGAATCCACAAAACGCGTCAAGCTTATTAATGCAGTTTTTACTCAATCATGTTCGTATATTACAATGTTCCTTGGATTTCAAGCTTGTGCAATAATGTATGTTTTTTTTTTTTTTTTTATATGCATTATATGCCCATCAGCTCGTCATACCTGCTATGCACCATGTCCAATGCATTTTTATTAATAAACCTCCTTTGATCATGTAATTTATTTTTTGCTTACAATTATCTCTTTTTTTTTTTTTTTTAATTTTTTATTTAAAGATATGACACAGATACAAATATTACGATAGCTTCGCATTGCATTTAAACTGTAATGAACTCGTCAAGTATAACAGTCAGAAACTTAACAGTTAAATGTGAGTGAAGGTCATTATTCAGTTAGACTGAGATACCACTCGCTGAAGTCTAATATAATGTAAGCTTAAACATCTGTGCCCATCACTTTTTATGTCTTTTTTTTTAGAAAGAGAAAAATAGTAAAGTTAGAGAGAGAAAACTGAGGAGAGAGAAAAAGAAAGGGAGATAAAAGAAAGATAATTAAAAATTAAACAAACAACACTCCTGGGAGGGGGGGGGGGAGAGGAAGGGAGAGACGGTTTGCTCGGGGGAGCCAAATTCGGTAATGCTGAACTGTCCATGAGATTCCTAGACAATGGATCCTGACAGGTATTGGTGGAATTCGTCGGAGAAGCGAAAAAGGTTACAATAAAACCATCTGGACTTATGTTCCTCCGACTTGTCCCGCAACGCCGAGGACAGATCCTCCATCTGCTCAATGTCCTCCACTCTCGCGAACCATTGGGCCACCGTTGTCGCAGACTGTTGTTTCACAATTATCTCATTTGAAGTCCCAAAATTTTCCCACCTTAAGATACTTGGGTCTGATCATAGGTACACCCAGAAAAGGGTATTCTTGCCCCAGGCAAAGATCAGCGCCATAAAGGAGCTGATTTAGGTGGTCAAGCAAGATGAATTCTTCTATTTAACTTTGCATGAGTTTGTTGGAAAAGATGGTGGCTTCATTCAAGGCCGTTCCTTATGCTCAGTTTCATTCGAGACTGCTGCAAAACATTATCCTATTGGCCTGGAACAAAGGGTTCAAACTCTAGATTCCCAATGTGTCTGACTCCAAAGCCTACGGCCACATAACCCTGAAAGCGCCTGATCTCGTCTGATCTTGGAGGCTAACAAGGGTCAGGCCTGGTTAGCACCCAGATGGACCACCTGGAAATACCAGATACTGTAGGCTGGGTATGCCGAAGCCTCAGTTTATGGTTAATATCCACAAATCTGCAAAGGGGAAAATCCTTCCTTCAGTTACCACGGAAGTGGCCCAGATCAGAAATGACCTTGTCCATTATTATTCTAGAAATTCAGGCAGAGCACTTGGTTCTGAGGTCCTGAACGTTCAGTTTACGGTATTGTCCTGCCAGGATTCAATCTGACTATGCCACAGCAATGGCCTATATTAATCACCAAGGGGGCACAAGAAGTTGTGCGGCCCAGAGAGAGGTGAATCATTTCCTATCTTGGGCAGAAAGCAATGTACTTTGCCTTTCGGCGTTCTTCATTCCAGGAATAGAAAATTGGCAGGCGGACTACTAGTTGCCAGCAGTTGTTCCAGGGAAAATGGTTCCTTCACCCGATATTTTCCTGTCAATATGTCAAAGAGGGGGGATCCCAGACATAGATCTGTTTTACGTCCAGGTTCAACAAAGAAATCGACAACTTTGTGTCAAAAACAAAGGATCTGCTAGCATGCAGAACAGATGCCTTGCTATTCCCGTGGAATCGGTTCTCACTGATTTATGCATTCCTGCCTATTCTGCCTGCGTCCATGACTTCTTCACAGGATCAAGCAGGAAGGGAAGTCGTGATTCTTGTGGCCTCCAGTGGGGCACAGGAAATCTTGGTATGCAGGGATCGTAAAGATGACAGTAGGGGACCCATGGACCCTACCGCCACAGCCAGACCTATCACAAGGTCCTGTATTCCATCCTACTTTTACAAACGCTAAATTTAACGGTTTGGCTATTGAGAACCACACTCTGAAGAAACGTGGGCTGTCAGGTTCAGTGGTTTCGCTTTTGGTTAATGCAAGAAAGCCGGCCTCCATAATTATATATATTATGGAGTCTGGGAAGCATATGTCTCCTGGTGTGAAACCGGGGGTTGCACCCCAGGAAATAGGTCAAAGGTAGAATGCTTGACTTTCTGCAGATGGGGTGAGAAATAAAGCTGGCCTTGAGTGCTTTCTAAGGACAGGTCTCGGCCTTATCTGTATTATTTCAACAACCACTTGCTTTTGCTTTCTTTGGTTCGTAACTTTATTCAGGGGGTAACACGGCTTAATCCCCGGTTAGCTCACCCCTGTACCCTTGGGACTTGAATTTCGTTTTTGGCGGCATTACAAATCGGCCTTTTTTTTTTTGGGGGGGGGGGGGGGGGGGACCGATACAACATATTCCCATGGTCCTTTTTTTTTTTTTTTTTTATGACAAGGAAACAATTTTTTCTGGTAACCAAATCTGCTGCAAGAAGGGTATCAGAATTGGCTGCTTTTTCTTGTAAAGAGCCATATTATTATTATTGTTCACAAGGATAAGGTAGTATGGCGCCCCCCTCCTAACTTTTTACCGAAGGTAGTATCCGTTTTTTTTTTTATCTAAACCGGGATATTGTTCTATCTTCATTTTTTCCAGAACCCTGTTCTATGGAAGAAAAATCACTACATTCTCTTGATGTGGTGAGAGCAGTCTACTTAAAGACGACTGCTCAGATTTGGAAAACGAATGTTTTGTTCATATTGCCCGAAGGTCCTAAAAGAGGACAGGCAGCATGGAAATCTACTATTCTAAATGGATTCAACAAGTAATCGTTCTAGCTTATGGTTTAGAGAGGTAGTCTCTACCCTTTCAAATCAAAACGCACTCCTCTACGGCTGTTAGTGCTTCGTGAACAGTGCATCAATAAGCCTCCATGGCTCAAACCTGCAAGGCCGCAACTTGGTCTTCAATCCATACATTTACCAGATTCTATCAGGTGGATGTAAAAGGACATGAGGATGTTGCCCTTGGGCGCAGTGTACTGCAGGCAGCAGTATAAGTCCTCTGATCTCATGGTGTCCTACTTTTGTTGTGTCTCCCTCCCCTCAGTTGGCATTGCTCTGGGACATCCCACATAGTAATTACTATGGCTCTGTGTCCTGTGATGTACGATTTAAAGAAATTAGGATTTTTTTAACAGCTTACCTGTAAAATCCTTTTCTTTTGAAGTACATCACGGGAAGAGGTCCCGCCCCTCTTTCTAGTATACACATGTATTGCTTTGCTACAAAACTGAGATGCTCTCGGTATGGGAGGGGTTATATAGGGAGGCAACTTCCGGTTTAGGGTTTGCCAGTGTCCAGCACCTGAAGGTGGACTATAACCCACATAGTAATTACTATGGCTCTGTGTCCCGTGATGTACTTCAAAAGAAAAGGATTTTACAGGTAAGCTGTTATAAAAATCCTATTTTGTCAACAGTGCAGTGGCAGATAATTCATTGGCAATGCTGTATACCTAGTGTTCAAAGTGCTTATTTTCCTCCAACTGTGGCAGACAAATAAAACCATAAGGAAGTCTTTGATATTTATACCGTTATTGCAAATATTCATACTTTGCTAGTTGGCACAGATTTCTTTTCAGGCAGTAACTGTATCTATATTATACATGGATATTTTGCCAACTTTTTATGCAGTAGGTACAGAAAAATATCTTGTTGATACTCCAGGAAACTCTGTTAACCTCTTACTTAAGCTGGCCATACTCTGTGCAAATTTTGGCAGGTTCCGGATGAACTGGCCAAAATTTGCTAGTTGGGTGGACTTGTCAGCCCTCTCCCACCCTATATCCTTCGATTGGAAAGCCTGTACTGGCTGTCACAATACAATAGCCACAGTTTTGTATGTGATGTGCTATACAGGGGGTCCCCTAGTTACAAACATCCGACTTACAAACGACTCCTACTTACAAACGGAGGGAGACAACAGGAAGTGAGAGGAAATCTACCCCTAGGAAGGGAAATTCACTCCTGTAAAAGCTATTATGGGGAAACGGTACCTCCACTGATGCTTTATCACCAAGGCTTGTTTCCACAACAACCCAAAATTTTCAAAATCCAATTGTCATTGAGACAGAAAGTGAGGTGAAATCTTCTAAACAGGGACACAGACACCTAAACAAATGTTACAGGGGTGTTAACCCTTCCCTATGTTATCCAAAAAGTTTAAAAATAGTTTTTTTGGCTGGAGCTACACTTAAAAAATGTACCTGTTCCGACTTACAAACAGATTCAACTTAAGAACAAACCTACAGTCCCTAACTTGTTTGTAACTCGGGGACCCCCTGTACCAGTCATTCCACTATGCTGGTCAATGCTACATGCCAATGATCCAAATCTAGTTGACATTTAAATATTGCTAGCAATTTTTTTTGCACTATAGCATTCCAATTCAAGAAACAGGAGCACTTGTTAGTACATTGATGAGACTTATTACAGGCAGTCCCCGAGTTACAAACATCAGACTTACATATGACTCCTACTTACAAACGAAGGGAGACAACGGGCAGTGAGAGGAAATCTACCCCTAGGAAGGGAAATTCACTCCTGTAAAGCCGGGTACACGCAGGCCGAATGTCCGGAGATGACTGCCAGTTAAAAAAACACAACATACGGGTATATTGGTCTGTCTGACAGAAGCTGGCCATTTGGCTGACTTCTGTCAACGCGCATGTTTGAAAACCAGCAATCAGCCGACTCCCGATCAGCGTTCTAAGCCAATGGCAGAGCGCGCTGATTGGAGTGTTCTGGTGGGGGGGGGGGGGGGGGGTACCTGTTCCTGTCAGAACACAACAGCACAGTGGGGGAGATTGCTGGATTAACTTTGCATGGTTAGTACAGCAGTTCAGACTGGAATTGTCAGTTTTGTTTTTTTTCGTTTTTTTTCGTCCAATCCACAGGGTTGAATGGAAAAAAAAATAATGGTGTGTGTACCTGGCTTTAGAGTTCTCATGGGGGGGGGGGAGAGGTGTCTCAGCTGAAGCTTTATCACCAATCCAACATTTTCAAAATCCAATTGCCACAGGGACAGAAAGTGAGGTGAAATCTTCTGAACATGGGTACAGACCGCAAAACAAACATTACGGGGTGTTCACCCTTCCCTATGCTATCCAAAAATCTTAGAAATCATTTTTTAGGCTGGAGTTGCACTTAATTTTTTTTTTACCTGTTCCAACTTGCATACAAATTCAACTTGAGAACAAACCTACAGAACCTTGTTCTGTAACCTACCTTGTAACCTGCCTGTGGTTTAATCTTCCTCATGTATATAAAGAAATGTCTTTAGTTGTCAAGTGCTTTGTGTTGAATTTGACCTTCACACCACTGTAAACAGTCTTTATTAAACTATAAAGCTATTCATGATGAAATAATGTTGATTCAGTACAGCTTTAAACCTGAAAACTGTGCCCAGGCTTAATAGAAAGTTTTAAGTGCATACAAAGATTTAATCATTACTAGCACAAACTAGTTAAGCCCTGTCTCCTAACTATTGTGCTGAAGAAAGGAACAGTGTAATTAAACTATTCTCTTTTAGCCACTTAAGGGGGAAAATCTTCCGGTCCTTAATGACCAGGCCATTTTTTGCAATATGGCACTGTCGTTTTACTGACAATTGCCTGGTCGTGCGATGCTGTACCCCAACAAAATTGACGCCCTTTGTAGCCCCCACAAATAAAGCTTTCTTTTGGTGGTATTTAATCGCCTCTGGTTTTTTTTTTTTTTTTTTTTTTTTTTGCGCTATAAGCAAAAAAAAAGAGACAATTTTGCTATAATAAATATCCCCAAAAAAATGTAAAGAAAAATAACTTCTTCATCAGTCAATATTTTCTACATACTTTTGGTAAAAAAATTGCAATAAGCATATATTGATTTGTTTGCGCAAAAGTTTATACCGTCTACAAAATAGGGAATAGATTTATGGCATTTTTTTTTTTTTTTGGGGATTGCGACTGACAGATCGGACACTTTAGACATATTTTTTTTTTTTTTTGGGACCATTGACATTTATACAGCGATCAGTGCTATAAAAATGCACCGATTACTGTAGGGGGCAGTGTACTTACTAAAGGAGGAGAGAGATCGCTGTTCCTAATCGATAGGAACAGCAGAGCGCTCTCTCGCTCTCCTCCCTTCTCAGAATTGGGATCTGTTTGTCTACATTGACAGATCCAGCTTCTCCCTCTGTGGAGCGATCGCAGGTGGTCGGCGGACTTCGCGGCCACGTGCATCAGCTCCCCACGCCGTGCAGCGGGCGCGCGCCTGCTATAGCTGTTTAATAGGCCGACGTACAGCTATGGCGATTTGCGGGAACGAGCCGACCTGCCGCAGTAAAATGACGGCGGCTCGTCGGCAAGTGGTTAAAGTGATTTATAAAATACATTTAAAAAAATAAGTGTGTGTGTGCGTTAGGGCTGGGAGATTCTCTTAATCTCTTAAAAAACTCGATTCACGATTCGAATCGAGTTTTTTTTTTTTTTTTTTTTTTTTTTGGAAACCGCGCCGGTCCCGAGGCGCTGCGGGCATGAGCTTTTAGGCGAGGCCGCGGCTTCGGCCTAGTCCGCGGCGTCCGGCCGTAGCCGCGGACTAGGCCGAAGCCGCGGCCTCGACTAAAAACTCATGCCTGCATCGCCTCGGGACCGGCGCGGTGAAAAAAAAAAATCTAAACAAATCGATTTGCTTAAATTTTGAATCGATTTGACCTCTCAACTCGATTCAAGATTTAAATCGATTTTTTTCCCAGCCCTAGTGTGCGTATATATAGATAGAACATGTCACCCTTTTTCTAGGTGTATAATATACTTCTAAAACTGCTATTGACACCACGTTGGAAACAACTCATGCAATCCATACATACAAAGAAACCAAAACAAAAAAGTTCAGAAATTAAGTCATATGTAATAACATGGAATAACATAGGGAAAAAGTATTTTACATGCTAACTGAAATTTTTTTTTAATACCTGGTACAAAATCCTTTGTTGGTAATGACTGCTTCAAGACGCCTCCTGTATAGAGAAACTAATCACACCAGGTATGATTTTTGGCCCATTCTTCCACACAAACAGTCTTCACATCTTGAGGCTGGGTTCACACTATTGCGAATTGGATTGGGGTTTCCCCCGCATCCAATTCACATTTAAGGAGACTGGCTGGCTTTCAATGGAGCTGATTCACACAGCTCCAGGGCGGCTGCGGAGCGAATTACATGACCTGTGTGTCTTCTGGTGCGTTCCAGGTTTGAATTCAGCCAAAAATTCTGACCGAAATCTGACCTGAAACTGTGAACCGGGGTGCTCTGGACCCCTGCTGTGAGCCGCTCTGCACAGCAGTGTGAACCCAGCCTGAAGATTCCATGGGCCTCCTCTATGAATTCTGATCTTTGGTTCTTTCCATAGATTTTCTATTGGATTCAAGTCAGGTGATTGGCTGGGCCATTCTAGCAGCTTTATTTTCTTGGAAACCAATTGAAAATTTCCTTGGCTTTGTGTTTGGGATCATTGTCTTGCTGAAATGTCCACCCACGTTTCATCTTTATCATCCCGGTAGATGGCAGCAGATTTTTATCAAGAGTGTCTTGGTACATTTTTCCATTTCTTCCTTCAAAGATATGAAGTTTGCCAGTATCGTATGCTGAAAAATAGCCCCACGCCATGATGTTCCCGTCTCCAAACTTGCCTGTTGGTATGGTGTTTTTGGGGTGATGGGCAGTGCTATTTGACCTCCAAACATGGTGTGTATTATGGCATCCAAAGAGTTCAATTTTGGTCTCATCTGACCAGACTATATTCCTGTGGTATTTCACAGGCTTGTCTAAATGTTGTGCAGCAAACTTTAAACGAGCTTCAACATGCTTTTTCTTCAGCAATGTCTTGTGTCTGAGCGTGGATATAGGCCATGGTGGCTGAGTGAATTACTTTGTTTTCTTTGAAACTATTGTACCTACGATTTCCAAGTCTTTCTGAAGCTCTCCACAAGTGGTCCTTGGCTCTCTTTTCACTCCTCTGTCAGAAATCTTGTGAAGAGCACCTGGTCGTGGCCGGTTTATGTTCTTTCCACTTCCAGATTATGACCCCAAAAGTGCTCACTGGAACATTCAGAAGTTTAGAAATCCTTCATTAACCAATGCCATCAGTATGTTTTGCAACAATAAGTCTACTTTCACACTGAGGCACTTTACAGGCGCTATATCGCTAAAAATAGCGCCTGTTAAGCGCCTCTCCTGCTCTCCTGTCACTCAAAGGTGAAAGCCCGAGGGCTTTCACCCTGGAGCGGTGCGCTGGCAGGACGCTAAAGAAAGATCTGCAAGCAGCATCTTTGAGGCGCTTTAGGAGCGGTGTATGGGCAGCGGCGCTTTGCGGGTGCCTTTAACCCTTTTTCAGGTGCTAGCGGGGGTTAAAATCGCCCCGCTAGCGGCCGTAATGCGCCACTAAAAATAGCGGCGCTTTACCGCCGACGCCAAAGCCCCTCAGTGTGAAAGGGCCCTAAGGTTGCAAAGGTCTTGAGAAAGCTCTTTGCTTTTACCCATCATAAGATGTTTCTTGTGTGGCACCTTGGTAATTAGACACCTTTTTATAGGCCATCAGTTAAAACTAAACCAACTGATATATTCATTTGCACTGACAAGGGGAAGGATTGCTTTTTAATTACTGATAGATTTCAGCTGGTGTCCTGGCTTTCCATGCCTTTTTTGCACCTCCCTTTCTTCATGTGTGCAATACTTTTTTTTCCCTGTGTCATACCACTTTATTACACATAACTTAATTTCTGAACTTATTTGTTTTGGTTTCTTTGTATTGGGGTTGCACCGATACTAGTATCGGTGCTGATACCGAGTATTTGCACAAGTATCGGTACTTGTGCAAATGCACCGATACCTGAAACCGATACTTTCAGGCTCGGTTCTTTGAGCTGTCAGTGGGGATGAACAAATGTTCCACTGTTTAACCCCTTATTAACCCTTAATTTACTGTAATCAGCCTTAATTAACTCCCTATTCTCCTCCATGTAATTATTATTTTCCTGCTTTTTTTTTTTTTTTTTTTTTTTTTGTTCACGTCTATTTTATTAACGATAAAAACTTTTTTTTTTTTTTTTGTTTGCTTTGTTAGTGAATATTTTCACACTTGTATATTAACATATAGTTACACATTTCACATTAAAGCACAACATTTAAAAAACAAAATCAATTTTATTTAATTTGTAAATGACTTTTCAATAGGGCTGAAACAACTAATCGATTAATCGACAACTAATCGATTATGAAATCGATTACTATTTTCATAATCGATTAATCGGCCAGTAACATAATGGGGTTAAAAATAATAAAATTAGCCCTTTATAGTACAAAAAGAGCAAATAATCGCCACTGTAAATATTACTTTCACAGTTCTACAGTAAAAAAAATGAACCCCTTACAGTAGTGATTATTTGCTTTTTTTGTACTATAAAGGGCTCATTTTAGTTTTTTTTTAACCCCATTATGTTTCTAAACGTCTTAGACCTGGTTTACATCTGTGTTTTTTGGTGCTTTTTGCAGAAACACACTACAGTTCATTTAACATGGTTTTTTATGGGACACGTTCACATCTATGCTTTTTTTCAGCCGCTGCGTATTTGGAAAGGGTCAAGGATTTTTTTTTTAAAGCAAAACGGTGCTTTTTTGGTTCAATATACTTCAATGGAGAAGCTGTAGAAAAGCATGTAATGCGTTTTTGCAGCAATTTGTATTTTTTAATCTGCCTAACAACAAATTGGTCAAACTGTATTTCTCTTCTAATAGTGTATACACTATATCTCCTCTAATAGTGTATATACAGTACATCTCTTCTGTCTGTTATTCTCAGAGAGCATTCAATATTTTGCTCCCTAACCATATAGTTGGTTGTTTATATTTACCACTGCATAGATATATTTAAGAATAAATTGCTTTTTTTTAAAAACTTTACATATTAACTAAATTATACACCACACTTTTTTTTTTTTAAGGTTATTAACCGATTAATCGATTAATCGAAACAATCGACCAACTAATCGATTATGAAAATAATCGTTAGTTGCAGCCCTACTTTTCAATGCTTTGTACCAATGCTGACAGCTGAAGTGTAAACAAATCAGTTGCAATAGGTATCGGTAATTGGTAACGGCGAGTACTAAAAAGAAAAGTATCGGTACTCGTAAAAAAAAATAAAAAAAAATGGTATTGGTGCATCCCTACTTTGTATGTATGGATTGCATAGGTTGTTACCGACATGTGGTGACAATTTTATGTCAATAGCACCTTTATGTTTATGTAGAAAAATGATGATGTGTTTTTCTGTCTTCCTTCAAGTTTTTAATATCTGATGTAAATTGGTTTGCTGTAAAGATGCCTGCAAGAACTATCTGTGTATGGCCAGTTTAACCACTTCAATACAGTGCATTTTCACCCCCTTCCTGCCCAAGCCATTTTTCAACTTTCAGTGCTGTCGCACTTTGAATGACAATTGCGTGGTCATACAACACTGTATCCAGATGAAATTGTTATCATTTTTTTCCCCACAAATAGAGCTTTCTTTTGGTGGTCTTTGATCACCTCTGTGGTTTTTATTTTTTGCACTATAAATAAAAGAAGAGCGACAAGTTTGAAAAAAAAACACTATTTTTTACTTTTTGCGTTAATAAATATCCAATTTTTTTTCTTTAAAACAAATTTTTTCCTCAGTTTAGGCCAATATGTATTCTTCTACATATTTTTGGTAAAAAAATCGTAATAAGCGTATATTGATTGGTTTGCGCAAAAGTTATAGCGTCTACAAAATAGGGGATAGATTTATAACATTTTTATTTATTTATTTTTTACTAGTAATGGCGGCGATCTGCGATTTTTATCGTGACTGCGATATTGTGGCGGATATATCGGACACTTTTGACACATTTTTGGGACCATTCACATTTATACAGCGATCCGTGCTATAAAAGTGCACTGATTACTATATAAATGTGACTGGCAGTGAAGGGGTTAACACTAGGTGGTGTTTGAGGGGTTAACTGTGTTGCTAGGGAGTGTTTCTAACTGTAGGGGGCGGGGACTCAATAGGGAGAAGACCGATCGGTGTTCCTCTGTACTGGGAACATACCATCGGTCTCCTCTCCTCTGACAGGACCGTGGATCTGTGTGTTTACACACACAGATCCACGGTCTTGCTGTGTTACCGACAATCGTGGGTGCCCGGCGGACATCGCGGCCGCCAGGCACGCGCACCGGGTGCCCAGTGACACGGTGGGCCTGGAAAGCGAGACCGTCATATGACGTCCGCCCGCAACGAGAGCTGCGCCGCCTGGCCTTCAATTGACAGCCGGCGGTCAGCAACCAGTTAAAGGCTAGGTTATCCTTTTGGGAAAAAATAAATACAGTTTTTTGCAGGAAAAAAGCGCATGTATTCCCCCCTCCCCCCCAAAAAAAAACCTGTGAAGCAATGCAGCCGTGATCAGTGGATCACGGGTACAACATCGGACTCCTGTATACGAGCCCTACAGCTTTCAGCCCATACCTCCTGTATGGGCTGTCAGTGTGAAAGCTGCAGGGCTTCTAAGGCTTAATGTACGTTTTACGTTTTACAACCTCCCCTGAACAATTTAACTTGACAGATTGTAAACGTCAGTTTTGCTGCGTTTAGCCGCATTTGCGTTTAGAAGTGTTTTTTTTTTTTTTTTTTTCTTGTCAAAATTGAAAACGCCTATAAACGAAAAGCGGCTAAACGCGAGTTACCGCGTTTTACAAGCTGTTACAGGCATTTTGCGTGTCTTTGAACATCCGTCCTGAACACTTTTTTTTTTTGCTTTCCTAAAAAATGCTTCTAAACCCAACTGCCTAGAAACTACTATAAACGACCCTGTGTACACGTACTGATAAGATGACATAAAGGAGAGTTCAGGGGCAGCTGAAAAAAAAGCCCAACTGCTCCTAAACATCCGTTTACCAGCAGCAGTGTACATGAAGCCTAAATGAGCTAAATAAACAAGTTTGATCAGCACCCTTGCGGTTCATTGACCAGTTGCCGACCGCCGCACGCCGATGTACGTCGGCAGAGCGGCACGGGCAGGCAAAAGGGCTTACCTGTACGTCCCTGCCTGCCCGCGGGTGGGGGGTTCGATCGGACCCCCCCGGTGCCTGCGGCGGTCGGCAAATCTCCCCCGGCGATCGGTGGTGAGGGGGAGGCCATTCATTCGTGGCCCCCCCCCCCCCCCTCGCGATCGCTCCCAGCCAATGGGATCATTTCCCTGCCTCTGTATTGTACACAGAGGCAGAGGAAATGATGTCCTCTCTCCTCGGCTCGGTATTTTCCGTTCCGGGCCGAGGAGAGAAGACTGGAATGTGAGTGCACCAACACTACACACACACAGTAGAACATGCCAGGCATACAAAACACCCCGATCCCCCCCCCCCCCCCAATCACCCCCCCTGTCACAAACTGACACCAAGCAGGTTTTTTTTTTTTTTTTTTTTTTCCTGATTACTGCTAGGTGTCAGTTTGTGACAGTTACTGTGTTAGGGCAGTGAGTATTAGCCCCCTTTAGGTCTAGGATACCCCCCCTAATAAAGTTTTAACTCCTTGATCACCCCCTGTCACCAGTGTCACTAAGCGATCATTTTTCTGATCGCTGTATTAGTGTCGCTGGTGACGCTAGTTAGGGACGTAAATATTTAGGTTCGCTGTCAGCGTTTTATAGCGTCAGGGAACCCCATATACTATCTAATAAATGTTTTAACCCCTTGATTGCCCCCTAGTTAACCCTTTCACCACTGATCACCGTATAACCATTATGGGTGACGCTGGTTAGTTTGTTTATTTTTTATAGTGTCAGGGCACCCGCCGTTTATTACCGAATAAAGGTTTAGCCCCCTGATCGGCGGTGATATGCGTTGCCCCAGGCAGCGTCAGATTAGCGCCAGTAGCGCTAACACCCACGCACGCAGCATACACCTCCCTTAGTGGTATAGTATCTGTACGGATCAATATCTGATCCGATCAGATCTATACTAGCGTCCCCAGCAGTTTAGGGTTCCCAAAAACGCAGCGTTAGTGGGATCAGCCCAGATACCTGCTAGCACCTGCGTTTTGCCCCTCCGCCCAGCCCACCCAAGTGCAGTATCAATCGATCACTGTCACTTACAAAACACTAAACGCATAACTGCAGCGTTCGCAGAGTCAGGCCTGATCCCTGCGATCGCTAACAGTTTTCTTGGTAGCGTTTTGGTGAACTGGCAAGCACCAGCCCCAGGCAGCGTCAGGTTAGCGCCAGTACCGCTAACACCCACGCACGCACCGTACACCTCCCTTAGTGGTATAGTATCTGATCGGATCAATATCTGATCCGATCAGATCTATACTGGCGTCCCCAGCAGTTTAGGGTTCCCAAAAACGCAGTGTTAGCGGGATCAGCCCAGATACCTGCTAGCACCTGCGTTTTGCCCCTCCGCCCGGCCCAGCCCAGCCCACCCAAGTGCAGTATCGATCGATCACTGTCACTTACAAAATACTAAACGCATAACTGCAGCGTTCGCAGAGTCAGGCCTGATCCCTGCGATCGCTAACAGTTTTTTTGGTAGCGTTTTGGTGAACTGGCAAGCGCCTGCGGCCTAGTACACCCCGGTCGTAGTCAAACAAGCACTGCAGTAACACTTGGTGACGTGGCGAGTCCCATAAGTGCAGTTCAAGCTGGTGACGTGGCAAGCACAAGTAGTGTCCCGCTGCCACCAAAAAGACAAACACAGGCCCGTCGTGCCCATAATGCCCTTCCTGCTGCATTCGCCAATCCTAATTTGGAACCCACCGCTTCTGCAGCGCCCGTACTTCCCCCATTCACATCCCCAACCAAATGCAGTCGGCTGCATGAGAGGCATTTTCTTTATGTCCTCCCGAGTACCCCTACCCAGCGAACCCCCCCAAAAAAGATGTGTCTGCAGCAAGCGCGGATATAGGCGTGACACCCGCTATTATTGTCCCTCCTGTCCTGACAATCCTGGTCTTTGCATTGGTGAATGTTTTGAACGCTACCATGCACTAGTTGAGTATTAGCGTAGGGTACAGCATTCCACAGACTAGGCACACTTTCACAGGGTCTCCCAAGATGCCATCGCATTTTGAGAGACCCGAACCTGGAACCGGTTACAGTTATAAAAGTTACAGTTACAAAAAAAAGTGTAAAAAAAAAATAAATAAGAAAAAACACATACAAAAATATAAAATAAAAAAAAATAGTTGTCGTTTTATTCTCTCTCTCTCTCTATTCTCTCTATTGTTCTGCTCTTTTTTACTGTATTCTATTCTGCAATGTTTTATTGTTATTATGTTTTATCATGTTTGCTTTTCAGGTATGCAATTTTTTATACTTTACCGTTTACTGTGCTTTATTGTTAACCATTTTTTTGTCTTCAGGTACGCCATTCACGACTTTGAGTGGTTATACCAGAACGATGCCTGCAGGTTTAGGTATCATTCTTTTCAGCCAGCGGTCGGCTTTCATGTAAAAGCAATCCTAGCGGCTAATTAGCCTCTAGACTGCTTTTACAAGCCGTGGGAGGGAATGCCCCCCCCCCCTTCCGTGTTTTTCTCTGGCTCTCCTGTCTCAACAGGGAACCTGAAAATGCAGCCGGTGATTCAGCCAGCTGACCATAGAGCTGATCAGAGACCAGAGTGGCTCCAAACATCTCTATGGCCTAAGAAACCGGAAGCTATGAGCATTTCATGACTTAGATTTCGCCGGATGTAAACCGCGCCATTGGGAAATTGGGAAAGCATTTTATCACACCGATCTTGGTGTGGTCAGATGCTTTGAGGGCAGAGGAGAAATCTAGGGTCTAATAGACCCCAATTTTTTCAAAAGAGTACCTGTCACTACCTATTGCTATGATAGGGGATATTTACATTCCCTGAGATAACAATAAAAATGATTAAAAAAAAAAAAAAATGAAAGGAACAGTTTAAAAATAAGATAAAAAAAAATAATAATAATAAAGAAAAAAAAAAAAAAGCACCCCTGTCCCCCCTGCTCTCGCGCTAAGGCGAACGCAAGCGTCGGTCTGTCGTCAAATGTAAACAGCAATTGCACCATGCATGTGAGGTATCACCGCGAGCGTCAGATCGAGGGCAGTAATTTTAGCAGTAGACCTCCTCTGTAAATCTAAAGTGGTAACCTGTAAAGGCTTTTAAAGGCTTTTAAAAATGTATTTAGTTTGTCGCCACTGCACGTTTGTGCGCAATTTTAAAGCATGTCATGTTTGGTATCCATGTACTCGGCCTAAGATCATCTTTTTTATTCCATCAAACATTTGGGCAATATAGTGTGTTTTAGTGCATTAAAATTTAAAAAAGTGTGTTTTTTCCCCAAAAAATGCGTTTGAAAAATCGCTGCGCAAATACTGTGTGAAAAAAAAAATGAAACACCCACCATTTTAATCTGTAGGGCATTTGCTTTAAAAAAATATATAATGTGTGGGGGTTCAAAGTAATTTTCTTGCAAAAAAAAAATTATTTTTTTATGTAATCAAAAAGTGTCCGAAAGGGCTTTGTCTTCAAGTGGTTAGAAGAGTGGGTGATGTGTGACATAAGCTTCTAAATGTTGTGCATAAAATGCCAGGACAGTTCAAACCCCCCCCAAATGACCCCATTTTGGAAAGTAGACACCCCAAGCTATTTGCTGAGAGGCATGTCGAGTCCATGGAATATTTTATATTGTGACACAAGTTGCGGGAAAGAGACAATTTTTTTTTTTTTTTTTTTGCGCAAAGTTGTCACTAAATGATATATTGCTCAAACATGCCATGGGAATATGTGAAATTACACCCCAAAATACATTCTGTTGCTTCTCCTGAGTACGGGGATACCACATGTGTGGGACTTTTTGGGAGCCTAGCCGCGTACGGGACCCCGAAAACCAAGCACCGCCTTCAGGCTTTCTAAGGCCGTAAATTTTTGATTTCACTCTTCACTGCCTATCACAGTTTCGGAGGCCATGGAATGCCCAGGTGGCAAACCCCCCCCCCCCCCCCAAATGACCCCATTTTGGAAAGTAGACACCCCAAGCTATTTGCTGAGAGGTATAGCGAGTATTTTGCAGCTCTCACTTTTTGTCACAAAGTTTTGAAAATTGAAAAAAGAAAAAAATTTTTTTTTTTTTCTCGTCTTTCTTTATTTTCAAAAACAAATGAAAGCTGCAAAATACTCACCATGCCTCTCAGCAAATAGCTTGGGGTGTTTACCTTCCAAAATGGGGTCATTTGGGGGGTTTATGCCATCTGGGCATTTTATGGCCTTCAAAACTGTGATAGGTAGTGAGGAGTAAAATCAAAAATGTACGCCCTTAGAAATCCCGAAGGCAGTGATTGGTTTTCGTGGCCCCGTACGCGGCTAGGCTCCCAAAAAGTCCCACACATGTGGTATCCCCATACTCAGGAGAAGCAGCTAAATGTATTTTGGGGTGCAATTCCACATATGCCAATGGCCTGTGTGAGCAATATATCATTTAGTGACAACTTTTTGTAATTTTTATTTTTTATTTTTTTTTTTTTTAGTCATTCAATCACTTGGGACAAAAAAAATGAATATTCAATGGGCTCAACATGTCTCTCAGCAATTTCCTTGGGGTGTCTACTTTCCAAAACGGGGTAATTTGTGGGGGTTTTGTACTGCCCTGCCATTTTAGCACCTCAAGAAACGACATAGGCAGTCATAAATTAAAGGCTGTGTAAATTCCAGAAAATGTACCCTAGTTTGTAGACGCTATAACTTTTGCGCAAACCAATAAATATACACTTATTGACATTTTTTTTTACCAAAGACATGTGGCCGAATACATTTTGGCCTAAATGTATGACTAAAATTGAGTTTATTGGATTTTTTTTAGTAGACGCTATAACTTTTGCGCAAACAATAAATATACACTTATTGACATTTTTTTTTACCAAAGACATGTGGCCGAATACATTTTGGCCTAAATGTATGACTAAAATTGAGTTTATTGGATTTTTTTTAGAACAAAAAGTAGAAAAAAATATCATTTTTTTTCAAAATTTTCGGTCTTTTTCCGTGTATAGCGCAAAAAATAAAAACGGCAGAGGTGATCAAATACCATCAAAAGAAAGCTATTTGTGGGAAGAAAAGGACGCAAATTTCGTTTGGGTACAGCATTGCATGACCGCGCAATTAGCAGTTAAAGCGACGCAGTGCCAAATTGTAAAAAGTGCTCTGGTCAGGAAGGGGGTAAATCCTTCCGGGGCTGAAGTGGTTAAGGGCTACAAGCTGTCTGCTGCAGTGGCAGATCAGAGTTCTCTTATTTGCATATGCCTATGAATTAATGATCTTGTACAGGGCTATAAATGTTTCTGATGACCAAAGACAGTTTTACGATAAATATTGTTAAACTGCGATTCTGCAAATCTCTATCGAAGTTTTATGATAATGTATCATCATTTTATTTTCAGGCAAACGCGAGTAGTCTGTAAAGGGATTGGCTTCCTCTTGACTGGCAAATTGACTTTAAACGTACTAACAACCTATGTGCTAGAGAATTGGTAAGTGCTTTTTTTTTTTTTCTATCCTTCCTTTTTTTTCACATAGATATATCTCTCTCTCTCTCTCTCTCTCTCTCTCTCTCTCTCTCTCTCTCTCTCTCTCTCTCTCTCTCTCTCTCTCTCTCTCTCTCTCTCTCTCTCTCTCTCTCTCTCTCTCTCTCTCTCTCTCTCTCTCTCTCCTCTCTCTCTCTCTCTCTCTCTCTCTCTCGATATCTCTCTCTCTCTCTCGATATCTCTCTCTCTCTCTCGATATCTCTCTCTCTCTCTCGATATCTCTCTCTCTCTCTCGATATCTCTCTCTCTCGATATCTCTCTCTCGATCTCTCTCTCTCGATATCTCTCTCTCTCTCTCTCTCTCGATATCTCTCTCTCTCTCTCTCTCTCGATATCTCTCTCTCTCTCTCTCTCGATATATATCTCTATTTCTCGCTAAGTAATCTTTGGTATCTTGGGGAGTATGAGTGACCCGGGAGGTGTAGAGTGCACAATAAAATTTCGCAAATTCCTCCGCTACTTGTTGCGGATCAGTGATGTTGTTCCCCTGGGGGTCAGTCAGCGACACCACCACCGGGGGACGTGAATCTAAGTGAGCAAGATATGCAAGAAGTTTGCCCGGTCTTTCTCCATACTCAAATATCCTTTGCCTAGAGAAAAAGATACGTTGCTTGGCCTTCTCAATATGTAACTGGGAGACCTGTCGCGCCTGAATCTTAAGATTGTTAGCAGTGCTAGGCGAGGGGTCCCGAAGGAACGCCTCCTCCAGCACCCGTAGGTGTTCCGTAGCCTGTTGGACAATGAGTTTCGATGATCGCTTAAGTCTGTTAATACGTGTAGAGAGCAGGGAGCGGGCGTGGATCTTAAACGTCTCCCACACTATATCATACGCGGCTGACTCCCTGTTAGCTGTAAAATAGTGTTGCAATTCCATGGGGATGTCATCCTGGTCCTGCAGGGACCAACACAGGTTTAACCGCCAAAGAGGAGCAGGGGAGGCCTGAAGGAGCTGAATCGTAATCCAGTAGGGGGCGTGATCCGAGAGAGGTCTCGGAGCAAAGCCCGCGTCTCCCAGTTTAGGTGTCAGGGTCTTTGAGATTATAATGAAATCAATACGTGACATTGTGTTGTGGCTGGCTGAAAAACATGAAAAGACTTTAGAATGTGGGTGTTTGTGGCGCCAAGTGTCTACAAGAGCAAAGTCAGTCAGTATTCGGTGTAGTCTGGTATGGGCCGGTGGGTCTAAGGGGAGGTCTGGAGTGCCCATTCGGTCTAGAGCGGGAATGAGGGTCATATTAAAGTCCCCCATCCACACTGCCGGTACAGAGGTGTGTTGTGCCATAAAAGCAAGGCCCTCCTGAATTACAAGTCAGTTGTACGGGCGGGGGGGGGGACATAGCAGGCTAGTATCAGGATAGGGGATCCATTAATAGCGGCGTGTATAAATACATATCTGCCCTGCCGGTCCGTCTGAAGCAGTATTAGGTCAAACGGAACCCTTTTGGTAATCAGAACTGATACACCTCTGGAGTAAGAGGTGTGGGTGGCGTGGTACGCCCAACCAATCCAAGGTTTTTTGAGAGAGGATTGTAAGTGGCCCGTGACGTGGGTCTCAACTAGCGTGATAATGTCAGCATGCTGGGATTTAAGAAATGTCAGGGCAGCAGTGCGTTTAATCTTATTACGTAAGCCTCGAACATTCCACGTAAGGAATTTCAGAGAACTCATGGCGGGTAAAAGGTGTATATAATGAACCGCCGCTGGAACAGGACCGGCAGAGCAGACATAGCCACATCAGATAGCATAAAACACAATGATAACCAGTAACGACAATGTATGTATGATAATAACATAGTACCTTTTAGCATAAATAAGCAGTTGTAAACATGGTGGTATGAGAAAAACAGTAACCACAACATTTTCCCTCCCTCCCAGTCCAATGCCACCCAAACTTGGCACAGACATGATATCCCATAACCAGGTATTAACGGGGGACATCCAACGTTTAGGACCCGTTGGAGGCAAGGAACTTAATTTCAGAGGAGCATAGATACCCATAAAAAAAGAGGAGAAAAAAAACAAAGGGGAAAAAAAACAGTCAAACAAATGGGGAGTGAAAAAATTCACAAAGACACTAGGGGGGCGACTTCTTTTCTGAGAAGTGCATGGGGTGTAGGGGCCACAAAGATGCAGCGCTATTGCGATTGTGCAGGGGGGGGCTCCGCTTGCCGTCAGGGTGGTAGATAAAGTAGAGTAGCGAAGTTATTAGTGACGTTCGATCTACTGTCCTCTGCAGGCATCTCTCAGGTATGGGGGAAGTGGAGATCTAGAGCCTATGAGGTCATCCGGAGACAGAGAGTACACTGCGAAATCCAGTATAGGACTTAAAAGGAATTGCAAGTCCGTCCCCCATTGCCAATAAAGGATATATACGTGCAATGTGCCTACTGAGGGGCTTAGCAGTACAGCAGTGGATAATATTGCGGGAGCAGGGGGGAGAAAAGTAAAGTACTCACAGCTTATAGGCAAGGTGGCACACTCAGTCTCGGTGGTCTCTCTGATCGATCCAAGTGGATGCTAACTCAGGGTCTTCAAAAAAGTGGGCACGGCCCTCACATTCCACCCGAAGCTTTGCAGGGTACAGCATAGCATATTTGAGGTGTAGTACTCGGAGGCGTCGTTTAACATCTTGGAACCTAGATCTTTGTCGTTGTACCTCATTGGAGAAGTCCGGAAATATGGCCACATGTGTATTGGTGTGGGGGATATTCCCCTTCTCTCTGGTCAGATGGAGGATCTTGTCGCGATCCCTGAAGTTGAGGAATTTCGCTATCGGGGTACGCGGTGGAGCCCCTGGAGGATGAGGACGAGCGGGGATTCGATGAGCTCTTTCCACCGCAAACATTACCGAAAATGCATCTCTGCCGAAGGTGGTTATCAGGAGGTTCTCAAGAAAACTTGCCGCGTCGTTGCCCTCAGCAGTCTCAGGGAGGCCAATAAATCGGAGATTACATCTCCGGAGGCCATTTTCCATGTCATCCTGTTTTGCGCTGAGCTGCTGAAGTTGCCGGCGCACCTCGTCAGTAGTATGTTGCAGGGGGTGCAAGATGTCTTCCGTTCTACTAATGCGGGTCTCTGTCTCCGCGATGCGGTCCCGCAAGGCAGAGAGGTCTTGTCGGATAAGGGACACATCGATTTTGACTTCCATCGATTTTGGTGGTGAGCGTGCTCTGACATAGGGCAATAGCATCAAGTACTTTGTTTGGGGCCGCCGTGGAACGGTCCGTTTCCGGAGAGGGACCGGTGCCATCCTTAGCCTGTTGATCTTCCTCAAGGCGACGGTACTTGGCAAGCTTGTCCGTAGTCTCGGAAGCCTTTTTTGGTGGAGACATGGTCCAGAGGTGGTCAAGGGAGTCCCTGGGTGCACTAATATGGCCGCTGCTTACTAGGCCGAGTCTTCGGTGCCACCCACTCACCGCAGTTTCGGATCTGCACAATAGGGACTATAAATTGTAGTCGGGCGCGTGTGGGAGCGGGTATTTATAGCAAGGAGTAACCGGGCCTCAAAGGGATCAGGGAGTCTTGCAGTATTAGTACAGGCCCACTGCAGGTGGAGCAAGATGGCCGCCGTCCAGGGACCAGGCCGAAGCAGTGCACCGTCCCACTGGCTGCCACAGGAGAAGAGGATACCACACCAACAGTGATAGGAGATCCGGTGGCCAAGGCTGACAAAGATTTGTCTCTGGGGGAGCCAGGCAGGCCAGGGAGACCTGCAAGGCTGACACTGGGTGTAGCAAGATGGCCGCCGCCTCAGGGACCAGGCGGGAGCCATGGACCGTCCCACCAGCTTCTGCAGGGTATTTAGGTGCTGTACCAGCGGCCGCAGGAAATCCGGTGGCCGAGGCAAGTAAAAAGCAGTCTCGGGGGAGCAAGGAATAGCTGGGAGGTCTGTTGAAGCCACCGCCGGGTGGAGCAAAATGGCCGCCGCTCCGAGGACTAGGCCGAAGCCACTGTCTGTCCTACAGGCAGCCCCAGGGCAGTGAAGTCTGGAGATCGCGGCCGCGGATGGTGCTCCAGAGGGCCAAATAACTCCACAGGCTAGGCAGAAGACTAGACTGGCTTGCTGAGGTGCAGAGTTTAGGTAGGATTGGCAGGATTGAAGCAGGATGCTGTTGCAGGAGTATGGGCAAGCGGAGCACTCACTGCAAACGTCCTACCCCATTGCTCTCCAGGCCACGCCCCCCCACACCTATCGGTGTTAAATGGTTTGTCCCATCCCTGTAACTGATGCA
This sequence comes from Lithobates septentrionalis, assembly GCA_037952835.1. Taxonomy (NCBI): domain Eukaryota; kingdom Metazoa; phylum Chordata; class Amphibia; order Anura; family Ranidae; genus Lithobates; species Lithobates septentrionalis. Next base: position 3,404,731 of record JBBDGP010001672.1, read on the forward strand.
CCTGCAAAATAGTTTGTTCTTTTGAAAAATCGACTTACTGGCTGGTTCACCAGGTGAAGAAAGCCTAAAAAGGAAAACGAATGCAGCCATCACATCTCAGAATTTGTAAGTTACAGTATGTTTTCTTTGGGGTTTAATACCACTTTGAAGACATTGTAAACGTTCCTAACTGCACCTTATGTTTTACCTGCATCAACTGTGTGTTATATAGTTTCATATCATCATTTGTTGCTCCCTATGCACAGCCTATAGTAGTGTAAATCCTCACATTCCTGTGTCAGAAGTTTGTATGTAAAAACATGAGGTATTTAGCATAGCACCGCACAGATTCATTCATGAACTTTGTCTGTACTGCATAGCTTACCTGTGAAAAAATTGCATACAGAGCCACAATCCCTGGGTCCCTGTCTAGTGCTGGTGTAAGTGAGAACTAAACAGTAGTTGGATCCAACACAGACTCAGAGAGCTCACAATGCAGCTGGAAGATTTGTATTACATTGGAATCCCCTACCTATAGGATGGTAATACATGTATTTGGTGCTAAGTGTCCCAGAACAGGAAGTTGTCTTGGTGACTAGGGACATAGAACTACACTAATGCCTATCTAAGAACAACAAAAACAGTTATAAGTGTAAAGTCCCTTTTAAGGTAAGCTTTAACATGTTATAAAAATGTACACGCAAAAATCTATGCACCACACCTGCAATGCATATAAGGTACTTGTGGTATATGTTCTACACCAAATCTACATTCACATATAGAAATTACATAAACTGAGTTAGTTGGTTGTAAAGGCACAATGTTTATCTTGATGCATTCTATGCATTAAGATAAAAAAAAACTTCGCAACCCCCCCCCCCCCCCCCCCCCCAATACTTACCCGAGTCCCATCTCGATGCAGCGATGTCCACAAGCACCTCGGCTGGGACTCACCCTCCTGATTGGCTGAGACACAGCGGTGCCATTGGCTCCCGCTGCCGTCAGCCAGTGAGGAGAGAAAGGGGGCAGGGCCGAACCGCGGCTCTAGACACATGATGGTCGGGTGCCCCCATAGCAAGAAGAGGAGGACCCAAGAAGAGGAGGATCCAGGCTGCTCTTTGCAAAACTACTGCACAGAGCAAATAAGTATAACATGTTTTGTTTTTCTTTAAAAATAACAGACTATGGTGTCCTTTTATGAAAGTGCGGTAAAATACCGCTTTTCAGTTCTCAGGCATTCTCAGAGGAGATCGCTCTCCTCTGTGTGCCTGTTTATGAAAGTGTGTAGATCGCTTCTCATGTTGAGTTGAGAAGCAATCTACAAATGCCAGGAACTCCTGAGAACGGCTCCTCTCACTGTAATCTCGCGCGATGTAGCGGGATTACAGTATGAGGAACCATAAAATACAAAAGTTTAACACAAATCGGCACACATTATTCCCCAACATATTAATAAAATAATAAAGTTAAATTCCCCCTACACAATATACATTAACCTAATTATAAAAAAAATTGTTTTTATCAATATTTAAAGATCATACATGTCCCTATTTAAATGTGAATGGTGTATAGTAAATGAATGTAATGCATATATGTAATGCAGCTATACACCATTCATATAAATGCAAAATACATTTATAATCATTAAAAAAATAATTTTAATAAAGTATACAAGTATAAATATTAATAAATTAAAATAAAATATATTTCATAATTGATAAACATAAAAATTGATAAACTGGAGCAATGCGAGAACACTGCGAATCCACTGCGGGTTCCTGCATCGCACGACTCGCATGTCAGTTCACACTGCCATATGCGAATCGCTGGGGAGTGTCAATACATTGTTTACGACACCCCCAGTTCAGCTTGCATATCGCACTGCGAACTGACAGTCCGGACATGAATCGGATCGCATATGTGTGAACACACATGCGATCCGATTCTGGTCCGAACAGAAAAAAGGGTCCTGTGCGTGTTTGCACCGAATGCGGTGCGATATCAGTCATACTATCTGTACAGCTGATATCGCACCGCACAGGCATTGCATGTAATGTGAATGGCAGTGTGCTGCGAATTACATGCGATCCCTGTGCGATGTCCGGCATCGCACAAGTGTGAACTGGGCCTAAAAGTTAACACCCCCAAATCAGTTCGCATATCGCAGTGCGATCTGCAAACTCGGACAGTAATCGAATCGCATGGATGTGAACACCCATGCGATCCGATTCTGCTGTGGACCAAAAAAAGGGTCCTGTATGAGTTTGGTCCGAGTGCAATGCAAATTTAGCAATACTATCTGTATGGCTGAAATCGCATCGCACAGAGATCGGATGTGATTTTGCACTGCAGTGTGGTTCGAATCACATCCGATCTCGGACACTGTAGCAGTGGGAACTGGCCCTAAATCATATTGCATTTGCACCAAAATGGTACAGGACCCTTTATTTGGTCCGCACTGGAACCGGATCGCATGGGTGTGAACACCCATGCGATCCGATTCCTGCACCATTACATAGTTCGCACTGCGATCTGTGAAATTATCTGGGGGTGTCATTAACTTTACATTGACACCCGCAGTAGTGCGCAGATGTCAATGTAGGTGCGATGTGAAAACCCGCACAGGGTTCACGCATTGCACAAGTGTGAACCCAGTCAGAGACGTGAATATCTAAAAAAAAATATACACACACACTCACACACACACTCACACACACACTCACACTAACACACACACTAACACTATAAATTCCTATCCTGCTGGTTTTGGGGTGTGTAATGGTGGGGAAGACTCAACCAGTTTCAGGCTTCTCACTCTGATTCTCCACTTCTGAAATGGTGAATCAGAAAGTGAGAATTCTGTCACAGATCGCACCTTCATAAACTGGCCGTTTCCGTGAAGTCCGTTACAAATTCTCACTGTGCTGAGATAATCAGCGGAGAACATGTTCTCTGCTGATTATCTCAGTTTCATAAACTGGTAATGAGCTGAGATCAGCGGTGAGACTCGGGATCGCCGCTGATCTCAGTTTCATAAAAGGACACCTTTAGTATCCTTTTTTTAAAATCTCTTCCCACTACAGTAAGTAATGCATTACCTGGTTATCAGCATCTAGTAAGTTGTGTCCACAAAGATATTCAATGTTGTTTACTGTTTGTTAGCCATATTTCTGAATGCCTGTACAGTACATGTGTACTTCTGGCCACTTTTAAACCCTGATCCCAGAAGAGTTGAAGCTGTTATAGCTGCAAAGGGTGGGCCAACTCAATATTGAACCCTACAGACTAAGACTGGGATGCCATTAAAGATCGTGTGTATATAAAGACGGGCGTCACAATATTTTTGACAATATAGTGTATGTCCACTGGCACTCTGCAGACAACAAATAAACTTGGCTTATATGCCACCACTGGAGGCACTTGAAGTGATAGCTGGTACTTCACAGATTTGAGTGTGTTCATGCTATTTTGTTTTCCTTTAGAGTTTGTTGCATAATATGACATTGGTAAGCTACATTTGGGATGGTGTAATTATTTGTTTGTGTTTTAATTTTTTCGTTACAGCTACATACAGAAAAAATGGTTCCAAACGGATTTCTTTGTTTTGAGGATGAACAGTTTATAGAGTCATCAGTTGCCAAACTAAATGCCTTGCGGAAAAGTGGCCAGTTTTGTGATGTCAAACTTCAGGTAGTTGCCCTGCACCAGTGATGGCAAACCTTGGCACTCCAGATGTTTTGGAACTACATTTCCCACGATGCTCATGCACTCGACAGTGTAGTGGAACATTGTGGGAAATGTAGTTCCAAAACATCTGGGGTGCCAAGGTTTGCCATCACTGCCCTACACTTTTTTTTTTTTTTTTAGTAATGTTGCATCATATTGATCCATGGGGTAAGATGTTATGGGCTGCAAGATGTCATTGATCATAGTTTTTAAAATGAAAAGCAGTCTGATTCATACAGTTACTATAGTCAAAAGTAATCAGTTGTCCCCAGGCAATCTTCAAGACTATGATTTTGTTCACTCCCATTGGAACAGAACCTTAAACGCAAAATCTGTAAATTAACATTTTTGAGACTGAAGGCATGTACTGAGCCAACCTTAAAGTGGTTCTAAAGCCGTTTTTTACCTTTAAAGCAGAGTTCCACACAAAAATGGAACTTCCGCTTTTCGGAACCCTCCCCCCCCCCCCTCCGGTGTCACATTTGGCACCTTTCAGGGGGGAGGGGGGTGCAGATACCTGTCTAAGACAGGTATTTGCACCCACTTCCTGGCATAGACTCCCACGGGAGTCTACGCTTCTTCCTGTCCCTCCGCGCTGTCTCCTGGGAAACACACAGGTCCCAGGAGATAGCGGGGATCAGTTACGACGTGCATGCGCAGTAGGGAACCAGGAAGTGAAACCGCAACGCTTCACTTCCTGATTCCCTCACCTCGGATGGCGGCGGCAGCTGCCGAGAGTCGAGCGAGTGATCGGCTGCCGACATCGCTGGACCCTGGGACAGGTAGGTGTCCATTTATTAAAAGTCAGCAGCTACAGTATTTGTAGCTGCTGGCTTTTAATATTTTTTTTTTTTTTAGGTGGACACCGCTTTAATGCATTCCTTGCATTAAGGTAAAAAATGTTTAGGCATTAGTATCCCTCCTAACTAGCCCCCCCCCCCACACTTTTACTTACCTGAGCTGTGCAGTTCCTCTCTCCCCTCACTTATCGCAGGGTGGATTTGATTTAAATCTCTGGTAAAACGGCTTATTTAAAATCAACTATTTTTAAATCATCATTTTTTAAGAGCAACTGTCATCTATGTCCCGCAGCAGCTCCTCCTCTGACCCTCTGTTGACTCACTGACCGTCCCATTCACTTTAATGGGATGGCTGATGATGCAGCAGTGACACAACAAGGTGAAGGATGTGGTGGCAGCAGGTGAGTGGATGCCTGCTAGCAGGTGCTGCCATGATGGATCTGAAATGACAGGTGCTTTTTCAATATAATGACTTATTCTTGATTGTAGTTATTATCTTTAATATTTACAAACAAAATGAAGGTTTCTCTTTTGTTTATTGACAAACACAGCGCTTCCTTATTCAGAACTATAGGGTTATACCGCCCCCTACAGAAGGACACTAGGCAGAAAAAAGACTTGGCTGCGCCTATGGCCAGTCCTAGGTTGTATTACACCCCCCCCTCTTCTATAGGCCTTCAGTTTCCTGCTGGAATCTCTAGTCCTGGCAATTTTTATTCATGTTTGTTTTTTTTTTCTTATTTCCTGGGGTTTTTTTTTCCGGTGAGACCTACAATCAACTGACGGGCTGGACGCTTGATCCAGTGGTCACCCCAGTCTGGCCAGCGAGCGCGTGTAGACATAGACAGCAGCTACACGCTAGGTTGGCCGCAACATAGCCCCACTGGACGGGGGCTGGCCCCGCGAGTTAAACGTCTTGTGAGGTCGCATACGACTGGGTCTCGGCCTGAGTCGCAGCGTCCCTCATGGCCGACAGCCCCCACACTTCGGTGGCGAGGAGGTTCTGTCTGGAGCGGTGCCCACCTGGTTCCTGGTATAGTGAGTACTTGTCCCCTCTCTCCCCTCGGTGGGTTTGCGGCGGAAGCGGGCCCCTCCCCAGGTCGGTCGGTCCTGCGGGTTCCCCTCCGTTACCTACACTCTCTCTCCCTGGGGCGGATGGTCCCTGGAGATCCCCTGGTAGCCCCCCTCCCTCCTCCATATGGGGTAGTGTGGTGCCGTGGTTGATCCTGGGGGATGGTGTAGAGTACTGGTGGGCAGGGGGTGTGTGCCGCTGGGTGCTGTGCTTACCGGGAAGGGGAGGAGGAAGGCCCTGGGTGCCCCCGGGAGTCTGGTGCCTGGATCCCCTTTTTTTTAGGTGGATTAAGCTACAGGGATACCTCCTGGGTCCTTGGTAGCCTCGTGTGCGTGGCCATTTTGCCGTAGCCGTTTTTTTTTTTTTCCTCCCTCTAGTGCCTGGTGACTTCCTATGTTTGTGTAGTCCGGCGGCCATGATACGATGGACACTGTGCTCAGGCAGTGGCCGCCATTGCTGTGTAGCCCAGGATGGTGTTTTTTTTATCAAGCGGGAGCTTCTCCTTTTACCCCGGTGCTGACTTGTGTGCTTATCTTCTCCCTCGGACGCCACGTGTGTGCGGCACTATATCTGAGGCAGCAAGCGCTGTGCTGGTGGGGTGGTGAGTCTGGTGGGGTCCCTTCCTCTCTGCTGCAGGCTGTGGGGTGTCCTGGTGATCCGGTGCCCCTACCGGCGCGGGGTGTCCCAAAGCAGTGGTCGCTCCTTGGTGCGGTGTGGCCCCTTCTTCCCCTTTGGAGCCTCAGGAGTACTTTTCCCCACCTGACCCCCTATCAGAGGCTGCAGGTCCTGCCGAGTCCCAGCCATTCGTTTAAGCACTAACGGCGTTCCTGGAGTCCTTTGTGTCCCGGGTGGAGGTGGCTCTTGGGCGGCAGACTAGCAAGAAGCGTCCCCTGCCTTAACCTGCTTCATCTGTCTCGTCAGATCCTGAATCTGATTTGGCCACCATGGACAGGGCCCATCCTGTGGGGTTTGGGGCTGCGCTCCTGGATTTTTCAGACAGTGAGGATGATTCCTCTGCTCCGGTGGCTGCGCACGAGAAGGCGCTGGTGGACGCACTGACTGCATCTGTTTGGGAAACTTTAAAAATGGAGGGTGCGGCGGAGGTGTCGGTCCCTTTTGGCACTCACAAACCGTCTCGCACGGCGAAAATGTTCGCTTATTCCTCCTATTTTCACAAGTTTGTCTATAAAGAATAGGAACGTCCCTTTGCGGTCCCAAAGCGCTTCGCTGTGCAATATCCCTTTTGAGGAGAGTCTTAAGAAGTGGACGAGAAACCTGGGGTTTGAAAAAAGCCACCATGATTCTGGTTGAAGACTCTCCAGCTTTTAAAGATCCGGCTGACAGGAAGGCGGAGTCTCTGAGCCACACTGTTCACTATTGTGGGTTTGGTGGTTCGGCCCGTCTTAGCCATTGCCCTGGTGTCTCAAACACTGACTGAGTGGGTGAAGATGCTGCGCCGCGATCTGGAGGGGGATCAGTTTCCTCCTGCCTTCACTGAATTGGCGTACCAGTTGGTCCACGGGCTGCAATTTGTCTGCGATGCCTCTTTGGACGCAGCGTCTTTGCTGGTTTCCGGGCCCGTGGACCTCTCTGATAAATGACATGTGGGTCCGCGAAGTGATTCTATCTGGTTACAAGATCGAATTCCAGACTTGCCCCCAAGCAGATTTTTTTGTTAGCAATCCAGGGCGCGGTACAAGACCTGTTGCTTCAGGGGGTGATTGTCCCGGTTCTGTTGTTGGAACGTTTCCAAGGATTTTATTCAAATTTGTTTACGGTCCCCAAAAAAGAGGGTACGGTACATCAAATTCTGGACCTCAAGGCCCTGAACCGCTTTGTGCGAGTTTGGAAGTTGAGAATGGAGTCCATTCGCTCGGTGGTAGCATCCCTTCATCAGGGACACTTTCTTGCCTTCATCGACATCAAAGATGCCTACCTGCACATTCTGATTTGTGCACGCGACCAGCGATTCCTCTGCTTTGCTGCGGGAGAGGAACTTTATCAGTTCATGGCGTGTTACCCTTTGGTCTTGCCTCCGCTCCTCGGGTCTTCACAAAAGTTTTGACCATGGTCCTGGCGTTGCTGCGTCAGCGGGTAATTGCTGTTCTGGGCTACCTGGATGACCTTCTGCGAGCGTAGTCTCCTGCTACCCTGAGGGGCGACATGGAGATCACTATTCAGACTGGCAGGTTTTGGGTGGCTGATAATTTTACCAGAAGTCTGCGCTGATTCCAGCTCAGAAATTGGATTATCTGGGCCTGACTCTGGATTCCGCTCTGGCCAGAGTGTTCCTTCCGCTGGACAAACTCCAGAAGTTACAGGCGGTGACTCGCTTACTGCTGTCCAGCAGGTGGGTCTCACTGCAGACTTGCATGTGGGTGCTGGGCCTGATGGTATCTACTTTCGAAGCGGTCCCGTTTTTGCTCAGTTCCATACGAGACCCCCGATAAAAGAGATCCTGTTAAAATGGGACAAATGTCCAGGATCTCTGGACAATCATATTCAGCTGAGCCAAGAAACCAAGGGGTCCCTGATCTGGTGGCTTCTTTCCCCGGCTCTTCAGCAGGGAAAATACTTTCTCCCTCTGTACTGGACGGTGGTCACCACTGATGCCAGTCTGTCAGGGTGGAGAGGAGTCCTGGGCCTGAGCTCTGCTCAGGGTCGCTGGAGGTTGGAGCAATCCAGGCTACCTATCAACATCTTGGAACCCCGGACGATCAGACTGTCTGGAGCATTGGACGGATCGAGTTCAGGGGCTCCCGGTACGGATCCAGTCGGACAATGCCACGGAGGTGGCCTATGTCAGCCAGCAGGGATGAGTGTGTCAGCGGCCTGGAAGTAGCTGGCATTCTCCAGTGGGCAGAGCGCTCCATCCTGGCCATCTCCACCGTCCACATTCCAGGGGTGGACAACTGGCAGGCGGATTACCTCAGTCGACCGGTGTTAGACCAAGGGGAGTGGTCCCTTCATCCGGATGTGTTTCAACAGATATGCCTGCGTTGGGGCATTCCAGAGGTAGATCTGTTGGCATCTCAGATCAACAGAAAGGTGCAGCGGTTTGTGGCCAGGTCTCTGGGTCCTCTTGCGGATGCCATGGACACTCTGGGGGGCCCTGTGGGGCCAGTATTGTCTGATCTATGCCTTTCCTCCTCTCAAGCTTCTGCCACGGCTGTTACGCAGGATCAAAGCCAAAGGAATTAGGTCATTCTAGTGGCCCCGGACTGGCCCCGTCTGTTCTGGTACGCCAACTTGGTCGCAGACGCCCCCTGGCGGCTGCCTCTTGGAGAGGATCTTCTATCCCAAACGCCGATCTTCCACCCTGCTTTACCGTCGCTGGCTTAAACGGCCTGGCTGTTGAAAGCCAGGTGCTAAAGGATAGAGGTTTACCTGTGTCGGTGATTCAGACACTACTCCATGCTAGGAAGTCTACTTCCAGGAAGACATAGCATCAGATGTGGAAAGCGTACGTTTCATGGTGTGAGTCGGTGAGCGTTCGCCCACGTTCCTTTTCGGTGTCACCGATTTTGACTTTCCTTGAACGGGTCGTTGAAAATAATTTGGCCTTGAGCACTATCAAGGGCCAGGTGTTGGTTTTGGCGCTTTTTCTTTCAACGTCCCTTGGCTTTGCATTCCCTGGTGCGTACCTTCATTCAGGGGGTTCGACGTGCGACTCCACCGGTCCTCTTTGCCCCCATGGGACTTGAATCTGGTGCTTTCTGTTCCACAGAAGCCCCCTTTTTGAGATTATTCGAGAAATTCCCCTGCTCACTCTGTCACAGAAGGTGGCCTTCTTGGTGGCTATCACTTCTGCTCGCAGGGTGTCGAATTGGCGGCGTTATCCTGTCGTACGCCCTACCTGGTGATTCACAAAGACAAGGTGGTTCTTCGTCCTTGTCCTTCGTTCCTTCCAAAGGTTGTTTCTGATTTCCATTTAAATGAGGACATTGTGTTGCCTTCCCTGTGTCCCAGGCAGCAACATCCTAGGGAATTTTCCTTGCATGCCCTGCGGATGCCTCATTTGGCCATAAGGTTCTGCAGGCTGCGGTTTAGGGGGGTCTATCCCTCTTGAGGGGGTTTCTTGCTGTTCAGGTTGGGCTCCAGTTGTTCTCGTTGAGCTCCGGTTATCTGGTTGGCCTGTTATTTGTTGGCTGCCCCACCCCTCATGTTTGGCACTGCTTTGGGATGTCCCTATGGTTCTGAATAGAGAAGTGCTGTGTCAGTCAATGAACGAAAGATAGAGAAAATGTGCTCTTTGACGCGCCATAAAATAAATCCATTTCTCCGAGTTCATTGACAGACACAGCACCCACCCCTCTATGGAGTTTTAATGCTTCTGACACTGCTTGTTATAAAACTGAAGGCCTATAGCAGAGAGGGGGGTATATACCACCTAGGACTGCCCATAGGCATGACCAAGTCTTTTTTATGCCTAGTGTCCTACGCCTGTAGGGGGCGGTATAATCCTATGGTTCTGAATAAGGAAGTCATGTGTCTGTCAATGAACTCCAGAGAAATGGATTTTACGGTAAGTCAAAAATCCCATTTTTCCTATTTAGAATAATAAGCTTTCAGATTAGTAAAACAGTGATAACCAATTCAATCATACAGTTTGCAGTGTACATAGATTTGCAAAACAATGGGATAAAGGAATATTCCTGAACTTTTGTTTTATTGCATGCTTATTATGAAATTGTGACACTGCATCAATGCAGTGCATGTTATCTCAGCTTGCAGAGCTTGGATTCATTGACTGAATTTACCAAAAATGTAACTATTGGAAAATATACAGCCTCGTGCTACATAACTAAGCTCCATTTCCTGCTGAATAAACTAAATTATTGTATCCTATTTAGCTTTATTTAGATAGATAGATAGATTTTTACTCCAAAAGCATTTTATTTAAAATAAATTTGCTAAAAAAACAAGAACATTGATTTAAATTTATTTATTTATTTATTTTTTTAAATCATTGATTTTTATCTACCCTGCTTATGGGTCTCACTGGCTTTGCTGGGGCACCATGAGCCATTGGCTCCCGCTGCCATTCAAAGCCAAGCAAGTTCTGCTTTCTGTGTCAATGGACGCAGCAGTGGGGCTCGGGAGCGAGCACACACAAGTGCCCCCATGGGAAGCAGCTTCCCGTGAGTGCCCTGGACAGAGAGGAGGTGCCCGGAGCGCCGGTGGGGGACCCGAGAAGAGGAGGTTTGGGGCTGCTCTGTTGAATTAAATTGAACAGAGCAGTTAAGTTACAACCACTGTAATCTAAATTGCCCAAAGTAGCTGGGAGTACACGTCTGACAGACGAGGTTGCCCACAGTTTTGGTGCTTATGGCTGGGAAGCCTGCCTAGAAGACCTTTATTGCATCTGATCCCTTTGTTTTAAACATAGCATTCTTCAGTACATTTGGTCGTTTTGGAAATGCTTTTAAAGTAAAATTGAGGGACATTCTGATTAGGTATGTGGTTGGGTTTTGTCAGCTTTAAAGTGGATGTAAACCCTCACATATATACCCAGTGAAGTGAACGGCCTTATATGATACACAGGGATGAAACAAATCTCACTACATACATTTTTACATGTATATCTGTAGTCTTCAGCTTTATATGTTGTTTAGAAAGTTCTCTGCGTTTACGGATTTTCTCTTCCTGTTCAACATTCCAGTGAAGCCTGGGCATACATAATTGGATATAATTGGAGCAAAGGCACACACCTCCCCTCATAGGTTGAGACTTTCATCTCTGTTGCTTGAACAGTTCAGGGCTCTGCTAATCTATTTATAGCATCCCCCCCAACACAAAACTCAGGCTGCTTTTATCATGTGTAGGAGAATTTGTCAGAAGTTATCATCCAGATAACAGAAGAACGGAACAGGAGACGGCTACCGGACATAGAGCTTTGAAGAGCGATAAGAAAAAACTGCTAATATATGTGCACAGCTAAATTTCATGAATCGGGTTTACATCCACTTTAAGGATTTACAATAGCATCGGTGCCCCCTTTCTTTCTTAGGTTGTTTAAGAATGTGTTGTAACAATGTGCATAAAAGTCAGGATTATTATATTACAACCTTTGCTACCTTATGGGCAGAACATTGAGCTGTTTTTTTTTTCTTCTTCTTTCATTTCTTTGTTTCTTTTTTATTCAGAGGAAGGGTGAGTGTGTGGGGTTTTAGCTGTGGTGGGTTTACTAATTACTGCTAACTGACCAAGCGAGGGTTCCCTACAATTAGCAGCGGGCGGTGGCCCCAATAAAAGCAATAGGCTATCTGCTTCCACAGCTAATCGTGACCGCTCACACATATAATCATGGAGCAATTACCTGCAATGAACGACTCTGGAACGCAGGTAGTCTGTGTCCAAGACCAATCATTGCATGTAATCGCTCCATCTGACTAGTTTCAGAAGCTGTCAACCTCCCATTGCAGGCTGTCACCTGCATGTAATTGGTAACGACCCCATTCACAAGTGTGATTAGGGCTTTAGAACATCTCTCACCCCAGCAAAATCTATAAAGGAGTTGTAAAGTGTTCAAAATATGCATTTTCTAATGCTTTTCTATTTGCCTTTTCAAGGTTTGTGGCCATGAAATGTTGGCACACAGGGCAGTTCTTGCATGCTGTAGTCCTTACTTGTTTGAAATTTTCAATAATGACAACGAGTCTCATGGAATGTCTCATGTTAAGTTTGAGGACTTGAATCCAGAAGCAGTAGAAGTTCTGTTAAACTATGCATACACTTCACAGTAAGTTCTATCTATTTGCTATATCTGTTTTATGAAATAAAGTACTGAAAAGGGAAATGTATCTAGTAGTGTTTTGTCATTCTGTATCAAAGGGAGCCATAAGGTAAGAACTTAGAAATTCATGAATGTTTGTTTTATATGTAAAAGTAAAACCACAGATAAGTCTGGCCTTTTGTATGATATTAATGGTTAAAGCATCACATACTAGCACATTATGTGAAACTTATCTAAAAACAAAGCCCACCAGTGGCTTTCTGTCACTGCTGACAGGGCGTCCATCTTCACCCTGTCTTCCTTATGGGTTTGCGGGCACCGGTCCTTTTAAAATGGATCACTCCCGTGCATGCACATGGGAGACACTGTTCACGCGTTCCGTTAGAGGGCATGTAACGGTGAAGTCCCCGGCGGCTTCACAAGTAAATATTTCCTAAATGGTGCACGTTTAGGAAAGCTTTACAGTACTTACAGGTAAGCCTTATAGGCTTACTTGTAGGTAAAACATTAAACAAAAGGCATTTACTACCACTTTAAAGACCTGTAAATGAGTAGAGATGCTCTTATAGATATAGATTGGGCTACCAGAGACCTTTTTACAGTCCTGGCCAAATCTGATAATAGGTGCTGTAGTTTGCAGACCGGATACTTGCAATGCTAATTGACCTAAAGGTTAAGTTTTTACCTTTTACTGTATGTAGGGTGTAACATGCTACTATAAAGCAGACCCCCTGAAATATAGTGTGCTCCTAACCTTTGCCTTAACAGTATTTTTTGAATTCCAAAAGCATGAGTGGTGAGTCCTGCCTACTTTATTTCTCATGCATTGCAAAGAAACCCAGATCTCTCCTTATTTCCATAACCCCTCCTTGTGCTTAGACAGAGAAAACATGAAGTTACACAAGATTTCTGGCACAATAAAACAAGTGATTTTCGTGCTCTTTATACAGCGCACTTTCAAAGTGAGCAAATGAGTTGATTGGTAGACTTTAATAAACATTAACATTCATTGGTGTACTATACATTCACTCATATTTTTTTCTTATAGGCTGAAAGCTGAGACGGAATTGGTAAAAGATGTTTACTCTGCAGCAAAAAAGCTTAAAATCGATCGTGTAAAGCAGGTAGTGTTTTCAAGGGTGGTGGGCAGTGATTTTCGTTTTTTGCAAAGTAATGCAAGGTTTGAACAGATGGACCTTTTATGAATGTTTGGAATTGTGGCCCAGTGTTTATCTAAACTGAAGCACTGACTTCACCCTGTAAAAAACGAGGGTTATTCCTGCGCTACCAGTTGGGGAAGTCGGTCTCCTAATCAGTTAATTGAGACTATATGCAACTTCTCTTATTGGAAAGCTGCATGCACCGAAACAAAAGGGCTCAAACACCAGCCCAAAACAAAAATGGTAAGAGAGAGAGGGGGGGTGGTGCTGCGCTAACCAGAGATGTCTCTACTTGTGGGAATAGATATTATATCCTGATATTCATAGATCACAAGAAGATTAAGTAGTAAAAAACATCAGCAAATCGCATAGGTTGAAAATAGATATGGTGATTCAAAATAAATATGTGGATCCAATCAATGCTTATACATATAGGAATAAATACTGGTGTAAGGTTAAGACAAATGGTAACAACCGATTAAATAGTAAAAAACATCAGTAAATCGCATAGGTTGACAATAGATATAGTGATTCAAAATAAATATGTGGATCCAATCAATGCTTATAAATATGAGAATAAATACTGGTGTAAGGTTAAAGCAAGTAGTAACAACCGATTAACATATATTAAAATGTGTAAAAATCCAATATGGCTAATAGTGCTCGTGCTCTTGTGACTAAAAACTCAAAAATTAAACTCATTTGTTAAGGTGCAACAATAGATGAGGACAAACAGTCATAAATCAAGTGGTAAATGACAACCAAGTGAGATAAACAAAGAAAACGGAATGGTCGCTTTATCCTAATATTGCGACCCTGTGCAATAGTGCGACTATAATGTGAATGATCACATATGTGGATAAACCACTCTGATCATTGAGTGTCCAGAATAAAAATAATTTAAAGTGTCCAAAGCAAAAATGTGTTCAGCAAGCCAGTGTTTTTTAAACGCAATCCCTCCAATGGCAGTGAGGTGTTATTTGTAAAATATTCTCTATCTTCTTCATGCAGCATGCACTAGGGTAGGCAGTGGCCCCTTACCTAGCGGTGCTAGGTCAACCGCATATGAGTTGTTAACTCTCGTGGTCCTGGGTCTCTCCTGTATCTCTGTGTCCAGACTTGCTGACTCTACAGGATCCTGTATGGGGCTGGGATATGTCTAGCTGAGGTCCTGGGACAGTGCCGCTCCTAACTCCTCCTCCACATCAAATCTCCATTATATGCAAAATATAGGATAAAGTGCCCAGATAGTGAAGTATGTTTTTATAGGTCACTTTATTCACATAAATCATATACAAGGTACTCACATTAGCAGCTGTTCTTACAAAGCATAATATCCAACGAGCAGCGAACTCGTAACGCATTCAGCAAGGTAAAACGAAAAAAGCCTATTCCGTCCCTACGCGTGACGTCACTTGACCACGTGACTTCTTCAGGGGATAAACGAAATAGGCTGATGTATGTCTTAAATAGTCTCTCTCAAACGAAATAGGCTGATGTATGTCTTAAATAGTCTCTCTCATAAGCATAGATTGGCGGCCATTTTCTTGAAGCCGCGCCGGCGATCGTTAGGTCACCCATGTGCGCGGCCATTTTCTCGGTTGGTGAAAGGTCTGGCCAATAAATTCAATGGGAGGAGATCGAATTGTTAGTGTGTTTCCTTGGTGATAGGGCGAAACGCCCTTATCTCGTTTGTATATCTTACAGAGGTGGTTTGTTAGACCACATCGAATTCTGTGAGGATGCAGACTCATTAGCATATCAAAAAAATAAAAAAATAAAAGTAAAGGCTAAAACTGGGTGGTGTTTCTCTGTGACGGTGTGGAAAGGCATTATAAAAATCTTTATTACAAATATTGAACTTAAAAACGAAGGGCCCTCAGGTAGGGTGACTTCACCCTACTCTTCTGTCCATGGTCTGTCCATGGTAACCTTTTCTTCTGACAGGTATCGGTGACAACTGAGGAAAGGGGCAAGTATCATTAGAGGATATTGTTTGTGTAGTCCATATATATAAAAATTAGAGCTGCAGGATTATTAAGCGTCAAGAATCGTTAACGCGTTTTTTATCCCCCCCCGTTGCGATCTTGATGAAGGTGTTTAGCGATTCTGTCTATGCAAAGAATTCTCTCTGGTCTTCTGAAGCCACAGCCTTGTCAAAAGAAAGGAAGAAAAAAATCGGGCAGTCTGCCAAGAATATCAACATTCTTTAGCAGTGGAACGAAGTCTAAACATTGTAACAATTTGTCAATAGAATAGACTTTGTGTGTAAATGAAGAAACCACTAAACTTTTTTCTGAGGTTTTGTTGATTTCAAGTTGAAATCTTTTTTCTTTTTCTTTTTTTTTTTTGCTAGAAAATTACTTGGAACCCCAAAACATATATATTTTTTTTAGTAGAGACCCTAGAGAATAAAATGGTGGCTGCAATATTTTATGTCACACTGTATTTGCGCAGCGGTCTTTCAAATGCAATTTTTTTGGAAAAAAAAATACTTTCATGAATTAAAAAAAAAAAAAATAACGAAACCAGTAAAATTAGCCCAATTTTTTTTTTTTGTATAACGTGAAAGATTTTACGTTGCGAGAATCGTGATCTTTTTATTCTAAGCAAATAAAATCGTGATTCCCATTTTGGCTAGAATTGCGCAGCTCTAAAATATATATATATGTCCTGTCAAAAGAGCTGGAAAGCTACAACTGCAATTAAAATAAGACTTTGCTGTCACTGAAAAGTATTTAGTAATGACTACTTAGTCACATAATACAAAGGTTTGTTATTTCTTCATAAATGTAATTTATTTTTCCTTTTTAAGGTGTGTGGTGAATATTTATTATCCAAGATGGATGTACAGAGCTGCATCTCATACCGTAACTTTGCAAATGCAATGGGAGATTGGCGTCTTTTAAGCAAAATAGACATGTACATTCAGGAGCATCTTCTTGAAATTTCTGAACAAGATGATTTTCTTAAGCTGCCTCGACTTAAAGTAAGTACATATTGTCCTCTTACCGAAGTGTCTGTATGTATCTTCAAATATGCCAGTGCCAGTGCCTAGGATCTATTTGAGAACCCCGGACACCTTGTTTAGCTCTTTTATATGGCCCAGAATAGAAGGATGCCTAAATTCTCCACCCTGCAAAACCCTAAAGCGGAAGCTGATATGCCACTTCCGAATATAAAATAGTGGTACATAACAGGACAACTACGTCATTTAATTGATTGGCTGTCACCTGTTTCACCTACAGTAGTGGAGTCACATTTAGCATATGTCCTTAAATTGAATAACTTGTTGATTAGCTTTGGAGGCACCGAAGACAGACCTAGAAAAAGTGCGTTTGCCAATTCCGAATTGGGCCAGAGCGGCGTGGAGAGAGTCCAAACATATTGTAGGATTTAAGGACACTGAAGCTGCACTTCCTACTTGGCCATAACCCAATGTTTTTTCAATTGCTACATTTTATGGACTACTCTTTCTGGGAGCAAAAAGGTTCAACTACTCCCGAGGATATCTATAATGGCACTGTTCTTTCGTCCTTTGACCTACAGCAGAAATTTGACCTCCCCCGTACAAACTTTCAAAAATACCTGCAACTCAGGCAACGCATTGAATGCTCAGTTTGGGACTAACGTCTCAAAATGTTCTAATTACCCACTCGTAGGCATATTCAAGTTGCAAGATCCTGGACGACTCATATCTGAAGTCTATACCCATCTTTTAAATTCTACTGTTAGCAAAAATCCACTGATAGTGCAATTCAAATGACAACAAATCATACCAGATTTAACAGGGGGGGGGATTGGGAAAAAGCTTGTTCCTCTCATTCACAGGTGTCTCCAGCCATTTACCCACGTTTAACTGTACGAGATGTAATCGCACAAAAGCTGATTTTGCACATGTAACTTGGGTGTGCCCTGTCATAGCTTGTTACTGGAAGCAGGTTATGGACCTTCTGTCCTCAGTATTGTCGTTATCTGTTCCTGTACTCCT
The DNA here is from genome assembly GCA_037952835.1 of Lithobates septentrionalis. NCBI lineage: Eukaryota > Metazoa > Chordata > Amphibia > Anura > Ranidae > Lithobates > Lithobates septentrionalis. The sequence continues at coordinate 3,422,195 of JBBDGP010001672.1, forward strand.
AGAGTATGCCTTTTGGGTATTCTGGATGAGGAACAGTGGCAGAGATATCACAGAGCTCTACTGAAAGAGACGTGGTTTCTGGCTAGGAAGGCCATTGCACCTAAGTGGAAACAACCCAGTCGTCCTGTATGTGGATAAAAATGGTAAACCTAATATTGCCATATATAAGACTTGTATATGAACACAGAGGGTGCCCAACAAAAAATGATACGATTTGGGTTGTGTGATGCACATCTACCCTCACCATTTCCAGTAATTTAGAAACCCATTGACTCGGACATAGAGTATAACAACTGTCAGAATTCGAACCTCTTAATGTTGATTTTTCATACCCAGAGCAATAACAGTGACTCATTGAAAGCTTTATATATCTTTTACTTTCTGATCCAAGCAAACTGTATATACATTTTCAAATAACCTGATACATGTCAGTCCAAATGCACTTTAAGTGCTACGGTGCTCATGGTGAGCATTTTGTTGAATTTGTTACTGTAATGCACATTTGTTAATAAAACATTTTATTAGCTGCACGATTTAATCGTTAAAGAATCAAAATCACGATTCTATCCCCCTTCTGATCAGCATTTCCCAATTCTATGTAACAAGTGCAGAAAATTCTCTGCTCACTTCTGACAGCTGACAAAAAAAAATAAATCCAGGCAGCCTGCCAAGTTTATTTTAACATTGGAGATAAAGAGAAACCTTGTAAACATTTTGTTAGATCAAAGGGATGAACTTTTTCTGACATTTGTTGCTTAAAATCAGTATCTTGTGCTAGAAAATTACTTGGAACCCCCAAACTATATATATATATATATATATATATATATATATATATATATATATATATATATATATATATATATATATATATATATATATATATATATATATATATATATATATATATATATATATATATATATAAATTAGCAGAGACCCTAGAGGATAAAAGGGGCAGTTGTTGCAATATTTTATGTCGCACTGCATTTGCGCAGCGGTCTTTCAAACATATTTTGAAAGACATATTCAAAGAAAAACTAAAGTTAGCCCAATACTTTTGTATAATTTGAAAAATGATGTTACGCCGCAAGAATCTTGGTCTCCGTTCTAAGCAAAAAAAAATCATGATTCTCATTTTAGCCAGAATCGTGCAGAATCGTTCTAGTACATATGTTTTCCTGCTTATAAATATTTGAAAAGGCGAAAAATGCTCTGAGCTGCTGTAACAATTAAAGGGGAAAAAAAAGCCATTTACTGCACATAGGTGCATACTAGCATTTTCAAAAGAGAGACTGCAATTGCGAAGTAATGAACACAATGTACAGGTTTAAATAAACCATTGGGGCTCGTTTACACTTCAAAACAAGGCTTCGGACACACTTTGTTAAAGCTCTTTGAACGCCAGTCAAAGCTCCTGTCACTAAATAAAATGGTTAGCTTACAGTCCTGTTTACACCTGCTTTTGCTTAGTGCTTCGATGAGGCTTCAGTGGAGCTTTGGTGGAGCTTCGATGGGGCTTCAAGCAAGCTTTGTCATAGACTTCTAATGGAGGCTTTAAAGATGCTTTGACGCACCACTGTGGCTACATGGGGTATAGTTTTTGAAGCAAAGCAAAAGCAGGTATAAACAGGACTGTAAGCTAACCATTTTATTTAGTCACCGGAGATTTGACTAGCATTCAGAGAGCTTTAACAAAGCCTGTCCGAAGCCTTGATGAAGCCGAAGTGTAAATGAGCCCTTACAGTACAGGACACAGGCAGAATATTTATATTCCATGGGTTATAAATGTGTACCTACAAGTGATTGTACACTGGAAAAGCTTTAGAGGTCACGCTCCCTGGTGCTTCCCCTATAAACTTACCCCTCTCCATGAGTCCTCAGTTTTGTGGTTTCTGAAGGAGTTCCAGCCATTTCCATGTTTAATAAGTCAGCAGCTACAAAAAGTGTACCTGCTCTCTTTTAATAAACACACACTCGCCTGTCCCACGATCCAGCGATGCGGCCGCCCAAAGCCTCGGTTCTCGCTTCACGGCCAGGTGTGCCCTGCACATGCGCAAGTCCTGAATAGCCGGGCAGTCTTCTGGGACATGTGACGTATCCCAGAAGATTGCAGGGAGGGAGTGTTCACCTGTCAAAACTAGGTACATACTTCACCCCCCCCCCCCAAATAAAAATGACATGCCAAATGTAGCATGCCAGGGGGTTAGGAGTCCTTAGAGTGGAAGTTCCACTTTTGAGTGGAGCTTCATCCAAAAGGGGAAGTTCCACTTGTTTGCACCCCCTCCCCCTTCACTGCCACATTTTGCACTTTTTGAGGGAAGGGGGTACCTGGTTTTGACAGGTACCCGCTCCCTCTTCTGGCTCAGCCACATCTCACAGGTCCCAGAAGACTATGGGACCATTCACAAGGCAAGGCTCGTGCATGCACAGTAGGAAAATGGCTGTGAAGGCATAAGGCTTTACTTCCTGTTTCCCTTACTTGCTATGCTGATGCCTGCACCCAAAGCAGATTTGAAGAATCGGTACAAATAAGGACATCACTAGATCCCTGGACAGGTACCAAATGTCTTTTTATATTTAAAATCTTTTTTATTTTTTGGGTGGAGCCTGGAGCTCATCTTTAACTAGTCAGGTCGGTTAAATTTAGTTAAAATATTGGCTGCCATACCCAGACCCCACACTGTGGAGGGGGCACTGTAATGTTGCTTTGGCACTGGATCCTGTGTGGAAGCTCACCTTAGCACTTGGTACAACCTGTTGAGTTAGCTGTAGGAATGCTATACAGGCCCAGTGCTGTGGCCCTCCCTTTTGGAACGCAGTCCTTGAAGACCCCTTTCAGAGTTATGCCCACCGTGATGGGCGAAGGCTGTACTTTATTTACAGTCCAGCATTGTGGACATGTAGGACGGTGTCACCCTTTGTCTCTGGTTACTATTAAAAACGTGTTTATATTTGGAATGTATTTACTTCATAGCGCAAACTTGTAGGTAAAATGCAACCCTTCAGAGCTTGGTGTCAGGTGGATGACCAGGTGTTACAACATACCATTGGTTTCTCACTTGAACTACTACTACTAACTACTTGAGCCCTTATAAAGTACTCGGGTGCTTCCTCCTATTCTTTCACCATAATTTGTTACAGGACAGTCTACACCTGAGCTGTCATGTACTCCTTAACCCCTTGGCACTGGGCACAAACAAATATGCGGCCTCTCGGCGCTGAGGGGCTGCATATTTGCGTGAATTGCTGACCATACAGCTGTGCCAAGAGTGCACACTGTGCACGCTCCCTACCGTTACCGGTGCCTAAATTGAATGCTCCTGATCGCTGCTTGTGATTGGGATTTTTCGGATCACGTGACAGCCAGTCACGGCTGCCCTTTAGCTTATCATCTTCTCACAGACTGTTAACAAAGTTCTGCTTTCCTGTCCCAGAACTCAGGCCATCCAAGTCACAGGCTGTCTAGGCGACCTTCTTCTGAAGTACTACTCTCCCTTGCAGCTATCAGAAAATGTCCACAAGACAATTCAGATGCTCCAGGCCAATGGTTCTCAACTCCTGTCCTCAGGACCCTCTAACAGACCAGGTTTGCAAGATAACTGAAATACATCACAGGGGATATAATTTGCTGCTCAGTGATTGCAGTATTCTAGTCTGCATCTCCCCAAGGTAATAAAGTGTAAGTTCACCTTTTACAAAAAAATCTGTAAGGTGAACTTACACAGGACCCCCTCCTCAAACCCCGCTCCCCAGTCCCGCTGACCTGGAGCTTGGTGATCTCTCACTATGAGCTCTGGTATAGCCACGTCACCGGTCCGGGGCTTAGAAATCCCCTCGGCTTTCTCTCCTCTTCTCCCCCTCACTGACAGGACAGGCTACTCTGGTTCTGATTGGTCAGCGCCGACCATCTGAAATGCTCCTAAACTTACCTCCTAACTGGGTACATTTTGGAGGTTAAGCCAAGGGGGATTTCTAATCCCCGAACCGGTGACGCGGCTAAACCAGGGCTCATAGCGGGAGATCGCTGAGCTCCAGGGCAGCGGGACTGGGAAGGAGAGGGTCTTGTGTAAGTTCACCTTACAGATTTTTCTGTAAAGGTGGACTTGCCCTTTTAAAATCTGACCTATTAGTGGGTCCTGAGGACAGGAGTTGAGAACCACTGCTCTAGGCCTTTGATCAATTCTAACTAACAAATCTGCTATCCAGCCTTCCCTTCAGCTGGAAAACTTGGGTCTGGTCCTGGACACATCCCAAGTCTTTCTACCATATGAGAAAGTTCTTTCCCCTAAGAGCACTTGTCTCATTTTGACACCCAAGTCTTGGTAGCAGTTGTGCAAGGCTACCACCTGGTCTTCTGTTCATACTTGGTCAAAATTTTAACAGGTTTACATCCAATCTTCTGCTGAAGCAGCTTTTGGCCGCAAGGTTCCTGCAGTGTTTCTGGGTTGAGTCCTTTGACCCTTGTTAGGCCTGTTGCCACAGTTTAGAAAAAGTACATTCGATCATGTGTGCTTGATCAGCTGGATAAAGAGAGAGTGGGTTATTAGAACTCTTTCACATCGAATTCATGTGGAGAGGTACATATATGGCACAAGGACAGTTGAAGTGTTCTTAGATAAGTTGACTGTGGTTGGCTGCCAGCTCATGACAGGCTAGAAGTAACTGTGGAAGGCAAAGACAGAAGGAGAGCAGCGCCATCTAAGTGCAGCATTATTAAGACCTTTTCCATTTTTCCATAAAAGACAATTGGTAACTCACAAGATGTATGAGATGTCAGCGCATGTGGGATTAATAATGTAGTTAATCAGCTCGTGGGAAAGAATATCTTCTCACTGGTGATGAGGCAGCTGATTTGTCCAGGGATGCCGGTGGTTCCCAGCGCTTCCAGACACTCAGGGCGGCTCACAGACAGCGGTGTACGTCACTTCCGGTTGGAGAGAGAACGGGGAGGAGTGTGCATTCAGAGCACGCGTGCTCCTTCATCAGGAGTCTGATGACCAATCTTTTACAATTCATTGCTTGGGGACGCACCATGGTATGTGAATATTCTTTCAATGTCCTGTACTGTATGATTTTAAGATGAGGAGTTTTGACTTGCATGTTAATTCCATATGTTTGACTACAGTAAAGGACACAGGCCACCCTCCCATTACTTGCTACAAAACTGAAGACTCAGGGAATGGGGTAGGGTTATAGGGGAGGTGCTTGGGGTTGGGGGCATGTCCTCACAGGCTTTGCCAGTGTCCAGTCACCCGAATATACGAGCCTTTAACTCATGGTGTTTGAATATTTTGCCTGTCTCTTCTACTGTTCTCCCAAGATATGGATTTAACAAAGAAGTCAAAATTCCTTTATAATCTTTGAGGGATGCAGCTCCCACCCCTCATATGCTATCGTTCTCTCTGGACTGCTTGCTACAATCTTTGGATTGCCTGGTGTTGGAAAAAACTGTCAGACGTGACATGCAGATTGCAGGGAAAGGTGAGAGCAACCAGGATGCACACTAGGCATTGTGGATTGAGGCAAGTGCACTTTATATGAAGATATTCTTTGTTCATTTTTCCTTCAAAAGATTTACATCTAATTTTAGAATACACACTTGAATCTAATTTTTTTAAGGCAGGGTTTTAGTGTCCCGTCAAATATTCTGCTGACCTCCCTCTTAAAAATCCAGTTCTCACTGGTGGGCTGTAACCTTAATTTCTTTATCGTACGTCGGACACAGAGCCTTAAGTAATTAATGGGTTACGGGCCACCTTCAGGTGTTGACACTGGTATAACCAATATAGGAAGTTGACTCCCCTATATAACCCCCTCCTCCTTCCAGGAGTACCTCAGTTTATTTGCCAGTGTCTAAGGTGTTGGTCACGAGTGAAAATGTGCTCTGAGGAGCTCCAGGAGGGATCCATGCTGGATTTAAAAAGCCTCCACAACCGGATCCATCTACTCCACTGCGGCCACAGGATGGTACCCGGGCCTCGCATAGAAGAACAAGGTTTTTCCTGTAAGCCTCTCTTTGAGAGCTGGACCCTAGGAACCAGGACTCTTTTTTTTTTTTTTTTTTTTTTTTGGTCTTGTTACATTACCTAAAGTTGTCCTGAGGGGTGCTATAGGGGTCCAAAGGAGTGAAACCCCTATTAAAAGGGATCCGTTCTTTGAAGGTTTAACTACGCTGCCCGCCGTGATGAGTGAAATTTGGATCTATTTACAGCAGTATCCTGCAGCGAGGAAAAGGTAGGAGAAAAGCTTAGGAACTACAAAGTCCACCTATGAATTTCCTTTAATTTATAATGTAATTCCTTAAAAACAGAATCAACAGGGTAAAAAATGTATTTACCCTGTTGATTCTGTGCTCAACAAGCTTGTGCCCTAGCAGCCGGAGGGGGGCTCTCCTCTCCCCCCAATGGGGAAAATGAGTGCCAGGGGGTACAGGTACTAGATACAGTACATTGGTAACAGTGTTATACAGTGTGATAAATATTAAAAGCTGTTCATATGCTAAAGTACGCGCTCCCCCTCTCGTGGGGTGTGGGGCGACGTTTTTTTAGTAAGGAGACATGTACTTGCAAGAGTTTGTAAACCGCTTCCTTCAGAGGAGAGACAGGCCGCAACCTCCTCTCCTGCCTGTGTCACAAAGCCACACGCACGAGGCTGAAAGAATTTGTTGAGGAGGAAGGGGCGTGGCTTATAGACGGCGCCGCGTGTGGACTCTACATCCTTAAAAAGCACACATCGCACTGCATTCAGGTTCACACCTGAGGGGATTAAAAGCCAATGCTCTGAGAACACGGTCTACCAGAGCAGCTGAAGCAAGGCTGCCAGAGGAGACAGGAACGCTGGAGCACGTGAGGAGGTTTACACAGGCATTTTCAGTACAGGAAAAGGCATCATTGTTTAGCATTAGTTTAATCTATGATGTTAGTGTTTTTCCTGCTAATGTCAGCAAATAGAACAGTTATTGGAGTACCTCTGCTTTTGTGCTTAGCACTATGGCTTCTAAGGCTACTACTAAGGCACCGAAGGTTCCACCCCCAGGCACTGGGAACTCCAGCCATGCCTCCACACTGTCATCCTCTCCGGAGATACCAGATTTGGCAAGCCAGGGTGAGTCTTTGGAACCGATTGGTGGTGCAACTGCTTCTCACACTTCAGCCCCTATATATGTGACTGAAGATGCATTTTCCTCTGCCCTGCAGGGCTTAGAAGGAAGATTAGCGGCTTTAATCGCATCCTCCATCCACGTTGATACGAATCGTGCTAGATCCCTCTCTCCCACTCCAAACCCTTTATCAAGGGAACAATGGGGACAAGATGAGGTGTTACCCTCAGATAATCGAGAGGAAAAACAAGCCGATTATTCCTCTGCTGAGGAAACGGCAGATGAATCAGCTTCACAATCTGAGGTACAAACCCTTTTATGCTGCGTACACACGAGCGGACTTTCCAGCAGACCGGACTCCGTCGGACAATTTGATCGTGTGTGGGCTCCAGCAGGCTTTTTTTCCCCAAAAGTCCGACGGACCTAGAAATAAAACATGTTTCAAATCTTTCCGACGGACTCGAGTCCGGTCGAAAAATCCGCTCGTCTGTATGCTAGTCCGACGGACTAAAACCGACGCTAGGGCAGCTATTGGCTACTGGCTATCAACTTCCTTTTTTTAGTCCAGTCGTACCTCATCATGTACGAATCCGTCAGACTTTGGTGTGATCATGTGTGTCCAAGTCCGTTCGTTTGAAAGTCCGGCGGACCTACGCTGCAAAGTCCGTCGGAAAGACTGTCGGACCTAGTCCGTCAAAGTCCGCTTGTGTGTACGCGGCATTACAGAAATGGTTAGTTCCACCTTTATGCTACCCCTAACAGAGTTAGCTGAAGGTCCGGTTTCCTCTTTGGGTTCTTTGAAACCTTTACAACCTTTGCATGCGTTTCCAGTCCATGCATTACTTGAAAAGCTTATTTACGCTGAATGGGATCATCCGGATAAGCATTTTCTCCCTCCAAAGAGATTTTCAGTTCTCTATCCTATGAAGGAAAAATTCACAAAAAGGTGGAAAGTTCCAGCAGTTAACGCTGCGATTTCCAGTGTGAATAAAAGTCTAACTTGTCCAGTAGACAATGCACAAATGCTTAAAGATCCAACAGATAAAAAGTTGGAATTCCTGTTAAGAGCCTCTTTTTCTTTAGCAGGGATCGTTAGTTAGACATCAAAGAAATCCTGGACAGCCGCACTCCAAAAATATTAGCCTTTATTCAATAAAGTGTCATCCAAAATACAGGTCACAGCAAAGTGGAACAAACTTACGCATTTTGCACTACACAGAGTGCTTAGTCATAGCTATGACTATGTCTAACTGCTACAGCATTGCCAGCACCTGGACTTCTAGACTGAAGGAGAGATGCCTTTTACTTTGATCTGACCCACCTGGAGCGGTGATACTCTCTCTCTACAGGGACCGTTACTCAGCCTGCAGTTGCAGCAGGTATCTGCCAGTCCTTAAAGGACCAGTTCACAGATGCTCTTAATGAGCTCCCTGCACAACAGGCCCATCAATTGGCCGAGTTACCAAAAGCTTTGTTTTGCCATAGATGCTATGAAAGATTCTATTCACCAGGCGTCCCGCCTTGCGCTTGTGCTAGTACCTTGTAAAAAGCTTTCAAAATTCAAAGGAAATTGGGACTTTAAAATGAGGCAACTGGACAGTGGAGGTATAAGCACACTATCAGAATTTATTTACAAAGCGTTTAAAATACATAGTTCATCTTGTATATATAGCATAGAGCATGCATAGGACCTAAACATAATGTATAAAAAAGATGTATAAAACAGTTACATGCGAACAACGTATAGTCAAAGTAGTGAACATATCCATGTTAAATGGCGATAAGCCTGATACTGGTACATGCGTCCACATGGTGTACATGCATTCATCAGTGAGTATAAAAGTATATCATATGGTAAAATGGTTGTAGATGGGTAAGTAACAGTCCATATGGGGTGTAGTTGTGGCATCAAGTATAGCTCGCCGCGTTTCATGGGTTATCCCACTCGTCAGGAGCAGATGCGATAGACATACCTATGGAGTATGTATGTGTGTATGTATATATATAATGGAGTAAATCATACTCTAAAGAGAATTTATTTATAATATTTTGATGTATAGAGCTGATTGGCCGTCCACACTCACCCACTCAGACAGCACCTGCAATGCGGGGCAGCCAGCACAGGGGTGGCCGGGGACATAGCTCCACCACGGGAGCTGAGGTGGCATAATGCAACGTCAGGCAGTATGAAGGCGTGTATGATGTGACTGGAATCTCCATGTGGCAAACAATAATGTATATTCCATAAAAGGGCCATCTGGGAACAAATATTGAGTGTGTGTATAGTTATAAGAAAAAAATTATTAAAAGTAATAATATTTTTCAATAATGGACCCAGTATGTGCCATAGAAAATAAAGATAAAATTAAGTTTAACGTGCTGCTAGAAGTTGGTAAAAAAAGGGGGGCTATGTCTAAAAATGATGAATAATTGTATAAGTGTGAAGAACGTGTTAAAAATTCATTAAAGGAATTACCATGTGAAAAGCATTGAGCAAAAGAATAGTGTGAGAGCTGCACCACCAGGCGACAAGAAAGAAAAGGGAGGGAGTCAGAACCAGAACAGAGACAGATAAATAGCTTACCCCAACCCATCTACAACCATTTACTTACCCATCTACAACCATTTTACCATATGATATACTTTTATACTCATTGATGAATGCATGTACACCATGTGGACGCATGTACCAGTATCAGGCTTATCGCCATTTAACATGGATATGTTCACTACTTTGACTATACGTTGTTCGCATGTAACTGTTTTATACATCTTTTTTATACATTATGTTTAGGTCCTATGCATGCTCTATGCTATATATACAAGACGAACTATGTATTTTAAAAGCTTTGTTAATAAATTTTGATAGTGTGCTTATACCTCCACTGTCCAGTTGCCTCATTTTAAAGCCCCAATTTCCTTTGAATTTTGAAACAATTATCGGGATGGAGGCACCTATTGGTGCTTCATTTAAAGTCCCAACTTCCCTCTTTATTTACTTGTAAAAAGCTTCTGACTAATTTCCCTTTTCATGGGGAGCGACTATTTGGCGATGATTTGGATAAATACATCTAGACGATTTCTAGTGGAAAGAGTACTCTTTTGCCAGTCAAAAGAAAGTATACACGTCCTTCATTTAAACTGACTTTTTCTACTGCACCTTTAGGCAGTTGTGACGGCCTCCACCGTCAGACTTTAGAGGAAAACCTCAGGGTCAAATCCAGGCACAAAAGACCTGGGGCCGCAAATCTGCAAAGCAGAATACTAAAGCCTCATCATGAAGAGGCGTACCCCCTCACCAGTGTGGGGGGAAGTCTTCTGAAGTACTCAGAAGTCTGGCAAAGGAAATTTCAGGACAGTAGGGTAATCTCCACGGTGTCTCTGTGATACAAACTAGAATTTCGGGAGTTCCCACTGCCTCGTTTCCTGAGATCAAACGTTCCCAAAGATCCAGGGAAAAAGCACTCTCTGTTTCAAGCATTAGACCTATTTATTGACTCAGGGTGTAATCCTACAGATTCCCACAGAAGAGCAAGGTTTGGGGTCTTATTCAAACCTGTTTACGGTACCAAAACCAAATGGGTTGGACCCATTCTAGATCTAAGGAATCTAAATCAGTTCCTGAAGATCCGCTCCATTCGCATGGAGTCAATCAAGTCAGTAGTTTCCATCCTACAAGGAAAAGAACTTGTAGCATCCATCGACATCAGAGATGCATATCTGCATGTTTCTATATTTCCTGCTCACCAGAAATTTCTGCGATTCGAAGTAGAACAACACTTTCAGTTTGTAGTCTTGCCCTTCGGGCTAGCCACAGCACCACGGGTGTTCACAAAGGTACTGGCCCCACCACTAGCCAGGCTGAGGGCACAGGGCATAACAGTCTTGGTGTACCTAGACGATCTATTGTTAATAGACCAGTCAGTGGCTCGTTTGGAGCAGAGTGTACGCATTACAACCAGTTACCTGGGAAGTCTGGGGTGGATTCTCAACCTAGAGAAATCTTCCTTAAAACTGCTAAGAAAGCTGGAGTATTTGGGCCTGATCGTAGACACAGCCCAGAAAAGGGTGTTTTTGCCTCCGGCAAAGATCAGCTCCATACAAGAGCTGGTACGGATTGTCAGGTCAAAAAGAGATCCCTCAATTCGCCTTTGCATGAGGTTGTTAGGAAAGATGGTAGCTTCATTCAAAGCAGTTCCCTATGCACAGTTCCATTTGAGACTATTGCAAAACCGTATCCTGTCTGCCTGGAAGAAAACTACGCAAGCTTTGGACTTGCAAATGCGGCTGTCCCCAAGGGTGTCCCAAAGCCTCAGCTGGTGGTTACTAACCCAGAATCTGCTGAAAGGAAAATCCTTCAGACCAATTATCTGGAAAGCAGTAACGACAGATGCCAGCCTCTCAGGCTGGGGAGCAGTACTAGAGAAAACAACTGTCCAGGGACAGTGGTCGAGATTCGAAAGAACCCTGCCCATCCACATCCTAGAGATTCGGGCAGCATGTCTGGCATTGAAAACCAGGACCTCCAGGTTAAAGAATTGTCCTGTCAGGATCCAATCAGACAATGCCACTGCTGTGGCCTATATTAATCACCAAGGGGGCACCAAGAGTCTCTCCGCTCAGAGAGAGGTGAACCATATTCTAACTTGGGCAGAAAAGAATGTCCCATGCCTATCGGCAGTTTTCATCCCGGGAATAGAGAGTTGGCAGGCGGACTACTTAAGTCGCCAGCAGTTATTCCCAGGGGAAAGGTCTCTTCACCCCAACGTCTTTCGGGCTGTTTGCCAAAGATGGGGGACTCAGGACGTAGATCTTCTAGCGTCCAGTTTCAACATGAAGTTAGTCAACTTTGTGTCCAGGACAAGGGATCCATTCGCATGCGGAACAGATGCGTTGGTGACCCCGTGGGATCAGTTTTTAACTGATCTATGCATTCCCACTGTTACCCTGAAAAATCTATATTTTTAATATTTTTCATCTCATAGATATGATGTGGGTTAAATAAGAGTTCTTTTCGACCAAGAGTGAAAGCTTCAAATATAATAACATTTATTAGGAAGCAGTTGAAAGTCTAGCTAATACACAGTCCTCTATCTATCGTCTTACACCAAAGAAGAAAATATTAGGTTGAAATAAACTATTTACATGAAGGAATACAGAGTATATTCCTTAAAACCGTAATCTAAGTTACAAGTAAAACAGACCTTTTCCATAATTACCCTTTAGTTCCATTCTGATGGCTTCTGTTCCCCAGAGAGAGTTGCCTCCCCTTGGCTCTGAGTATATGAAACCAGGCTGATGTCTCATTGGTTGGCCTAGCTTGGATCATGATTGGAGGGCTTACTCCATAAGTCGGCCCCCTTTCATGCAAATCCTTGTGACTATGCTGGCCAGTTGATCTAATTGAATTTCCCCAGGAACTTGGGTATTGATTCTGGGTTGGGCTCCCCCCAATACATATCCCAGCATGGGGTCCTTTGACGTGAGTTTGTGTACCACAATGGATTTTGGAAGCCATTGTTTGTACACAAAAGCCTGGGTACTGTCTTGTCTGCTTAGCCTAACCTTTTTGGTGGCTCTGTTACATAGATGCCAGCTAAATGAAATATTCATAATTACAATATTTTACAGCTATTAATGCAGATTTCACATAAACTCATAAGGCAACACCACCTATTCAGTTGCTACCACGACTTCTTTGCAGCATCAGGCTGGAAAGAAAGCCGGTAATTCTGGTAGCACCAGCATGGCCCAGAAGGTCATGGTATGCAGAGATTGTAAAGATGGCAGTGGAGGGTCCATGGCCCCTCCCACTAAGGCCAGACCTGCTTTCAAAGGGGCCGATATTCCATCCTACTTTACGAACGCTAAATTTAACGGCCTGGCTATTGAAACCCACATTCTGAAGAAACGTGGGCTTTCCGGGTCAGTTATTTTAACTTTGATTAATGCAAGGAAGCCAGAACTATATATTATAGAGTTTGGAAGGCTTATGTTTCCTGGTGTGAATCCAAGGGTTGGCACCCTCGGAGATATATCACAGGCAGAATTCTTGCCTTCCTACAATTAAGCGTAGAGATTAAGTTGGCCCTGAGTACTATTAAGCCTGATCAATTTTATTTCAAAGACCGCTTGCTACGCATTTTTTGTTCCGGGGTTTTATGCAAGGGGTGATGCGGATTAATCCGCCAGGTAAATCGACCTTGGGACTTAAATTTAGTTTTGTCTTTGTTACAAAAACAGATACAGCATATTCCCTTATGCCCTGTACACACGACCGGTTTTCCCGACGGAATTCCGCTCAAGCTGTCTTGCATACACACGGTCACACCAACGTCCGACCGCCCAGAGCGAGGTGACGTACAACACGTATGACGGGACTAGAAAAAGTTAATTCAATAGCCAGTAGCCAATAGCTTCCATCTTGTACTTTCTTCAGAGCATGCGTCGTTTTTGGTACGTTGGAATAGCATACAGACGAGCGGGTTTCCCAATAGTAATTAGTTCCGTCTGAAAAATTTAGAACATGTTCTCTAAGTCCGTCTGAATTTTCGACGGAAAAAGTCCGATGGGGCTTACGCACGGTCGGAATATACGATAAGAAGCTCCCATCAGACTTTTTCTGATGGACATTCCGATCGTGTGTACGCGGCATCAGTCCTTCTGACAAGGAAGCTGGTATTTTTGGTTGCTATATCCTCAGCAAGAAGGGTTTCGGAATTGGTTGCTCTTTCTTGTAAAAAGCCGTATTTGATTTTTCATAAGGACAGTGTGGTGTTACGCCCTCGTCCAGGCTTTTTGCCAAAAGTAGTTTCGGGTTTTCACCTGAACCAAGATATTGTCCTGCGATTGTTTTTTCCAAAACCATGTCCCGGGGAAGAAAAGTCACTACATTGTCTTGATGTGGTGAGAGCAGTGAAAATCTATTTAAAGGCAACTGCTCAGATTCGTAAGACTGATGCCTTATTTATTCTGCCAGAAGGTCCTAAGAAAAGGACAGGCAGCGTCGAAATCCACTGTCGCTAAGTGGATTCGACAGGTTATTATTAAAACTTATGATTTAAAGGGTAAGATTCCCCCTTTTCAAGTCAAGGCGCACTCTACCAGAGCGGTTAGTGCTTCTTGGGCAGTGCGTCACCAGGCCTCCATGGCTCAGATCTGCAAGGCTGCAACTTGGTCTTCCGTTCATGCATTCACAAAATTTTATCAAGTGGATGTAAGGAGGAATGAGTATCACATTCGGGTGCAGTGTGCTGCAGGCAGCAGTATAAGTCCTCAGGTCTGGTGGTGCCCTACGGGTTGTGTCTCCCTCCCCTCAAGTAGCATTGCTATGGGACGTCCCAGTAAGTAATTACTTAAGGCTCTGTGTCCCATGATGTACGATAAAGAAAATAGGATTTTTATAACAGCTTACCTGTAAAATCCTTTTCATGGAGTACATCATGGGACACAGAGGTCCCTCCCCTCTTCTTTTTTTATTTTTTTTATGAGGTTTAAGTATATTGCTTGGCTACAAAAACTGAGCTACTCCTGGAAGGAGGAGGGGTTATATAGGGGAGTCAACTTCCTGTATTGGGTATACTAGTGTCAACACCTGAAGGTGGCACATAACCCATTAAGTAATTACTTAAGGCTCTGTGTCCCATGATGTACTCCAAGAAAAGAGTTTTACAGGTAAGCTGTTATAAAAATCCTGTTTTGCAAAACTTGCTGAATGGTCAATCTATTAAGATATCTTTACGCTGCTACTCTGGAGCTTTTTCTCTCCTTTGGGACATGTAAGGGCCAATAGTTCTTGTCCTTGGTGTTCATCAGATCCACTATCCCTGTCTCTCTCCAGAGAAGAACCACTGACCTGTACAGTCAATTAGGATGAGTAATTGCTGATCAGTCCAAGCAGAATTTTTTTTCCCACTCTTCGCATTGCATCAGGTAGTTTATGGTCGGTGATTTAGGGGTCCCTCTCCCCAACCCTACTTTTTTTGGTTTTAGGCTTCATTTTGCTAACTGGTCTTGATCCTTTCTTACAAGGTAGTGGATTCAGCCTCATCAGGTACCAGCTTTGGGAGTGGGTCCTTGGGTGACTTGAGCTGACTGCAGTCCCTGGTTTTGTTCACTTTTGGGCTTGTTAGTGGTGGTTTGCTGTTGCCCACCCCTCAGTTGGACTATTTTTGGATTTCCCTATAGTGGTGACTTTCTCTGTCCCTCAATGGACAAAGATAATAGCATTTTTGTACTCACTATTTGTTTCTTGCGGTACATACGTCCTTGCTCTTACTAATCTTGCTCTTGGTACTGCTAGCTACAAACTGAGACATGTTTAGGAGTAGGAGTGGTTATCCTGGGCTAGCCTAAAGATTTTTTGTTTTCCAGTGTCTAATCCTCAGACAGCAGCATAAGCCCACAGTATTCCCGTGCCCCTTTTTTGGACAAATGTACTTGATGGCAGTTGTTTTATGCAGTAGTGGTAAACATCATGAACATTGCACACATTTAAGTGTCTTTTGATTTTAAAAAAATTGGACTAAGCCTTTAAAGCATTTAATACTGAACAAAGTTTGTGCAATATTCCATGCTTTTATCCATAAACCTAATTTTATAGAATACATTTATTTATATTTTAAGATGTGATCTTATGTTTTTCTAGCCACACCTAAATTGAAATAAAATGTCCACAAATAATGTAAAGCACAGATCTAACAAAATATTTTTTTTTTCTTCTTTTTAAGCTGGAAATAATGCTAGAGGAAAATGTCTCCCTTCCAAATAATGGGAAGTTGTACACAAAGGTAATCAGCTGGGTTCAGCACAGTATATGGGAACATGGAGAAAGCTTGGAGACTCTGATGGATGAGGTTAGTGTTTCGAAGGATTGATATGGTCAAGTAGCAGAAAAAAACTAATTCATATTGTCCTTTTATAATAATCAGAGCCAAAAATAAAGAATTTCTGTTTTCAGTTGAAATCTGGTAGGTTTAAAGGTGAGATTAATTTTTATTTCCCCATAAATATTTTAATCCTTTTTTTTTTCCCCAGTTTTTGTAAGTGCTAAGGAATATTTATTTTGTCTTGAAAATCACTGCAGTCGTTCAGATTTTCTTACAGGTTTATGCTTCAAATTACCGTTTTACGATGAAGCCTAACAGTTTTTCCTCCCCGTTGATTATCTTTCCGTAGGTTATTTTACAAAAGTAGGATTCCTGAAACTGAAGAACAATGAAGAAACCTCAAGGTTAATTGAATCGTTATGAAGCACCAGTCTGCCCTAGCCTTCTAAGAAAATCCACTGTGGGCAGAGAGCCATGATGATGATTTAACAGTATTTGCTCCTTTTGCAGGATCTGTGTGCATTGTACCATCTCAACATTATCATTAGGAATGCTTTATAAACAAAATCTTGCAGAGTCCTAGACTTCATTCTAAATTCACTCTTCGCAAATATTTTAAGAGGTTATTTTATGTTTTTAAAATCTTACATGAGGACACATTAATGTAGGATACAATTATTTAAATTTTTTTACGATTATATATCGGCTTTCTTTCATGCAAAAGTAAGATTTTACAATCGTGTCACCAGGATACGTGAAAGACCTCCTATATAAGGAACACGTTATAAGCTCAAATTACATGTACTGTATATTAGGCTTTGGGGTCATGTCTCCAACGCTTTAAACAGAGGAAAGAGGGCTAAGCTTAAAGGAAGCGCAAATGGATGCCTATAGAAAATAATCAATTTTGAACCCTTAGGGAATTTCTGCATGAATGGTTTTTAAACTGATCAGGTCTTCTACATCATAATAAAGCCAATCTTGTCAATAATGAATAGGTATGCGCAGCTTTAGAACATTTTAAGTCTTTTTTTTCAGTAAAAGACATCTTAAAATGATACTGTATGAACCTCGAGCTACAGGAACCTTTCAGCTGGAAGTTAACTGCTAATGAGAGATGTTATTTTAGTTAATAAACAAAGTGCACGTAGTATTAATACCATTAGTAATTTGGACTGTTTAAGCCAATGATTTATTAAACCTAGCCCCATGTAAAAGGGCCTAGTTTTTTTTAAGGCTTGTTCTAGCCAAATGTGGGCAGTTTATATATCCCAGGTGTGAAAGCAGTTATTGAGAACTATTAAATGGGATAGCCGCTCAAATTGTTCAGCTTGCGTGCATTTTCTGCAAGATCATAGCAAATAGTATTAGATGATAGAAGAAATGGTATTCTCAGTAAGGATAATTTAGGGTACAAGGCAGTTCTAGTGCAAATCTGCAGCTATTGCAGGCAAACTGAAGCAATTGGCCATTATCTGAAAACTGCGCAAGATACAAGGTTACAGATGCCAACAATGAATTATTTTGCTCTATATGATTATTTTGATAAGGAATTTAGTCGGCAATCTTCAATGAATCTAATCTAAAGACCAACCTATTTTTAAAACCAGTCATACAGATATACCAAACAAATTGAAGGGTTCACAAACTTGCAGAACTGTATGCATGATGCCAAAGATTCCAGACATTACATAGTCTCAAAAAAATGGTCTACCTTGTATTGCCAGAATGGGGGGAAACGCATAGGATTAAAGGAATATTTTCAGAAACGTGTGTGCGCTCTGATCATTGAGAATTTTAGGTCTAACCATGATATGCTTTATATACAAATTAACCACTTAAGGACCGAGCCTCTTTCTGAGATTTGGTGTTTACAAGTTAAAAACAGTTGTTTTTTTTTTTGCTAGATAATTACTTAGAACCCCCAAACATTATATATATTTTTTCTAACACCCTAGAGAATAAAATGGCGGTCATTGCAATACTTTCTGTCACACCATATTTGCGCAGCGGTCTGACAAGCGCACTTTTTTTTGGGGGAAAAATACACTTTTTTGAATTAAAAAATAAGACAAAAGTCGTTAGCCCAATTTTCTCCCCTCACCTTCCAGGACAGCTACTTGAGATATGATTGGCTCCGCCCTCTACAGGAAGCACAAATCAGATACAATTTAAAAGGCCCCTCCCTTTCCATTGACCCTCAGTTGTTTTGTGTTTCCAGACCCTCCAGGAGCACCGACACGTTTTTTATTTTCTTAAGGTCTGGTAACTGTGGTTGGTGGACCCCCCTTCTCTGATTTCATCCAGGACTAGTTGTGGCCAAGTCCTGGATGATAGTCTGTACCAGAAGGGTTCCCTATTTCTAAGGGTTACTTGCCTAACTGGTGATGTGAGCAGTGGCAACTCCCTTCCATTTTTTCCCCCAGCTCTGCTGTGTGGAACTGTGTCCTCCTAAGTGCTTCATTTCGGTGTACAAGGATGGCGTCAGGAGGACTTCCGGTGACGCGGCAAGATGGCGCCGGAACCGGAGGTCACAACGCACTTCCGGACGCCGATTTTGTTTCTAAAGAAGCATGGCGTGGAGACACTGATGACATGCTGCAGGGGAATAGTCTGCTAAAAACGCCAATCTGAGTGCAGTTTTGGGGTACAGCAGCAGTGTTCTCTACGGCGGATCTCTGCTTGCTTCATGGAGCTTGAGGACAGGTCTGAGGATGGAGCATCTACTCGTATTGAACCAGCGGCAGCATCCAGGTCCCATACTGCCCCCAAGGTAAGCCCTTGTCTGTGGATAGCTCTACAGCAGGGGACTTTTTGTATGGAACCTTTTTATTTATGGTCCTTGTTTCTGCTTTTTTTCTAGGCCAAACCGGTGAAGAAGAAATGTGGGAACTGTAGGGCTAGGCTTTCTGATAGTTATAAAAAGCTATTTTGTGAGGATTGTATTCCACCCAGAGCTAGTTCAGAGTCTTCCTCTTTTAAAGAGTTAATGACTTCTATGAAGGAGGTAGTGGACTCCTTTTGGTCACTTAATGACAGGGTTACTTATCTAGGCTCTTCCTCATCTAGACCCATAGCTCAAGACCCTTCAACCTCTGCCAGGTCCCTTCCCTTGTTAGTATCTGAGACTATTAGTTCACGCTATACCTCTGATCTGGAAGAAGGTGAGAATCCAGTTTCTTCATCTGATGAAAAGTCTGCATCAGAGGAGGATACAGGTAGCTCATCTAAGTATCTTTCCAGTTGAGGATACTGATGAATATACTTCAGAGCAGATTAAGATGCCACAACAAGCCCAATCTGTACAGGATAAAATGTATAGGGGCCTACAGGGGCGGAAATCAAAAACTTTTCCGGTACACCAGTCACTTAGTGACATGATTCTGTCTGAATGGAGAGAACCTGAAAAAAGGTTGTTCCAATCTAGGGGAAACAAAAGATTTACTTTTCAGTCTGAATTTGAGGAGGTTTTCTTTAAGTGTCCTAGATTAAGATGCCCCTATGTCGCAGGTGTCCAAAAGATCAGATCTTTCTTTTGAAGATTCTGGGGTCCTTAAAGATCAAATGGATAGAAAGGCCGACTCATTGCTACATAAGGCCTGGGATGCTTCAGCTTTTTCTTTAAGCCTGGCGGTAGCATCCACCTGTTTGGCTAGAAATTTAGACGTATGGGTTCAGTGTCTGGATGACCTTCTTGCATCTGACACTCCCAAAGAAGAGATTAGGGAGTCCCTCCCACTCATTGCCAAGTCAGTTGCCTTCTTAGCTGATGCAGCAGCAGATTCAGTGAAATCCGCAGCCAGAGCTTCTGCTCTCTTTAATTCAGCTAAGCAAGCTATCTTGGCTTAAATCTTGGGAAGGTGACCTTACATCCAAGAATAAGCTCTGTGGCATTCCCTTTGAAGGCAAACTCTTGTTCGGTTCCTCCTTAGAAGAGGTCTTCGCTCGTTCCTCTGAGAAGAGTAAACGATTCCCTTCTTCCCGAAGTAATAAGCAGAATAAGAGGCCTTTTTGTGGCTTCCAGAACAAGGCTAATTTTAAAGCCAACAGGCAACAGACAAAAAAGAAATGGTCCTTTAACAAAGACAAACAAAAAGGGGGGGCTCCCTTTGCTCCTTCAGCCCCTTCCAAAAATGCCCAGTGACGCCAGGTCAGGGGTAGGGGGAAGATTGTGCCATTTCATCAAAGAATGGGCAGAGATTTCCAACAATTCCTTTATCCTTCAAACATTGGAAAAGGGTTACAATTCAAAAGTCTTCCTCCCCAGAGGTTTTTTCTTGCCCACCTGCCGAGAGACCAGAAGCCATGATAAATTTGATTTCTGTATGGGAGTTATTGCTCCTGTCCCAGAAAATCAGAAGTTCCGACGGCTTTCGTATGGTCATAAATTTAAGCGTCCTGAGTACATAGTTTACAGACTTTTCCGCATGGAGAACATTTATTCGGTAAGGAATCTGTTGTTGCCAAAAGTCTTCATGGTGACCCTGGGCCTTCAGGACGCTTATCTTTATGTACCAATCTGCCAGAGCCACCGAAGGTTCCTCAGGTTTGCAGTTCTCGTGGGAAACGAGCCATCTCACTGGCAGTTCAATGCCCTTCCTTTTGGTCTCTCGGCAGCACCGAGGATTTTTACAGAAAATCATGGGCGAACTCATGGCTTTTTTTCGGATTCAAAGTGTATCAATCGTCCCATATCTAGACGATTTTTGCTCGGGACAAGGAGTCCCTGTTCAAGACCTGCAGTTGGTTTTGCGGACCTTTCGAAAATTAGGGTGGAAGGTCAACCAGAAGAAGTCTTGCCTGGTACCCTCACAGAGCATACTTTTCCTGGGTTATCTAATGGACTCTGTTGCCCTAAAGATTTTTCTTCCCGAAGAGAAGATTTTAAAAATTCTTCTCTCTGTGCAGGCCTTCAAGCTGCTCCCTCAGACCTCCCTTGGGCGGATCATGCAGTTGCTGGGTCTGATGACTGCGGCCATTCCAGGGGTGCTTTGGGCCCAATTGCACTCCAGACCCCTTCAGGCTTCTCTTTTTTACTCCATTGGGATCACAGGAAGGATTCTCTGGATCAGCTGGTAAAAATACCAGAAGGGAATTTTCTCGATCTCGCCTGGTGGGAGCAGCGAGAACATCTGCAGAGAGGGAAGGATTGGACACAACATTCCCAGGTCAAAATGACCACAGATGCCAGTCTGTGGGGTTGGGGTGCTCACTCACAGGACTGGCAAGCACAGGGAGCCTGGTTGCCAGAGGAAGCAGGTCGCTCCTCAAATTTCAGAGAACTTCTGGCTGTGAGGAAAGCACTTATATCTCTGGAAAAGAGGGTCTATTCAAAAGACCTATTAATTTTTTCAGACAATGCCACAACAGTGGCGCACCTGAACAAGCAAGGGGGCACTCGCTCAGATTCGCTTCTGTCATTGACACAGCAGATTCTGTCCTGGGCGGAGATCTACGTCACTTCAGTAAGGGCAGTCCACATCAAGGGGTCAGAAAATGTGCTGGCGGACTATTTGAGCAGGGTGAGCATCAGTTCCAGCGGTTGGGAACTACATCCAGGCATGTTCCAGGAGGTGGTGCTAAGATGGGGTCTCCCCACAGTGGATCTTTTTGCCTCCAGTCTCAACAGAAAACTGCCGGCGTTCTTCTCTCTGGAGAGAGAGAGACAGAGTCCTTGGGACTTCACTCTGGCTTATGCCTTCCCTCCTTTTCCCCTCTTACCCCTAGTGGTTCGGAAAATTATTCAGGACCGGGCAGAAGTTGTTCTGATTGCCCCCTGGTGGCCCAGGAGTAGTTGGTTCTCCTCTCTGAAGGCCCTATCTGTGTATCCTCCCTGGCTCCTACCAGTTCGGAAGGATCTGCTCCATCAGGGACCGGTGTTACATCCAAACCCTCAGACCTTCCATTTGACGGCCTGGAAGCTGAGCGGCGCATCCTACAGTTAAATGGGTGTTCAGAGAGGGTTATTCAAACTATCCTGAACAGCCGTAAGTTGGTCACGAGAAGAATCTATGGGAAAGTTTGGAAAACGTTTATTTCCTGGCAAAGGAGAGCTGGTTTAGATTCTTTCCACTCCCTGGATATTGGATTTTTTGCAGGGGGGAGTGGAAAAGGGGCTCTCTGTCAGGACCCTTAGGGTTCAGATTGCTGCCCTATCTTTGTTTACAGAGAGAAGACTAGCGGAAGATCCCTTAGTCAAGAGGTTCCTTTCAGCCAGATCTAGACATGCTCCGAGGGTCATCAAACATGTTATTCCCTGGGATCTGTCGTTGGTATTAAATGCACTAACAAGGGCTCCTTTTGAGCTTTTGCATGAGGCTTCCCTGAAAATTATTTCTTTGAAGTTATCCTTCCTTTTGGCTATTACGTCAGGGAGAAGGATTTCTGATCTCGAGTCTTTCCTGTAAAAGACCCCTTCCTGAGGATTCTAGAGGACAGGGTAGTTATTAGACCTGATCTTTTCTATTTACCCAAAGTTTCTTCCAACTTTCATAGGTCCCGGGAGATGGTCCTTCCTAGTTTCTGCACCTCTCCCAAAAATGCGGAAGAGGAAAGGTTTGGTTTTTTAGACGTAAAGAGATGTCTTCTGCTTTATCTAGAAAAGACCAGTGGTTTTAGGAGTTCCTCCCAATTGTTGGTTTTGTTCAGTGGCCCCAATAAAGGGTCCAAAGCATCTAAAAGTTCTATTGCTAGGTGGATTAGGGGAGCTATCTGTGAGGCATATAAAACGTCAGGTCACACCCCTCCTTCTAGAATTAGGTCCCATTCAACGAGATCAATGGCCACATCATGGGCAGAAAGAGCGGAGGCTTCATGGGAAGAAATCTCTAAAGCTGCCGTCTGGTGCTCCTCTCATGCATTTGTCAAACATTATATAGTTCAGCTGCTTTCCAGCCAGGACCTTTTCTTTGGTAGGAAAGTGCTTCAGGCTGTCGTCCCTCCCTAAGGTATATAATCTTGCTTATCCTCTCAAGTAGCTGTCTTGGAAGGTGAGGGGGGAAAACCCTGTTAGACTTACCGGTAACGGTATTTCCAGGAGCCTTCCAGGACAACTGAGGGTAAGAGGAAAGAGAGGGGCCTTTTAAATTGTATCTGTTTTGTGTTTCTTGTAGAGGGCGGAGCCAATCATCTCTCATGTAGCTGTCCTGGAAGGTCCCTGGAAATTCCAATACCGGTAAGGCTAACGGGGGCTTTTTTTTTTCATATTGTGAAAGATAATGTTACCCCGAGTAAATGGATACCCAACATTTTATTTTGCGCCCGCTCGTGGAATGGCGACAAATTTTTAGCCTTAAAAATCTCCATAGGCGACTTTAAAAAAATTCTACAGGTTGCATGTTTTGAGTTAGAGGAGGTTTAGAACTATTGCTCTCGCTCTACCGATTGCGTCGATACCTCACATGTGTGGTTTGAACACCGTTTTTATATGCGGGCGCTGCACACGCATGCGATCGCTTCTGCATGCGAGCTCAGCGGGACGACCTCAAATCTCATATTTACACTAAAATGCAATTTAAAAAAAATTAAATGTTGCTTTTAAGAGCTATGGGCGGAAGTGATGTTTTTGACGTCGCTTCCGCCCTGCAATGGTATGGAGACAGGGGTGGGGGCCATCTTCTCCTCACTCGTCTCCATACCAAGCCAGGGAGAGGACCCAATCGCCTCCGCCGCTACCTACGGCTCCGGTAAGCAGAGACCACTTTTATCTGAAACCAAACCGCTCACTCAAGAAGAGGATATCAGGGTAATGGTAGCTAGCTGCTGCCATAACAACGATATCCATCTTGGGAAGTGGTTAAGGTTTCTATTGAGCCCTACCTCGTACCATTTTTTTCTAAAAGGGCTAAATACAGTTGTGGGGAATTTGCATCTTGCTGATGTTCTGATAAGCTTATTTATCATTTTTTTTTAATTTTTATTTTTTTATTATTGTATTGTTATATACAGAATATTTTGTGGGGCCTCGCTGGGCTCAAACATAAATTATATCTACAGAGTATACAAGTCTGCGGAATCTTGGGATTTTATATGCATTTTATGCCCTCCACCTTGAGTTTGCTTTAGCAGCCTTTTCTTCTGATTGTGTAAGAGTACAGTGGAAAGCCCCATCAAGCACTTTTGATTTGAGTGGACATTTGTAAGTGTTCAGATGGTTGACGTAAATTTATTTTCTAATGCAACTAAACCTACCAGTGGGTTTGTCTGACTGAGATTTTTTTTGTGGCTGCAATAAATGTTTAAGCCCATTTCACAACATTCCAAACCATTTCTTCTGCTGCAGTCTTTGCCTTTTTAGATGCAGATAAATAACTTGTTAAGCTAGTAGTCAACATTTGAAAACCTTTGTAAAAAAAATTTTGCTTTACAAAAGCATTTTGTATGTGTGTTTTAATATTTTCCCAAACCTTGTATTTCCTAAATTGACGATTTTTATTTTTTATTTTTTGTTTTTCTTTTTCTTTTTTGTGATGCTTTATAATTTTCATATTTTTTATGCACCAGTATACAAGCTTTGTCTCTTATGGGGATCATGTGCTTTTGATTTTAGCTAATTTATTGCATATTGGTCTCCATTTTGCTTACAGACAACCCTTTTAATGCTGGTTGTATAATATTTATGATTCTAGAAGCCCTGGGCTTCATTCATTTGTACACTTCTTGCATTTGTGTTTTACTGTGTGTGTGTATATATTTTATTGCGTCTGTTCTGCATAATTTCCACTTGAATGTTACCGAACAGTGGCAACTCTTCAGCTGTCTCCTACTTTCTGGAAAAGGAAGATTTTCATGCGAAGACTTCTTTAGTGTTTAGAAGAATTGATGCCGTACAGTAGTTTTAACCTCCAAAATGGAAACTAAAAATGCTTTCCAACCAGAGTTGGAATTTCTGAAGAATTTTTGTTTTTATGGGGCTAGTATCCATATGGCTATTTGTTCACTCTTTTACAGGTACAGACGTTGTATTACTCCGCGGATCACAAGTTGCTCGATGGATATGTCCTGGACCAACATAATGACATGTTTGCTGGTGAAGAAGATGGTATACAGTTGGTTCAGGTACAACATCATTTTTCATGCTAATTATTATTATTATTATTATTATTATAGGTTCTGTGCTAGGAGATGTCTTGATACATCTATGGGAGGGCATCTGTCCATAGGGACCCTATGGTTACTTCTGCTTATTGTGCACCAACACCCACAATAATTACAGCATGTTTTGACTTTAACACCATGATTTGCAATTTTTTTTTAAGATTGTGTAAACTGGGGGGATGCAGCAGAAGTAATAAGGGAAGCTAATGATTTTAGATTTTTTAGTAATTGAAACATGTTTTACAAATATTTCATAAACAGAAATGATTTTTAGAGCTCCAGAATAACAATAAAAAGGAAGACCCCCACTATGCCAACATCAAATGATTATAGAAAAGGATTTAATGAGTTATGACTACTCAGACTTTGTGGGCATAACATGAGGCAATTTATAAAATAGAGTCTTTATTACAAAAGGATTAAAATAAAATTTTAACAGACACCCTACTAACTGACAGGGTCAACAGATGCCCAATAGGATAGAGATTGGAAGTATGGATCTGAAATTGGTAAAATCCATAATGGACACAAATTACTATATAGAAATCTCAATGGGTAGAATCCATAGACTTCTCCGTGCCTTTTCAACGCGTTTTGCAATTTTAATAGCTTCCTCAGGACAATACTGGGTAGGTGCTGATAAACCTCAAGACCAGGTACAGGGGGACACCACACAAAACAAGTTTAGGACCAGGAATAATCTTTTCCGTTGAATGAATTGGCAAAGGTAAAGAATAGACCAATTATTTGTGATACTTGGGATGAGAAGGAGAAATTCTCACCTCTAATATAACCAAGGTCGCCTGTAATTCTATTGATGGGGGATGGGTTGATTCGATCAGAGTGGATTGTTATAGGTAAGAAGAAAAATTGTATATCGGACATCACCACCGATATCAAAATAAGAATGTATGAGATGGTTGCCACATACGTGATACTTAGTAAGTTAAAATTGGGTACCTTCATCCTTCATAAACATTTAGATGAGGCAAAATGGGGGGAGAAGGAGAAAAGGTTTCAAAGGGACTACTCCAATTGAGTCCCACCTCCCCACCCCCAAAAACTACTTGGACTATACCGGTACCACATACACTGATACAATTAAAAATAAAATTTCCAATTTATTCAAAAGACATCAAGTTTAAAACATATATATATATATATATATATATATATATATATATATATATATATATATATATATATATATATATATATATAATATATAATATATATATATATATATTTTATATATTTATATATATATATATATATATATATATATATTTATATATATTTATATATATATATATATTTATAGATTTCACACATAACAGTTGTTTACAGTACAGAAATTATAATGACATTGACAAGTGCCATCAAGGGTAGTTGAAAGCTGTTATTTAGAGTACTTGAAAAACGTGACCTCAAAAGTTTCGCGGATTGACCGCTTCTTCAGGAGGCGTCCAAGTGAATTCTCTAAAGATCAAATAACTACAGTTACATATGTGATAAATAACATATGTGGTAAATAACAATGGAGACAGTAAAAAACACATCGACAGTGACAAACATTGGAGTAGTAATACATTTGAAATAAGTATGTATAAACTCACCAACCAATGCCCAATACGGGCTAGAACGGCACTGAGACGCCCAAATTTGGGCGTTCCCCCGGGGGCGAGCACGGGGGGCTAATTATGGCAGGACACACTAATATATAAAAAGAATATGGGAGTATTAGATAATTGGAACAATTCTGAATAAATGAGAACCACCCAGGTAGAATGAAAATTGTGATGGACTGGCCAGAGGAAAACCAAAGGGGGGGGAGGAAAGGAAGGGAAAAAAGGAGGGGAAAAAAGGAAGAGAGGGGGGGGGGAGGGGAGGGAGGGGAAGGAAGGGAATGGAAAAAGGGGGGGGAGGGGAAGGAAGTAAGACAAGAACAGCCCTCCACCTCTAGTGTAACTAGTCAGTATTGAAAACTGACTAGAAAAGCACCCACCATTGTTTTAATACCAGTGAGGATCCAATAAATTACCCTTATGGGCAGGATTCTTCCTTTAACACCCTATCATATGATAGTTGTGGCAGGTTGATGCATTGCAGCTTGTAAATACCTCTACTGCTACCTCTAACAAGCTGTAATGCATCAACCTGCCACAACTATCATATGATAGGGTGTTAAAGGAAGAATCCTGCCCATAAGGGTAATTTATTGGATCCTCACTGGTATTAAAACAATGGTGGGTGCTTTTCTAGTCAGTTTTCAATACTGACTAGTTACACTAGAGGTGGAGGGCTGTTCCTGTCTTACCTCCTTCCCCTCCCCCCCCCCCCTTTTTCCACTCCCTTCCTTCCCCCCTTTCCCTCCCCTCTCCTCCTCCTTTCCTCCCCTCCCCTCCTCTTCTTTTTTTTTCCCCCTTCCCCCTCTCTCCCCTCCCTTCCCCCTCTCCCCTTTCTTCCTCCTTTTTTCCCTTCCCTCCCCCCCCCCCCCCCCCCCCCTTTTGGTTTTCTCTGGCCAGTCCACCACAATTTTCATTCTACCTGGGTGGTTCTCATTTATTCATAATTGTTCCAATTATCTAATACTCCCCTATTCTTTTTATATATTAGTGTTGTCCTGCCGTAATTAGCCCCTCCGTGCTCGCCCCCGGGGGAACGCCCAAATTTGGGCATCTCACAGTGCCGTTCTAGCCCGTATTGGGCATTGGTTGGTGAGTTATACATACTTATTTCAAATGTATTACCACTCCAATGTTTCACTGTCGATGTGTTTTTTACTGTCTCCATTGTTATTTATCACATATGTAACTGTAGTTATTTGATCTTTAGAGAATTCACTTGGAGGCCTCCTGAAGAAGCGGTCAATCTGCAAAACTGTTGAGGTCCCGTTTTTCAAGTACTCTAAATAACAGCTTTCAACTACCCTTGTTGGCACTTGTCAATGTCATTATGATTTCTGTACTGTAAACAACTGTTATGTGTGAAATCTATATTGTGTATATATATAGATGTTTTAAACTTGATGTCTTTTGAATAAATTGGAAAATTCTCCTTCTCCCCCCATTTTGCCTCATCAAAATAAGAATGGTATAATCACCCCTGAAGGGAGGAGGAACAATTATGCCTTGATAAGCCCACCCAAATATCGTCCCAATCATCAAATTATTATATAGATGGAGCCTTGTTATCATGTATCCAGAGCTTTCTCATATTCAAGGGGGCTTTGAATTATAAAGCCATAGCCGTAGAACCCCAAGTGGGGTATGAGGTACCTCTTGCAGGAAAGGTTAATGGCGCGGTTGTCCCTGCTGGTCAGCAGTTTTATTGTGTGTTTTACAAATATTTTATAAACCAAAATGATTTTTAGAGCACCAGTTGGCTAAAAAAAACAGCCGAAATATTCTTATTTTAGTTAGCCCCTTATTAAAAGCTTATCCAAAACCTTCTGGTAAGACACGAGTCACTACTGATTCATCTGACCTTTGTATTGGTGTAAACTTCAGTTTTCCCTTTTGAGCCTTGTAAACATTCGGCTACGTGTAAAAGATTCTAATGCAGGCCACACTATACCTTTTTTTTTTTTTTTTCTTTTTTTTTTTCTTTTTTTTTTGTTAAACCAGTGGGTTGAATAAAGTGCTGATTCCCCAGTTAACACACTCAGTGCTAATGGGGGAATCCTATCTGTAGCACTATTATGTTCTGCAAAATACAATGATCAGTGTAGCCGTGCAGCACTGATCGTTCAACAAAAAACTGACAGGCTATTTGTACACAAGTCGAGGAAAAATAATAATTTTGACCCCTGCAGATTTTGTAAGTTTTCCCATTTACAAGAAATAAAGGGTCTATAACTTTTATCATAGGTGTATTTTAAATAATAGAGACAGAATATCAACCAAAAATCCAGAAAAAAACACAATACAAATGTTATAAATGAGTTGCAGTTCAGTGAGTAAAATAAGTATTTGATCCCTAAGCAAAACATGACTTGGTACTTGTTGGCGAGCACCCTTGTTTGCAAGCACAGGTAAGAGGGTTCTTGTAGTTGGTTACCAGGTTTGCACACCTCAGGAGGGATTTTGGTCTACTCTAAGGTTCTTGGCAACTCGAAGTTTCAGCTCCCTCCCATTTTTTTTTTTCTATTTAATTAGGGTCTGGAGACTGACTAGGCCACTCCATGACCTTAATGTGCGTCTTCTTAAACCACTCCTTTGTTGCCTTGGCGGTATGTTTTGGGTCATTGTGATGCTGGAAGACCCATCCAGGACCCATCTTCAGGTGTTCTGGCTGAGGGAAGAAGGTTCTCATCCAAGATTTTACAATACATTACCCCATCCATTGGCCCCTCAATGTGGCAAAGTCGGCCTGTACTGCCCTGTACACACAGTCGGATTTTCCGACGGAAAATGTGTGATAGGACCTTGTTGTCGGAAATTCCGACCGTGTGTAGGCTCCATCACACATTTTCCATCGGATTTTCCGACACACAAAGTTTGAGATCAGGCTATAAAATTTTCCGACAACAAAATTCGTTGTCGGAAATCCGATCGTGTGTACACAAATCCGACGGACAAAGTGCCACGCATGCTCAGAATAAATAAAGAGATGAAAGCTATTGGCCACTGCCCCGTTTATAGTCCCGACGTACGTGTTTTACGCCACCGCGTTCAGAATGATCGGTTTTTCCGACAACTTTGTGTGACCGTGTATGCAAGACAAGTTTGAGCCAACATCCGTCGGAAAAAATCCTAGGATTGTGTTGTCGGAATGTCCGAACAAAGTCCGACCGTGTGTATGGGGCATACCTTTTAGCAGAGAAACTGCCCCAAAGCATAATGTTTCCACCTCAGTGCTTGACTGTAGGGATGGTGTTCTTAGGGTCATAGTAGAGCTGCACGATTAATCGTCTAGAATCGTTATCGCAGTTACGATCTTGACAAGTGTTTCACGATTCTGTCTATGCAAAGAATTCTCTCTGCTATTCTGAAGCCACGGCCATCAAAAGAAAGGAAGAAAAAAATGGGAAGTCTGCCAAGAATTGCAACATTCTTTAGCAGTGGAACTTAAGTATAAACATTGTAACAATTTGTCAATGGAATAGACTTGTGTGTAAATGAAGAAAGCTTAAACACTAAACCTTTTTCTGATATTTGTTGGTTTCAAGTTAAAATCTTTTTTTTTTTTTTTTTGCTAGAAAATTACTTGGAACCCCAAACATTATATTTTTTTAGTAGAGACCCTAGAGAATAAAATGGTGGTTGTTGCAATATTTTATGTCACACTGTATTTGCGCAGCGGTCTTTCAAATGCAATTTTTTTGGAAATAAATGACTTTAATTATTATTATTATACGAGATTTATATAGCGCCAACAGTTTACGCAGCGCTTTACAATGTATAAGGGGGACAACACAATTACAGTACAGTTCAATACAAATACTTTAATGAATTAACATTAAAAAAAACTAACTAGTAAAGTTAGCCTAATTTTTTTTGTATAATGTAAAAGATTTTATGTGGCGAGAATCGTGATCTTTTTATTCTAAGCAAAAAAATCGTGATTTTCATTTTGGCCAGAATCGTGCAGCTCTAGGGCATAGTCAGCATTTTTCTTCCTCAAAACATGGCGAATCTAGTTAATGCCAAGAGCTCAATTTTGGTCTTCTCTGACCACAGCACTTTCTCCCAATCCTTCTCTGAATTATTTAGATGTTCATTGGCAAACTTCAGACAGGCCTGTACATGTGCCTACTTGAGGAGGGGGACCTTGCGGGTACTGCAGGATTTCAATAAATGACT
This sequence comes from Lithobates septentrionalis, assembly GCA_037952835.1. Classification (NCBI taxonomy): domain Eukaryota; kingdom Metazoa; phylum Chordata; class Amphibia; order Anura; family Ranidae; genus Lithobates; species Lithobates septentrionalis. The sequence goes on from JBBDGP010001672.1 coordinate 3,453,025, forward strand.
GAGGGCAATTTTTTGTGTTTTTTTTTTGTCTTTTTGTTTTTTTTTCTTCCATTTGTGAATAATCGTTCCAACAGTTGTCCCCTTCTCAACAAGCTTCTTGCTGATGGTCTTGTAGCCCATTTCAGCCTTGTGCAGGTCTACAATCTTGTCCCTGATATCCTTTGACAGCTCTTTGGTCTTGCCCATGATGGTGAGGTTTGAATGGAAGAAAGATTCTGTGGACAGGTGTCTTTTTTACACTTAATGAGTTGTCGTCAGGAGCACCATCTTGAATTGACAGGACTAATCTGTGTACCACATACGGTAGCTAGTCTGTTGGAGCCAGAATTATTGTTGGTAGGGGATCAAATACTTATTTACTCACTGAACTGCAACTCAATTTATAACATTTGTATCATGTGTTTATTCTGGATTTTTGGTTGATTTTCTGTCTCTATCATTTAAAATATACATATGATAAAAATTATAGACCCTTCATTTCCTTGTAAGTGGGCAAGCTTACAAAATCTGCAGGGGATAAAATAAGTTTTGCCACTATACAGTACATGGATTGACATTTAAGCAGCCGCTGCTGAAGCTGACAAATTTTAGATCTGGTTAAAAAGAATACAAAGTATGCTATACTTTAAATTTGACTAAATAGACAATCTCCTAAAGGGTTTCAGTCCTGGTAACAATTATGGCTGGATCTAGGGGAGTGCTGGGGTGAGCTCCTTTCACATCCGAGCACAGCTCCTCTCCACCCTACACAGCTGAGATCACATTCCTTTACACAGTCACAATCTGCACAGTGTTTAGCTGGCTACTGCAGCTACACTGCTGTTCTGACCAGGAAATTTCACAGGGCAGAACTGCAACATAGCCAGCTAAACACTGCAGATTGTGGCTGTGTGTGAAGGAATGTGATCTCAGCTGTTTGTTGTGTTCGGATGGGAAAGGAGCTCTGCCAAGTGCCCTGCCAGCGGTGACCTTTGCCTTAATTACCTCCTGTATATTGCCCTACCAATTCATGTACAATCCTGCTGACCTATCCTTTGCCCTGCTGATTCCTTGTACACTGCGCTGCTGCTCCCTGTCCTCTGGCCTGCTGACCCCTGAACACTACCCTAAAAAAAACAGCCCAAGTACAGTGCCCAAGCCCTGCTGACATTCCATCCTCTGCACCCCAACATCAAGTTGGTTAGATCCAGCCCTGGTCACAATAAAGGAAAATATGTATAAAACCAATATGTTACCTTAGGAATGGGGGGGGGAAATACTACTTTTGAGCACAGAAACAGTGCATCTGTCTCTTTGAATTTTTAATTTTTTTTGCAATCATATTGCCAGTCTAGCAGAAAAGCCCTTGTAATCTTAATATAACACCTTCTAGAGGCATTAAAAAGTCACGCAAACACATTTTGTGTCATTGCTAAAGAATTCCATGGTATATTTTTACATCATTGCGTTGGGCCAGCTCAGACCAGTATAACTATGTATATACCGTACCTGGCTGGCTTTTCAAACGCCAATTTTTTTAATGCACTTTTTTTGAACTTTAACCACTTCAGCCCCGGAAGGATTTACCCCCTTCCTGACCAGAGCACTTTTTGCGATACAGCACTGCGTCGCTTTAACTGACAATTGCGCGGTCGTGTGATGTTGCACCCAAACAAAATTGACGTCCTTTTTTTTTTTTTTTCTCTCTCTCTCACAAATGGAGCTTTCTTTTGGTAGTATTTGATCACCTCTGCGTTTTTTTATTTTATGCGCTATAAACAAAAAGAGCAACAATTTTGAAAAAAAAGCAATATTTTTTTACTTTTTGCTATAAAAAATTCCCCCCCCCCCCCCCCCCCCCAAAAAAAAAAATATAAAAATAAATTTCTTCCCCAGTTTAGGCCGATATTTATTCTTCTACATATTTTTGGTAAAAAAAAAAAGCGTATATTGATTGGTTTGCGCAAAATTTATAGTGTCTACAAAATAGGGGATAGATTTATGGCTTTTTTTTTTTTATTATTATTATTAATGGCAGCGATCTGTGATTTTTATCATGACTGCGACATTGCGGCAGACACATCTGACACTTTTGACACTATTTTGAGACCATTGACATTTATACAGCGATCAGTGCTATAAAAATGCACTGATTACTGTGTAAATGACACTGGCAGGGAAGGGGTTAAACACTAGGGGGCGATTAAGGGGTTAACTGTGTTCCCTCACTGTGTTCTAACTGTAGGGGGGATGGGCTCACTAGAACATGACAGAGATCACTGCTCCTGTTGACATGGAGCAGTAGGTCCCTGTCATGTTGCTAGGCAAAACAGGGAAATGCTTTGTTTACATAAGCATCTCCCCGTTCTGCCTCTCCGTGTCACGATCACGGGCCACCGTGGACATTTAGTTCGCGGGTGCGCGCTCACCCACTAGGCAGCGATTTAAAGGGGACGTACAGGTACGTCCATTTGGGCAGCCGTGCCATTGTGCCGACGTACATCACCGGGCGCTGGTCGGCAAGCGGTTAATTAAAAAACACAATACATAACCCAATTTTATTTTTAAATACAAAAGATACTCCAAATACCAAACATGTCATTCTTTAAAATTTCGCACACGTCTGTGCGAAGGGCGAAAATTTATGTCCATTTTACTATCCATAGGCGACGCTTTAACAAGTTACCACTTTAGGTTTAAAGAGAAGGTCTAGTGCTAGAATTGCTGCCCATGATCTGATGTTCGGTAATACCTCAATTGTGGGATGATCGTTATCTGTGTGCGTGCGTTGGCTTTTGCGTAGGGGGATGGGGGCACTTTAAAATGAAAAAATTCATTTTACTACTTTTTTTTTTTTTACACTTTTTTTTATTGCTGTCACAAGGAATGTAAACCTCCTTGTAACTGCAATAGGCATGCGACCAGTATTTATAGAGAGACCTGGGTTCTAGAAGACCCCAAATCCCTCCTTTTGCTCATAAAAGCATTTGATCACACCAAGATTGGTGTTTTCCAATGCTTTTGATTTTTTAAAATGGTGCCGTTGACATCTGAGTAAACTGGAAGTGATGTCAGGTCATCATTTCCCGGTTAGCGTAGCCGAGAGCTGATCAAAGCCAATCCAGGAGCACCTGCTGGTTGCTCGGGTGTCCCAGTGGGACGGAAGAGCCTGAGAAAGCCGTGGGGGGTGCGGACGTCCCCACATGCTGCTGCTTGTAAAAGCAGTACAGTGGAGAATTAGCTGCTAGGATTACTTTCGCAAGGGAGCCGACCGTCTGCTCTTAAAAAAAAAAAAAAATGTACCGGCATAATGCCTGCAGGGTGCAGGCATCCCGGCATAATCAATTGAAGTCCACAGTGTATGAGTACGTCGCTGGTCAGCAAGTGGTTAATTTCAGAAGTTCAGAAAAGTTTAAGAACTTTGGACATTCATCACTCCTGTTTTTCCTCTTTTTATAAATGGGATGTAATATGTCATTGTCTATTCCAAACTAAGGCATATTTATGCATTCAAGTGTTGTACTGTTATTTAGTACATTTTCGGCACATGTATCTTTCATGGTGTTGATTGGTATAATGGAAAATGCACAAAAAACACACTGTAACAACTCCTAAACAAACAAGATTTTTAAATAGGCGCTAAGGGCCTATTTGGGAAATGCTGCACAGCTCCAAGGTAGAAATCCAGCCATTTCATCTCCTTTTCCTTTATTAATTATTTGATTGCTTTTACAGAAGAAATCTCCCCGTGAAAGTGACAAGCACATGAGCAGTAGCTCTTCTGGGATTCCCTCACCTTCAAGTTTTGCTGCCCCAAACCCCAAACATGAATGGAAAGTTATTGCATCAGAAAAAAAGTCATGTAAGTAAAAGTATTGCCTGCACAATTTTTCTACATTTGTAGTTAAGCATGGAAAGGTGCATTGCTTATGAGCAATTGGCCTGTTCTGATATACAACTGTCTGCTGAAAACCAGAAACTACCAAGAATTGCAAAACTAATTTTCTTTAATTTACATCTTAGGGCACACAGCTACTTCATATCGATTATGATAGGATTATGCTGCCACCCTTAGGTGATTGGACACTGGCAAAAAAAATAGCTGGAGGTCCCCTCCCCATTAGGCAAGGCTTCGGGTTTTCTTGGTTTTTTTTTCTCTTTTGCTTGTGTCTCCCTAATTTATGCTTTTCCATCGTTGTAGCTTCTACCTGGCCCGCGTTGCAGGATTTGAGTTGAAGGAAGTCTGGTGATTCTGATTTACCTGGCTTGGCCTAGGAGAATGTCTTGTGCTGAGATTGTAAACATGGCAGCAGATGGCCTTTCATGTAGATTTCATCCTCACATGTACATTGTGGGGCACATCCTGGCAATCTGATTGCTTCAATCTGGAGTTGATCTGAGACTGGCCTTAAGTGGAATCAAAGGTGTCTTAGTGGTCCTTTTTCAGAGGCTGATTGCTTCACATTCCTTATTGCATGCCTTTGTGCAAGGCATCATGTGTGTTGTTCTGTCAGTCAGGACTCTATTGACTCCATGGGACCTTAACTTGGTACATTCTGTATAGTAGAAATCTCCATTTGAATCCATCTGGGAGATTCCTTTAGGGAAAATGCTAGATCTAAATAACTGTCAGCCTAGGTTCACATTGGAGCGATTTGTCATGCGATTTGAGAGGAAAGTCGCAGCCTATTGGAGGCAATGGCACTGTTCCAATCGGTGCGACACCGATTTTGCGGCGCCGCACTAATTTGCAAAAGTAGTTTCTGTGCATGAAGCCACACAGATGTCTATCAAGTAGCACCTGAAATCGTGCTGACCTTGCTACTTTGAAGTCGCGTTACTTCAAGTGAAGTAGCATCAATGTGAACCAGGGCTTAATGTGCTATGGAATGAATCACAGGAAACCATTCATTAACTTGGCTATCTGCAGTATGTTAGTGCAAAGTATGAACTCATAAGGTCCAATGTTTCGGTGAGGGGAGTCCACCACTATTGCAATGCTGCAAATGTAATACACAGTTTACGAATTCCAGACCGTGCCTTGATTAGTAGTATATAAAATATTCCACGTTCACCAATGTGACCACTTTTCAGTAAGTACCACCACCAATCACTCGCTCCCCTTGATCTCCAGACCTAATATAGGTCACCATGTGCATTCCCCTTTGAGGGGTCTCGATGTCTAATCATGGTTTTTAAGTACTTCCTCCAACTTCCTTCTTCAGAATTGCCAATGTTGTAAAATCACCCAGGAAATTTCTCCACCATCAATTCCGCTCAAAAGGAATAAAAACTCTACATAGTGTTCTATCCCATAATGACTTAAAAAAACACACTAAAATATACTCACAATGCAAATGCACAAATTATCAGGAGTGCACCACCTTCATGTCCCCTTAAGGATAAGATCACAGCATCACCAAACACTTGTGTTCAGATAACTCCTCCTTGGTGGTGTGATGACATCACTAAGCTCCGCCCTGATGCGTTTTTGTTGCTTCCTGTGACTTCTTCCAAAGGAAATATACTTACAAATTTGCACCATATGGATGTTGGAGCCACTGAGGATGCTACCTGTGGTAGGCATGTTTTGCAGATCGCTGCATGAGGTTCGGGTTTAGTTGTTTGGATTCTGTTGGATTGGTGCCCTCCTCTCATGTTCAGTGCTTTGGGACATCCCAATCATAATGAATATAAAGGTGCTCTGTGTTCTGGGATGTACAATAAAGAAAATGCCTTTCTTGGAGTACATCATGAACATGGAAATCCTGTCCCTCTGTTGTTGTGGTTTATAGCTTGCTACAAAAGTTGAAGCCTTTCCTAACAGGGAGGGGTTATGCCTGCATTTTTTTTAGTGTTCAGTCACCTGAAGGTAGCAGCATAACCCTTTTGTAATGGATACAAAGATGCTCTGTGTACCGTGATGTACTAGAAAACCAAAAATGCCATTTTAAGCTCTAAGGGACCAGGCTTAAAATGATACTAATAAAGCCCAAGAAGTAGAGTATTGACTTCAAAGTTTTGCTACTTTTTGTAATGGAAAGGTACATTGCTGATGAGCAATTCTAGTATATCCACTGCATTACAAAATGCAGTTTAAGTCCAAGGGACCAGCCTTAAAGTGATACCAATTTTTTTTTTTTTTTTTTTTTTTTTTTTTCTTGGCTGATCCCAGAGTCTCTGCAGTGACTGGATTAGGCTGTGCTAACTCTGAGGGTAATAAGGAGGGGAAGCCCTATATCCTCTAATGTGAAGAGAATAGGCAGCGAAAGCATCCCCACCACTTTGTGCGAGAAGAGACTGTGGCTAAGCTGGGTTAAATACAGATCTAGGGTTCTGTAAGGGATGATCACAACACCTTTGTACGGCATTGCAGATGCTCACATAAATAGGTGATAATGCAGATCTTCTCCCAAAGAAGGTGATGCTAAAGTGGTTGTAAACCTCAGTCATGGAATCTGAACTAAGCACATATACCGTATATACTCGAGTATAAGTCGTTCCGAGTATAAGTCGAGGCCCTAATTTACCACAAAAAAAAATGGGAAAAACCTATTGACCCGAGTATAAGATGAGGGTGAGAAATGCACAGCTACTGTAAGTGGAAAAGAGGGTCAACAATGCCCATTTGCAGCCTCACTGTGCCCATTTGCATGCCTCACTGTGCCCATTTGCAGCCATAGGTCCCTGAACTTCAAACTCGGTAGTTAAGGGTTCCTAGATGCCCGCTAGCTGCAGCCAATTTTTGGGGTCTCTGAACCCAAGGGGTCCCAAAATGACATTGCTGCAGATGGACACAGTTTACCGAATTTGGGGCCCCATATCTTGGGGCCACTTAGTGCTAAGAACCCCAAATTTGGTGTGCAAACCCAGTGGAACTAGCACCATAAAATATCCAAAGCTAGGGTTTCTAGCACCAAGTGGCCCCGAGATACAGGGCCCCAAAAATCGGTTCAGAAAATGTCAAGCACTTTTCTGTAGCAGAGAATGACATTTTCCGAACTGGCTTTGGGGCCCTGTATCTCGGGGCCACTTGGTGCTAGGAACTCCATCTTTGGATATGTTATGGTACTAGTTCCACTGGGTTTGCACGCCAAATTTGGGGTTCCTAGCACCAAGTGGCCCTGAGATACTGGGCCCAAAGTCTGTTCAGAAAATGAAATTTTTTGCTGCAGAAAAGTGCTTGACTTGAGTATAAGTCGAGGGGGGCACTTTCAGCACAAAAAAATGTGCTGAAAAACTTGACTTATACTCGAGTATATACGGTAGCTATAGTGTTTAATTCTCTTTCCAAAGCTCTAGGTGTAGTTTCTCCGGTGCTTCCATCCTTTATCAGCATGACTCACTTCTGGGAAGTTTTCCCAACACATGAGATAAAATTTGTGTCAAGGAAGGAGTTCAGCGGGGAGCTTGTCTATTCAGAACACTGTTTTGCTGTGTGGAGGGGGGTGTGTTTCTTTCTTCCAGATGAACGATTGTAATACTTTTTTGCCCTTTTGAAGGGATGAGAGGGCTACAGGTAAACAAGTAAATTTTATGTAGGAGGATTATTTTCATCTGAGACTGTTTGCTTCACTGGGTATATGTGAGGGTTTACAACCACTTAAACTGCTTGACAACCAGCCGCTGCAGTTGCACTGCGTCAACATGGCTCGGCTGCGCGAATCGCCATCATGTTATGTCGGTTCTGCTTTTGTCCACATGGGGCGCTCGCCCACGGAGCCGATGCGAGTGCCCGTTGCTCGCGATCACCGCCGGGCTCCTGCGATCACCCAGGGCACACGGAGAAGTGACAGATCGTCTGAACAGCGATCTATCTCATCCCCTACACAATCCCCTCCCCCCTTCAGTTAGAACACACACTAGGGAACACATTAACCCTTTGATCGCCCCCTAGTGGTTAACCCCTTCACTGCTAGTGACGTTTTTACAGTAATCACTGCATTTTTATAGTACTGATCGCTGTAAAAATGCCAATGGTCCCAAAAATGTGTCAAAATTGTCTGACGTGTCTGCCATAATGTCACAGTCCGCAGATCGCCGCCATTACTAGTAAAAAAAAAAAAATAATAATAATAAAAATGTCATAAAACTATCCCCTATTTTGTAGATGCTATAACTTTTGCGTAAACCAATATACACTTATTGCTATTTTTATTTTTTTTAACAAAAATTTGTGTAGCAATAACTCACGGTGGAGCTGCTGGTTTAAAGCGGGCTGTTACCGTCACCTTTGTTACCTCAATTTCACCAGAACCGTCTAGGGTCCCGTTGAGCTTAATACCAGACAGTGTAGGCACCAGACACTTTTTAGTATCTTTTCCAATGCTTTAATAAAGACTAACTGAAGGAAGTAGCAGGAAAGATGTAGAAGGAGAGTTGCAGGGAAGTTCAAATACCTTTTCCTGATGTAGTATTAGGAATTGGAATCTTGTAGATGAATGTACTTTCCTCTTTAGAGTTGAATCTTTGCCCGCCCGGATAGGTTTCTCTCACTAACCCAGCAGCCGGTACGCAGCATGAACAAAAGTCTCTGCCACAGACTTGAATGAAATAGAAACCCGTACGATCCTCTGCCACAGGATGTAATGGTTTACGATGGATAGCAAACACAGCACTAGAACCTTTAAGCCGACCCGGCAGTACTATGTGGTAGGTTAACTTTAGGATGCGTCCTCCAACTGAGTCAGCAGGCCCCTCTCCAGACCAGCACTCTGCATGATCCTTCCATGACGGTCCTCCCATGGGATCTTCTCAGTTGTCCAGCTTCTTCCCGTAGGACAGACAGCACAGGACCATTCCCTCGCCGCTGTGGTAGGCCCCAGACAGGCTTCTGGGCCCACCCACACGCAGCAACGTGGTCCTCCCGGTTGGAGGACCACGCGGTAGTACTCCTAACATATACCTGTCGGCCAGGAGGGCCAGCAGGTGAAACGAAAGACCCTAAAACATGGCGTCTTTTCCATAAATACCCTCTCCCAGAATGCAACTCGGAGGACCACCTCCACCGAGTTATTTCCGGGACAGAAGAGCACTCATACGCTTTAACATGTTGCCTTTCCAACACCGACCCATGGCGACAACGACACCCACAGGCACAGTGTGAAACTACATGCAACACAGCCAAACTGGAACAGAGGCTAAATCTGACTATGTATGAACAGATAACCCACTAAATTTACCTATAAGCGGTAGATTGAAAATCTACCAGCGCTACATATGTAGAAGAAAACATATCGGCCTAAACTGAGGAAAAAATTGTTTTTTTTATATATTTTTGGGGGATATTTTTTATAGCAAAATTGTCGCTTTTTTTGTTTATAGTGCAAAAAATAAAAACCACAGAGGTGATCAAATACCACCAAAGGAAAGCACAATTTGTTGGAAAAAAAAGGCGTCAATTTTGTTTGGGTGCAACGTCGCGCGACTGTGCAATTGTCAGTTAAAGCGACGCAGTGCCGAATCGCAAAAAGTGCTCTGGTCAGGAAGGGGGTAAAATCTTCTGGGGCTGAAGCGGTTAAGACACAGTATCGAAACACATTTGTTAAATTTGAATACAAAATTACATCTTTCACAGTTTCTGATTAAAGCGGGTCAACCAACTCAAATGCATTGAATTCACCTGGACCCCACCATTATAATCGACATGCAAGACCAAGTTGATCATTTTGTAGGTGTGTGATGTTGATGGGTGGGAGAAACAAGTGTATTGTGTGAAAGGATGTAGTGTATGAGATCACAAGATTTCTGGTCACATAAAAACCCTAGGAGGCCTTCTACTGAAAGGAATTACTTTTTATTTTTTTAAATGAAGTGTTTCTAACAGTTGATTACAATGAATAAAAAGATTTTTAAAGAGTGAAAATGTGTGTGTTCCAGCACCTGTAATGTTCCAGCATTAATACATGTGCATTGATTTATGAAGCCGGTTGTAATGTATACCAATACCGAAAGTAATTTTTTTAATTTTTTTTTTTCTTCCAGATAAAGTCTACCTTTGTCTTGCTGTTCTTAACAGCACATTAAGCGTTATCTTCTTGCATGGTCGCAACACCCCATTGAGCTCCCCGTTAAATACTCCACGTCTAATGAAAAGTTTAAGCCTTGAAATACCTCCAGATGACTCAAATGACGACAAAATCATGTCACCAATGCATTATGCTCGTTCTGGTCTGGGAATAGCTGAAATAAATGGCAAACTAATTGCAGCAGGTAAGTACAGAAACCTAGAAGGGTGATGACAAAAAGGATCAAGTGGTCCTTTGAGTCTAGGCAATTTGTTTAGTTTATTTTTTCTTTGAGTATAGATCTTTGTCCAAAATATTTTTTATTTTAACTGTTGAATGACTCACTACCTCTACTGAATGTTGCTAACATCAACTTTTTTGGTAAAATAATACTTTGTAAAGTTTAGTCATGTCTTTGTGCTCTTGAGCTTGGCTTCATAGTAAATGTACTGCCCTCCTGAACCTTATTACATCCTTCATGTATTTAAACCCTAAGTACATTCCGTTTGTATCGACCAAGCTGGCCCAAGTAAAGAATTTTCTTTACGAAGTAATGTGGCTGTTGAGTGCTGTATCATACTGTATGTAGCATGAACTACATACAGAATGCTGTGCTGTGTTCAACAGCATCTCGGGAAGCTTTCAGTCTGCTACTTGGACAAAATCATTTGGCGTTGAGTGCTTCTCAGTCTTTCAAAGGAAGCCTTGAATTTTTTATCAGGAAATACATGGCTTCTTTTGGCTGAGTTGGAAGCTGTTGATGTAATTTCTCTGCCACTTCCAATCAGGACACCTTGTATTAATTGCTAAAAATACAAGTCTTCCGCTAAATGGCTGAGAAGCACTCAGCCCAACTCACTTTTGTTCCAACAGCAGACGAAGTCTCCCAAGACATTTCCGGACTTACATGCTGTGTGTAGCTGATGCCGTATATAGTAGGATACAACACGCAGAGCAGCTGCATCACTAAAAAAGGGAACGTATTAGTTTGGGCCACCCTGGCACAAACTTTTTAAAGTGGTGCCAGGAAACCTTTTTAAATAACAAACAAACTTAGTATAACAAGTTTGCTTTTGCACAGAGTAGCCCCAAGATTTCATATGTCCCCCGCTGGTGCTCTTGGCTCCTCATCTAAGTGAGCCACCTTAGGAAATTGCTTTCTATTGCGACACACCTGCAGGCTCGATCCCGAGCTGTGTTGTCCGCATCCATTGACAAAGACAGTACGGCTCGGCACCACACCCGATCTCTTGTTAGGGATCCCACTACGATCAATCTGCCCTGTGAGGTAAGAGAGCGGAAAGGCTCAATGCTCTCAAACACAATGCTAAATTGAGACTGGACTCGGGTAAGTATAGGGCGGGGGGGTTGGTTATTTTAACCTTTAATGCAGAGCATACATTAAGGTTAAAAAAAAAAAAACTTCTATCCTTACAACCACTTTAAAGCTTTCAATGAAATCACCCCTTTCTCTCTCTTCTTTTCTTAGTGTTTAACAAGAAAAATTTCAAATGCAAGCATGAATGTTAAAGTACAACTTTACCCATAACTTGCTAAAAAAATGTTTTTTAGCAAGGAATATGCATTCCACATTAATAATTGTACTACCAAAATTAGCCTTTTTAATTACCTCCAGCATTGTTCCGGTTTCTTCTTGCTGGAGGCTGCCATTTTGCTGAATCCCAGAGTCCCTGAACAGTGGCAAATCAAAAAAAGTTACATTCCTGGATTGCCAACTATCACATTTTCTTTCCTCAGCCAAACTGTCAAACCATTAAATTGCTGTTCTCATAACTGGTGTGCAGCACCATGGCAGTTGCAGATCAAACAATTTCTTTGGCTGTAAAGGATAGGAGGATTAAATTCTGCTTTAAGACTGTCAGCAGATCGGCCTCTACAAATTCGGCAATGCCTAAAAGTGCATAGAAAATTGAGAGCAAATGAGCATATGCAGAGCAGGATGAGATGGCGTATTAGTGAATTTTAAGCAGTATGGGTGCTTTAAAGAACTGTGGGAAATTGACATTAACCTTAGGTTGCTTTGTCTTCTGTGCCTTATTTGTAGTTTTACTTTGTTTCCTATACAGGTGGCTACAACAGAGAAGAGTGTCTGCGTACAGTCGAATGCTATGACCCAGAAAGTGACACCTGGACATTTCTGCCTCCAATGAAAACACCTAGAGCTCGGTTTCAAATGGCAGTTTTAATGGTATGTGTCAGTTATTTAAACATTTCTATTACAAGTCACACCATCCGATTATTTTGTATTAATTTTCATGCAGACAAGTAAGGTTGTCGCAATACCGATACTAGTATCGGTATTGGGACCGTTACTGAGCATTTGCACGAGTACTTGTACGCAAATGCTCCTGATGCCTGATCCGTAACATGGGAGAGGCAACGCAACCGGAAATCTGCGGGCGGAACAACAGAAGTGACACTCTGTGTTGACGTCAGCGGTTGGACATCCCGACTCCCATCTTGGTACACCCTGCACTCAGCCGCAGTAAGCCAGCAGTGGACATCTTGTTGCACCCAGCTCATGTAGTTTGCTGCTGCTTTTATGCGGCCGAGTGCAAGGAGAACCAAGATGTACCAAGATGGGCGTCGCAGACACCCTTTTCTCTCATGTAATTTACCTGGCTGGATTTCAGTGCCTGCCCATTAGTGTCCATAAATACCACTTATCAGTGTCCAATGCCCATAAGTGCCAGCCATATGTCAGTGCCCATCAGCCAGTGGCTGCCATCTGTCAGTACTGCATATCGGTGCCCCCTAATCTGTATTGTGCTTTGAAAACTGTCACATGACCTTAAAAAGAAGTATCGGCGAGTACTTGAAAAAATAAGGATTTTTTGTACAGCGTACCTGTAAAATCCTTTTCTTGGAGTACATTACAGGACACAGAGACTGTTATTATATTAATAACTACTTGGGTTATACACTGCTTTTTATAGGTGAATGGACACTGCTAAATCAATCAAACAGGAAGTCCTCCCCTATATAACCCGTCCTACACAGGAAGCACATCACTTTTGTAGCAAGCAATAAATTCCCAAAAGAGGGGAGGGACCTCTGTGTCCTGTGATGTACTCCCAAGAAAAGGATTTTACAGGTAAGCTATGGAAAAAATCCTATTTTCTTTATCGTACATCACAGGAAACAGAGCTAGTTATTGTATTATTAACTACTTGTGACGTCCCAAAACAATAATCCTTAAGGGGAGGGAGACACTGTTGTAGAAACTGCCATCAGTGAAGGACCTACTCTATTTGTAATACGCTGAGGCCAAAGGCAGCATCTTCTACGTTGTTGACATCCACCTGGTAAAAATCATGTAGATGTATAAACCAAAGACCCAATTGTGGTCTTGCGCATCTGGGCCACTGACACCCGATGACGGATGGCCCAAGATATGCCCTCACACCTAGTAGAGAATTTCTCCCCAGAAAAAAATGGGTTTTGGCCATTTAAACCATAGGCATCATTGATAAACTGGCAGATCCACTGCTAAATATTTGACCTGGATGCCGCTTGCCCTTCCTGGGCCTTTTGGCAACACAAATCAAGATTCCTGACCTGTGCCGACAACTCAAGTAGATCCTGAGCGCCTGAACAACCTCTAGAGTATGTAGCGATCTTTCTCCTGTCGACTGTGGAGAAAAATAAAAGGCAAGACACTGTCCTGATTCAAGTGAAAACTAGAAACCACTTTAGGCAATAAAAGTGGATGAGGACGCAAGATCACCTTATGATGCAAGACCAAGAACGGCTCCTTGCATGAAAGATCCACCAACTCTGACACTCCACTCAGTGAAGTGATGGCAACCAAAGAAGCCACCTTCTGAGACAAAAGGACCAACAGAATCCCCCGATTGGTTTAAAAAGTGGCCTCTGCAAGGACAATCAAGATCAAATTCAAGTCCCAGGGACACAAGAATGGCCTGACAGGTGGGACGGTCCAAGTTGCATGCTGTATGAGGTATGTGCAAGGAGTGAGAAACAACGGCCTCTGGAAAAGAATGGATAGGGACAAACTCTGACCCTTAATGGTACTTAAGGCCAATCTCATTTCCCCTCCCGATTGGAGAAAGAAAGAAAATCTCTCACTCACATATTTCTGTGGGTGCCACTTTCTGTCTTCACCCCAGGCAAAAAAATATTTTCAAATCCTGTAATTGAAGTTCCCCCAAAGCTGGCTTCAGGGGCTCAACAGTGCTGAGATACAGGACTCAAGACTGTTAGGTCCCACTGGACTGGGAGTGTCCAAGGAGCAACCCCCGCAAGACTCACTATGTCAATATACCAAGCCCTCCTGGGCTAATTCGGCCAACACTAATATCAGTTTTACCACCTCACGGATTCTTCGCAAAAGATGTGGCAGAAGCCAAAACAGCAGAGAAAAATCAAATAAGGGAGAACCGATCCTTAAGGTGTTACCAGTACATTTACCCCTATTGGCAGTGGGAATCTCATCCCAGGCACACCTGTGTCAACCTGTTGTAGAACTTGGAATCCAGTAGATTCAACTGCAGAGATCCCCCTGCCACTATTCTATCCCTGAAATATGTATTGGCGATAGAGACAGCACTTGTATTGTCCCATACAGAATGTTTCACCTCCCTGATATGCATGACCTCTGGTGCTGCCCTGGGGGTTGATATATATGCTTGCAGAGGCTTTCTGGATTGAACCTACAACTGGTTTGTCCTATACTCCAGAGCAAGGCCTACTGGTCAAAAATTCCAATATATTGATGAACTATTCTCTCCTGTGGAGTCCAAGCCCCCTGAACTGTAGCCAGCCTCAAATCAACTCGGAGAGACTGGCATCAGTGGGTATTCTCTAAAGTCCTGAAAAGGAAGAATATCAACCACCAATTTTTGTTCTGCAACACCCCGGAAACAGCCTTCCGGCAATCCAATGCCTGGATCTTCAAGTTCCAGACAGAGAATGATCCTCTACCACGGCCTGGAGTAGGACTGTATGCAGGGAATGTGCTTTGACCTAAACACCGCTTCCTCCTGTAGAAATATATATCGGAACCCCTGGAATCGACTGCTTCCTGAGCAAAGATTGAGGTAATAAGTATTGAGGTGCCTTCAGCAAGGCCAGTACTGGGGCTAGACGCTTTGTGAACCCTCCAGGGCTGTGGCCAACCCAAAGGAAAGATTCACAAAAAAACTGCTTTCCACTGCAAATACAGAAATCCTTGATGAGCCTGGAAACAAACCGCCACATGAAGACGTGCATTTACAAATGATTATGGACCCCGAAATCTACCTCTTGCAGAGAGGTCATCACTGAACAGATCTAGCCTATCTGAAAACAGAAGGATGTTCAGCAGCTTGAGGTCTTAAGATAGACCTCATGTCTATTTGGTTTTGGACCTGCTACCATTTAATGGTCTCACAATGAGCCCATTACTTCTGCAAGGCAAAAGGCTGACGACTCTGTGGCAGACCCAGACAGTCCCAAGAGGTGTACTTAACCTACCAGGTTTCTGCCGGCTAAAGATGGAACAAACCACCATAGAGACTGCCCTAAGATCTTCTCTCCTGAGATACTCCCAAAACACAGCCGCCTCAGATGTCTCCCTCACCCAGGTGGGGAAAAGCTTACAGCATCTGGTATACCCGGGCAGTTTCCCATCTATATACTAACCAGGCTTGATCCTGCTTAGGCTTTGATCAACTGAGATCAGACATGATCAAAGTGATGCGGTCGCAGTCTGACGATAAAGATGAATGCGTCAGAAAACACTGCAATGCCGAACGCCACAGTCGCTCAGATGCACCTGAAACCACTGTCCATCGAGAAATGTGGACACCACTAGATCCCTGAACCGGAGAGTGGTGCACCTGCCTCCCCCGGCTGCCTCTCTTTTCTGGAACCATTTAACTGGTATAACAGGTAAATAACGCAACAACTATATTAGCCAACCTTATATACAGTCCTTCAAGGATGCAGGCCTAAAACAATGTTTGTTTACCTCTATGGAGCCCCTTGGGTATGCTGATATGTAAGTACCTAACTTTTCTTTCACTTGTGGTTAGTGTTTGGCTGAAGCCATTTATTTTCAATCAACTGTGTTTACTCTTTTAAAATCATAATCGCAACAGAAACTACCCAAATGACCCTGATCAAAAGTTTACATACCTTGGTGATTTTAGCCTGATAACATGCACACAAGTTGACAAAAAGGGGTTTGATTGGCTATTAACCACTTCCGGACTGGCTCAAGACGATATACGTTGGCACTTTGAAGAGGGATATCGTTGTTATGGAAGCAGCTAGCTACCTTTAACCCCGGTATCCTCTTCTTCAGTGAGCCGGTACGGTTTTAGAAAAGTGGTCTCTGCAGTGTATTCGCCGTGAGATCACTTTTATCAGTGGCGGATCCTTCTTCCTGCTTGACATGGAGTGAGGAGAAGATGGCCCCCACCCAGCTCCATACCATTGCAGGGTGGAAGCGACGGCAAAACGTCACTTCCGCCCATAGCTCTTAAAGGACACTGTAAAAAAGGGAAAAAAACCCGTCCCGCCGAGCTCACATGCAGAAGCAAGCGCATACGTGAGTAGCGCCTGCATATGAAAACGGTTTTCAAACCACACGTGTGAGGTATCGTCGTAATTTCGCAAGCAATTATTTTAGCACTAGACCTCCTCTGTAACTCAAAACGTGCAACCTGTAGAATTTTTTAAACATCGCCTATGGAGATTTTCAAGAGTAAAATTTTGTCGCTATTCCACGAGCGGGCGCAATTTTGAAGCATGACATGTTTGGGTATCAATTTCCTCGGTGTAACATCTTTCACAATATAAAGAAAAAAAAAATGGGCTAACTTTACTGGGTTTTTAAAAAAAAAAATTTTTTTAAATTCAAAAAAGTGTATTTTTTCCAAAAAAAGTGTGCTTGTAAGACCGCTGTGCAAGTATGGTGCGACAAAGTATTGCAACAACCGCCATTCTATTCTCTAGGGTGTTAGAAAAAAACTATATATATAATGTTTGGGGGGTTCTAAGTAATTTTCTAGCAAAAAAAAAATGATTTTAACTTGTAAGCAAAAATCTGAGGCTCGGTCCTTTAAGTGGTTAAATGTAACCATCCTCACCTGTAATCTGTTTGCTTGTAATTAGTGTGTGTGTATAAAAGGTCAATGAGTTTCTGGACTCCTGACAGACCCTTGCATCTTTCATCTAGTGCTGCACTGACGTTTCTGGATTCTGAGTTATGGGTAGTTGAACTGTGTAAAACAGGAAAGGGATATAAAAAGATATCCAAGGAATTGAAAATGCCAATCAGCAGTGTTCAAACTCTAATCAAGAAGTGGAAAATGAGGGGTTCAGTTGAAATCAAACAACGGTCAGGTAGACCAACTAAAATTTCAGCCACAACTGCCAGGAAAATTGTTCAGGATGCAAAGAAAAACCCACAAATAACTTCAGGTGAAATACAGGACTCTCTGAAAACATGTGGTATGCATATTTTTTATGCAAGATGCACAATAAGAAGGCACTTGAAGAAAAATGGGCTGCATGGTCGAGTCGCCAGAAGAAAGCCATTACTACACAAATGCCACAAAGTATCCCGCTTACAATATGCCAAACTGCGCAGAGACAAGCCTCAAACCTTCTGGCACAAAGTCATTTGGAGTGATGAGACCAAAATTGAGCTTTTTGGCCACAACCATAAATGCTACATTTTGAGAGGAGTCAACAAGGCCTATGATGAAAGGTACACCATTCCTACCGTGAAACACGGAGGTGGATCGCTGATGTTTTGGGGATGTGTGAGCTACAAAGGCACAGGAAATTTGGTCAAAATTGATGGCAAGATAAATGTAGTAAGTTATCAAAAAATGCTGGAGAAACATTTGCATTCATCAGCCAGGAAGCTGCGCATGGGACATACTTGGACATTACAACATGACAATGATCTAAAACACAAGGCCAAGTCAACCTGTCATTGGCTACAGCAGAATAATGTGAAGGTTCTGGAGTGGCCATCTTGGTCTCCTGACCTCAAGATCATTGAGCCACTCTGGGGAGATCTCAAACGTGTGCAGTTCATGCAAGACAGCCCAAGAATTTACAGGAACTGGAGGCTTTTTGCCAAGAGGAATGGGCAGCTTTACCATCTGAGAAGATAAAGAGCCTCATCCACAAATACTACAAAAGACTTCAAGCTATCATTGGTGTTAAAGGGGGCAATACACGGTATTAAGAACTGGGGTGTGTAAACTTTTGATCAGGGTCATTTGGGTAGTTTCTGTTGTGATTATGATTTTAAAAAGAGTAAACACAGTTGCTTGATAATAAATGGCTTCAGTCAAACACTAACCATGAGTGAAAGAAGTTTGTCTTATCATTCATATTCTCTGGAAAATGGCCAAGAAATCATAAATTCTGCCAGGGTATGTAAACTTATGAGCACAACTGTATGTATGTAGTCCAAGGAGAACAAGTACATATGTACAGTGGCTTGCGAAAGTATTCGGCCCCCTTGAACTTTTCAACCTTTTGCCACATTTCAGGCTTCAAACATAAAGATATAAAATTTAAATTTTTTGTGAAGAATCACCAACAAGTGGGACACAATTGTGAAGTGGAACGAAATCTATTGGATATTTTAAACTTTTTTAGCAATTAAAAAACTGAAAAGTGGTGCGTGCAAAATTATTCGGCCCCTTTACTTTCAGTGCAGAAAACTCACTCCAGAAGTTCAGCGAGGATCTCTGAATGATCCAATGTTGTCCTAAATGACTGATGGTGATAAATAGAATCCACCTATGTGTAATCAAGTCTCTGTATAAATGCACCTGCTCTGTGATAGTCTCAGGGTTCTGTTGAAAGCGCAGAGAGCATCATGAAGACCAAGGAACACACCAGGCAGGTCTGTAATACTGTTGTGGAGAAGTTTAAAGCCGGATTTGGATACAAAAAGATTTCCCAAGCTTTAAACATCCCAAGGAGCACTGTGCAAGCGATCATTTTGAAATGGAAGGAGTATCAGACCACTGCAAATCTACCAAGACCTGGCTGTCCCTCTAAACTTTCAGCTCAGACAAGGAGAAGACTGATCAGAGATGCAGCCAAGAGGCTCATGATCACTCTGGATGAACTGCAGAGAACTACAGCTGAGATGGGAGAGTCTGTCCATAGGACAACAATCAGTCGTACACTGCACAAATCTGGCCTTTATGGAAGAGTGGCAAGAAGAAAGCCATTTCTCAAAGATATCCATAAAAAGTCTCGTCTAAAGTTTGCCACAAGCCACCTGGGAGACACACCAAACATGTGGAAGAAGGTGCTCTGGTCTGATGAAACCAAAATCGAACTTTTTGGCCACAATGCAAAACGATATGTTTGGCGTAAAAGCAACACAGCTCATCACACTCAACACACCATCCCCACTGTCAAACATGGTGGTGGCAGCATCATGGTTTGGGCCTGCTTTTCTTCAGCAGGGACAGGGAAGATGGTTAAAATTGAGGGGAAGATGGATGCAGCCAAATACAGGACCATTCTGGATGAAAACCTGTTGGAGTCTGCAAAAGACCTGAAACTGGGACGGAGATTTATCTTCCAACAAGACAATGATCCCAAACATACAGCAAAATCTACAACGGAATGGTTCACAAATAAACGTATCCAGGTGTTAGAATGGCCAAGTCAAAGTCCAGACCTGAATCCAATCGAGAATCTGTGGAAAGAGCTGAAAACTGCTGTTCACAAACGCTCTCCATCCAACCTCACTGAGCTCGAGCTGTTTTGCAAGGAAGAATGGGCAAGAATTTCAGTCTCTCGATGTGCAAAACTGATAGAGACATACCCCAAGCGACTTGCATCTGTAATCGCAGCAAAAGGTGGCTCTACAAAGTATTAAAGCAAGGGGGCCGAATAATTTTGCACGCCCCACTTTTCATTTTTTTATTAGTTAAAAAAGTTTCAAAAATCCAAAAGATTTCGTTCCACTTCACAATTGTGTCCCACTTGTTGGTGATTCTTCACAAAAAATAAAAATGTTATATCTTTATGTTTGAAGCCTGAAATGTGGCAAAAGGTTGAAAAGTTCAAGGGGGCCGAATACTTTCGCAAGCCACTGTATACAGCTTAATGTAAATAAGCACATATGTATGCAGTTTAATGTAAATAAACGTATATGTATGTTTATGTACTGATGAAAACATACCAGCATGTGTTTAAAGAGGAGTTCCACCCAGGGGGGCCGTCAAAAAAAAAAAGTCAGCAGCTACAAATACTGCAGCTGCTGACTTATAATTGGACACTCACCTGTCCCTGGGTCCAGCGATGCTGGGGATCGAAGCCCCGCTCGTCCCGCCCCTCCGCTCGTCGGCGCCGGCATTTCAACTGTGGGCGCCGGGCTGTGGCTTCACAGCCTGGCACCCACTGCGCATGCGTGAGCGGCGCCACGCGCCGTGATTGGCCGCTCAATCACCTGGGACCTGTAATGGGTCCCAGATGATTGACAGGAGGGAGGGAGCAGAGCGGAGCCCTTCCTGTGCCGAGGGGGAAGTGATGTCACCAGCCCAGGCTAAGGAACAGGCAGACTACGAGGGACCACCTAGCAACAGGCATTTAGAGGTAAGTGAAAAAAAAAAAAAATACCCAAATGTTTTTTTTTTTGTTTTGTTTTTTTTTAGAATTTTTCCAGGTATTTTTGTTTTTTGGGTGGAACCCCACTTTAAGCAACATGCATCTATGGAAGCCTTCGTTTATGGACGCATGTGCTTATTTATGCAACTTTGCAGTTAGTCAAAACATGAAAGCGTGCATCCCTGTAAACATGCATTTATACAATACATGCCCATGGAAACAAGCATTTATGCAATAAGCAAGCATGCGTTAATGCAACGTTATGCAGCACGCATCTATGTTATATGAGTTCTGAGTAGTGTCAACACCATTTGAATTTTTTTGGACTTTATTGTTTTTTGTTTTATTTTGTTCACATTATTTATATACCATTTACATATTCTACACAGTGTACTATATTTAGCTCATACTGATACTACATGGTGTTCTTTCACTTTTTCTCATTTTGTTTATAGTCTGTACAACTGTATTTGTACTACATATAGTGCATCATAGTTTTTCATAGTTTTTGATAACACTTAGTTGTTATATACTGAAGTTGTGTTGAAAACACTATTCACTCAATTTTTTAAGTTTATAGCACTACACTTTTTTGCATATCTTTATAACCCTGTATCTTTAGCAACCATGCGATTTTAGCTAGTTTGCAAGCATGCACCTACCTGTTTAACTGCAGTTGGGCCCCATACTAGTCCTGCAGGATTTAGCCAAGCACATATGTATTCAATGCAGCCTCTATGCTGTTTCAGAACAGCAAACCTTACAGACACTGGTGAAAAAACTGATGTGCTTCCTGTGTAGGAGGGGTTATGTAGGGAGAACTTCCTGTTTGATCTACCAGTGTCCATTCACCTATAGGTGGCGTATAACCCAAGTAGTTAATAATATAATAACCGGCTCTGTGTCCTGTGATGTACAATAAAGAAAAAGTATCGGTACTTGTACCCAGTCCTAAAAAACTGGTATCGGGACAACCCTACAGACAAGTAAATGAGTTTAGGCTGTATGAATTCCCCTTCTCCTTTCTATGTCTCTGCAGACAGCTAAATCTTAATAAAAGATCTTTCTATGGTATAAAGGTCATAATATACATTTTATGACTTTGTTTCATAAGTGATTTGTAAAATGTGCTTTTCACACTTGTTAGGATGAACTCTATGTTGTCGGTGGATCAAATGGTCAGTCTGATGATCTAAGCTGTGGAGAGAAATATGACCCTAAAGCAAGTGTATGGACACCTGTTCCAGAGCTGAGAACAAACCGCTGTAATGCAGGTATGAATGTTGGGTTTTTTTTGTTTTTTTTTGTTTTGTGATTTGTGCTGCACGAATCTGCAGGCTCTAAACCCATTTCAAAGGGTGTAGATTTCTGTAGAACATACTGCTGTTAGTTTTGGCGTGCCCCTGTCAAACTTGGTCCCTCTCCTGGCACCTAAGAGTCCTGGTCAGCACCAGGAGGTTTCTTATTTAGGGCACATCTGTCTTCATATTTGTTTCTAGGTGAGGTTTTACAGCTGTGCTGTCTAGTAGTGTTCTGGAGCAGTTATCTGATATCTGGGCAATTATGAGACTCAAGGGTTGCAACCATTCCAGGTCCCTGAATTTTGCCTCCATTTTCTTTTCTTCACCCCACAGGCTTCAGAAGAGGGGTCAATGGAATATGCAGCATCTTTAGCAGACTCCTCCCAAGAGAATAACCTGTCTTTAGTAAGGTCCTTAGAGCCGCAGTGGAGGTGCTAACCAATGTGGTGTGAGAGAACCTAAAATTACAGCAAACAGAGACTCTTGCCTAAGGTCACTGCATTGGGCTAGTGGAAGGTTCCCAAACCCCTTAAGACATTTCCAATTTACACCCCCACACTAAGGAAGTCTTCTACAAAGGCTGAGCGAATCCAGAAAAGGTCTTCTCTTCCCCCTAAAAGGTTTGTCTAGCAATATCCTATGGAGCAGGACTTTAAAAAAAAATGGGCTTTGCCTACAGGTGATTCCAGAGATTTTTTTTTTTTTTTTTAACCTGAGCAAGACCTTCACGTTACCAGTGAAGGACGTTACAGTCCTTAACTGCTTGAAGACCAGCCGCCGTCATTATACAGCGGCAGGTTGGCATGGCTGCGCAAACCGCTGTGGGTGTACGTCGGCTGCTTTAAGAGCTATAGGGGGCGCACGCAGCGCCGGAGCCGACGCGCTTTGCCGCGATGTCCGCCGGCAACCCGTGATCGCTGTGAGCCAGAGCGAGGATCCGTCAATGTAAATTGACCCCCATTCTGTCAGGGAAGTAGAGCGAGATCTGCTGTTCCTAGTAATCGGGAACAGCGATCTCTCTCTACTCCTAGTCAGTTCCCTCTGCCCACAGTTATAAACACCTCCCTTGGAAACACCTAACCCCTTGATCGTCCCCTAGTGTTAACCTCTTCCCGGCCAGTGACATTTATACTGTAATCAGTGGCCATTTATAGCACTGATCGATGTATAAATGTCTATGGTCCCAAAAAAGTGTCCGCTCTGTCTGCTGTAATGTCGCAGTCCCGCTAAAAATTGCAGATCACCGCCATTACTGGTAAATAAAGAAAATTTATAATAAAAATGCCATAAATATCTCCTATTTTGTAGACGCCATAACTTTTGCATAAACCAATCAATAAACGCTTATTGCTCCCTTTCTTTTCTTTTCTTTTTTTTTTTAAGCAAAAATAAGTATAATACATATCGGCCTAAACTGTTGAAGAAATTTAGATATTTTTTTTGTTTGTTTTTTTTCAAAATTGTAGTTATGTTTTTTGTTTATAGCGCAAAAAATAAAAACAGCAGAGGTGATCAAATACCACCAAAAGAAAGCTCCATTTGTTGGAAAAAAAGGACATAAATTTTAGTTGTGTACAATGCCGCTTGACCGTGCAATTGTCAGTTAAGTGCCGTATCACAAAAAATGGCCTGGTCAGGAAGTGGGTAAATTTTCCCGGGGCTGAAGTGGTTAAAGTGGTTGTATACCCCATTTGTGAAGTCTGACCTAGGCACATATCTGTAGTGTTTATCTCTCTCCAAGCTCTGAGTTCTGTTTGTCTCTGGTGCTCTGTTCCTCTGTTATTGGCATGAGTCACTTCTGACAAGCTCTCCGACACAGGAGATAACAGCAGCTGAAAATTTGTGTCCGAGAGGGAGCTTAGAGGTAGATTAGCAGAGAACTGGTCTATGCAGACTACAGCTCTGCATGTTCCTTCGTTACTCTGCCTATGTAAAGGGTGGTGGTGTGTGTGCCCTTCCTCCAATCAACTCTCACACAGTGTAAGCCCAGACTCCCCACCCACTGCTGAATGAGGAAGAAAGATTTCTTTTTTTTTTTGGTTTTTATTTGCCATATGCACAAAGCAGATTATTGAACTTAAATATACAGAATCAGAGAAAACTGCTTTTCCGACACTGTGATTATTCCATACATCCTTTACAGATAGCAGCATACGTACATAAAGGCGCTTTTTTTTGTCAATCCAGAACATCAAAAAATAACATAAAAGAAACAAAAACTTAAGAGTATAACTGAATGAATTCCGAGTGAGCTACTACCTTACACCATATATTATTTAATACTAGCAGAGTTCCCAGGTCAAGTTGAGTGGAAGCATACGGCATCCCAGAATCTATTGTCTTCCCCGGTTAAGCGCTGTCACTCACTGTTTCCATGGATTCTACCCATCTGGCCCAAATTCTGGTAAATTTTTTTGAACACCCCCCAGCATCACAAGTCATTCTGTACAAGGTAACATTAGCGTTGACCAAGGATTTCCAGGCCGATAATGTAAGGAAGTCCGTCTGTATCCAATGTATAGCAATTAACTTACGGACATGAAAAAAAAAAAAAAGCAATCGTAAAAGGGTTCTTAAATTTTTTTGTCCATCAGCTCCTCCTCTATTATCCCCAAAAGCCCAACCATTGGACTGCATATGTTCGGGACATCAAATGCATCCCCTATAAACTGAGTGACCTGGGACCAAAGAGGGCGGACTCTATTGCACTCCCATAGCATATGTAGGAACGATCCTTCAGCTATCAGATACTTATGGCCAGGGGCGTTGCTAGGTCTACAAAAGATCTGGGGCTAGAGCCCATAGTAGTGAAGTAAGGAAAGTCATACACATGTATATAATATACGTGTGGGTGTACAGTATATCTCTGAGTGTGGATTCCCCCTTACATAAGGGTCCCCAAAGAGCCCCCCCACTTACTTCAGGGTTCCCAGAGCCCCCCTTACACCAGGTTCTCTAGAGAGCCTCCCTACTTACATCAGGGTCCCCAGAGCCCCCCTCAGTACATCAGGATCCCCAGAGCCCCCTCATTACATCAGGGTCCCCAGAGAGCCCACCCCCTCTTACATCAGGGTCCCCAGAACCCCCCTTACATCAGGGTCCCTAGAGAGCCTCCCTACTTACATCAGGGCCTCCAGAGCCCTCCTCATTACATCAGGGTCCCCAGAGATCCCACCCCCTTACATCAGGGTCCTCAGAGAGCCCACCCCCCTTACATCAGGGTCCCTAGAGAGCCTTCCTACTTACATCAGGGTCTCCAGAGCCCCCCCATTACATCAGGGTCCCCAGAGGTCCCACCCCTCCTTACATCAGGGTAACCAGAGCCCCCCTTACATCAGGGTCCCCAGAGAGCCCCAGGGCTCCGGAGTTGGCTACATAAACAATGCAGGGCTCAGCTGTGCCCATCTATGCAGCCTCACCAGTGCCGAGCAATGCACCCCCCCCACTGCAGTGCCCTCTGTCCCCTGCACCCCACTACACACACTGTGTAAGTAGAACTCTTACCTTACACAGGTGTACAGCAAGCAGAGCATCTGAGATCGGCATCACAGAGCTGGATGGGGGCGGGAACTACAGAAGTTAACTTTTCACATTAACAGGCTGGTGATTGGTTACTAGGATTGTCCAGCAACCAATCACCTGCTGTTTAATGAAAAAGTTAACTTCTGCCCCCATCCAGCCCTGTGATACTGGGCACTCGCCACTGTCCAATGAAGGGGACAGCAGCAAAAATATTCACGGGCCAGGTGCCCGCATTCAGCGGTGGCGGGCCGGGTGCCAACCCCTGCCCTAGAGACTCGGGGCTGTGGGCCCCAGATTCGGGGCTATAGCCTCAATAGCCACCCCCTAGCAACGCCTCTGCTTATGGCATATTGGGTTCTCCCTCTTCCCCATTTTAATCACTTCAGCCCTGGAAGATTTGGCTGCTCAATGACCAGGCCACTTTTTGCGATACTGCACTGCGACGCTTTGACAATTGCGCTGTCATGCGACGCTGTACCCAAACAAAATTGATGTCCTTTTTTTTCCCCCACAATTAGAGCTTTCTTTTGGTGGTATTTGATCATCTCTGCAGTTTTTATTTTTTGCACTATAAACAAAAAAAAGTGACAATTTTGAAAAAAAAAACACTATTTTGTCCTTTTTGCTATAAGTATCCCCAATCTTTTTTTTTTTAAAAAGCTAATTTTTTCCTCAGTTTAGGCCAATATGTATTCTACATCCTTTTGGTAATAAAAATCGCAATAAGCGTTTGATGATTGGTTTGCGCAAAAGTTATAGTGTCTACAAAATAGGGGAAAGATTTATGGAATTTTTTTTTTTTTTTTTTTTTTTACTAGTAATGGCTGTGATCAGCAATTTTTATCAGAACTGCGACATTATGGCGGACAGATCAGACACTTTTGACACGTTTTTGGGACCATTGACATTTATACAGCGATCAGTGCTATAAAAATGCACTGATTAATGTGTAAATGTCACTGGCAGGGAAGGGGTTAACACTAGGGGGCGACCAAGGGGTTAACTGTTCCCTCATTTCTTCTAACAGTAGGGGGATGGGACTGACTAGAGGAGATGACAGATTGTTGTTCCTAGCTAGTAGGGACACATCTGTCTCTCCTCACAGAACAGGGATTTGTGTGTTTACACACACACATCCCTTATCTGGCTGCCAGACACGCACATCGGCACCCCCCCAGTGCAGAGGGCGCACGCCTGCTATCCCCGCTTTAAGGGCCAACGTAAAGCTACGATGGTTCGCGGGAACGTGCCGACCTGCCGCAGTATAATGACGGCGGCTGGTCGGCAAGCAGTTAAACCATCTAAGAGGAGTATAATACATTTGGTGTAGATATCTCAACTGGATCATCTGGTCTCTGGCAGAGATAACCGTGTCCACATAAGAATTAAACACCTCCTCCCACAGTTCATCTGTAATTTCTGGTATAATGGTGAACCATCTGTCCCTAATCCTCTGAGATTTTTCTACTCTCAAAGCATATTACAGTGGAATAATAACCTGATATAAGTTTAGAATGTTGCAGTCTCAGAGCTTCTCCAGGGACGTATTCGCAAGTGTGATTGGTCCAACCCAAAACTGACATTGTGCTGCATGTTGTAATCTAGTATATTAAAAACGCCAAGTAGTAGGTATCCCCAGCTCTGTTTGTAATTATGCAAATTATTTTAATCTACCTATGTCGTATATCTGCTGGAGATATTTAATCCCATGCTCATACTGGGCCCATTTGTAGCAATCTTCCAATTTAAGAAATTTCTTCAGAAGTGGGTTAAACCAAAGTAGGGCATTAGGAGTCAGCTGCAAGGGTGTGTCAGATGTATGTTTAAAACATATCTCTAAAATTTGTTTAGCGGTCTGAAGTATGTTTGTGCCTCCTGATGTAGGTACCTCCATTCAGTAGGGCCTCATATGAGGAAGCCACCGCTGCCTCCACAGTGACTGCTGTGTTATTCAGCTGTGGAAACATCCGCCAATGGGTATACATTAGTTACAAGACAGACTAATACATATGGAGGTCTGGCAATGCTAAACCACCCTTACCAAAAGGTAGTTGTAAAATATCCAATGAAATCCCCAACACTTTTTAGAGCCCCATAGGAAAGAGTTAATCAGAGAATTAATATAGCCGAATAGTTTTTTGGGTATATATACACCGGGGCATTAGATAGTTTTTTGGGTATATATACATTATAAACTGTTTTTCATATTTGTATTGTGAAATATTATTTTTCTCCTACTACAGATTTTTATTTTTATTTTTAGGTGTTTGTGCCCTCAATGGAAAGTTATATATTATTGGAGGGTCAGATCCTTATGGCCAAAAAGGACTTAAAAATTGTGATGTGTTTGAACCTTTGTCAAGGTCATGGACAAGCTGCGCTCAACTTAACATCCGTACGTGTTAAATATTTTATAGTCCATTCCCCTCCACCCCTTTCTGTCATTTTTTTTCCCCTCTTTGTAAAGTTTTGTGTTCATTTTCTGTAGAACCAATGGTGTATAAGATCAGCCATATTTTTTACAATAACCAATGTATCCTTTATACAGTGTGCTGGTGCTAATTGGCTATAGTTGAATGTGTCCACTGTGTAAACTGTAGCAGTTTTATATCATAATTCTAAGTGGTAATATTTATTAGAAAGAATAAGCTTATTTTTTGTACTCTACTATTCCAAATACTACAGGAAGGCACCAATCTGCAGTTTGTGAGCTGGACAATCATATGTACATCATTGGAGGTGCAGAATCATGGAACTGTTTAAATTTAGTAGAGCGGTACAATCCTGAAAATGATACTTGGACCGTAGTAGCGCCTATGAATGTTGCTCGCCGCGGTGCTGGAGTTGCAGTTTATAATGGTAAGATTTTTTTATAGGTTTAAAAACTGAACTGAAACCAGCTGGGTTTTGGTAGCACTAGTTCCACAATCACTAGCTTCAGACTGTAGCTATAAATATTATGCAAGTAAAGCGATACTAAGATGTGACTGGATGTATGTAAACAAGTTTTACAAGAACTAAAAATAAAAGCAGATCAGTTCAATTTTTTTTTACTGCAAACCTCATAACAATTTTTGTGGTTTAGACTGACAAGCTAAACCTGTCATGTCAATGAGGGAAACATTTGTTTTAAATGATTTTTGTTTAGGGCAGTCTTTAGTGATGTTGTATAAACCAGGAATAGCAATCGCATACAGTGGAAAAACATGGTGGGTCAGAGCAGGCACCAAAGTTAAAAATGCTTTATGTTTGAAATGGTGTGTTTAAAT
Source organism: Lithobates septentrionalis (assembly GCA_037952835.1). Lineage (NCBI taxonomy): Eukaryota > Metazoa > Chordata > Amphibia > Anura > Ranidae > Lithobates > Lithobates septentrionalis. The sequence goes on from JBBDGP010001672.1 coordinate 3,481,723, forward strand.
ATATGTACCATGTATGTCATAGCGGCCACCAAATCCACCTTAAACCAAGAATTAAATTGTTATGCACAAAAATAATAAAAAACAAAAGAAAAATACACTGCACTCGAGTGTCACCAGTCATGATCTGTATAAATGACCATTGTCAAATAATATAAAACATACAATATCAAATATGTTCATTCACAAACTTTAATATTAAAGCTAAAATGCGGGCAACCTATGGGCAGTCCTAGATGATATACACCCCCCCTCTCTGCTATAGGCCTTCAGTTTTTTTCTGCTTAGTCAGGAGTAAGGACCTAGTTCCCTGCTGGCATCTCTGGTCCTGGTTAGTTATTTTTTGTGTTTGCTTTTTAAGCTAATTTTTTTTCCCCTTGGATTTTTTCCTGTGAGATCTACAATCAACTGCCAGACTGGGCAATGGGCTGGACACTAAGATCCAGTGGACTCCCCAGTCTGGCCAGCGAGCGTGTGCAGACCGCAACTACGCACTAGGTCAGCCGTGACATAGCCCCACTGGACAGGGGCTGGCCTTCGCTCTGCCTGTGTCGCAGCGTCCCTCATGGCCGACAGCCCCCCACTTTGGCGAGGAAGGTCTGTCTGGGAGCGTTACCCGCGCACTTGCTGGAGCGGTAAGGGGCCCCCCTCTCCTTCCTTGGAAAGGTGTGGGGCGCGGGTACTCTCTGGGGTGGTCGGTCCCTCTGGGGTTCTTCTCCACATTCCCCCCCTTCCCCGGGTGAGGCCCAGGCCTCTGGCTTAGGTGCTTTGGACACTCTGGCGCCCTCCCCTGCCTCATCGTTCTTGACTGATCCTATGTCTGGCTCTGCCGTCATGGATGTGGCCCACCTTGCGGGGTTGGTGACCACACTCCCTGTCCTGTCAGTGAGGTTGTTCCTTCACAACTGCAGTGGTGCACAAGAAGGTGCTGGTTGTCTTCCTTATTACATCTGTGCGGGAAACTTTAAAGGATGCAGCTGTGGCTATGGCAGAGGTGCTGGTCCCCTTGGCACCCATAAACTGTCTCGCACGGCAAGAGCGTTCCCTTCACCCTCCTATTTTGGAATATTTGTTCTTAAAGACTGGGAGTGTCCAAAGCATCCCTTTGTGGTTCCAAAGATGCTTCGCTGTGAGTTACCCCTTTGTGGGGTTCCTCCTTTAAAGAGTGGACTGTTCCACTAGTAGTCGATCCCCCTGTCTCTAGGTTGTGCAAGGCGACCATGATTCTGGTAGAGGAATCTCTGGCTTTTAAGGATCCAGCTGACATAGCTGGAGGGGGAGCAGATTCCCTCTGCTTTCGCTGTGTTGGCGGACCAGTTGGTCTGGGGGCTGCAGGTTGTATGAGATGCCTCTTGGACGCAGTTCCCTTGGTTGCTAGTCTCTGTTTCTGCAGTGGTGCGTAGACATGTATTGGGGCTTAAGTGTTGGTCTGCGGACTGGGTTTCTAAAAAAAAGCTCTGACTGGGTTACCATTTCAAGGCAATTGTCTGTTTGGGGCTACCCTAGATGACATTGTTAAGAGTTTCACAGGAGGGAAGTGTAAATGTCTTCCACAGTCTGAAATGGGGAAAAGGGCCTTGTAGCAGCGGTTCTTCTTATCGGCACGCAATGAACCTGGTCTGGCGTGGCCAAGAGCGGGGCTCCCTAGACCCACGGACAAAGCCCCTTCAGCATAAAGGCACGCCCTTACCCATGTCCTAGTGTTCCGGCCTTGAACCACAAAAAGGTTTTTTTCCTTCCAATTGGCGTCTGTCACCGGACTGTTGGCAGTTCTCCTTGGGGCTGTGCAAGCCCTGTTGCTTCATCGTGTGCTTGTCCTGGTTCCAGTGGGTACAGAATGAGTCCATCCACATGGTGGTGGCGTCCTTTCATCACAGGGACATTCGGGCTTCTGTCGACATCACGGATGCTTATTTACTCACTTCAATATGTGCCCAACACTTCCTCCAATTTTACTGTGGGAAAAGAGCATTTTCAGCTCGCCGTGTTAACTTTTGGTCTCGCCTCCACCCCTCGTGTACTCACAAAGGTGTTGGCCCCAGTTCTGGCAAGGTTACGTTCGGGGGGGGATTGCGGTCCTAGGCTCCTTGGACAATCTTCTGCGAGCAGTGTCCTCAGCTACCCTGAGGTGCGACATAGATCTCTATACAGAACTATACCGCGGTATTGCCGCGGTATAGCCGCGCTGTCCCATTGATTTCAATGGGCAGGAGCGGTGAATACACAGCTCCTTCCCTGCTCCAAAAAAGCGGTTTGCAGGACTTTTTTCACCGCCCTGCCTGCGCACCGCTTCAGTGTGAAAGCCCTCGGGCTTTCACACTGAACAAACAGCGGAGGCTGTTTAGGGGCGGTTTTCAGGCGGTATTTTTAGCGCAATACCGCCTGAAAACCGCTCCAGTGTGAAAGGGGTCTTAGTGTAAAGGAGTCTACTGAAAGGTCTACTAAGTCTTCTCTTTGGTTACTTTACTCCTGAGTTATGTACATCTCAGCTACCAAGTTCTCTGGCCATCTGCATGGTTTATGGGTGTGATTTGCCCAGATGTTCGGTTGGATCCTGTATGGTCAGAAATTGTCTCTGGAGTCCTCTCATTGTCTGCAGGCAACTTAAAATAGAATGCGTCAGCAGAAGAATCTACAGGGTATTCATTCTCCTTTCTTTGGTAACTCCCTGTTGCAAGAGAGCTCTGTGTTGGATCACCCACTTCAGGGAGGCCCCTTTTTCGTTGGTCTCATTCCCAGACTTTTTTTTTAGCTCTCTGCTGTCATGAGACAAGTTGATCAGGTTTCTAAACAGACTGCATTGTTTGCCCCTGAGAATTATTTAGTTCCTGGCTTGGTGAATCGGCCTTCCAGTTCTGGGGTTAGTTTAATTTTCCCACTTTCTGGAAAAACCTATAATTGGATATTTCTTGTTTCCTGATTAACCATCCTGGAGTTCTATAAAATGTGGTTCCTTCCATTGCTGGATCAACCCCTTAGCAGGTAAGCTGATAAGGATCCCATTGAACAACGTCACGATGCTGGCATGCCTCCACCCTCAGAGATCTTGCTATGATAGGTGGTATGGGAACATAGGTGTACGCAGCCTATTGCATTAGGGTGTGCACCTCATAGCTCAAACAGACATGTGTATATGATCTATTTAAGTAAATGGCGGCACTCTGAATTCGCCCCGAAACCACGTGCAGTGTGGAGTTCAAGCGGTAAAAGCAGGAAGTGTGGAGGCGATACAACACCTGCTCACATCCTCTCAAATTCTCTCTGAAATGTGATCTAAATACAGATCGCTCTTCAGAAATCAAAGCACATGTGAATGGGCCAGTGTCCATCGGCGGAGGTGCCAGAACGGAGTTCCTGCACATGCCGCCTGAAAAATAGCCCTGGCGCACCCAGCACACTCCAGGATCTCCTCAGTCAGTCCTAGCACAGACCCAGCACGGGATCTGGTACAACTGCATGCTAAACAGGCTTGTCTCCAGATGCAAAAAAATCATCTGGCAGTAGCAGGAAATGCTCTGATGACTCAATGGGATCTGTATACAGTGCCTTGAAAAAGTATTCATACTCTGAAACTTTCCACATTTTGTCATGTTAGAACCAAAAACGTACATGTATTTTATTGGGATTTTTTGTGGTGGACCAACACAAAGTGGCATATAATTATGAAGTGGAAGGAAAATGATAAATGGTTTTCAATTTTTTTTAAAAATATGTGAAAAGTGTGGTTTGCAATTGTATTCAGCCCCCTTTACTCTGATACCTCTAACTAAAATTTAGTGGAACCGATTGCTCTCAGAAGTCGCCTAATTAGTAAATAGTCCACCTGTGTATAATTTAATCTCAGTATAAATACAGCTGTTCTGTGAAGGCCAAGGAGTACACCAGGCAGGTCAGGGATTATGTTCTGAAGAAGTTTAAAGCAGGGTTAGGTTATAAAAAAAAAAAAAAAAAATATTCCAAGCTTTGAACATCTCACGGAGCGCTGTTCAATCCATCATCCAAAAATGGAAAGAGTATGGCACAGCTGCAAACCTACCAAGACATGGCTGCCGGGCAAGGAGAGCATTAATCGGAGAAGCAGCCAAGAGGCCCATGGTAACTCTGGAGGAGCTGCAGAGATCCACAGCTCAGGTGGGAGAATCTGTCCACAGGACTACTATTAGTTGTGCACTCCACATGTCTGGTCTTTATGGAAGAGTGGCAAGAAGAAAGCTATTGTTGAATGAAAGCCTTAAGAAGTATTGTTTGCAGTTTGTGAGAAGTCATGTGGGGGACACAGCAAACATGTGGAAGAAGGTGCTCTGGTAAGCTGAGACCATAATTTAACTTTTTGGCCTAAAAGCAAAACCCTGTGTGGCGGAAAACACAAAATCACCTTGAACACACCATCCCCACCGTGAAACATGATGGTGGCAGCATCATGTTGTGGGGATTCTTTCCTTCAGCAGGGACAGGGAAGCTGGTCAGAATCGATGGGAATCTTAGAAGAAAACTTGTTATGCCCCGTACACACGGTCGGACTTTGTTCGGACATTCCAACAACAAAATCCTAGGATTTTTTCCGACGGATGTTGGCTCAAACTTGTCTTGCATACACACGGTCACACAAAGTTGTCGGAAAATCCGATCATTCTGAACGCGGTGACGTAAAACATGTACGTCGGGACTATAAACGGGGCAGTGGCCATTAGCTTTCATCTCTTTATTTATTCTGAGCATACGTGGCACTTTGTCCGTCGGATTTGTGTACACACGATCGGAATTTCCGACAACGGATTTTGTTGTCGGAAAATTTTATATCCTGCTCTCAAACTTTGTGTGTCAGAAAATCCAAAGGAAAATGTGTGATGGAGCCTACACACGGTCGGAATTTCCGACAACAAGGTCCTATCACACATTTTCCGTCGGAAAATCCGACCGTGTGTACGGGGCATTAGTCTGCAAAAGACTTGACTGGGGCGGATGTTCACCTTCCAGCAAGACAAAGACCCTAAACATACAGCCAGAGCTACAATGGAATGGTTTAGATCAAAGCATATTTATGTGCTAGAATGGCCCAGTCAAAGTCCAGACCTAAATCCCAATTGAGAATCTGTGGCAAGACTTGAAAATTGCTGTTCACGCACTCTCCATACAATTCTACAGAGCTTGAGCTATTTTGCCAAGAAGAATGGGAAAAAAATTTCACTCTAGGTATGCAAAGCTGGTATAGACATCCCCAAATCACTTGCAGCTGTGAGTGCAGCGAAAGGTGGTTCTACAAAGTATTGACTAAGCAAGCCAAAGACGGTGCACTTTTTTTTCCCTGCAACCAAATTTTGCAGGATTCCCGTCATCAACACAGACAGAGTTGATGTGGGAATCCCTCCTGCCGAGACATTGCCCTCTCTGGGCGATGGAAGTCATTCCTGTCTGGAGAAGACAGTGATTATTTCTAGCAGCTATAGCAGCCGCTAGCGATAATCACAAGTAAATCCAGCAGGCTGGTTGTACCCAACTTTATCAATCAATCAACTTGGTACATTCAGCCTGCCCATACACGGTTCAAATCTTGGCTGGTTCCTGCTGGACTGGCTGAGATTTGAACAGTCTATGGCTTGCCTTAGTTCTGTGTTAATCTGTCACAATAGAAAGTCTTATGCCTTGTACATACCGGTATTTTTTTCTTGTTCAACTCAGCAGGGCTGAACGAAAAAAACTGACGGCTCAAGAGGAGCCGCTAACTATCTGACGTTAGTACAGCGATTCTCTCTATTTCTAACCCTTTGTTAGAGCAGATAATGTTCTAATCTAGTTTACAACTCCTAATGATCTGCCAGTACAGACAGGGTTATTGGCAAATACACCTTCCCCAACCCTCTCAAGAACTAAGTAGGGTTTTTTTAGTACTGGAGTTTTCCAGAGCTTCCATAAAAGTATCTAAAAAGGGTAAGCTGATTTTTTTTTTAAATTTTATATATTGTGTGAATGGTAATATAACAAATATAAAGTAGGCATTGCCCTGGTTATACATTGTTACTTGATGGAATTGAAACTTTGTTCTCTGTGCATTTTCAGGAAACATTGTTGCACTCCTTGAAGGATATTCTACCCTATTCAACCTCAGGGGGATTTTTCTGGTAGTCAGGTAGCCTTTGTGAGATGAGTGTTTACCCCGACAGCCATTTCATGCACAGATCCCTATATGGGATCAGGTGAGAATAACTTAATCTGACCTAGGACAGTTTTGATCTACCTCAATTGAAAGGGTTAAGTGTAAGCCACTGAAACTTTGTCAAAAACTAAAGTGTTTTAGTAAGTTGTGCCATTGTGCAGCCTCTGCAGAACTTTGACAGGTGGTGAGGAGGCATTATGGTGTCTACTTCACTGCTTGTTTTAATCTTAAAAACCTAAACCATCCACATTCAGTTGAATGAGAGGATATACACTCACCAGACACTTTATTAGGTCCACCTTGCTAGTACTGGGTTGGACCCCATTTTGCCTTCAGAACTGCCTTAATTCTTCATGGCATAGATTCAACAAGGTGTTGGAAACATTCCTGAGAGATTTTGGTCCATATTGGCATGAAAGCATCATGCAGTTGCTGCAGATTTGTTTGGCTGCACATCTATTATGTGAATCTCCCATTCCACCAATCTCCGTCCTTAAGTACCCCCAACAGGCCATGTTTTAGGAACTTCCCTTAGATAAATTAGCTCTTATAAATGCCATGTCATTGTTATTGATTTAAAGCAGCTGTGCAAAGTAAAGGAAAACCTGAAAACATGGCCTGTTGGGGGTGCTTTAGGACTGAGGTTGAGAAACGCTGCTCTGTTGGATTGAGAACTGGTTACTGTGGATTGCCATTGGAGTACAGTGAACTCATTGTGTTCAAGAAACCAGTTAGAGATGATTTGAGCTTTTTGACAGGGTACATTATCCTGCTGGAAGTAGCCATCAAAAGATGGGTACACTGTAGTCCTAAAGGGATGGACAGGTATACTCAGGTAGGCTGGGGCGTTAATTGATGATCAGTTGATGCTAAGGGGTCCAACGTGTGCCAAGAAAATACCCCCTGCACCATTACACCACCATTACATCACCACCGGCCTGAGCCGTTGATACAAAGCAGGATGGAGCCATGCTTTCCATGTTTACGCCAAATTCTGACCCTACCATCTGAATGTCGCAGTTGAAATCGAGACTTTTCAGCCTAGGCAATGTTTTTCCAAATATTTTATCATCCCATTTTGGTGAGCCTGTGTGAATTGTAGCCTCAGTTTCCTGTTCGCTGACAAGTGTGGCACCTGTTGTGGTCTTCCGCTGCTGTAGCCCATCTGCTTTGGGGTTCGATGTGTTGTGCGTTCAGAGATGGTATTCTGCATACCTTGGTTGTAATGAGTGGTTATTTGAGTTAATGTTGCCTTTCTATCATTGCAAGCCAGTCTGCCCATTCTCCTCTGACATCAACAGGGCATTTTCGTCCACCCAACTGCCGCTCACTGGATATTCTCTTTTTCAGACTATTCTGTAAATCCTAGAGATGGTTGTGCGAGAAAATCCCAGTAGATCAGCAGTTTTTTTTAAATACTCAAGACCAGCCTATCTGGCACCATCAACCATGACACGTTCAAAGTCACTTAAATCCCCATTCTGATGCTCGGTTTGAACTTCAGCAAGTCATCTTCACCACGTCTAGAAGCGTTGAATTGCCGCCATGTGATTGGCTGATTAGCAATTTGTGTTACAAAGCAATTGAACAGGTGTACCTATGGGTAATAAAGTGTCCGGTGAGTGTATGTGCTCCTAAGGGGGGGGGGGGGGGGGGGGGGAGAGCAGTTGGGGGTGGTAAAAATGCATCTCAGCCACATGCTTTTACCACCCTCTCCATCCCCAAGCTTAAATAAGGTATCAGATTTTATTGCGGATGGTGTTTTTTATTGGACAGGGTCTGTTAATTTTTAGGACACAATGTAATTAGAAATGTTCTGCAGTAGTGACACACGCTGCGTGTAAACACTTTTTTTCCAGTAAATTAAGGAAGTGTTACTCTGTATTCCTGTACCCATATGTCTTGTCTTGCTGTAACAAGTCCTTTTTTTTTTTTTTCCATTAACCACTTAACCCTCAGAAGATTTGGCTGCTCAATGACCAGGCAATTTTTTGCGATACGGCACTGCAACGCTTTAACAATTGCGCGGTCGTGCTACGCTGTACCCAAACAAAATTGATGTCCTTTTTTCCCACAAATAGAGCTTTATTTTGGTGGTATTTAATCACCTGCGGTTTTTATTTTTTGCGCTTTATACAAAAGAGCAACAATTTAGGAATAAAAAAAACAATGGTATCTTTTACTTTTTGCTATAATAAATATTCCACTTTCTTTTTAAAAAAAAAAAAACACATTTAGTTTATTCTACATATTTTTGGTAAAAAAAATCGCAATAAGCGTATATTGATTGGTATGGCATTTTTATTTATTTTACTAGTAATGGTGGCGATTTGCGATTATCGGGACTGCGATATTGCGGCGGACAATTATACAGCGATCAGTGCTATAAAAATGCACAGATTACTGTTTAAATGTCACTGGCAGGGAAGGGGTTAACACTAGGGTGAGATCAAGGGGTTAACTGTGTTCCTTGGGTGTGTTCTAACTGTAGGGGGGATGGGACTGACTAGGGGAAGAGAGAGATTGGTGTTCATACTTTTTATGAACACACGATCTGTCTCCTCTCCCCTGAGAGAACGGGATCTGTGTGTTTACACACACAGATCCTGGTTCTTGCTCTGTCACGAGCGATCGCAGTTGCCCAGCGGTTATCGCACCCATCATGCACTTGCATCGGCTTCGGGCACACGCTGCAGGTGTGCGCACCCCTAGTGGCCAAAAAGCAAAGCAACGTAAGCCAACGTCGATTTGACCAGCCGAGCCAACCTGCCGCAGAAAAACTGCAATGGCTGGTCCGGAAGTGGTTAAAGTGGAAGGAAACTAATGCCTTGAATGGGCCACCACACCCCTAACCAATCATTAACCTTCCTGATATGCCCTATAAGCTCAAAATCACATTTCTTTTACCTTTTTTTTTTTTTTGTTTGTTTTTTGTTTTTTTTTTTTTTGCAACGTTGCTCCCCATTATGTGGCCACAATCCTGAGGCACTTGCAAGCACAGAGCAGCTGGTGAGCGTGCGCATTCTCTTCTATCCTCCTCATTCATTAAAAGTAAAGTGAGAGGAAGATAGGTGGGACTGAGTGGGGGCGGAGCTGGCTGGTAGATTGGGGACCAACAGAGCATGTGACACGCATACATCACAAGAGGAGGAAATGGGAGGGGGTAGCGAGTGAAGGAAAGCATTTCTGGCTGGCATAGTCAGGACCAGCAACTGATCACGGAAGTGACAGTGTGCATCAACTGTCATCTGAACACATCAAATGTTATCGGTCCAGTAGAGGAGGAGTTCTAATTGGCTTGATTAGATAGATGTATATAATCAACCATTCAAGAAACTAAATATAGATTTTGATGTCAATCTGGGGGAAATTTTCATTTTTGACTGGAGTTCCACTTAAAGGTTTGCATTCCAAAATATTTTTCTCTTGACGTATTGACATTCTGCTTGACCGTGTGATGAAAAGCTTATTTGTTTGTTTACAGGTAAACTTTTTGTAGGAGGAGGTTTTGATGGCTCTCGTGCACTAAGCTGTGTGGAATCGTATGACCCTTTGAAAAATGAGTGGAAGATGGTTGGAAGCATGAATTCTGCGAGAAGCAATGCTGGTTTATTAGCTATAGGAAACAACATATTTGCTGTTGGTGGATTTGATGGAAATGATTTTTTGAATACAATTGAAGTTTATAACACTAGCATAAATGAATGGAGCTCATACACCAAAATGTGCAGATCTAAAGCCTGGTAGATATTTTGTTTAATTTTTTTTACCTTACGAGGGGTGACCAAAAAGTAAAGAGAATGACAAAACCATCATCCACCTTTTTTTTTTTTTTAACCAAGTCCCCTTAAATTTGATTGCATTCGTCCTTGCAGCACCCCAAGGCACACCGTTAATGAAACTCAATTTAGTACTCCAACCAGACGTTGGCAGCAGATACTTTAGTCATCAGAAAATATTTCCCCTACATAGCTATCAGATGTTAAAGCATAAAAGGTCCTATATAAAATGGGCCAAAAGTATGATGGAACATTCAGTCAGATTTGCTTATGCTCTGCTAGAATTTTGGGTACCTATCAAAATTTGCACAGAAGCTCATGGGTCTGTTACAACCATGCACACATTTCCAAGTGCTGTGGTGTATTCAAAATGAATGGGCTGCAGCGCATCTCATTTCATGAAAATAAATCAGAATGCACATCTTTGTACCATGAAATGTCATTCAAAATTAGTGGAACTGCAGCAAAACAATTGTACTTTGTGTTCCTGTAATGCACATGTGTGAACGAGCCACGTGTGACCAAAAATACCAGCCTGTATTGGAATACAGTTTCAAAAAAATGGCTTACCTTACTTCTCTATAAACAAAAAGTCACAAGTACCCAGGAGTGATTCTCTGAACTTATTGATCATCCCTCGTACATTTTACTTCAGACTGTCATGATGTTCTCTTGAGTCAGCGGTTTCCATGCTGTATATTTGGTTTGTAAATTAGCTTGTATGCGCATTGAAAAAGGTTCTTTTGAAACTGGTATGTATTAATTGGCATGCGCTGCCTATGCATATATAGTACACCCCAGTGCATGTAGCCCCTGTACTGGGGGGCTTATATGTTTGTTCCCCTCTGGCTCTCGGAGCATTATACACAGTTCCGTTGGCCCACTGACATCAGGGGCTAAATAGAGCATTTTGTAAGGCAGCTAACTGGAGAACCTTCTTTTAATTAGTTTTGTGCTTACTGTAAGATTACATCAACCAGAATTGACAAAATCATTGAGATTTATTTTTCCACAGTTTTCTGCAAATAGATTATGTACTGTAAATATAAAGAGTTGTAGAATTCCAATCATTAGTTTCTAGAAGGTGGATGTTTTTAAATGTATGTGAGTGTTCTGTGTATTCTTAGTACAGAATGTGCTCAAAAGCCTTATTAAAGTTTGAAGATTGATATTTTGATTATCAAGTGCAGGAATGCCAAAACAGTGAATATTTTCAGACTGCCTTTTTATTACTTTTTGTAAGCAAACAATGAGAGGCACAACTAATGTTATTACTGAAGATTTTTTTTTTATCTTTGAAAGTGTTTCTTTTGAAGGCTTTTACAATCACAACATTACATTACTATATGCAAGTATTCAGATTCTCCAATACTTGCCGTAAGTTTATTTTCCATTCATCTTTTCCACTGTTTTAGAAGATAGCAGCATATTTATTCCTTGGTGGTTTTTGTAAGTACATTTTCTGAAATCCAGCAATCCGCCAATTATAATTTTTTTTTTTTTTTGTCTTCAGAAGCCAATTTCAGTAATGTCTGTAATATAACTTTTTTTCTATCACTGTAATGTTCTTAAATAAATTGTATGGTAAAAAATGTGGTGTCAAAAAAATTTGGCTTTTTTTCCCCATCTTTTTGTGCTGGTGGTTTTTTTGTTTTTTGTTTTTTTGTCCAGTGATGCTTCCTGTCCGTGTGTAAATGCCTGCCCGTATGAGCAGACAGCTTACACGGACAGTCTGCAAGAGCCCTGCATTGCACCCACGATCTGAATGCAGCGGGTGCAATGCTTTGCAGGCTCCTAGTAAAAAAAATAAAGCACTTAAATCCTTTTTTGCAGGAAAAAAATAAATAAAATTGCATTTATTTTTTTACAATGGTGAACTTAACCTTTTAAAACTGGATTCGCAATTGGTACATTTTGAAATATTGGAAATAATCCTTAAACTCTGAGAAATCATCCCATGCTTTGATCCTGCAAAGTACAGCATCTCTCCATGACTTTCCAAAATGTTACAAGAAGACTGCTTATACACCTGGCTTATGCTGCTTAAATCTGTATCCTACTGTTATGGAAATGGAAAACCCTGCCCTCATTGTCACTGTGGCTTGAAAAGGTAATGAGAAAAAGGAAATGCGGGACCTAACCTTTTTTCAGAATAAGGGTGACAAGTTAGGACAACATCTTGCAGCGTCTCCCGATTGCTATCCACACCAGTGTAAAGTGTCAGTAAAGCCAGTGCAGCCAGCAACATGTCCCAGTGTCACCAGTGCAGCCAGCAACAGTGTACCTGATTGCTAATGTCAGTAGTCACACTGTCACCATATCAGTGCCACCAGCCAGTGTCCCTGATTCCAGTCATACCCTCATCAGTGACACCAGACCAGTATGTGCCAGAAACTGTGTTCCTGATCACTGTTATGCAAGTGTCAACAGAGCCATTGAAGCCAGCAAATACTGTTCTGATCGCTAGTCAAGCTTGTGTCAGCAGAGCCAGTTAAGCTAGCAACAGTGTTCTGATCCCCCCCACAGCAGTACAGTATCCCCAGAATCAGTGTCTTGAATGCCATGTCCAAAAAAGGTTCACAAGCGATCAGATTCTGATAATGAGAGTAGCAAGGAGGAACTCTTGACTATCAGATTTGGATTCACAATATGAACTTGGGGAGAGCAGCGGTTCAATTGATCAATAAAAATGGGCTGTGCTTACCCCTAACGCTATCAAGTACTATAACAAGTGTAAATCATGAATTCTCAGTGGCCTAGTCATAAACCACACAATTGTATACATGTGCTATCATAAAGTGCATATAAGAAAGTCCATCCAGATGTTCAAAGTGTTGCTGTGTATAAAAAGTATATCAGTGACTGTCCCTTTTTTAAATACGTTTTCAGAATAAAGTGCCTTGTGTGTTCAAAAAATCACCACCACACTCCACCTTCTGTGCCTCCACCAATATGCACTCGCCCACAGATGTTGACCCCAAGCTTAGGTGGGTCACGTAAGCTTTTTCAGAGTATTTCCCATACACTGTTTCACTATCCTCTGTCCATTCACCCATATCAAGAGAGAACCATAACTCTGCCATATGCCTGCCCGGCACCAAGGATAATGTGCCAATGCTCATACTGCAGCACCTCCACTCTGATTCAATCTGGAGCTGGCGTGCGCTCCAAATCACAGAAGTGACGTGCATGCTGGAAGTCTCTGCCCGTATGCGTTTCATCATTAACCTAAGACGTCCTCAGGACCAATAAGGACCTCTGATTCGGTGGATGAAAGGATCTCTATATAAAGAGTCAGGTGTACTGAGGAATGTAATTTGTTTGCACAGCAGAACATCACTGGTAATCTTAAAGAGGAGTTCCACCCAGGGGGGCCGTCCAAAAAAAAAAAAATTAAAAGTCAGCAGCTACAAATACTGCAGCTGCTGACTTTTAATTGGACACTCACCTGTCCCTGGGTCCAGCGATGCGGGGGATTGAAGCCCCGCTCGTCGGCGCCGGCATTACAACTGTGGGCGCCAGGCTGTGGCTTCACAGCCTGGCACCCACTGCGCATGCGCGAGCGGCGCCGTGCGCCGTGATTGGCCGCTCAATCACCTGGGACCTGTAATGGGTCCTAGATGATTGACAGGAGGGAGGGAGCAGAGCGGAGCCCTTCCTGTGCCGAGGAGGAAGTGATGTCACCAGCCCAGGCTAAGGGACAGGCAGACTACGAGGGCCCACCTAGCAACAGGCATTTAGAGGTAAGTGAAAAAAAAAAAATATCCAAATGTTTTTTTGGTTTTTTTTTTAGAATTTTTACAGGTAGTTTTGTTTTTTGGGTGGAACCCCACTTTAAATCAATTTCAATGAAAGCCCATCACAGGAATATAACAATTTTTTTTTGGCCTTACCCTTAATATGGGACCCCAAAAATAAAAAAATTAACTGCAGATCCTCAGTTATGTTCAAGGCAAGCTATAAAATAATTTCAGATTCCTGCATTTTAATTAAAATCTCCTGTGCCCTGGCCTCTTTAGTCACCCAGAATACGACCGGCCTTAAAAAAATAGAGGACTTAATTAATTTTCCGAAAAAATGTCTGACATTTATTCTTCCAATAAAAATATCTACATTGATGAGTCCCTCATACATTTTATATGCAGACTTTAAACCTCACACGGTATATTCCCCGTAAACATGCCAGATACTGGGTAAAGTACTATAAACTTTGTGAGAGGGCTACACAGTTCAGCTATGACCTCTGTTTATGAAGGTAAAGATGGAGCCCCCTTGATGCCCAACTTAAATGGGTAACCGTGAAAAAAAATAATGTGGGACCTTGCATCGCCCTGATTCATCAAGGATACTAACTCCATGTGGACAATTTCTATGCCAGGGTACCATTTTTCCAGCACCTTTTTTCTGCAGTACACTGCAGCTTGTGGTACAGTGTGACCAAATCACAAGAGCTTTCCAGAAAGACTAGTCACCATGAAGCTGAAAAGGGGGGAGTCGGCAAGTTTGTGAAAATAACTCTTGGACCTTAAATGGAAGTAATAAGAGGGATGTCTATGTCCTTTCTTCCATCCACCAAGACACCTCAGTTGAAATCCAGGGAAGGTAAAGTCTGGTCCAAAAACTTCACTGCTTTTATGAATACAGTCAATTCATTGAAGTAGATTTAAGTGATCTAATGATGAAGCCCTACCTGGCCACTAGAAAATCTGTTCACTAGTATAAAACAGTGTCCATCTACCTATTCCAGTTGACCATTTACAACACTATTGTCAACTACAAGGCCACGGAAAGATGTGGCTCCTTATTAAACTACCAAGAAGAGGTTCTAACAGCCCTTATTTACCATCAAGGCCCTGCATCTGCAAACGTTCATTCTGATGCAGTCAGAAAGCTGTATGAGACATTTCCTGATATTCTCCCTCCTATTGAAACAGGCCTTCCCCCTACCCCCAAAAAAATAAATGTATGCACTAAAGATGGAAAAATGGTGTGACACTTGTTACTATTATCCTGACTGTCCCCACAACCTGGCCTCCCCCATAAAGGACTGCTTCCATTGCTACCATGCCTCACTACATTATTAGTAAAGTTATGGTATAAATGTTTTCTCTTTTATGTCTGACAACCTGCATTTTGTCTATATCTGATGTTCTGTGTACCGACCATTTGCCTGTTTTCTCAACCACATTCTGCCTGGACTGGCCATTTGTCTGCACACTTACCATGCCTCTCCCTGCCGCCTGAACTGAAAAAAACTGTGGAAGAATGCCCCAGGGATTTTATGGGCTAGGGGATTGTTTAGTCAAGTAGGAAAGTAAAAGGCGTAAATACAAAAAATTACAAAATTTTATCAATCAACAGTTATACATATAGTAAAAATAAAAAAACAAATTGTAATGGTCATAAGGTTTACAGTGTATATCTAGATACTGAATCAGAAGGTTGGTCATAGATTGATGGACCTAACATTCACATATATATTCAGGAATCCCGACATGTTTTGGAAAAATAATTCCTCCTTCTAGGGCTCATTTAGTGTAGACTGTACTGTCTAACAGCAAAACATAGTAAGAAATATAAATTTGTGCATAAATGTATGATTACACACGTATAATACATCACAATAGTAAAAATGTTTAAAAATGTAATTATTAAGCATTGAGAAATTGTATAAGGCAGCGGTTTAATACATGGCATGGGGGACAGATTGGAACTAACAGACAAACAAATATGAATCAACAAAGTATATACTTACAACCAGACCATCAAAGACAATGTACATTACACATCCAGTCCGGCAGGTAATAAGGTCTGCGTCTCAGGTTTCATCCCTCGCATGAGTATGGGCATATGGAACATGACCCCATATTTGAGGAGAGTAACAAACTCCCAATCTCAGGAGGTGGTAAAAGGTGGGGTTTTGTTTAAAAGAAATGCCTCTCTGCCACAAACCAGCTGAAGCTTGTGCCTATGTAGCAGGTAGGTCCACGAGGATGGCCACAGTGAGAGCACCTAAACATGAAAAATAAATGTGGTCTAAGTGAGAATCGGTGAGATTGGATCCCTGATAGTCAAAATTTTGAGACATATAGGGGGGCTGCTAATGTTTGATTGGTAAGTATATATAAATTAGCTGTTTGGGGCCGGGTGCATATATATATATATAGTTGCATAGTTGGTGAGGTTGAAAAAAGACACAAGTCCATCAAATGTGTGTGATTATATGTCAGTATTACATTGTATATCCCTGTATGTTGCGGTCGTTCAGGTGCTTATCTAATAGTTTCTTGAAACTATCAATGCCCTCCGCTGAGATCACCGCCTGTGGAAGGGAATTCCACATCCTTGCCGCTCTTACAGTAAAGAACCCTCTACGTATTTTAAGGTTAATCCTCTTTTCTTCTAATTTTAATGAGTGGCCACGAGTCTTGTTAAACTCCCTTCTGCGAAAAAGTTTTATTCTTGTTGGGTCACCAGTATGGTATTTATATATTGAAATCATATCCCCTCTCAAGCGTCTCTTCTCCAGAGAGAATAAGTTCAGTTCTCGCAACCCTTCCTCAAAACGAATATCCTCCAGACCCTTTATTAGCTTTGTTGCCCTTTGTACTCGCTCCATTTCCAGTACAACCTTCCTAAGGACTGGTGCCCAGAACTGGACAGTATACTCTAGGTGCAGCCGGACCAGAGTCTTGTAGAGCGGGAGAATTATCGTTTTATCTCTGGAGTTGATCCCCTTTTTAATGCATGCCAATATTCTGTTTTGCTTTGTTAGCAGCAGCTTGGCATTGCATGCCATTGCTGAGCTGATCATCTACTAGGACCCTCATGTCCTTTTTCCATCCTAGATTCCCCCAGAAGTTCTCCCCCCACTGTGTAGATTGCATTCATAATTTTGCCACCCAAATGCATTATTTTACATTTTTCTACATTGAACCTCATTTGCCATGTAGTTGCCCACCCCATTAATTTGTTCAGATCTTTTTGCAAGGTTTCCACATCCTGCGGAGAAGTTATTGCCCTGCTTAACTTAGTATCATCCGCAAATAGAGAAATTTAACTGTTTACCCCATCCTCCAGTTCGTTTATGAACAAATTAAATAGGATTGGTCCCAGCACGGAACCTTGGGGGACCCCACTACCCACCCCTGACTATTCCGAGTACTCCACCATCCTCTAAAATTGCCCTTGTAGCCAGTTTTCAATCCATGTACTCACCCTATGGTTCATGCCAACAGACCTTATTTTATACAGTAAACTTTTATGGGGAACTGTGTCAAATGCTTTTGCAAAATCCAGATACACCACATCTACGGGCCTTCCTTTATCTAGATGGCAACTCACCTCCTCATAGAAGGTTAATTGGTTTGACAAGAACAGTTCTTCATGAATCCATGCTGATTACTATTAATGATACCGTTCTCATTACTAAAATCTTGTATATAGTCCCTTATCCCATCCAAGAGTTTACATACTATTGATGTTAGGCTAACTGGTCTGTAATTCCCAGGGATGTATTTTGGGCCCTTTTTAAATATTGGTGCTACATTGGCTTTTCTCTAATCAGCTGGTACCATTAGTCAGTAGACTGTCAGTAAAAATTAGGAACAATGGTCTGGCAATTACTTGAATGAGTTCCCTAAGTACCCTCGGGTGAAGAAGTCACGTGACCTGACGATACGCGTCAGGATTGGAGCACGGGACGCTGCCACAAACCAGCTGATTGTGACGAGCTCGTGGATGTGTTACACTTCAGCCGGTTTTAAATGTAAGTTTATGGGATTGTTTTTTTACATAATAAATTGAATCTATATACGGGATCACGCTATGTGCGTTCTCTTCTTTTATACCGCACACATTTACTTTACCTGACGAGCTTTGAGGAGTCAGGAGCGGGGACAGATTGAGGACTGAAGATAACGTTTGAGGCATACGAGCTCGGCGCTCGTGGGTTAATGCCCACACTCATTTCAAACAAGTGAGTGTAACTCCCCCTTCTCTGTGTCTTGCTACCCCTCCACTCTGGACATCACGGAATTATACTATATGCTGTCCATTTTTTGTCTTTTTATGTTCCACCTTGCACATTTAACCATCGTTATCAACTGTACAACTGGATTTCTATGCTTGCTGGCTATTTACAACACAAGCTGTATACCTTACAGCAGTAAGGTAAGCGGCTTGCGAACACGGAGGTGCCCTCACTGAAGAACCCCTCCCTCTCCCTCCACTATTGGAACTGTTTTTCATTTGGGAGTGTTACATTTGGTGGTGGGATTGATACTGTCTCACCTTGTGGACTTGTCACTTAGAGCTTTTTCAAGTCGCTACTTATGTGCTGCTGTGATACTAGCACACACTTATTGGGACTCATTTTATTTTTCATTATTTATAACTTTTTTGTGTTATTATTTGTTTGCAGTGTTTTTCACTTATGTCAGCATTTTGATCCATTCAATATTTATGAGCTTAACCACTTGGCGACCGCCTCACGCCGATGTACGTCGGCAAAGTGGCACGGACAGGCAAAATCACGTACAGGGTACGTGATTTGCCTTCCGCGGGTGGGGGGTCCGATCGGACCCCCCCCCCGGTGCCCGAGGCGGTCGTCTTTTGTCCAGCGGCGATCGGTGATGAGGGGGAGACCATCCGTTCGTGGCCCCCCCCTCGCGATCGCCGCCGGCCAATGAGAACACTCCTTTGCTGCTGTATGCTAAACAGCAGCAAAGGAAGTGATGTCATCTCCCCTCGGGTCGGTATTTTCCGTTCCGGCCCGAGGAGAGACGACATGTAAGTAAGTGCACAACACTACACACACACAGTAGAACATGCCAGGCACACAAAACACCCCGATCCCCCCCCCGATCGCCCCCCGATCCCCCCCCAATCACCCCCCCCCCCTGTCACAAACTGACACCAGCAGTTTTGTTTTTTTTTTCTGATTACTGCATAGTGTCAGTTTGTGACAGTTACTGTGTTGGGACAGTGTGTATTACCCCCCTTTAGGTCTAGGGTACCCCCCTAACCCCCCCTAATAAAGTTTTAACCCCTTGATCACCCCCTGTCACCAGTGTCGCTAAGCGATCATTTTTCTGATCGCTGTATTAGTGTCGCTGGTGACGCTAGTTAGTGAGGTAAATATTTAGGTTCGCCGTCAGCGTTTTATAGCGTCAGGGACCCCCATATACTACCTAATAAATGTTTTAACCCCTTGATTGCCCCCTAGTTAACCCTTTCACCACTGATCACCGTATAACCGTTACGGTTGATGCTGGTTAGTTCGTTTATTTTTTATAGTGTCAGGGCACCCGCCGTTTATTACCGAATAAAGGTTTAGCCCCCCGATCGCCCGGCGGTGATATGCGTCGCCCCAGGCAGCGTCAGATTAGCGCCAGTACCGCTAACACCCACGCACGCAGCATGCGCCTCCCTTAGTGGTATAGTATCTGATCGGATCAATATCTGATCCGATCAGATCTATACTAGCGTCCCCAGCAGTTTAGGGTTCCCAAAAACGCAGTGTTAGCGGGATCAGCCCAGATACCTGCTAGCACCTGCGTTTTGTGCCTCCGCCCAGCCCACCCAAGTGCAGTATCGATCGATCACTGTCACTTACAAGGCACTAAACGCATAACTGCAGCGTTCGCAGAGTCAGGCCTGATCCCTGCGATCGCTAACAGTTTTTTTGGTAGCATTTTGGTGAACTGGCAAGCGCCAGCCCCAGGCAGCGTCAGGTTAGCGCCAGTACCGCTAACACCCACGCACGCACCATACACCTCCCTTAGTGGTATAGTATCTGAACGGATCAATATCTGATCCGATCAGATCTATACTAGCGTCCCCAGCAGTTTAGGGTTCCCAAAAACGCAGTGTTAGCGGAATCAGCCCAGATACCTGCTAGCACCTGCGTTTTGCCCCTCCGCCCGGCCCAGCCCAGTCCACCCAAGTGCAGTATCGATCGATCACTGTCACTTACAAAACACTAAACGCATAACTGCAGCGTTCGCAGAGTCAGGCCTGATCCCTGCGATCGCTAACAGTTTTTTTTGTAGCGTTTTGGTGAACTGGCAAGCACCAGCCCCAGGCAGCGTCAGATTAGCGCCAGTACCGCTAACACCCACGCACGCACTGTACACCTCCCTTAGTGGTATAGTATCTGATCGCATCAATATCTGATCCGATCAGATCTATACTAGCGTCACCAGCAGTTTAGGGTTCCCAAAAACGCAGTGTTAGCGGGATCAGCCCAGATACCTGCTAGCACCTGCGTTTTGCCCCTCCGCCCGGCCCGGCCCAGCCCACCCAAGTGCAGTATCGATCGATCACTGTCACTTACAAAACACTAAACGCATAATTGCAGCGTTCGCAGAGTCAGGCCTGATCCCTGCGATCGCTAACAGTTTTTTGGTAGCGTTTTGGTGAACTGGCAAGCGCCAGCGGCCTAGTACACCCCGGTCGTAGTCAAACCAGCACTGCAGTAACACTTGGTGACGTGGCGAGTCCCATAAGTGCAGTTCAAGCTGGTGAGGTGGCAAGCACAAGTAGTGTCCCGCTGCCACCAGAAAGACAAACACAGGCCCGTCGTGCCCATAGTGCCCTTCCTACTGCATTCGCCAATCCTAATTGGGAACCCACCGCTTCTGCAGCGCCCGTACTTCCCCCATTCACATCCCCAACCAAATGCAGTCGGCTGCATGAGAGGCATTTTCTTTATGTCCTCCCGAGTACCCCTACCCAACGAACCCCCCCAAAAAAGATGTCGTGTCTGCAGCAAGCGCGGATATAGGCGTGACACCCGCTATTATTGTCCCTCCTGTCCTGACAATCCTGGTCTTTGCATTGGTGAATGTTTTGAACGCTACCATTCACTAGTTGAGTATTAGCGTAGGGTACAGCATTGCACAGACTAGGCACACTTTCACAGGGTCTCCCAAGATGCCATCGCATTTTGAGAGACCCGAACCTGGAACCGGTTACCGTTATAAAAGTTAGTTACAAAAAAAGTGTAAAAAAAAAAAAAATAAGAAAAAAAAAAATAGTTGTTTTATTGTTCTCTCTCTCTATTGTTCTGCTCTTTTTTACTGTATTCTATTCTGCAATGTTTTATTGTTATTGTTATTGTTATTATGTTTTATCATGTTTGTTTTTCAGGTGTGTAATTATTTACACTTTACTGTGCTTTATTGTTAACCATTGTTAACCATTTTTTTGTCTTCAGGTACGCCATTCACGACTTTGAGTGGTTATACCAGAATGATGCCTGCAGGTTTAGGTATCATCTTGGTATCATTCTTTTCAGCCAGCGGTCGGCTTTCATGTAAAAGCAATCCTAGCGGCTAATTAGCCTCTAGACTGCTTTTACAAGCCGTGGGAGGGAATGCCCCCCCCCCCACCGTCTTCCGTGTTTTTCTCTGGCTCTCCTGTCTCAACAGGGAACCTGAGAACGCAGCCGGTGATTCAGCCAGCTGACCATAGAGCTGATCAGAGACCAGAGTGGCTCCAAACATCTCTATGGCCTAAGAAACCGGAAGCTACGAGTATTTCATGACTTAGATTTCGCCGGATGTAAATAGCGCCATTGGGAAATTGGGGAAGCATTTTATCACACCGATCTTGGTGTGGTCAGATGCTTTGAGGGCAGAGGAGAGATCTAGGGTCTAATAGACCACAATTTTTTCAAAAAAGAGTACCTGTCATTACCTATTGCTATCATAGGGGATATTTACATTCCCCGAGATAACAATAAAAATGATTAAAAAAAAAAAATATGAAAGGAACAGTTTAAAAGTAAGATTAAAAAAGCAAAAAAATAATAAAGAAAAAAAAAAAAAAAAAAAAACACCCCTGTCGCCCCCTGCTCTCGCGCTAAGGCGAACGCAAGCGGCGGTCTGTCGTCAAACGTAAACAGCAATTGCACCATGCATGTGAGGTATCACCGCGAAGGCCAGATCGAGTGCAGTAATTTTTCCAGTAGACCTCCTCTGTAAATCTAAAGTGGTAACCTGTAAAGGCTTTTGAAGGCTTTTAAACATGTATTTATTTTGTTGCCACTGCACGTTTGTACGCAATTTTAAAGCATGTCATGTTTGGTATCCATGTACTCGGCCTAAGATCATCTTTTTTATTTCATCAAACATTTGGGCAATATAGCGTGTTTTAGTGCATTAAAATTAAAAAAAGTGTGTTTTTTCCCCAAAAAATGCGTTTGAAAAATCGCTGCGCAATTACTGTGTGAAAAAAAAAAATGAAACACCCACCATTTTAATCTGTAGGGCATTTGCTTTAAAAAAATATATAATGTTTGGGGGTTCAAAGTAATTTTTTTGCAAAAAAAAAAAACTTTTTCATGTAAACAATAAGTGTCAGAAAGGGCTTTGTCTTCAAGTGGTTAGAAGAGTGGGTGATGTGTGACATAAGCTTCTAAATGTTGTGCATAAAATGCCAGGACAGTTCAAAACCCCCCCAAATGACCCCATTTTGGAAAGTAGACACCCCAAGCTATTTGCTGAGAGGCATGTCGAGTCCATGGAATATTTTATATTGCGACACAAGTTGCGGGAAAGAGACAAATTTTTTTTTTTTTTTTTTTTTGCACAAAGTTGTCACTAAATGATATATTGCTCAAACATGCCATGGAAATATGTGAAATTACACCCCAAAATACATTCTGCTGCTTCTCCTGAGTACGGGGATACCACATGTGTGAGACTTTTTGGGAGCCTAGCCGCGTACGGGACCCCGAAAACCAAGCACCGCCTTCAGGCTTTCTAAGGGCGTGAATTTTTGATTTCACTCTTCACTGCCTATCACAGTTTCGGAGGCCATGGAATGCCCAGGTGGCACAAAACCCCCCCAAATGACCCCATTTTGGAAAGTAGACACCCCAAGCTATTTGCTGAGAGGTATAGTGAGTATTTTGCAGACCTCACTTTTTGTCACAAAGTTTTGAAAATTGAAAAAAGAAAAAAAAAAATGTTTTTTCTTGTCTTTCTTCATTTTCAAAAACAAATGAGAGCTGCAAAATACTCACCATGCCTTTCAGCAAATAGCTTGGGGTGTCTACTTTCCAAAATGGGGTCATTTGGGGGGGTTTTGTGCCACCTGGGCATTCCATGGCCTCCGAAACTGTGATAGGCAGTAAAGAGTGAAATCAAAAATTTTCACCCTTAGAAATCCTGAAGGCAGTGATTGGTTTTCGGGGTCCAGTACGCGGCTAGGCTCCCAAAAAGTCCCACACATGTGGTATCCCCATACTCAGGAGAAGCAGCTAAATGTATTTTGGGGTGCAATTCCACATATGCCCATGGCCTGTGTGAGCAATATATCATTTAGTGACAACTTTATGAAAAAAAAAAAAAGTGTCACTTTCCCGCAACTTGTGTCAAAATATAAAATATTCCATGGACTCAATATGCCTCTCAGCAAATAGCTTGGGGTGTCTACTTTCCAAAATGGGGTCATTTTGGGGGGTTTTGTGCCACCTGGGCATTCCATGGCCTCCGAAACTGTGATAGGCAGTGAAGAGTGAAAGCAAAAATTTACACCCTTAGAAATCCTGAAGGCGGTGATTGGTTTTCGGGGCCCCGTACGCGGCTAGGCTCCCAAAAAGTCCCACACATGTGGTATCCCCATACTCAGGAGAAGCAGCTAAATGTATTTTGGGGTGCAATTCCACATAGGCCCATGGCCTGTGTGAGCAATATATCATTTAGTGACGACTTTTTGTAAATATTTTTTTTTTTTTTTTTTTTTTTGTCATTTTTCAATCACTTGGGACAAAAAAAATAAATATTCAATGGGTTCAACATGCCTCTCAGCAATTTCCTTGGGGTGTCTACTTTCCAAAATGGGGTCATTTGGGGGGGTTTTGTACTGCCCTGCCATTTTAGCATCTCAAGAAATGACATAGGCAGTCATAAACTAAAAGCTGTGTAAATTCCAGAAAATGTACCCTAGTTTGTAGACGCTATAACTTTTGCGCAAACCAATAAATATACGCTTATTGACATTTTTTTTTACCAAAGACATGTGGCCGAATACATTTTGGCCTAAATGTATGACTAAAATTTAGTTTATTGGATTTTTTTTATAACAAAAAGTAGAAAATATCATTTTTTTTTCAAAATTTTCGGTCTTTTTCCATTTATAGCGCAAAAAATAAAAACCGCAGAGGTGATCAAATACCATCAAAAGAAAGCTCTATTTGTGGGAAGAAAAGGACGCAAATTTCGTTTGGGTACAGCATTGCATGACCGCGCAATTAGCAGTTAAAGCGACGCAGTGCCAAATTGGAAAAAGACCTCTGGTCCTTAGGCAGCATAATGGTCCGGGGCTCAAGTGGTTAATGCATGCTTGGCTTATGCACCCACTCGATATTGGTATACACACTTATCTTGAATTTCCTTCTTGCACTTTTCATTGCCAGTATTGCTTTCATGTACTATTTTATATATATATACCATTTCTTTCTAGTATTTAAGAGCCCTTATATGTGTTTATACGTATTCCTATATGTATTGTATTATTTTTTATATATATATATATATCAGGGCTTGACAAATTTGCTTGGAATCTAGGAGCCAGCTAAAAAAGTTAGGAGCCAGGTTTTTTTTTTTTTTTTTTTTTTTTTTAAACGACCGACAAAGCTTTATTTTCAATATAAAAATTAACCAATCTTAAATTTACACAGAAAGACGACTAGAACGAATGTGACTGCTTTTATTTCCTATAAGAAAAAACAGGGAAGGTACCCTAAAAAGAGGGTCAACAAAGAACACTATTTGAAATTACAAACCAGCTTTATTATTTACCAGCAAAATAAACACCAAATAGAAATTAATAAGCAGTGAAAAAGAAGCAGTGTGGGCAGACGGCTGCCACAACCAATTAAAAATTGGACAACGTTGTCACAAAGGGGGGGTTTATAAAAACAGATGGGGAGCCGCGGCATACATCCACTCAACCAATCAATCAATGCATCATACATCCACCTATAAGTAATTGGGGTTGGTAAAGTCCATGTTAATT
Source organism: Lithobates septentrionalis (assembly GCA_037952835.1). Lineage (NCBI taxonomy): Eukaryota > Metazoa > Chordata > Amphibia > Anura > Ranidae > Lithobates > Lithobates septentrionalis. The sequence goes on from JBBDGP010001672.1 coordinate 3,506,680, forward strand.
GGGTATTGGTTGCAGATATCAAGTTATCCTATAGGAAAGTATCCAGAATATCACGGACAGTTCTAATACCAGCAGTATGATGAGAGAGTAGAGTGGGTGCACGATCTGGCCGTAAGATCTGAGTGTAATATAGTCCAGTATGGAGAGATTAGACTAGTTGCTAGTTGAATCACAGATACATTATAGTTGTCTACCGGCTATATCAGCAGACTGCATAGGGAACCGTATAGACTGCTATGTTAAGGAGATGTAAATTGCTTAGCTAGAGCAGTGGGTGATTATCCAAGGAGACAGCAATAAAAGGATGCAGGAAAATCGACATACATTTGTAAGCGCTGAGTGGAGTAGAGAAGTCTCACCAGTCACGCTGTCCTCGTCGTCGAATAGTAGCAATCCTTTGTTCCAGGTCTCTGTGTAGATGGAAATCACTTACGAGCCGTATTGGAAGCTCAGTGGGTTTGCAGTCTGAGTAAGGTTCCGTCCGTAGCTGAAAGGCCTCTGTGAGGCGGTTTTTTCGATGCAGTGCGTAGCCGAGTAGAGAGGCTGTGCTCAGCTGGTAGATGTGGAGTGTAGGTAGCAGGGCCAGATCGAATAGCACGCGGCTCCCGGTGACGTGCTGACGTCACACTGCTTCTTTTTCACTGCTTATTCATTTCTATTTGGTGTTTATTTTGCTGGTAAATAATAAAGCTGGTTTGTAATTTCAAATAGTGTTCTTTGTTGACCCTCTTTTTAGGGTACCTTCCCTGTTTTTTCTTATATGACTAAAGGGCAACTTGAACTGCATTCAGACTTGTCTGCATGATTGATCTATACTCACCAGCTAAAGACCAATACTGAATAATTTAAGTTGGTTGATCCGGGCAAACTCTTTTTTGCTTTTATTTCCTGCCATGCAGGAACACAAGACCACCATATTCTCGCTAAGGATCCAATCAGGTCCGCCTGAAAAACTGACAGGCAAACCTGATCAGACAGCGCGTGTGAAAGGGGCCAAGCAGGGAGATGACAAATAATAAATTCATTTTAATTAACCACTTCCTTCCCGCAGGACGACTATATACGTCCTGTCTTTGAAGAGAAATACCGTTGTTATGGTAGCAGCTAGCTACCATAACCCCGGTATCTTCTTCAAGAGCCGGCGGTTCTCTTTCAGATAAAAGTGGTCTCTGCAGCAGATTCGCAGCGAGATCACTTTTATCGGCGGCAGGAGAGGGCCCCCCCTACTGCCGCTCTCCGGTGCCCTTCACCGCTTACCGTGGCCATCTGTAACGGCGGAGGCGATCCGGATCTGTCCCTGGCCTGACATGGAGACGAGTAAGAGGAAGATGGCCCCCCCGCCCATCTCCAAGTCATTGCAGGGCGGAAGCGACGTCAAATCGTCACTTCCACCCATAGCTCTTGAAGGGACATTTTTTTTTTTTTTTTTCAAATGACAATTTTTTTTTTAATGCATTTTAGTGTAAATATGACATCTGAGGTCTTTTTGACCCCAGATGTCATATTTAAGAGGACCTGTCATGCTTTTTTTCTATTACAAGGGATTTTTACATTCCTTGTAATAGGAATAAAAGTGACTTTTTTTTTTTTTTTTAAAAGAACAGTGAAAAAATAAAAGTTAAAATAAATAAGAAAAAAAAATTAAATGTGCCCCATCCCATGTAATAGAAATAAAAGTGACACAATTTTTTTTTTTTTTTTAAAAACAGTGTAAAAATAAAAAGTAAAATATATAAGAAAAAATAATAATTTTTTTAAATGCGCCCCGTCCTGCCGAGCTCGCTTGCAGAAGCGAACGCATATGTGAGTAGCACCCGCATATGAAAGCGGTGTTCAAACCACACGTGAGGTATCGCCACGATCGTTAGAGCGAGAGCAATAATTCTAGCCCTAGACCTCCTCTGTAACTCAAAACATGCAACCTGTAGAATTTTTTAAACGACGCCTATGGAGATTTTAAAGGGTAAAAGTTTGTCGCCATTCCACGAGCGGATGAAATTTTGAAGCGTGACATGTTGGGAATCAACAACTCGGCGTAACATTATCTTTCACAATATAAAAAAAATTGGGCTAACTTTACTGTTTTCTTATTTTTTAATTAAAAAAAGTATTTTTTCCCAAAAAAGTGCGCTTGTAAGTCCGCTGCGCAAATACGGTGTGAGAGAAAGTATTGCAATGACCGCCATTTTATTCTCTAGGGTGTTAGAATAAAAAATATATATAATGTTTGGGGGTTCTAAGTAAAGGGAAGGAGATGAGCAGGCAGTGAAAACAGGCAGGGGAAGCTCCATTAGCATTGGTGGTTGTCTTGTAATACCAACGGCCACCACCAGAGGGCGCCCGATTGCAGAAAGAACCAGGAACCATAGGACTGCAGTAGGCCGCAAAGCCGGGGCCTCAATTACCGGCGAGGCCCAGCGCGATCGCGGCGGGAGGGGGGGTGGGGGTCGAACGGACACAGGATACCCCAGCTGTGCCGCCCCAGGCGCCAGGTCGCTAATTCTAGTCGCAAATGCGACCTGGCGCCCGGGGTTTGTCGAGCCCTGCTATATATATATATATATATATATATATATATATATATATATATATATATATATATATATATATATTCGTTCTTTTCTGCATTCGTGAGCCCTTATATGTGTCTGACTTATGCATTTAGGTCATCTGGTATATATGATTTGTTTTCTATGCACTTTAGTTTAGTCCCACCCACTTCTCCTTTTTTCCCCTTAGTTTACCACAGCGCAATCACCATCTCCTATATTTACATTGTTTTCTATACAGTGTTGTTTTTGTGATACATCAAATTGAAGGTTGCGTACATAATCTGTCCAAACATTGAAAAGGTCTTACACGTAGTATCCCCACTAATTGACAATTTAGTGTTAAAAAATAAATTCATTCCCTTCAACATTTTTCAAAAACTTGTGGCAAAAAAATTTAATTTCCAAGACTCAATATGCCCTTTAGAAAAAAACTTGGCATGTTCGCTTTCCAAAATGTGGTCACTTTGTAGTTTCCACTGTCTTGGTGCTCCAGGGCCTCCACAAATGTGATGGGAAGTCAGGAAATTTTATATACAAAATTTATACCCCTAGAAGACCCGAATGAGCTCCTTGGATTTTAGGCCTCTCTATGCAGCTAGAGACTGGGGGAAAAAAAATCTCATGCATGGTATCACCATACTATGAAAGAGTAGCATAATGTGTTTTGGGGTGTAATTCTAAGTACGCTTACATGGTGTATTAGAGATATATACGATTAACTGACAACCTTGTTTAAAAAAAAAATTTCAGCATTTTCCAAAAAATTTACATTTTTATATGCTTTTTTAGAAACTACATTGGAGTGTTTGCTTTCCAAAATGTGGTCCTTCTGTGGGCATTTCCACTATCCTGGTGCTCTAGGACTTCAAAAATGTTATAGTCGTATTAGATTTGTATTTTCTTGCCCCTAGGAAACCTTGGGCTCGGTTCACACTTGTGCGATGCGTGAACCCTGCAAATCCACTGCGGGTTCCCGCATCTCACCAGACTCGCACGGCAGTTTACACTGCCATATGCGAACTGCTGGGAGTGTCAATGTTAGTTAGACCCCCACTTCAGCTCGCAAAGCACACTGTGAACTGACAGTTCGGACATGAATCGGATTGCATGGGTGCGAACACCTATGCAATCTGATTCTGGTGTGGACCAAAAAAGGTTCCTGTGTGAGTTTGGTCCGAATGCGATGTGATATCACCCATACTATCTGTATGGCCGAAACTGCATGCGATTTGCATCGCAGTAGGGTGCGAATCACATGCGATCTCGCAGAGGGCAGAAGTGTGAACCGGCATTGAAGGTGCTACCTGGATTTTTGGCTTTATATGGCTAGGTTGTGAAAAGTGTAGACATTTGTCAGCACACCACAGATCTTCAAGTTAAGTTCAAACACTTTTTTTTCTTGACATTTGATCACATCACAAACACTCTTGTATAAGAAAGCAAACCAAAAAGCGTTTAGACTTATTTTGAAGATCCGTGGTGTGCTGACAAGTATCGACGCACTGTGATGCATGATCCGGTCTTGAGCTCGTGGTTGCTCCAGCACCCAGTATCCTGAAGCGCCTTTCAAGAGCATGTGCGATGGGAATGTGGATGTTATTATGGATGTTATTAGACTGAAAAAGTCTTGCGCATATGGTATCCCTAGGGGCGAGTAGCAGAATGTCTTTTGAGGTTTAATTCTCAGTATGCCCATGCTGTGTGTGTGAGATTTAACTTTTAAAATTACATTGCTTGTACTGGGAAGGAGGGGGGTATTTTATACTGTCCTGGCATTTTAGGTCCTCAAATGAGATGGGCTATCAAAGCTTAAGGATTCATCAGTTTTCAAATATGTACTATTACCAATAGTATTGGGATGCCTGCCTTTACAGGCACATAAACTTTAACCACTTAAGGACCAGGCCGATTTTTGACATCTGTTTACTTTTTTTTAGTTAGAACCCCTGTTATAATACTTTATCACACCGTATTTGTGCAGCGGTCTTACAAACGCAGTTTTTTTTTGGGGGGGGGGGGATACACTTTTTTGAATTAAAAAATAAGAACAATAAGTTAGTCCAATTTTTTTCTATATTGTGAAAGATAATACCCATAGTAAATTGATACCTAACGTGTCATGCTTCAAAATTGCACCTGCTCGTGGAATGGCGACAAACTTTGGCACATAAAAGTCTCCATTGGCCACGTTTAAAAATTTCTACAGGTTAGCGGTTTTGAGTTAGAGGAGGTCCTGTGCTAGAATCTTTGCTCTTACGATTGCGGCGATACCTCACGTGTGTTTTGAACAGAGTTTTCATATTATCTAGGAACTTATCTGAAGGACTTACCTAGAAAATAACTCAGCCCACTTTTTACTTGCATTTTTGTGATACCATCTTAGGATTTACACACCCCCTTTAATTTACTTTTTATCTTAAATATCTTTAATCACATATATATTTGTATATTAGAATACTTTGTATATTTCAAATACATTGCACATTGGTGTCCACTGATCATACTGAAACGCTATTGTTACCTGTATTATGTTTTTGTAAATGCACGTGTCTGCTTAAGCCCATGGCCCTGTTCTAGTCCCCCCCCCCCCCCCGTTCTCCCTAGAATGAGTAATGGCTCCTGTCTATGCCCCCCAGCTGTACTGTGGTCTGACCCTTTGGGCATCTTTTTTGGAGGTCACATGGATGCCCGGGGGCGTTCCTGTTTCACAGCAGGACGCCCGCCATCCTGTGCCGCTCTACGTGTTTTGCATCGCATCTCCCTGATTCACAGGAATGAACTCCCTCTCCCCCTTCAACCACCACAGGAGGGAGCTGTCCCGCTCCGCCTGGTCTCCGAGTCCTAGGACCCAGCAGCGACGGACGGAGCTGTGTGATGATGCACTGCGCAGGAGCGACACAGCTCTACGTCCGCTTCTGGCCCTTCGGGACCAGATGGAGGGGATAAAACGCCACTGCTCCGGCGTCTACACGCTGCTGGAGCCCCCAGGGACAAGAAGTGCCACCGTCTGCCCAAAGGTATTCTCTTCTACCCTTCTGAGAATCTTTGCTTGTTTGAGACCTACTTTATACTTGTATCTTGATGCCGGGCTGTCCTGTTTTTGACTACTCAGGCTTCTAAAGATTTTCCTTGATGCTGCTTAATGTGCCGGTTTTCCTTTTGTGGATCACCATTTACTTATTGCCAATTCCTTCCCATCCCTTCCTCCCCTTTCTCTTTTTCCTGTGCATTAAACCATTTATTGCCTTTGGTTCTGTGAGGTGGTTCTAACAAGTCCCTCGGTTTTGAGTTCTTCCAAGGTCTAGAGTGTAAGTTCACCCCCTCTTTTTTTCACTTATTTGGACATAAGACTGTTTTATATTGTATTATCTATATATATATATATATATATATATATATATATATATATATATATATATATATATATATATATATATATATATATATAAAAACTTCTTTAGCTTTCCACTTATTATTAGATATACAATTTCTGTTACGGCTTATTTAATTTTTAGTTGGTCCTTTTGTCCCTTCTGTGACCCCCTTTCACCTGCGGTCTTGACCTATACAGTCGGCTGTGGGTGAGACTGTGATGGGATTGCTGCCCCCATTGCTTTGGTTAAACTGGGACGGTAGCATTGCCCTGGGACTGGAGACACAGGTGCATATATTTATTTACACACTTTGTATTGTCTTTATAATTACTTGAATATGGTTGTTTAGTGTCCATCTATCAAAAGCCCCCAACGTGTATACATTTTTCCATTGATGGCTTGACACTTATTTATTTCTTTCTCCTTTTTTTTGTGTTGTTTATGTGTTGTCCTTTTCAGAAGGCTTGTACCTCCATAAAGACAGGCCCTTACCCTGAAGAAGGCCGAACTATGGGCGAAACATGTCAAGTGTAGTTTGGTTGTCTTGCTTAACATCTTGTCATTAGCATTGTACATGCCTGTGTCCTTTTGGTTTTATGTACATTTTTTGTTTTATCTTTTAAAACAAAACATATTTTTTATTGAATACATGTGACAATATTTTGCACCCTCAAAAATCCCCACCCCTCTTCCTCTTTGTCTCTATGCCTAATTGGGGATTGGTGCCAATTGCTGGCTTTGTCTTCCACGACCAATCATTTGTTTACACTTCATATGTCGACGCGACTTTAGTATGCGTTCGCTTATGCGCATGAGCTCGGAGGGACGGGGGCGCTTAAAAAATTTTTTTTTAGTTATTTTTACACTGTCCTGTAAGATAATTAACGAGTATGGCCTCAAGTTGACAACCAATATACATCAAGTAAAAGTACCATCATCCAGATTGAGATTGAAAGAATGGGGGAGTGGAGGTACAAGAGCAGTTGCTGATGCTTACCTGCGCACGTCCATGCCTAGAAAATTTGATTATGGACTATCTCTGCGCTTGGTAATGAATAACCATCATAAAAATATAAAGTTTAATGCATACAATACATAAATATACAGTGTGTTTTGTTAAAAAACAATTTGTATACACCACAGTTAACAAGTTGCTGACGGGTTACCCTGTAGAGTTTCTGTTGAAGAGGGGTATACATAAAAATCCTTAAACGGTTTTGTGGTAAGAGACCGCTTCTTCAGGAGGAGTGGTCTATAAAACAGTACATTTACAGCAGCGTAAAAAATATACAGCAAACAAGTTTAAACATAATATTACATTCAGTGTTAAAAAAAGAAGACCAGCTCACCCACTCAAACGGGACCAGCAAACGACAGGACCCAAACAACTCCCCCCATGACGGACAAGGGGGAATGTAATAACAGAATCTAATTAGAGGATAATATAGGAATCAAGAATTTGGGAACTAAAAATTAGTTTTGAAATGCACACAGGTGTGGTAGATCAAATAAGTGATTGCGTGAGGGAAGGTACGTGCGGGGTGAAGAAAACGAGGGTGGAAGAGAAAAGATGGGAAAAAAGGAGGTGGGGAGAAGGGGTCAGGGAATGGGAAGAAAGGGAGAGGGGATGGGGGGGAGGGAGGGGAAGGAAGAGGCAAGAGGAAAAGGGGGGAGGGAAGGGGGGTGTGGAGAGGGAAGGACCAGAGCAGGGGGAAGGAGAAAGGAAAGGTGCCACACAGGTAACCACAGAACCATCCTATCCATCAATGGATATATATGTTAGAAAGATAGCTCACCAGGCTCTTAAGCTGGCCACCATAAATGCATGGGCTGAATGTACCAGGACACGGTGCATAATAATGGAAATAGAGTAGGGATGACTCCCAGGATCAAGCAAATATCACTCAGTATCTGGGGATGCAGCTAACCGCTAACACTTGATGTGTAAAATCCCAGAGTGGCACTGTAATCTGTAAAATATAATGGTAAATAAAATCACTAGAGGCAGGGGAGGGAGAGGAAGAAGGGTGGTGAGGACGGCAGTTGGAGATGCAGGGCAAGGAAGAACCACATCCCAGACCGCTCTTGTAGCACACTAACCTGCAGATGTAACCTTCCACCGTGACAGCCCAGCGAGGAGAGTCAGTTACTGCTCAGTGTTCTAACATAGACCACTATAGGAGCTCCCCAACCCTGCAGGCATCAGAACACGCCACCGCACGGTGGCGTCTGACGTCAGTCTGTTTACCCGCACTGCGCAGGTGCACAGGTCCGTGCTACTGCGCAAGCGCACAATGACTCAGCCCATAGACAAATTTGTTTATCCATGCTAGTTTGAAGACCAGAATGAATACAACAATGTGCTAAAATATATATATTAACTAAAAATTCATTGTAAAATAATATAAATTCTAATTGGTGAGTATACAAAAAGATATAACTTCAAATATATGGGTGATACAGATGATGAGAAATTTTACCACAAGCTCTTGTTACAAAATACCATGTCTACATTTCATGACGGCTTACTCCGTGGCTTTACAGACTTATGAAACCAAAGTAGGTGTTGAATTTAACACGTGTAATTTCTTCTCAAAACAAAGACCTTCAAGCTTAAACCTTTTTTACAGTATATGGACAATTTTGTTAACCATATACAAACTTGGTAATTTAACCAAGACTTATTTTAAATAAAAATACATTTAGAATGAATTTATTTTTAAACATATGGCCAAAACCATTGTACAGACTTTGGTATTCGCTTTTGAAAAGACATTCCAAATATTAAGAGGAATACACATTTTTTTTTTTATAATTATAATGCTGCAGGTAGAAATAACACAATTCCAAATGCTATGCCATCTATTTAAATTGTTTTGTATATGTTAAAACAATTCAGTTACCGAAAGGTAAAAATAAAAGATTAATACTTTACCAGAGATTAAGACTCTTTTGTATTGCGAAACATTGGCTGGGTGTCCCAAAGGATATCTTTTACCCTCATTCCTACATCTCTCTGCTCTGTTTTTCTCCATTTGTCTCCCTGTCTCAAGATCCCCCCCCCCCCCTCCACTTTCACGTGTATCCAGTCTATATTACCCTCAGGAATGGGTTTCGAAATGCCTTTCACGTCGTAAGTGACGTCAAATATATGTAATTTCCTGGACAGACCCATGGGGAAATTATAGTGTCCTTACACATCGTTTTCAATAGGGACAGTATATGATTAGATTGATATTGTTAAATGTTATTTTTTATGTCAAATTCAATTTATGAATGACCCTTGACTTAGGTTTAACAGAAAACTATAAAATATCTATCTAACCTATTTCCTAGGTTTCTCGGCTTCTATTGAAATATGTGTTTGAGAAAATATAGCCCACACAATTAACTTGTGTTCTAAATACCTTGAGAGTGAAGTCATGATTCTGATTAGAAGCATAACAGCTATTCATGAATATTCTCATTAATAGAACTCCTAAACACACCAACTCATATACAGTGTCTTAACCATATACCTCTCATATACTAATATTTCCATGATTAATATTCAACAATAGGTAATGAATATATATATATATATATATATATACACAAACCAAAATATGCAACATTGTTCAATTAAGTAAGCATATACTTGCCCTATTATAATGTAATAATATATAGTCGGAATTTATGGCTAATGTAAATACTTGCAGTGAAAATTGCAATTGTAAATACTTGCAGTGAAAATTGCAATACATTTGTGGTACAGCTTGTTTTGTAAAATAATTTTTGAATGAGCCCCATTCCCTTCTCTCATGTAAGAAAAAAAAATGCGTCTGTCAGCTCATTTGAAATATGAGTCTCTAGTCTAAACACCGGTCATGGGCCCCTTCTTATCTCTTCTGGCTGATAAATAGAATTTACGATCTGAGAGAACTTAATAAGACACTTAAAACCTTGTCAGGGTTTCCTAGTTTTAAAGACTATGAACTTAAGTTAACCTCTTTAGAAAAAAAATATAGGAACAAGATGGCTGAATCGATACTCTCTTGGTAGATTATTGGGAACCTGTCACGTACCTTACAGCGGAGTCTGAAATGACGAGGGCGGCCTCTTGCACGGTCCCGGTCCTAGCGTCCCTGGAGGTTGAGACAGGGTTGCTAGGGCAGCGGAAGGGTGCAGGTGCCTGCTGGCAGGATCAGGAACCCAGAAGTCTTCGGAAGGAAGCTGAGGTGCTGATCCCTGGATGGATGCAGGAGAGATCCAGCAGAGGAACTTGCAGGGTCAAGGCAGGCAGGAGTTGGCAACGTGCTGGCAACGAGGTACACAATTTGCAGGCAGATACGTGGTAAGGGACTGGCGGAGGTTGGCAACAAACTGGCAGCGGGGTACCGAATCGGGAGACAGAGCCGTAGTCAGGAGTCCAAGCCGGGATCAATACAGGAAACAAGGCAGGCAGAGATGTAGGGGTGATCCGAGAGGGTAGTCAAGGCAAGCAGAGGTTCAAGATCAGGGTCCAGTAAACAAGGCAACAGCAAGGGTTCAGGAACGAGCTGAGACAATCCAGCATTGATGCTAGTCTGCTGATCGTTTAAATAGGGCGCCTTGCGCCGTGATTCGTTGGTGTGCGAGCGTGCACGCGCTGACGTGCCCTCGTTCGTACGATCGCATTACGTGCGTGCCTAGTCCGGGGCTCGCTCGTTCTTACCGTACGTCCGGCTGGCACCCGGGAACGAGCGTTTGTGATGGTTCTCTGACATTGCCCCCTCCTTAAGGGCAGCCTCCGGATGCCCACCTGAGACCTCCTTTCCGGATGAGCATGATGAAAAGCGTCTTGGGGCATGGAGATTCGTTTCCGGTTCCCAGGAGTTTTCTTCTGGACCAAAACCCTTCCATTTAATTAAATATTGATTTTGTCCCCGCCTTCTCCTGCAATCTACAATGGACTCAATTTCAAACTCTTCTTCCCCATCTACCATTATGGCCTCTGGGGGCCCTCTTTCACGACCAGGAAAGGGATTAACCACATCAGGCTTCAACAAGGAGGTATGAAACACAGGGTGAATCTTAAATGAATCGGGAAGTTCGAGCTCATAAGCCACTGGATTAATTTTTCTCTTGACCGGAAAGGGTCCTAGGTATTTAGGTCCCAATTTCCTGGATGGACAGGTAAGTTTTAGATTCAAAGTTGATAGCCACACACGATCACCAACCTTCAAATCCAGTTCTCCTCTCCTCTTCCTGTCAAAGAACCTCTTATTAACCTCTTGTGCTTTGGCAATGGTATCCTTTAACACCTGGTTATTGGTAGCAAAGAAATGTAATCTGTCCTGAACTGCAGGCAAAGGAGAGTCCGGAATCAATGTAGGCAAGAAGGAAGGATGAAACCCGTAGTTGGAGAAGAAGGGTGATTGGTTGGTGGCGGTATGAGCAGAGTTGTTAAATGCAAATTCTGCCAGCGGCAGAAGTGAGGCCCAATCTTCTTGGGAGAAGGAGGTGAAGCAACGCAGGTATTGCTCCAGCGTTTGATTGGTACGCTCAGTCTGTCCATTGGACTGGGGATGATAAGCCGAAGAAAAGTTGAGTCTGATGCCCAGCGCTTCGCACAGTGCTTTCCAAAATTTTGAAGTAAACTGTACTCCTCGATCCGAGACGATGTCACTAGGGATTCCATGCAGTCTGACAACCTCTTTAACGAAGACTTTAGCAGTTTCAGTTGCTGATGGGGTCCCTTTCATAGGGATGAAATGTGACATCCTGGAGAGGCGGTCTACCACTACAAAAATAGATGAGAACCCCTCTGATGGAGGGAGCTCCACAATAAAGTCCATTGCGATTTTATCCCAGGGTCTCTCAGGAATGGGTAGAGGTCTTAATAGTCCCCATGCTTTATTCTTGCTGTTCTTGTTCCTGAGACAGATTGAGCATGAGCCAACATATTTCCTGCAGTCCTTTGCTAAATTGGGCCACCAGAAATGTCTTTGGATCAAATCCATGGTTTTGTATCCCCCAAAATGGCCGGCCAGTGGGTAGTCATGACACACTTGTAGGATGGTAGCACGTAAATTCTGTGGTATGAAAATTTTATTACCCCGCCAATAGAGCCCATCGTTCTCCTGAAGGTCTGTATCTGGAGACAGAGAGACTTCCCTGGATGCTTGACGGATCTGTGACATTAGGTCGGTTTGAATAAGTAGAAAATTTCCAGCCTGCAGGATAGTATCAGTTTGAGGTGGAACTTCAACTTCTGTGAACATACGCGATAACGCGTCAGGTTTCACATTCTTGGAGCCGGGCCGGTAGGTTATGTGGAAGTTAAAGCGTGAGAAGAAAAGAGCCCACCTTGCTTGTCTGGGCCTGAGGCGTTTGGCGGTCCTGAGGTATTCCAAATTTTTGTGATCCGTGAAGATCAGTATTGGGTGTGTTGCTCCTTCCAAGAGGTACCGCCACTCTTCTAAAGCCAATTTGATTGCCAATAGTTCTCGGTCCCCCACATCATAGTTCCTTTCTGAAGGTCCCAACTTCTTTGAGAAGAAGGCCACAGGGTGCATTAGAGCCTTGGGTCCTTGGCGCTAGGACAGGATGGCCCCTACGGCGCTTTCTGAGGCATCCACCTCCAGGATGTATGGAAGAGCGGGGTCAGGGTGCTTTAATAACGGAGCTGAGGTAAAAAGTCCCTTTAACTTATCGAAAGCAGCTTGGGCTGCCTCTGTCCATTGAAAACGGTTCTGTTTCTTGGTGAGCTGGGTGATGGGCATGATGATACCGGAGAAGTTTTTAATGAATTTTCTGTAGAAATTAGAGAAGCCGACGAACCGTTGTACCCCTTTCTTATCAGTGGGAGGTGGCCAGGACGTTATAGCTGCGACTTTTTGAGGATCCATTGCCATACCTCCTGTAGAAATCACCAATCCGAGGAAGTGGATGGTCTGCCGTTCAAATTCACATTTCTCGGCCTTGGCATAGAGTCCATTTTGTCTTAGCCTCAGAAGGACTTGTTTCACATGGACACGGTGAAGATCTAAGGAGGCTGAGAAAACTAGGATATCGTCTAGGTAGACGATCATGAATAGATCTAGAAAGTCTCTGAAAATATTATTCACAAAATGCTGGAAGGTTGCTGGAGCATTGCATAATCCGAAGGGCATGACGAGGTATTCAAAGTGGCCAAAACGAGTCCGGAAAGCCGTTTTCCACTCGTCTCCTTCCCTGATTCTGATCAGATTGTAAGCACCTCGTAAATCTAACTTGGTGAATATTCTTGCAGAGCGGAGTCTCTGGAGCAATTCTGGAATCAGAGGCAAGGGGTAGCGATTTTTAACGGTGATCCGGTTTAACTCTCTGTAATCAACACATGGACGGAGCGAATGGTCTTTCTTTTCAACAAAGAATATCCCTGCCCCGGCTGGTGATGTTGAGTGCCGGATGAACCCCTTCTTGAGGTTCTCATTCACATAGTCTTTTAGGACTGCGAGTTCAGGCTCGGACAGAGGAAAGATCCTCCCAAATGGGATTTCTGCCCCTGGTAAAAGTTCAATTGGGCAATCATAGGCCCGGTGCGGGGGAAGAGTATCGGCTTTCTGTTTGTCGAAAACATCCAAGAAATCATGGTACACGGATGGGACAAGGTCTTGGAATTCGGATACTGGTTTGAGACACCCAATAACTGGAGCTGTGTGGTGGAGGACCTGGAGACAGTTCTTGAGACAGTAGGAGGACTGAAAGACTACCTGGCCGGTTGTCCAGTCTATCTGTGGGTTGTGTGCTTGCAACCATGGCATTCCTAAAATGATCGGAAAAAGTGGTGAGGATATAACGTCCAGGCACAACAGTTCTTGGTGATTGGGTAAGATGTCGGCAGGTAAAGGTTGGGTTTCTTGGATGATAGGCCCAGATTTGATGTTGGACCCGTCGGCTAATCGGATGAACAGTTTATGTTGCTTCAATCGCAGCGGAATGTTGTGTTGCAGGGCAAAGGCACGGTCAATGAAGCAACTGCAGGCACCGGAGTCAATTATGGCCTGGATCTGAAGCACCCCTTCTGGAAGCTGTAGAGAGACAGGAACAGCAATGTGAGTCGTTCTTGCTAGAGTTAATGCATAACGATCAAGAAGAGGAGAGTCACACTTACGGGTCTTGTTGGGACACATATTGGCGTAATGACCGGCTCCCCCACAGTAGAGGCAGAGATTATTCATGCGACGGCGTTGTTTTTCTTCCGGAGTCAAGGGTGCACGAAGCAACCCCAATTGCATTGGTTCTGGAGGTTCTGTGGTAGAAGCAGATAGTGGGGGTGTGGAGGTAGGTAGGCGACTGGGTACCCTGGGTAGCATCCACATGGGCCGATACTGGCTGGTCCTTTCAGATCTTCGCTCCCTCAGCCGGCGATCGATCTGAATGGACAGTTGAATTAGTTCTTCGAGGGAATCGGGGATCCCCACACGAGCTAGTTCATCCTTGAGTGCCTCCGAAAGCCCTAAACAGAACTGAAAACGGAGAGTGGCGTCGTTCCAATGTGTGTCGGTACTCCATCGTTTAAAGTCTGTAACATAGTCCTCCACGGGCCTACGACCCTGCTGAAGGGTGTGGAGGCTGGCCTCGGCTGTGGTAGTACGCTGGGGATCATCATACAGTTTGGCCATTTCATCCCAGAAAGAGTCCATGGTACCCAGCAAGGGACTGGCTTGTTCCAGTAAATGATGAGCCCAGGTCTGAGGTTCTCCCTGCAGTAATGAAATGATGAACCCCACCTTGGTACTTTCCAAAGAAAAGGTGCGGGGCTGAAGCAAGAAGTACAAATGGCAGGCATTTCTGAAAGCACGGAATTTGCTGCGGTCACCCATGAATTTCTCCGGAGCAGGAACTCGTGGTTCTGGGGGTGGCACCACTACTGTGGGTGTGGAAACTGGGGTTGATGATGCAGGTGCTGAGGTTCGAGGTGCTGAGGTACTTGGGGAGAGAGACTCCACTCGTTGTTCAAGTCGTTGGTAGCCATCTTGCAGGCCCTGAACTGCTTGAGTGAGATTTGCGATCTGTTGACACAGAGCGTCCATAGCTGAGGCCCCCCTTTCAGACTCCATTTCTGGCTGGATTGTACTGTCACGTACCTTACAGCGGAGTCTGAAATGACGAGGGCGGCCTCTTGCACGGTCCCGGTCCTAGCGTCCCTGGAGGTTGAGACAGGGTTGCTAGGGCAGCGGAAGGGTGCAGGTGCCTGCTGGCAGGATCAGGAACCCAGAAGTCTTCGGAAGGAAGCTGAGGTGCTGATCCCTGGATGGATGCAGGAGAGATCCAGCAGAGGAACTTGCAGGGTCAAGGCAGGCAGGAGTTGGCAACGTGCTGGCAACGAGGTACACAATTGGCAGGCAGATACGTGGTCAGGGACTGGCGGAGGTTGGCAACAAACTGGCAGCGGGGTACCGAATCGGGAGACAGAGCCGTAGTCAGGAGTCCAAGCCGGGATCAATACAGGAAACAAGGCAGGCAGAGATGTAGGGGTGATACGAGAGGGTAGTCAAGGCAAGCAGAGGTTCAAGATCAGGGTCCAGTAAACAAGGCAACAGCAAGGGTTCAGGAACGAGCTGAGACAATCCAGCATTGATGCTAGTCTGCTGATCGTTTAAATAGGGCGCCTTGCGCCGTGATTCGTTGGTGTTCGAGCGTGCACGCGCTGACGTGCCCTCGTTCGTACGATCGCATTACGTGCGTGCCTAGTCCGGGGCTCGCTCGTTCTTACCGTACGTCCGGCTGGCACCCGGGAACGAGCGTTTGTGATGGTTCTCTGACAGAACCATATCTGGACCTCAAGCCATAGGGATGGTCTGTAATGTTGCTTCGGGCACTAGATCCTGCATGGGTGCTCACCTTGACACTTGTGCAGTGTGCTATACAGGGCCAGAGCCGTGTTCTGTATGTCTTGAGCCCAGGCCCTTAAGACCGCTTTGGGGGTATGCTCACCATGACGAATGGGGGCTGGACTCTTTGCATGGACCAGTGGCTCATGAACAGGTAAAACAGGTTTGCCCTGTATTTCTGACTACTACTGTAATCAAGGTTACGTTGGAAATGTATTTTACATCCTGTGTAAACGTATTAAACTTGGTGCTAAAATGTAATTGCTTGGGCTCAGGTGGATGACCGAGTGTTGCATTATACCACAAGTCATGCACTCTATCGCCATTCTGCCTACATTCATTATAAAAGTAAGGCATGTAATCACAGAAACATTGAGGCGAGGCAGTGTGGATGTGGACTCTTGAGCGTCTCTTCTGGGCTCCCATGCTGTCTCCAGTTTGCAGTCTTCTAAGCTGAGACTGCTGCTAATGCTGCTTAGTTAGCTTGCTTTGCTGTCAAATGCAATAATCAGCCCCTCTTGCTCTGATCGCTCTCCCGGCCTGGAGCTGCCTTATACCAGGGTAATACTATCTGGCATCTCCACGCCATCTATTGCTACCAGATACATTGGATCCTTTGGAGCTGCTCAATATCACCTGGCATCTCTCGCTGTTGTCAGATCCATAAACTCTTTGGAGCCGCCTGGTATCATCCGGAGTGGCCGCTGCAGCTGGTGTAGATCTCTGCCAGACTCCTTGGAGACTTGGAATCCTATCCTCTCCAACTTCTGAGAGCCATTCGGCACTACCTGGAGCAGCTGGTGGATTCACCCATCAGACCATCGGAGCCATTTGTCATTTCTTGGAGCGTTTGCTACTGCCAGAACTTACCTTGATCCGTCCAACATTACTCGGACCTATCTAGCAGTCCTTGGAGCAGTATCAGAGACGGAATATCCAGAGCAGCTGCTCTCTGGTACACTTGCGGCTGCTGTTGGATCCCTTAGGTCCACGGCTGAACTTCATGCTGCATCTGTTTTTGCATTTGTGGGAGCTTTTGCTGCCTTTTTGGTTTGTCCACCCTATAGCAACAATCATTTAGTATTGCTTAGTATTGTTTATAAAAAGCAATAAGCTATACAAAGCTGCTGAGAGCTGTGCTTTGGAGGCCTCATTATATGATGAGTAAAATCACTAAGGGGAAACCCCTTAAACCTGTAGTGTCTGACCTGCCAGATGAGAGGACAGATATAGGGACTTATTTTCATAGTACTCGCTCTCGTGAGCATAGTACTGCCAATAGGTCCTCCAATATGGTTGCGGGCAGAAGCCGTGGGAGCGGCCATGTAGCTTTGCAACGCTCTTCTCAGAATCCAAACAATGCTCTCCAGGTGCAGGAGAGAGAGTACAGAATCAAAGTGAAATGAACATTCAGCCATTGATAAACGCTTAGAGAAATATTTAAGTTTGTTGCCTACTAAGAGAGAGATGGAGTCCATGTTTCAACAGATGGAGGACAGCCATAAAAGGGATATGGCTAAACTTAATAAGAGCCTCCAGAGTTTTCATGAACGAGTGGATGCAGTGGAGAAAATTATCCCCTCTATGATCACTGGATACTCAGAGGTGCAAACAACTATTACTAATCATCACACTCAATTGCAAGCCCTCTGGTCTCATATGGAGGAATGCCAGAGATGAAACAATATTCGCCTTAGGGGTGTCCCAGAGGCAATAGGCCAAGAAGCGCTTTTACCTTTGGTCGAAGAGGTTTTTAACTCTCTTAGGTAAACCAGCTACGGAACATATCGAAATCGACAGGGTCCATTGCATTCCAGGCTCATGAAATCCTGCTATTGCCCAACCTAGAGATGTGCTATGTAGGGTGCACTTCTAATAAATGCAAGGAGGAACTTTTAAATAAAGCACAACGTCATGGTCCCATAGACTCAAACGCCCAAACCATGCTTTACCCAGATCTTTCTCGTCAAACTCTTGCTAAGCTGAAATCTTTACGTCCCCTCACTAGAGCTCTTGTTGAGGCTGATATAACTTAGCTGGAGGTACCGTTTCATCTTTTGGCGCGTAAAAACGGCCATGCCTATATATTCCGATCACCAACGGACCTTCCTGTTTTTTCCAAAAATGTGGGCATCCCACAAGTGGAATTGGATCCTTGGCCTGATCCCTCTATGCCACATTTTTCCAAGCTACCATTGTGGGAGCCATGGATTCCAGCAAGAGCTCCAAAACATCGGCAAAACAAAAGAATTAGCTACACAATCATTAGTGAAGAAATGGCTTTATCCACTGGTCATCTATGAGTGCATCCCTTTTTTAACTTTTTTTTGGGGGGGGGCTCATTGCTCCTAGATCCATTTTGATTATTACTTTTTGTGATTATGTAAATAATGATAGAGATTTTCTGCTGAATATTGGCCTTACCGAGCCCATTGTGTCTAGGTGCTATGGAAGACTTTTATGTGGGTAGGAGGGAGGGGAGAAAGCAGGGAAGAGGCAGAGTAACAAATAAGATGAATATTATGTCTTTTTTTTCTCCCTCTCCTTTTCTCCTCCTCTGTCTTGCTTTACACTCTAGGTTTTGGTTTGTGTGTGTATGTATGTATATATATATGTGTGTGTGTGTGTGTATGTATGTGTGTGTATGTGTATATATATATATATATATATATATATATATATATATATATATATATATATATATATATATATATATATATATATATATATATATATATATATATATATATATATATATGTGTGTGTGTGTGTGTGTGTGTATATGTGTGTATATGTATATATATATATATATATATATATATGAAAAATATAATAAATAGTGCTGCGCTAATCCGAAACGCCCCTATTAGGGGACTTTAAAGTGATGGTGAAATAACCAAAAATGCTCAAATTGACATCAAAGTGTAAACAATCCTCACACTCATCAAAGTGAATAAAAAATTCTAAAACTGGTAGGTACAAGTCCCTGTGTGAAAGGTCAGTCACCATAAATATAACATAAAATAAATAATCTATTCATAACCACAATCATGTGCAAACATCAGTGGTGTCGTCTCGCGAAGCGAAACTCAGTGAATCAAATGCAGTAATAAATCAAGATAAGCACATAAAGTGACAAGTGCAATGTGAACAACCGAAAAACAAAAATAAATTAGGAATACAAAATGTAAACTAGTGCAATGTACGTATATAATATTAGAGCAGGCAATGGTGCTAGAAACTGTGATTTAAAAAGTTTGGCATGAGCCAGAAGTGACAGTGAACAAGGTCCTTATTTGTTTAAAATAACAGTGATAGCGTCTTGACATGCAATGGTCGCTCCGTGGTGGATGGCTTAACTAACCCGGTGCTCAGCTTCGTGCACACACACTCCTGTGATAGATGGCCCCTTACCTTAAGGCAATAGGGCAAACACATGTAGCCAGGGGTCTTTGCATAGGGTCCTCCTTGGAGCAGTGGAGCAGGCGTATATGACCAAGACTCTTTATTAGGGGGGTCCTCCTAGGGTGTAGAGACCTATCCTCACAATCCCAATTTCCAGGGGGTGGTTCCCTCGGTAGATAGGGGGGATAAAAAACACGGGGAGCCCCAATAGTGTAATATTGCTAGAGCAAAATAGCTTTATTGAGGTAAAACAGGGTACTCACATAAAAAACAGCAATGGTATTCCTATCTCCGACGAGCGGCGAGCTCGTATTACTGACACAGCGTGTAGAGCCTGTCCCGTCCTTACGCGTGACGTCACACCGCACGTGACTTCATCAGAGGATAAGTACAGGCTAAAATTTTTGTCTTTAAATAGTATTATAATGGGCGCTAATGGGCGGCCATTTTCCCGGAGTCCTATGATTCCTATTACGGCGGCCATTTTCCTAGAGATCATACGGCGCAGCCATGTTTGGGTGTATTTTGTGTATTATACGCCCGCCCATCTTCATACACCAGCTGATCTACACGGCCAATAAGGTGGAGCCTGCCTCCCTGTATCTCACACACTGTCAGCAAGGGAGGACAGGCCGATCAAGAGCCTATCTGTCAAAAACAGTGTACGATGGCAGATGCATGGAAAACGGGGATAGCGGGCTGCCGGAGTAAGGCATGATGTGACAGACAATACACATGGGACTGTCATACCTAATATGTTAAAAAACTGGCAATAACTGCCGTACACTAATAAAAAAAGGGGGGGGGGGGGGGGGAATGCAAAACGTAGATAGCATATATCTAGAAACAGGGGAAGAAAAACCGTAGAGGGGACAGGCACTAAACACTGTCATAAAACCAATCAAACATAAATCATATGATTAACAGCAGACTCATAAAATACAGCATAATAAAAAACATAAAATATATATAAAAAAGGCATCAATTAAAATCGCATAAAATAGATAGATAATTAAGACCATAAGGGCAAGTAAGACATGGGCTCTTACGCAAGTGACATACTCATATGTAAATCCAAAGAATAGGGAGCTAAACCATGATAGGGAGAGGGAGTTCCGTAAAGAGTCTAAATAAAATAACCGAATAAGACCTGACTGAAACATTTATAAAAATCGCATGTGGATAGTAATGTGAATAGGGGAGGATTTAAAAATCGCTGAGAAAACAGTTGAGGTCAAATTCAATATTTAGGCCACGAGGCGAGAACGTATCGAGAGTAAAAATCCATTGGGATTCGAGTTTGCTCAGAGTCCTCACCTTGTGGCCCCCCCGCCAATGTTTAATATACGGTGTTATACCCCAGAATTTAAGGTGAGTGGGGTCCTTATTATGGTGCGTAAGAAAGTGTTTGGAAACGCTGTGTTTATCAAAGCCGTTTAAGATGTTTTTGACATGTTCTTTGATGCGGACCCTCAAGGGTCTTTTGGTGCGGCCCACATATTGCAGGCCGCAGCTACATTCAAGGGCGTAAACCGCTCCTTCTGTGTTACAACAGATAAAATCCTTTATCTTGTGGGTATCTCCTGTACTCGTGGAAGTGAAATTGAATACTTTTTCATTTGGGCGTTTGGTGTTTAAGCAAGCGAAACATCTCTTGCAGGGAAAAAAACCGTTACCGGTAAAGAATGAAAAGGGTTTCTTTGGTGGGTCAACAACATTTTTCACTACTAGATCCCTAATTGTAGGTGCCCTTTTATACACAAATTTTGGATATCTGGAGAGAATCTCATACAGCTGTGTATCTGCCAGTAGGATGTGCCAGTGGCGTTTAATAATCCTTTCTATTCTCTTATGTTGCACATTAAAGTCCAAAACTAGCGGTATTCCTTCCAATGGGTTACTATGTCTCTCCTTATCTTTAATAAGTTCTTTTCGGTCTATATTAGCAATCTCGGTAATTTTAGACTTGATAAATTGGCGATCGTAGCCTTTTGAGATAAACCGCTCACCCATTTTTTCAGCTTGTTCGAAAAACGTCTCAATCTTGGTACAGTTTCTTTTGATCCGCATAAGTTGGCCCTTTGGGATATTAAAAATCCAGTTTTTATGGTGGCAGCTATTCGTTGGGAGGTAGCTGTTCCTATCTACGCTCTTAAAGTGCGTTTTCGTGCAGAGTATAGATCTCTCTAATGTAATCTCGAGATCAAGGAAATTGATTTTATTTTTACTAATGTCCCAGGTTAATTCAATATTCCTGTCGTTAATATTGAGTTTTTTCAAAAATTCTGTTAACGCGTTTTCTTCACCGTCCCATAATATAAAAATGTCATCGATATACCTTTTGTATATCGCTAATTCGCTCGGACGATTATTAAAGACATTTTCCTCCTCCCATTTTGCCATGAACAGGCCAGCTATACTTGGGGCAAATCTTGCTCCCATGGCAACGCCCGTTTGTTGATGATAATACGACTTGTTGTACCAGAAATAGTTGTTTTTAAGACTAAATTCGAGACATTTTATTAAGAACTTTCTCTGAATACATGGGAGATCCGTATACTTCCTAAGGCCCCATTTTGCGGCCTCACAGGCTCGATGATGGGGGATCACCGTATATAGGGATGATACATCCGCTGTAGCCATAACCCATGATTTGTCACCTCCTTGGATATTTTCAATAATTTGCAACATCTGTTTAGTGTCTCTCAGGTACGCTTCTGTTTTTTGCACTGCTGGCTGTAGAAAGGTATCAATGTATTGTCCCATCCTTGAGGTCAGTGAGTCTATACTATTAACTATCGGCCTCGGTGGTGGGTCGGTTCTATTTTTGTGAATTTTAGGTAATAGATATATGACCGGTGTCCGGCAGGAGTCTGGTATAAGAAATCTTACTTCTTTTTTATTCAATATCAATCTTTTCGCACCTAAATGTACAATTTGTTCGAGTGCTTTCCGGCAGCTGAATACAGGATTCTTCAATAGTTTAGTGTACGTCTTTGTATCATCTAGCATCTGGGTCATTGATTTATCGTATTGTTCCTTTGAGAGGATCACAATCCCACCTCCCTTATCTGCTGGTCGAATAACGATATCTCTTCTTTTAACCAACTTACGGATACCACTTTTTATGAATTTTGGATCTTCTCTCTTTTTTACCTTCAGGTCTTTCACTTCCTCTAAGACAATTTTTTTAAAAACATCAATGTGTTTGTTATCCTTAATCGGGGGATTGAAAGTAGATTTATTTCTTAATGAGCTGTGTACAATTTCTTGGTGTGTGGGTGCTAGCGTATTTATTCTCGGGGGGTTTCCCACCATGTATTTCTGAATATTCAGTTTACGCACAAATTTCTGTATGCCAATGTATGTTTCAAACTTGTTAAGGTTTTTGGTCGGTGCAAATTTCAGCCCTTTATCTAGCACGCCCACTTCTTCATGTGTCAGGTCTTGCCCACTAAGGTTAAAGATGCCCTCTCCTTTTATGATCTTTTTCTTTTGCTGTCTCTTTCCGGCCCTTCGTCCTCTCTTCTTTCTGGACTTCTTCGCGATGGTCGTGTCTCGTCTGGGTATCTTACTGGGTGATTTTCTCTGCTCCTGTCTAAAAAAGATTTGTTATATTCTTGGTCCCCATAATAGGGGGGGTTGGGTCTAGCTGATCTTTCATCTTCTTCTCTGCCCATCAGAGGGGCATAATAATTATATGTGGGAACAGGGCTTCGTTCTCGTCTGTAATTTCTTTGTGCAGGTCCCCTTCTATCATCCTCCCTGTATTCTTGGTTCGGACTTCTGTCTCTTGGTCTGTAGTATTCATATCCTGAGTCTCTGTTTTCTCTATAATCATGTGTAGGCCTTCTGTAATCCCTCTGTTCATATGGTGGTCCCCTGTAATCTCGTTCTACATAAGGTGGTCTATGCCAGTTATTCCTATTTTGGGGTCTTCTATTATTTTTCCAATAGTATTGCTTTCTCCCTCCATTTTGTGGTGTCCGATAATTTTGTTGAGGTCTTCTTTCATTCCGGTGTGGGGTATTTCCGTAGTGATCAGTGTTTCTCCTATCATTCTCTCTATGCCTTGGTGTCGTCCCACCATTTCCATCTCCGGGTTCTTGGTATCTATTGTTTTCTAAATTTTGCCTAGGTTGTTCGTTTTGTGATTGAGAAAACATTCTGACTGTTTTTTCGGGTGTGGAGTAAAACGGAATGAAAGAAGACCTCAACAAAATTATCGGACAAAATTATCGGACACCACAAAATGGAGGGAGAAAGCAATACTATTGGAAAAATAATAGAAGACCCCAAAATAGGAATAACTGGCATAGACCACCTTATGTAGAACGAGATTACAGGGGACCACCATATGAACAGAGGGATTACAGAAGGCCTACACATGATTATAGAGAAAACAGAGACTCAGGATATGAATACTACAGACCAAGAGACAGAAGTCCGAACCAAGAATACAGGGAGGATGATAGAAGGGGACCTGCACAAAGAAATTACAGACGAGAACGAAGCCCTGTTCCCACATATAATTATTATGCCCCTCTGATGGGCAGAGAAGAAGATGAAAGATCAGCTAGACCCAACCCCCCCTATTATGGGGACCAAGAATATAACAAATCTTTTTTAGACAGGAGCAGAGAAAATCACCCAGTAAGATACCCAGACGAGACACGACCATCGCGAAGAAGTCCAGAAAGAAGAGAGGACGAAGGGCCGGAAAGAGACAGCAAAAGAAAAAGATCATAAAAGGAGAGGGCATCTTTAACCTTAGTGGGCAAGACCTGACACATGAAGAAGTGGGCGTGCTAGATAAAGGGCTGAAATTTGCACCGACCAAAAACCTTAACAAGTTTGAAACATACATTGGCATACAGAAATTTGTGCGTAAACTGAATATTCAGAAATACATGGTGGGAAACCCCCCGAGAATAAATACGCTAGCACCCACACACCAAGAAATTGTACACAGCTCATTAAGAAATAAATCTACTTTCAATCCCCCGATTAAGGATAACAAACACATTGATGTTTTTAAAAAAATTGTCTTAGAGGAAGTGAAAGACCTGAAGGTAAAAAAGAGAGAAGATCCAAAATTCATAAAAAGTGGTATCCGTAAGTTGGTTAAAAGAAGAGATATCGTTATTCGACCAGCAGATAAGGGAGGTGGGATTGTGATCCTCTCAAAGGAACAATACGATAAATCAATGACCCAGATGCTAGATGATACAAAGACGTACACTAAACTATTGAAGAATCCTGTATTCAGCTGCCGGAAAGCACTCGAACAAATTGTACATTTAGGTGCGAAAAGATTGATATTGAATAAAAAAGAAGTAAGATTTCTTATACCAGACTCCTGCCGGACACCGGTCATATATCTATTACCTAAAATTCACAAAAATAGAACCGACCCACCACCGAGGCCGATAGTTAATAGTATAGACTCACTGACCTCAAGGATGGGACAATACATTGATACCTTTCTACAGCCAGCAGTGCAAAAAACAGAAGCGTACCTGAGAGACACTAAACAGATGTTGCAAATTATTGAAAATATCCAAGGAGGTGACAAATCATGGGTTATGGCTACAGCGGATGTATCATCCCTATATACGGTGATCCCCCATCATCGAGCCTGTGAGGCCGCAAAATGGGGCCTTAGGAAGTATACGGATCTCCCATGTATTCAGAGAAAGTTCTTAATAAAATGTCTCGAATTTAGTCTTAAAAACAACTATTTCTGGTACAACAAGTCGTATTATCATCAACAAACGGGCGTTGCCATGGGAGCAAGATTTGCCCCAAGTATAGCTGGCCTGTTCATGGCAAAATGGGAGGAGGAAAATGTCTTTAATAATCGTCCGAGCGAATTAGCGATATACAAAAGGTATATCGATGACATTTTTATATTATGGGACGGTGAAGAAAACGCGTTAACAGAATTTTTGAAAAAACTCAATATTAACGACAGGAATATTGAATTAACCTGGGACATTAGTAAAAATAAAATCAATTTCCTTGATCTCGAGATTACATTAGAGAGATCTATACTCTGCACGAAAACGCACTTTAAGAGCGTAGATAGGAACAGCTACCTCCCAACGAATAGCTGCCACCATAAAAACTGGATTTTTAATATCCCAAAGGGCCAACTTATGCGGATCAAAAGAAACTGTACCAAGATTGAGACGTTTTTCGAACAAGCTGAAAAAATGGGTGAGCGGTTTATCTCAAAAGGCTACGATCGCCAATTTATCAAGTCTAAAATTACCGAGATTGCTAATATAGACCGAAAAGAACTTATTAAAGATAAGGAGAGACATAGTAACCCATTGGAAGGAATACCGCTAGTTTTGGACTTTAATGTGCAACATAAGAGAATAGAAAGGATTATTAAACGCCACTGGCACATCCTACTGGCAGATACACAGCTGTATGAGATTCTCTCCAGATATCCAAAATTTGTGTATAAAAGGGCACCTACAATTAGGGATCTAGTAGTGAAAAATGTTGTTGACCCACCAAAGAAACCCTTTTCATTCTTTACCGGTAACGGTTTTTTTCCCTGCAAGAGATGTTTCGCTTGCTTAAACACCAAACGCCCAAATGAAAAAGTATTCAATTTCACTTCCACGAGTACAGGAGATACCCACAAGATAAAGGATTTTATCTGTTGTAACACAGAAGGAGCGGTTTACGCCCTTGAATGTAGCTGCGGCCTGCAATATGTGGGCCGCACCAAAAGACCCTTGAGGGTCCGCATCAAAGAACATGTCAAAAACATCTTAAACGGCTTTGATAAACACAGCGTTTCCAAACACTTTCTTACGCACCATAATAAGGACCCCACTCACCTTAAATTCTGGGGTATAACACCGTATATTAAACATTGGCGGGGGGGCCACAAGGTGAGGACTCTGAGCAAACTCGAATCCCAATGGATTTTTACTCTCGATACGTTCTCGCCTCGTGGCCTAAATATTGAATTTGACCTCAACTGTTTTCTCAGCGATTTTTAAATCCTCCCCTATTCACATTACTATCCACATGCGATTTTTATAAATGTTTCAGTCAGGTCTTATTCGGTTATTTTATTTAGACTCTTTACGGAACTCCCTCTCCCTATCATGGTTTAGCTCCCTATTCTTTGGATTTACATATGAGTATGTCACTTGCGTAAGAGCCCATGTCTTACTTGCCCTTATGGTCTTAATTATCTATCTATTTTATGCGATTTTAATTGATGCCTTTTTTATATATATTTTATGTTTTTTATTATGCTGTATTTTATGAGTCTGCTGTTAATCATATGATTTATGTTTGATTGGTTTTATGACAGTGTTTAGTGCCTGTCCCCTCTACGGTTTTTCTTCCCCTGTTTCTAGATATATGCTATCTACGTTTTGCATTTCCCCCCCCCCCCCCCCCCCTTTTTTTATTAGTGTACGGCAGTTATTGCCAGTTTTTTAACATATTAGGTATGACAGTCCCATGTGTATTGTCTGTCACATCATGCCTTACTCCGGCAGCCCGCTATCCCCGTTTTCCATGCATCTGCCATCGTACACTGTTTTTGACAGATAGGCTCTTGATCGGCCTGTCCTCCCTTGCTGACAGTGTGTGAGATACAGGGAGGCAGGCTCCACCTTATTGGCCGTGTAGATCAGCTGGTGTATGAAGATGGGCGGGCGTATAATACACAAAATACACCCAAACATGGCTGCGCCGTATGATCTCTAGGAAAATGGCCGCCGTAATAGGAATCATAGGACTCCGGGAAAATGGCCGCCCATTAGCGCCCATTATAATACTATTTAAAGACAAAAATTTTAGCCTGTACTTATCCTCTGATGAAGTCACGTGCGGTGTGACGTCACGCGTAAGGACGGGACAGGCTCTACACGCTGTGTCAGTAATACGAGCTCGCCGCTCGTCGGAGATAGGAATACCATTGCTGTTTTTTATGTGAGTACCCTGTTTTACCTCAATAAAGCTATTTTGCTCTAGCAATATTACACTATTGGGGCTCCCCGTGTTTTTTATCCCCCCTATCTACCGAGGGAACCACCCCCTGGAAATTGGGATTGTGAGGATAGGTCTCTACACCCTAGGAGGACCCCCCTAATAAAGAGTCTTGGTCATATACGCCTGCTCCACTGCTCCAAGGAGGACCCTATGCAAAGACCCCTGGCTACATGTGTTTGCCCTATTGCCTTAAGGTAAGGGGCCATCTATCACAGGAGTGTGTGTGCACGAAGCTGAGCACCGGGTTAGTTAAGCCATCCACCACGGAGCGACCATTGCATGTCAAGACGCTATCACTGTTATTTTAAACAAATAAGGACCTTGTTCACTGTCACTTCTGGCTCATGCCAAACTTTTTAAATCACAGTTTCTAGCACCATTGCCTGCTCTAATATTATATACGTACATTGCACTAGTTTACATTTTGTATTCCTAATTTATTTTTGTTTTTCGGTTGTTCACATTGCACTTGTCACTTTATGTGCTTATCTTGATTTATTACTGCATTTGATTCACTGAGTTTCGCTTCGCGAGACGACACCACTGATGTTTGCACATGATTGTGGTTATGAATAGATTATTTATTTTATGTTATATTTATGGTGACTGACCTTTCACACAGGGACTTGTACCTACCAGTTTTAGAATTTTTTATTCACTTTGATGAGTGTGAGGATTGTTTACACTTTGATGTCAATTTGAGCATTTTTGGTTATTTCACCATCACTTTAAAGTCCCCTAATAGGGGCGTTTCGGATTAGCGCAGCACTATTTATTATATTTTTCATGTCCTTTTAAGGTTTGGTTTGCACCTCTTTTAGTGCATGCAGCTTATCCATAGCACTTATTTAGATTTTGGCCGTGTTAGCGCGGGAATAATTCCTTTAGATATATATATATATATATATATATATATATATATATATATATAGGCACATCTACCTATAGACATCTATCTGAGGGCCTCCTCAACCCCCCCCCCCCCCTCCCATTTTTTTTTACTTTTACTTTTATTTTATTTTTTGGCTGGTTTCTATGCGAATTGGAGGCAGGTTATCCTGCCCCCGGCTCGCATGATAGGAGAGTATGACTGGCACATAGTGGAACTACTTTGCATATCTTCGGGGGTGGCTGCAGAGAGTGAGGCGGGGGGGGGCGCGGTGTGTCTCTGGTTCCACTCTGGGCCTGAGTTCAGGTAAATTGGGCTTCACTCGCTGCCAGACGCTTGGCAAATAATGGGAACCCAGCCTTAAATGGATTAATGAATGTAGAATATATGGCCTTGGGTAAAATTTGTTTATAAGAAGCTGAATAGGACTGGAGACAAAGGGGAGCCCGGACAGGTTGCCGGACTCCCTTTTTTCTTCTTTTTTTTTTTTCTTATCCCTCCATTGGGAGCACCCCTAACTAAGTGGTTTGGGGGTGTGGAAAAAAAAAATATATATATATATACATACATACATACATACATACATACATACATAGTCAGGTCCATAAATATTGGGACATCGACACAATTCTAATCTTTTTGGCTCCATACACCACCACAATGGATTTGAAATAAAAGCAACAAGATGTGCTTTAACTGCAGACTTTCAGCTTTAATTTGAGGGTATTAACACCCAAATCAGGTGAACGGTGTAGGGATTACAACAGTTTGTATATGTGCCTCCTACTTTTTAACCACTTAAGGACCGCCTCATGCTGATGTACGTCGGCAAGGCGGCACGGGCAGGCAAAATCACGTACATGTGATTTGCCTTCCGCGGGTGGGGGGTCCGATCGGACCCCCCCCCCCCCGGTGCCCGAGGCGGTCCCGTTTTGTTCCCCGGCGATCGGAGGGGAGGGGGAGGCCATCCGTCCGTCGGCGATCGCCGCCGGCCATGGGAACATTCCTTTGCTGCTGTATGCTAAACAGCAGCAAAGGAAATGATGTCATCTCTCCTCGGCTCGGTAGTTTCCGTTCCCGCGCCGAGGAGAGAAGACATCTATGTGAGTGCACAACACTACACACACAGTAGAACATGCCAGGCATACAAAACACCCCGATTCCCCCCCCCCCCCTGTCACAAACTGACACCAAGCAGGTTTTTTTTTTTTTTCTGATTACTGCTAGGTGTCAGTTTGTGACAGTTAGTGTTAGCACAGTTACTGTTAGCCCCCTTTAGGTCTAGGGTACCCCCCTAACCCCCCCTAATAAAGTTTTAACCCCTTGATCACCCCCCCCGTCACCAGTGTCACTAAGCGATCATTTTTCTGATCGCTGTATTAGTGTCGCTGGTGACGCTAGTTAGGGATGTAAATATTTAGGTTCGCCGTCAGCGTTTTATAGCGACAGGGACCCCCATATACTATCTAATAAATGTTTTAACCCCTTGATTGCCCCCTAGTTAACCCTTTCACCACTGATAACCGTTACGGTTGACGCTGGTTAGTTCGTTTATTTTTTATAGTGTCAGGACACCCGCCGTTTATTACCGAATAAAGGTTTAGCCCCCTAATCGCCCGGCGGTGATATGCGTCGCCCCAGGCAGCGTCAGATTAGCGCCAGTACCGCTAACACCCACGCACGCAGCATGCACCTCCCTTAGTGGTACAGTATCTGAACGGATCAATATCTGATCCGATCAGATCTATACTAGCGTCCCCAGCAGTTTAGGGTTCCCAAAAACGCAGTGTTAGCGTGATCAGCCTAGATACCTGCTAGCACCTGCATTTTGCCCCTCCGCCCGGCCCAGCCCAGCCCACCCAAGTGCAGTATCGATCGATCACTGTCACTTACAAAACACTTAACGCATAACTGCAGCGTTCGCAGAGTCAGGCCTGATCCCTGCGATCGCTAACAGTTTTTTTGGTAGCTTTTTATTGAACTGGCAAGCACCAGCGGCCTAGTACACCCTGGTCGTAGTCAAACCAGCACTGCAGTAACACTTGGTGACGTGGCGAGTCCCATAAGTGCAGTTCAAGCTGGTGAGGTGGCAAGCACAAGTAGTGTCCCGCTGCCACCAAAAAGACAAACACAGGCCCGTCGTGCCCATAATGCCCTTCCTGCTGCATTCGCCAATCCCAATTGGGAACCCACCACTTCTGCAGCGCCCGTACTTCCCCCATTCACATCCCCAACCAAATGCAGTCGGCTGCATGAGAGGCATTTTCTTTATGTCCTCCCGAGTACCCCTACCCAACGAACCCCCCCCAAAAAAGATGTTCTGTCTGCAGCAAGCGCGTATATAGGCGTGACACCCGCTATTATTGTCCCTCCTGTCCTGACAATCCGGGTCTTTGCATTGGTGAATGTTTTGAACGCTACCATTCACTAGTTGAGTATTAGCGTAGGGTACAGCATTGCACAGAATAGGACACACTTTCACAGGGTCTCCCAAGATGCCATCGCATTTTGAGAGACCCAAACCTGGAACCAGTTACAGTTACAAAAGTTAGTTACAAAAAAAGTGTCAAAAAAAAAAATGTATAAAATTAAAAAAAATAGTTATCGTTTTATTGTTCTCTCTATTCTCTCTCTATTGTTCTGCTCTTTTTTACTGTATTCTATTCTGCAATGTTTTATTGTTATTATGTTTTATCATGTTTGCTTTTCAGGTATGCAATTTTTTATACTTTACCGTTTACTGTGCTTTATTGTTAACCATTTTTTTGTCTTTAGGTACGCCATTCACGACTTTGAGTGGTTATACCAGAATGATACCTGCAGGTTTAGGTATCATCTTGGTATCATTCTTTTCAGCCAGCGGTCGGCTTTCATGTAAAAGCATTCCTAGCGGCTAATTAGCCTCTAGACTGCTTTTACAAGCCGTGGGAGGGAATGCCCCCCCCCCCCACCGTCTTCCGTGTTTTTCTGCTAGAATCTTTGCTCTTACGATTGCGGCGATACCTCACGTGTGTTTTGAACAGAGTTTTCATATTATCTAGGAATTTATCTGAAGGACTTACCTAGAAAATAACTCAGCCCACTTTTTACTTGCATTTTTGTGATACCATCTTAGGATTTACACACCCCCTTTAATTACTTTTTATCTTAAATATCTTTAATCACATATATATTTGTATATTAGAATACTTTGTATATTTCAAATACATTGCACATTGGTGTCCACTGATCATACTGAAACGCTATTGTTACCTGTATTATGTTTTTGTAAATGCACGTGTCTCCTTAAGCCCATGGCCCTGTTCTAGTCCCCCCCCCCCCCCCCCCGTTCTCCCTAGAATGAGTGATGGCTCCTGTCTATGCCCCCCAGCTGTACTGTGGTCTGACCCTTTGGGCATCATTTTTGGAGGTCACATGGATGCCCGAGGGTGTTGTGTCTGCAGCAAGCGCGTATATAGGCGTGACACCCGCTATTATTGTCCCTCCTGTCCTGACAATCCTGGTCTTTGCATTGGTGAATGTTTTGAACGCTACCATTCACTAGTTGAGTATTAGCGTAGGGTACAGCATTGCACAGAATAGGACACACTTTCACAGGGTCTCCCAAGATGCCATCGCATTTTGAGAGACCCAAACCTGGAACCGGTTACAGTTACAAAAGTTAGTTACAAAAAAAGTGTCAAAAAAAAATGTATAAAATTAAAAAAAATAGTTGTCGTTTTATTGTTCTCTCTATTCTCTCTCTATTGTTCTGCTCTTTTTTACTGTATTCTATTCTGCAATGTTTTATTGTTATTATATTTTATCATGTTTGCTTTTCAGGTATGCAATTTTTTATACTTTACCGTTTACTGTGCTTTATTGTTAACCATTTTTTTGTCTTCAGGTACGCCATTCACGACTTTGAGTGGTTATACCAGAATGATGCCTGCAGGTTTAGGTATCATCTTGGTATCATTCTTTTCAGCCAGCGGTCGGCTTTCATGTAAAAGCAATCCTAGCGGCTAATTAGCCTCTAGACTGCTTTTACAAGCCGTGGGAGGGAATGCCCCCCCCCCCACCGTCTTCCGTGTTTTTCTCTGGCTCTCCTGTCTCAACAGGGAACCTGAGAATGCAGCCGGTGATTCAGCCAGCTGACCATAGAGCTGATCAGAGACCAGAGTGGCTCCAAACATCTCTATGGCCTAAGAAACCGGAAGCTACGAGCATTTTATGACTTAGATTTCGCCGGATGTAAATGGCGCCATTGAGAAATTGGGGAAGCATTTTATCACACCGATCTTGGTGTGGTCAGATGCTTTGAGGGCAGAGGAGAGATCTAGGGTCTAATAGACCCCAATTTTTTCAAAAAAGAGTACCTGTCACTACCTATTGCTATCATAGGGGATATTTACATTCCCCGAGATAACAATAAAAATGATTAAAAAAAAAATATGAAAGGAACAGTTTAAAAATAAGATAAAAAAAGCAAAAAAATAATAAAGAAAAAAAAAAAGCACCCCTGACGCCCCCTGCTCTCGCGCTAAGGCGAACGCAAGCGGCAATGTAAACAGCAATTGCACCATGCATGTGAGGTATCACCGCGAAGGTCAGATCGAGGGCAGTAATTTTTCCAGTAGACCTCCTCTGTAAATCTAAAGTGGTAACCTTTAAAGGCTTTTAAAAATGTGTTTATTTTGTTGCCACTGCACGTTTGTGCGCAATTTTAAAGCATGTCATGTTTGGTATCCATGTACTCTGCCTAAGGTCATCTTTTTTATTTCATCATACATTTGGGCAATATAGTGTGTTTTAGTGCATTAAAATTTAAAAAAGTGTGTTTTTTCCCCAAAAAATGCGTTTGAAAAATCGCTGCGCAAATACTGTGTGAAAAAAAAGAATAAAACACCCACCATTTTAATCTGTAGGGCATTTGCTTTAAAAAAAATATATAATGTTTGGGGGTTCAAAGTAATTTTTTTGCAAAATAAAATAACTTTTTCATGTAAACAATAAGTGTCAGAAAGGGCTTTGTCTTCAAGTGGTTAGAAGAGTGGGTGATGTGTGACATAAGCTTCTAAATGTTGTGCATAAAATGCCAGGACAGTTCAAAACCCCCCCCCCCAAATGACCCCATTTTGGAAAGTAGACACCCCAAGCTATTTGCTGAGAGGCATGTCGAGTCCATGGAATATGGAACACAAGTTGCGGGAAAGAGACAAATTTTTTATTTTTTTTTGCACAAAGTTGTCACTAAATGATATATTGCTCAAACATGCCATGGAAATAAGTGAAATTACACCCCAAAATACATTCTGCTGCTTCTGAGTACGGGGATACCACATGTGAGACTTTTTGGGAGCCTAGCCGCGTACGGAACCCCGAAAACCAAGCACCGCCTTCGGGCTTTCTAAGGGCGTGAATTTTTGATTTCACTCTTCATTGCCTATCACAGTTTCGGAGGCCATGGAATGCCCAGGTGGCACAAAACCCCCCCAAATGACCCCATTTTGGAAAGTAGACACCCAAAGCTATTTGCTGAGAGGTATAGTGAGTATTTTGCAGACCTCACTTTTTGTCACAAAGTTTTGAAAATTGAAAAAAGAAAAAAAAAAAGTTTTTTCTTGTCTTTCTTCATTTTCAAAAACAAATGAGAGCTGCAAAATACTCACCATGCCTCTCAGCAAATAGCTTGGGGTGTCTACTTTCCAAAATGGGGTCATTTGGGGGGGTTTTGTGCCACCTGGGCATTCCATGGCCTCCGAAACTGTGATAGGCAGTGAAGAGTGAAATCAAAAATTTTCACCCTTAGAAATCCTGAAGGCGGTGATTGCATTTTGGGGCCCCGTACGCGGCTAGGCTCCCAAAAAGTCTCACACGTGGTATCCCCATACTCAGGAGAAGCAGCTAAATGTATTTTGGGGTGCAATTCCACATATGCCCATGGCCTTTGTGAGCAATATATCATTTAGTGACAACTTTATGCAAAAAAAAAAAAGTGTCACTTTCCCGCAACTTGTGTCAAAATATAAAATATTCCATGGACTCAATATGCCTCTCAGCAAATAGCTTGGGGTGTCTACTTTCCAAAATGGGGTCATTTTGGGGGGTTTTGTGCCACCTGGGCATTCCATGGCCTCCGAAACTGTGATAGGCAGTGAAGAGTGAAATCAAAAATTTACACCCTTAGAAATCCTGATTGGTTTTCGGGGCCCCGTACGCGGCTAGGCTCCCAAAAAGTCCCACACATGTGGTATCTCCATACTCAGGAGAAGCAGCTGAATGTATTTTGGGGTGCAATTCCACATAGGCCCATGGCCTGTGTGAGCAATATATCATTTAGTGACAACTTTTTGTAAATATTTTTTTTTTTTTTTTTGTCATTATTCAATCACTTGGGACAAAAAAAAATAAATATTTAATGGGTTCAACATGCCTCTCAGCAATTTCCTTGGGGTGTCTACTTTCCAAAATGGGGTCATTTGGGGGGGTTTTGTACTGCCCTGCCATTTTAGCACCTCAAGAAATGACATAGGCAGTCATAAACTAAAAGCTGTGTAAATTACAGAAAATGTACCCTAGTTTGTAGACGCTATAACTTTTGCGCAAACCAATAAATATACGCTTATTGACATTTTTTTTACCAAAGACATGTGGCCGAATACATTTTGGCCTAAATGTATGACTAAAATTGAGTTTATTGGATTTTTTTTATAACAAAGTAGAAAATATCATTTTTTTTCAAAATTTTCGGTCTTTTTCCGTTTATAGCGCAAAAAATAAAAACCGCAGAGGTGATCAAATACCATCAAAAGAAAGCTCTATTTGTGGGAAGAAAAGGACGCAAATTTCGTTTGGGTATAGCATTGCATGACGGCGCAATTAGCAGTTAAAGCGACGCAGTGCCAAATTGGAAAGAGACCTCTGGTCCTTAGGCAGCATAATGGCCCGGGGCTCAAGTGGTTAAGGGACCAAAAGTAATGGGACAATTGGCTGCTCAGCTGTTCCATGGCCAGGTATGTGTTATTCCCTCATTATCCCATTTACAAGGAGCAGATAAAAGGTCCAGAGTTCATTTCAAATGTGCTATTTGCATTTGGAATCTGTTGCTGTCAACTCTTAATGAGATCCAAAGAGATGTCACTATCAGTGAAGCAAGCCATCATTAGGCTGAAAAAAGAAAAACCCATCAGAGAGATAGCAATAACATTAGGTGTGGTCAAATCAACTTTTTGGAACATCCTTAAAAAGAAAGAACGCACCGGTGAGTTCAGCAACACCAAAAGACCCGGAAGACCACAGAAAACTGTGGTGGATGACCAAAGAATTTTTTCCCTGGTGAAGAAAACACCCTTCACAAGAGTTGGCCAGATCAAAAACAATTGACAGGAGGTAGGTGTATGTGTGTCAAAGTCAACAATCAAGAGAAGACTTCACCAGAGTGAATACAGAGGGTTCACCACAAGATGTAAACCATTGGTGAGCCTCAAACAGGAAGGCCAGATTAGAGTTTGCCAAACAACATCTAAAAAAGCCTTTACAGTTCTGGAACAACATCCTATGGACAGATGAGACCAAGATCAACTTGTACCAGAGTGATGGGAAGAGAAGAGTATGGAGGAGGAAAGGAACTGCTCATGATCCAAAGCATACCACCTCATCAGTGAAGCATGGTGGTGGTATCATGGTGTGGGCATGTATGGCTGCCAATGGAACTGGTTCTCTTGTATTTATTGATGTGACTGCTGACAAAAGCAGCAGGATGAATTCTGAAGTGTTTTGGGCAATGTTATCTGCTCATATTCAGCAAAATGCTTCAGAACTTATTGGACGGCGCTTCACAGTGCAGATGGACAATGACCCGAAGCATACTGCGAAAGCAACTAAAGAGTTTTTTAAGGGAAAGAAGTGAATTGTTATGCAATGGCCAGGTCAATCACCTGACCTGAATCCGATTGAGCATGCATTTTACCTGCTCAAAACAAAACTGAAGGGAAAATGAAGAGCAAGCAGGAACTGAAGATAGTTGCAGTAGAGGCAACAGTAAAGTAGAGTGGCAGAGCATCACCAGGGATGAAACCCAGCATCTGATGATGTCTATGCGTTCCAGACTTCAGGCTGTAATAGACTGCAAAAGATTTGCAACCAAGTATTAAAAAGTGAAAGTTTGATGGATGATTGTTAATCTGTCCCATTACTTTTGGTCCCTTAAAAAGTGGGAGGCATATATACAAACCGTTGTAATTCCTACGCCGTTCACCTGATTTGGATGTAAATACCCTCAAATTAAAGCTGAAAGTCTGCAGTTAAAGCACATCTTGTAGGTTTCATTTCAAATCCATTGTGGTGGTGTATAGAGCCAAAAAGATTAGAATTGTGTTGATGTCCTAATATTTATGGATCTGACATTGTGTGTATGTATATATATGTATGTATATATATATATATATATATACACACACACACACACACACACACACACACACACACACTGTGTGTGTGTATATATATATTTATTTATTTTTTTCTTACCCAATGGATTTGGTACTATATTGCAGAGCTACAGATCCTTCCGGATACACCGTGACACATGGGTCTACGATGATATCCACTGTACCTCTGCTTCTGATGGGAGGGTTATTTTCTTTTTTTCTTTTTTTTAAAGTTTTTTGTTGTGTCTCTCTGGGGAGCCGCCTCCATGACCAGATATCATACGCCAGGTTTATTTAAGTCTTATCTCCACCCACCATGAGGACTCTCAGATTTGTGTCCTTGAATGTCAGAGGCCTGAATACGCCCCAAAAAAGATTGCAAATAATATATGCATAAACAGGCAAACATTCTTTTTTTTTTTTTGCAGGAAGCTCACTTCAAATTCTCATCAGCTCCTTTAGTGCCCACTAGGTATTATTCCTCATGGTTTATGAACCACAATTCAAGAGGTAAATCAAAAGGCGTGGCGATTGGTATACACTCCTTTATCCCAGTCTCTGATATGCAAGAGCTGATTGACCCTAAGGGTAGATACTCGTTTGTTAAATGTAACATTTTTGATCAGCTATTTACACTAGCTAATATATATGCGCCAAATCAAGGAAAAGCTATTATGTTGACCTCGGTCTTAGGGAAACTTAGAGACTTAGGAGGGAGTTCTAGTTTTGGGAGGTGATTTCAATTTAACTTTAGACCATGTTGTGGACACCTCAACGGGTAAACCACATATCTCTTATGTTCGTTTAAATAGGTTAAAGCGGATGTTTCATTCTTTCCAGTTAGTAGATGTTTGGCGTGTTTTACACCCTCTGGATAAGGGAAAATTGTTATCAAATACTTACCGTAATTTTCCTTCCCTGGCCCATCCTCATGTCAGCACACCACGGGTTAACATCTCCTTCGGAACCGCACATGACCACCTGTTCCTAGCTAAATAAAAGACGGCCCCTTCCCCAACTAGGATGTTTGATAACTTGGCTTGCAACAGGCCACTAGGGAGGGAATCCTGTGCTGACGTGAGGATGGGCCATGAAAAGAAAATTTATGGTAAGTATTTGATAAGTTTTCCTGGCCCACCTTACATCAGCACACCACAGGATATACCAAAACTAATAGAGTGGGAGAGAACAAATGAAGAGATGCTGACATTTAAAGAAAAGCTGCTAAAGCCAGAAAGAATTGATCTCTCTTGTCCCAAACATGCTGGTTATATATTTAGTTTGAAAAGTTGAATGAAAGCTATACCAGACCTTTAAGCTAACACTTGCCTATATCTTCCAAGCAATCCTGGCATAACTGCCTCAAAGGCTGACACCCTTCTAGTCAATGGGCTTGCAATTGTTTCAGAGCAGAAAAGTTTACTTCCTGCATGCCAATCTAATCACCCTGGATGACTCCTAAGGGCCTGATGGCTAAATGAAAAGATTGCACACTTTCCTCTTGTGACCAAGTACACTGTTAGTAGCTCAGCCATGTGTAAGAAACTGAAGTCTCCCTGCTGAGCACTTAGTGACTCTCGTGTGAAAACTCAGAGGAACTACTTCCCAGTTTTTCTGGAAACTGTATACCACTTTAAAATTGAACTTTGGAGATAGACGGTGGTATGCCTATCTCAGGGGGGAAAAAAGGACACTAAGGGGCCCTTGCAGCAAAGTGTTGCAATCTTCAACATCCTTCTGTCTGAAGTAGTTGTCAGGAGAACTAGTTTTACCATGAGGTACTTTAATGGAAATGAAACCTATTGGAGCAAAGGGTGCTCTCAGATTCAAGCCCAAGTCCCACAGAGGGAACAAGGATTTCCCTCAAGGTCATATATAGATTATTTGGAAGTAGCATCTGGTCACTGGCTTTTGTACCCATCTGCAGCCTGTGAAAAGATAAAGTAGAGATCCCTTAAATGGAGTTGTATACCAGACCAACCTCTAGTGTGGACTGTAAAATGTTAAGGATATTGGCTAGAGCAGGGAACATAGGAGAGAAAGCTTTGCTGAGCAAACAAAACAAATTTCTTTCATATCCTCTTCTATGTAGCGTTCATGGGTGATATTCTGGTCACCGAGATCTGTACAACCTCTGAGAATCCCTGCACCTCCAATGTAGCCTATTCCCTAGCCAGGCTATTAAAAGTAGTCTAATTAGATTGGGGTGCTGTTACTGACCTTGCCATAAAGATTTCATTTGATCAGAGATAAATATCAAACAGAAAATTCCATGGTACCTTGAACCTTGTATGATGGAGTTTTTGCATTGGTATCCTGTTGCAAATATCAGAAGCTGCATGTTCAGCGAAGTCTCTCTGAGAACTACTGCTGGAAAGCACCATAGGGCCAATATTGACATAACCGAACCAATAATTGATTTTGCTTCCCTGGCAAGAAGACAAACCTTAACTGACTCAGTGGTTCTCTGCCCCACAAAAAGTTTCTTTGCAAGATGTAACAAGAAAAGACTTTGTGTCCCCTTGTCCGGCAATCTAGGCTACTACTGTCTTGTTGTCAACCTTACTCAGCCCCCCTCAAAGATCCTAAAAGGCTTGCAATGCTACAAAAGGCTTCCTTCTATTCAAGATTCCTGGGGAGTCTGTGCTTCACCATTTTCCAATGACCTTGCACCTTTTTTCCTCATCTTGTGGACTCCCCAGCCCCAGAGACTGGCATCTGGCTTCAGAATCATCCTATCTGCTGGGCTGAGAGGCATGCCCCCAAAAGAAGCACAGTGGCAATATCCAAAATTCCAGTTCTTGTTGAATTTGTATAGGCACAAAGGTTTTCTGATCCATAGACAGCCCAGCTCATAGGCTAAAGAAGACAAATTGAAATGCCCTCATGTGCCACCTGGCCCAAGGTACCACCACTGCCAACAAGATCTTCAAAAAGATTCCTGGGGCTGTGCCAATTCTGTAAAAGGCAGACACCTGAACTGGAAGTGACATCTTGCCACTGCAAATCTCACATACCTCTGGTGTTCAGCATTGATCGGTACATGGAAGTATGAGTCAGCCGGTCGATTGATGTTTCATAAATTTTTATTCAAGTAAAAAGGAGTTGTACAAATGAGATAACAGTACATAGTAAAATTTTACAGAGGTACATCGGTAAACAACAAGTTCTGTAAAGAGATCTGTAAGCTTCAGGGTTAAGGCATTCCTAATTTAAATACAGAGTAACATTGGGAGATGTAAAAGCTTATTTGTAAAGCAATTAGAATGATTATTATTAAGTACATGAAAGGTCAAGTGACCTTGAATAGTCTGTAGCTATCCCAATAGAATTGAAGCCGTTTAATGACAATATGTACTATCTGGTGATGGAGTTTTGAGGGTGTATCCAGTAATGGTATGTGGACCGAGGCAAGACCACTCCCAGCCCAAGCACCCCTAACCGGAGCGGACTGTGCGAGGGGGGAGGGTAGTATTTACCTAATGTGTGATATTATTAATAATGATGGTCCATTATGTGGAACAGTGTTCCCTCTAAATCTTGTAGGGCACGTAGTATGTTTCTGTCTGTGAAAAATGTAGGGGTTTAAAGTGGGGTGAGGGAGGCTAGAAATGCTGTAAGTTTTAGTCCAAAATTAGAAGGGAGATCTAATGTCAGATAGGTCAGGGGTATAATCCGCACTTCTCCTGCAGGATGAAAACTTAGTATATGGGTATCGAAAGAAAGCTTGATATGTGTGTTGCGGGGGTAGAAACTAAAGCGAGTCGATAGGGACATGGCGGACACTCAAACCACAGGCTAGGGTAGGCATTTATTACAAGTGTCAGTTAGTTCCCAGTGTGAGTCGGGGTTGTGGGTCAAGTAGTAACGTCCTAAACTCCGAGGATTCTCGAAAGTGTATCCAACAGGCCCAAGTATTGCGATATTTTGTAGTCGGTCGATTGATACCAACTGGTCCTCCTGCTGAACTGTCCCTGTGGC
This sequence comes from Lithobates septentrionalis, assembly GCA_037952835.1. Lineage (NCBI taxonomy): Eukaryota > Metazoa > Chordata > Amphibia > Anura > Ranidae > Lithobates > Lithobates septentrionalis. The sequence goes on from JBBDGP010001672.1 coordinate 3,547,159, forward strand.
TGCCTGCATTGGCTCCATCTTGAACCGATTGGTGTACATAAACACATTTGATTCCTTCAAACTGAAACAGGCCAGAAGGCTCCTGCCTTAGGTACTAGAAAAAACGGGAGAACGGCCCCCAGATTCCATGTTTTCGGCATCACTGGCATGATGGCCTTGTAGCAGTATAAAAATTTTGCCAACATTTTCTCTTCTGAGATCTGTTAGACATAAAATGGATTCAGTGGTCAACTTTGGAATTCTCCATTGTACTCCCACTTGCCTTCTGGACCCACTGGTCTTGATTGTCGTCCAAACCCTCCAGAGGGAGGCTACAATCATCAACTTTACTCTGGCCCCAACTGGAAGAGACTGGTTGGACGCACCTTCAAAAAAAGACCTTCCAGCCATCTTAGCAGCTTGCTCTGGCCTTGATTTCATGTTAAAAGTAATTTTAAGACCCCTCCACTGTGATCTATGAAATCTGTAGCCTGTCCTATAAGATTTGTCCTCCTGCACCCTCTGAAGTTCAGTAGGCTTGAGCGAAGCATGGTGCTTCCTCTTACAACAAAAGAGATCTGAACTGTATTCACTACTTGATCAGGCCTTTTTTAAACATAAGGAATGCGCGCAACATGTTCTTTATGATTATGGAAATAAGTGTAGTAAAGCTCTTGCACGCTCAATTGCTAAGAAACAGTCCAGATGTTTCATTCCTGGTGCGTTGCCCTCAGCGGGGCCTTGTATGTGCTACTGAACAAATGGCTTCCACTTTTCATGATTACTATTCTTAATTATATCATTTAAAGTATTCAATCATATCAACACCAGATAGATCCAGTTACCCCAACTTTCTGATTACATCCATAGCATCGACTTACCCAGTGTGTCAGAGGAGAAGGCAAACTTCTTCAGGTGCTTAAGGTGCTTAATACGATAATGACTACTGAACGCAATTATGTGGGTCAGTGGTTTCATTATCTCCAGCTTCCACACTACTATAGACACTTATCCAAAATGACCTCACTCCATAGGGACCCCATTTGAATCTCTCTGTAGTGGGCACACAGTGTGTTCCAGCACTATTTCAACTTTACATGGTATACTTTTATCCCATGCATTCCCTTTAAGCCCGTATTACATTAGAGACTGGGAGAGAGAATTGGGCCATTTGATCCCTGCAGAAGAATGGAAGAAAGCTTTCTTGCTAACTTTCAAATCTAGTTCTTCAACTTACGTGCAAGAAAAGAACTATAAAATATTAACTAGATGGTATAGATGCCCGGCGAGGTTACATAGAATTTCTCAGATTTACCCTGAGGAGTGCTGGCGCTGCGGAAGAGATGTAGGTACAATGATTCATATATGGTGGACTTGCCCCCGGATCAAAGCATTTTGGGAGTCTGTATTTCAAATTTGCTCAGGCGTCACTGGCATATCTTATCAGAAATCTCCAGAAATAGCTTTACTATCCATATACCCGGGCTCCATGCGAGGGGCTACAAAAGGACTGCTTCCCTACCTAATCTCTGCAGCGTGAATACTCATACTCAGACATTGGAGTACAAGAGTTGCTCCCACTATTAAAGAGTGGGTAGCTGAACTGAATCAATTAGAGAATGGAGGCAATAACGGCAAGTATACAGGGATGCTACCATAAGTTTATGGATTTGTGGTTACCCTGGATTTAATTCTCGAGCTCGACATGTTGAGATCCTACCTTTGAAAAGTTACTGTATATGGGTGGGGCGTGGACTCGGGTCGGTTGTTTAGCTTGGTGGTTGGGAGGGGGCTTCCCAGAGGTCTTTGTGTAGGTTTATTTTTTTAATTTATCTATTCATTAATGGGAATGCTTCAGCAGTCCCACTATAGTTATTCGTTTTTTTATTAGTGGTAATGCTTCAGCAGTCCCACTATTGTTCGTTTTTATTAATTTTTAATTTTAATTAGTAGGACTGCTTCAGCAGTCCCACTATTGTTCGTTTTTATTAGTGGGACTGCTTCAGCAGTCCCACAATTGTTCGTTTTTTTTTATTTTTTATTTTATTCCGTACGTTGGACGGTGGGGGAGGCAGCTGGAGCATCTCCGCTCTAAATACAGAGCCCGGGGGAGGGGACAGACACACCATGTACTGATTTATAATAGAGGAATATGATGGGGCAATTCTGATGGGGCAGTTTTGATGGTGGCAATATGATGGGGCAGTTTTGATGGTGGCAATATCATGGGGCAGTTTTGATGGTGGCAATATGATGGGGGCAGTTTTGATGGGAGCTGTTTTAGCAATTCAGTTATTCAGCATTCCCACGCATTTTCTCCAGGAAATGCGTTTTCTAGTTAGTGGGAATGCTTCAGCAGTCCCACTATTGTTGTTCGTTTTTATTTATTAGTGGGACTGCTTTTGTTTGTTTCTATTAGTGGGACTGCTTCAGCAGTCCCACTATTGTTGTTCGTTTTTTTATTTAGTAGGAATGCTTCAGCAGTCCCACTATTGTTGTTCGCTTTTATTTATTTATTTTTTTAATCTTATTCCGCACGTTGGGCGGTGGGGGGGGGCAGCTGGAGCATCTCGGCTCTGATTACAGAGCCCGGGGCAGGGAACAGACACACCATGTACTGATTTATAATAGAGGAATATGATGGGGCAATTCTGATGGGGCAGTTTTGATGGTGGCAATATGATGGGGCAGTTTTGATGGGGCAATTCTGATGGGGCAGTTTTGATGGTGGCAATATGATGGGGCAATTCTGATGGGGGAAGTTTTGATGGTGGCAATATGATGGGGGCAGTTTTGATGGGGGCCGTTTTAGCAATTCAGCTATTCATCATTCCCACGCATTTTCTCTAGGAAATGCGTTTTCTAGTTAGTGGGAATGCTTCAAAAGAATGCTTCAGCAGTCCCACTATTGTTGTTCGTTTTTATTTATTAGTGGGAATTCTTCAGCAGTCCCACTATTGTTATTCGTTTTTATTAGTGGGACTGCTTCAGCAGTCCCACTATTGTTGTTCGTTTTTATTTATTTTTATTAGTGGGACTGCTTTAGCAGTCCCACTATTGTTGTTCCATGTTATTTATTTTTATTATTATTATTTAATTTTATTCCGTACGTTTTTTGGCTCTGCGTAACTTCTGCATACTTTTTACCTATTAAAACCATTCAACTATTAAAATGTTCATCTCTTTCAGCTGATGGGACTTTTTCAACTTTTTTTCTACTATTTATACTTTTTAAAATATTAAGCTTTTTAACACTTTTTTTTTAACATTAAAGACAATGGGAGCATGCCTCAGATCCTTAAAATCTTCTTCCGCTCCCAAAAGTTTCAGCTCCTTCATAAGCTTCTGTTATACATGGGGGGAGGTGGCTGGAGCATCTCAGCTCTGATTACGGAGCCCGGGGGAGGGGACAGACACATAATAGAGGAATATGATGGGGCAGTTTTGATGGGTCAATTCTGATGGGGCAGTTTTGATGGTGGCAATATGATGGGGCAATTCTGATGGCGCAGTTTTGATGGGGACAATTTTGATGGGGCAATTCTGATGAGGCAGTTTTGATGGCAATATGATGGGGGCAGTTTTGCTGGGGGCCGTTTTAGCAATTCAGCTATTCAGCATTCCCACGCATTTTCCCCAGGAAATGCATTTTCTAGTTAGTGGGAATGCTTTAGCAGTCCCACTATTGTTATTCGATTTTATCTATTTTTAATTTTATTCTGTACGTTTTTTGGCTCTGCGTAACTTCTGCATACTTTCAGCTATTAAAACCATTCAACTATTAAAATGTTTGTCTCTTTCAGCTGATGATGGGACGTTTTTGACTTTTTTTCTACTATTTATACTTTTTAAAATATTAAGCTTTTTAACATTGAAGTCAATGGGAGCATGCTTGAAATCCTTAAAATCTTCCGCTCCCAAAAGTTTCAGCTCCTTCATACTTTCACCTACAGACGCCAAACAAACTTTAAAATGTTCACAAAATATTCGGCTATCTGGCTATATCTTTTCAGTTTGATATCTTTTACAGTTTTTGTGAAAAAGCTTTTTGTTTAGTGCTAATTTCAGGAAATTTTAGCTATTAAACAGTGTACTGTGTTGCTTTTGTTGCCATGGTTACCAAAGCTTCTGTTATACACAGGGGGGGAGGTGGCTGGAGCATCTCAGCTCTGACCCCCAATACCTCAAGAAATGGCACCATACAAATCCATTCACTTGTGACATTAACCACTCCAACAGTGAACCTGAACCCGGTCTCAACACCGGCGGGACCTATGTCCCAACAAACGTTGGAACAACACTCAGCTACGACTGCCTTCCCTACAGATTCCCGGATGGCACCCATATTTTAGTTCCAATACCTTGGACTCCAGGCGTAATTCCTTACCTACACCTACCCTGTACGAACAACGAGCCAACCGTTAAAGTAGATGGTCCCTGTTCCTTCCTAGATGGGAACCGGGACAAATTTGACATTATAAACTTGTCCTCACACCCTTTGACAGAGGATGAGACCACTTTATTGGAACTAGGTCTCACTTTCTGTCCGGATGAGGAGGCAAATACATTTGAACTGATCAAGGATCTGCACCTCTTTGCCAGACGCCTCATGTACAAAGGTTTATATGATAAAGATTCAAATAATGTTGAGATATCGAACTCACACAATGCCAATTTAGAAGGTGTTACCTTTGAGGACTTACAAGCTCTTCAGGATTTAATGGATTTGTGGGAGGAGAGCAACCCGGAGGAGGCGGGTTGGATATTTAACCCACCTGGACCGGAGGTCTCCCAACCTGACAATCGGGGGGTTGGCTTATCTAACAACCCTCTCTATTCCTATAACCCTTCCTCTATATCTTCTGTTGGAATAACTTTTGAGACACCAAAGACATATAAACCCAAATCCAAGTCTTTCCCTGTCTTACAGGGAAACTCCAACCTGTGGGCCTTTGTGATCCAGGTCACTAAAGAGATTGAATCTACTAATTGGCTAACTGGTCCTCCGGGCAATTTACCTAAACACCTGAAAAAGGCACTACGTGACCTAAGGTCCAATAAGAACATCGTAATAAAACCATCTGACAAAGGTGGCAACCTTGTTCTAATGGATATAAAACAATATGAGCAAATGTGTTTTGATATCATACGTAATACCAATTGGTACAAACCAGTTCCGAAATCTCATGTCAATTGCTATATGAAGCTTTATAAGGATATTTTGGCTAAGGCACATTATAGGGGAGTCATAAACTCCAATACACTAAAATTCTTGCATTCTACCAATCCGGTGACTCTAACATTCTACGCACTACCCAAAGTGCACAAACTTACAGAACCCTCCAGGTCGACCAATCATTTCGGGGTGCGGATCTCTGACAGAAAAGGCCAGCCAACTAGTGGACGAGTATTTATACCCCCATGTAGAGGGACTTTTTTCTTTTGTCAAGGATACCATTGAGTTATTGAAAACATTGGATGGATTACAGCTACCCCAAGGATGTTGGCTAGTTGCGATCGATATAGAGGCCTTGTACAACTCCATACCCCATACCAGAGGTGTGGAGGTTGTGCGAGAATTTTTGAACGAACGAGATCTTGATTCATGGAAGTACAATGAATTTGTGATTGAAATTCTTAATTTTATACTTACACATAATATCTTTGTGTTTAAGGGTTCCCACTACCTCCAGGTACAGGGCGTGGCAATGAGGGCGAAATGTGCCCCCTCCTACGTAAACCTGTACCGGGGGGGTGGGAACGAGACCTTTTCTTTGATGAGTCTAAATCAGAGTTCATTGGCAAGATTGTATCATGGCATCGATACATAGATGATGTTTTTATGGTGTGGGCAGGATCAAGAGAACAACTATCAGAATTCCTGGTTGGTCTACAGGTAAACACATACAACCTGAAGTTTACATATACATTCGACCAGTCAAGAATTACCTTCCTAGACATAGAGATCTTTATCAATGAAACAGGGACACTCTGTTCCACATTATATAGAAAACCTTCAGCTGGAAACAGCTTACTGCATGCCAGTAGCTCGCACCCTGAAAAATTAATCAAAAGTATCCCTTTCAGTCAATTCTTGCGACTGAAATGCAATTGTACATTGGATACAGACTTTCAAAAGGAGGCAAATTTGCTACGCGATCGCCTCCTAGCCAAGGGCTATAGTAGAACATGCTTGAAAAAAGCCTTCAATAGGGTAAAAAATCAGAACAGACAACTTTTATTGTACAAGCCCAAACGCGACAAAGTATCAACATCAACAAGAGTGATCACTAAGTACAACAGACAACATGCAAAGGTGCGACATATTTATAAAAAGTTCAGGTACCTATTGGCAGCCGATCAAAAAATCTCTAAGTTTGTTAAACCCCATCCAGAGATCACCTTTAAACGCTCTCGCTCTCTGAGAGATACTCTAGTGAGTAGCCACCACAGTAATCAGACCGCTCTAAATCTAAGTCACCAGGTACCTACCCATGTGGCAGGTGCAACTATTGCCCTCTTCCCAACAATGTCACTCTTCTCAACAACAATATCTGGACCCCCAAATACAGAACCAACTGCCAATGGGTTGGTTCTGTATACTTAATGAAGTGTTGTTGCGGGGCATTTTACGTGGGAAAAACAAAGCGCCCACTTTTCTGCAGAATCAGGGACCATGTGTCCCTTATCTCCAAGCATAGGATGGAAACACCAATCAGCCGTCATGTGGGGCTATACCACAATTTTGATTTAAAAGTCATTGGTTTTTTTAGTCTCGAACATATTCCAGAACATGAACGAGGCGGTGATATAGACAATAAACTCCTCCAATTGGAGACAAGATGGATCTACTGTTTACAGGCTACTCGGTCCCCTGGCCTCAATGAGGGTATTAGCTACAAGCCTTTTCTATAAACATCACCCCTTACTGAGATTTACCACTCATGTCCTTTTAAGAAAATGTGCCCGGTTTTGAGAGATCCATCTGGCTATATAGACCAAGGGATTCATTCCTTAACCACTTAAGGACTGCCTCACGCCGATGTACGTCGGCAAGGCGGCACGGGCAGGCAAAATCACGTACATACACGTGATTTGCCCCCCCGCGGGTGGGTGGTCCGATCGGACCCCCCCCGGTGGCCGAGGCGGTCCTGTTTTGTTCCCCGGTGATCGGAGGTGAGGGGGAGGCCATCCGTTCGTGGCCCCCCCTCGCGATCGCCGCCGGCCAATGGGAACATTCCTTTGCTGCTGTATGCTAAACAGCAGCAAAGGAAATGATGTCATCTCTCCTCGGCTCGGTATTTTCCGTTCCGGCGCCGAGGAGAGAAGACATCTATGTGAGTGCACAAACACTACACACAGTAGAACATGCCAGGCACACAAAACACCCCGATCCCCCCCCCCATCGCCCCCCAATCACCCCCCCCTGTCACAAACTGACACCAAGCAGTTTTTTTTGGCTTTTTTTGTTTTTTTTTCTGATTACTGTATTGGTGTCAGTTTGTGACAGTTACAGTGTTAGGACAATTAGGGTTAGCCCCCTTTAGGTCTAGGGTACCCCCCTAACCCCCCCTAATAAAGTTTTAACCCCTTGATCACCCCCCGTCACCAGTGTCGCTAAGCGATCATTTTTCTGATCGCTGTATTAGTGTCGCTGATGACGCTAGTTAGGGACGTAAATATTTAGGTTCGCCGTCAGCGTTTTATAGCGTCAGGGACCCCCATATACTATCTAATAAATGTTTTAACCCCTTGATTGCCCCCTAGTTAACCCTTTCACCACTGATCACCGTATAAGTGTTACGGGTGACGCTGGTTAGTTCGTTTATTTTTTATAGTGTCAGGGCACCCGCCGTTTATTACCAAATAAAGGTTTAGCCCCCTGATCGCCCGGCGGTGATATTCGTCGCCCCAGGCAGTGTCAGATTAGGGCCAGTACCGCTAACACCCACGCACGCAGCATACGCCTCCCTTAGTGGAATAGTATCTGAACGGATCAATATCTGATCCGATCAGATCTATACTAGCGTCCCCAGCAGTTTAGGGTTCCCAAAAACGCAGTGTTAGCGGAAACAGCCCAGATACCTGCTAGCACCTGCGTTTTGCCCCTCCGCCCGGCCCAGCCCAGCCCACCCAAGTGCAGTATCGATCGATCACTGACACTTACAAAACACTAAACACATAACTGCAGCGTTCGCATAGTCAGGCCTGATCACTGCGATCGCTAACAGTTTTTTTGGTAGCGTTTTGGTGAACTGGCAAGCACCAGCGGCCTAGTACACCCCGGTCGTAGTAGTAAACCCGCACTGCAGTAACACTTGGTGACGTGGCGAGTCCCATAAGTGCAGTTCAAGCTGGTGAGGTGGTATGCACAAGTAGTGTCCCGCTGCCACCAAAAAGACAAACAGGCCCATCGTGCCCATAATGCCCTTCCTGCTGCATTCGCCAATCCTAATAATTGGGAACCCACCACTTCTGCAGCGCCCGTACTTCCCCCATTCACATCCCCAACCAAATGCAGTCGGCTGCATGAGAGGCATTTTCTTTATGTCCTCCCGAGTACCCCTACCCAACGAAGACCCCCCCCCCCCCAAAGAAGATGTTGTGTCTGCAGCAAGCGCGAATATAGGCGTGACACCCGCTATTATTGTCCCTCCTGTCCTGACAATCCTGGTCTTTGCATTGGTGAATGTTTTGAACGCTACCATTCACTATTTGAGTATTAGCGTAGGGTACAGCACTGCACAGACTAGGCGCACTTTCACAGGGTCTCCCAAGATGCCATCGCATTTTGAGAGACCCGAACCTGGAACCGGTTACAGTTATAAAAGTTAGTTACAAAAAAAGTGTTAAAAAAAATATATATATATAAAATAAAAAAAAATAGTTGTCGTTTTATTGTTCTCTCTCTATTCTCTCTATTGTTCTGCTCTTTTTTACTGTATTCTATTCTGCAATGTTTTATTGTTATTATGTTTTATCATGTTTGTTTTTCAGGTATGCAATTTTTTATACTTTACCGTTTACTGTGCTTTATTGTTAACCATTTTTTTGTCTTCAGGTACGCCATTCACGACTTTGAGTGGTTATACCAGAATGATGCCTGCAGGTTTAGGTATCATCTTGGTATCATTCCTTTCAGCCAGCGGTCGGTTTTCATGTAAAAGCAATCCTAGCGGCTAATTAGCCTCTAGACTGCTTTTACAAGCCGTGGGAGGAAATGCCCCCCCCCCCACCGTCTTCCGTGTTTTTCTCTTGCTCTCCTGTCTTAACAGGGAACCTGAGAATGCAGCCGGTGATTCAGCCAGCTGACCATAGAGCTGATCAGAGACCAGAGTGGCTCCAAACATCTCTATGGCCTAAGAAACCGGAAACTACGAGCATTTTATGACTTAGATTTCGCCGGATGTAAATAGCGCCATTGGGAAATTGGGGAAGCATTTCATCACACCGATCTTGGTGTGGTCAGATGCTTTGAGGGCAGAGGAGAGATCTAGGGTCTAATAGACCCCAATTTTTTCAAAAAAAGAGTACCTGTCACTACCTATTGCTATCATAGGGGATATTTACATTCCCCGAGATAACAATAAAAATGATTAAAAAAAAAAAAAATGAAAGGAACAGTTTAAAAATAAGATAAAAAAGCAAAAAAAAATTTTAAAAAAAAAGCACCCCTGTCGCCCCCTGCTCTCGTGCTAAGGCGAACGCAAGCGGCGGTCTGTCGTCAAACGTAAACAGCAATTGCACCATGCATGTGAGGTATCACCGCGAAGGTCAGATTGAGGGCAGTCATTTTTGCAGTAGACCTCCTCTGTAAATCTAAAGTGGTAACCTGTAAAGGCTTTTAAAGGCTTTTAAAAATGTATTTGTTTTGTTGCCACTGCACGTTTGTGCGCAATTGTAAAGCACGTCATGTTTGGTATCCATGTACTCGGCCTAAGATCATCTTTTTTATTTCATCAAACATTTGGGCAATATAGTGTGTTTTAGATCATTAAAATTTTAAAAAGTGTGTTTTTTCCCTAAAAAATGCGTTTAAAAAATCGCTGCGCAAATACTGTGTGAAAAAAAAAATGAAACACCCACCATTTTAATCTGTAGGGCATTTGCTTTAAAAAAATATATAATGTTTGGGGGTTCAAAGTAATTTTTTTGCAAAAAAAAAAAATAACATTTTCATGTAAACAAAAAGTGTCAGAAAGCGCTTTGTCTTCAAGAGGTTAGAAGAGTGGGTGATGTGTGACATAAGCTTCTAAATGTTGTGCAAATGCCAGGACAGTTCAAACCCCCCCCAAATGACCCCATTTTGGAAAGTAGACACCCCAAGCCATTTGCTGAGAGGCATGTCGAGTCCATGGAATATTTTATATTGCGACACAAGTTGCGGGAAAGAGACAAATTTTATTTTTTTTTGCACAAAGTTGTCACTAAATGATATATTGCTAAAACATGCCATGGGAATATGTGAAATTACACCCCAAAATACATTCTGCTGCTTCTCCTGAGTACGGGGATACCACATGTGTGGCCCCCCCCCAAATGACCCCATTTTGCAAAGTAGACACCCAAAGCTATTTGCTGAGAGGTATAGTGAGTATTTTGCAGACTTCACTTTTTGTCACAAAGTTTTGAAAATTGAAAAAAGAAAAAAAAAATGTTTTTTCTTGTCTTTCTTCATTTTCAAAAACAAATGAGAGCTGCAAAATACTCACCATGCCTCTCAGCAAATAGCTTGGGGTGTCTACTTTCCAAAATTGGGTCATTTGGGGGGGTTGTGTGCCACCTGGGCATTCCATGGCCTCCGAAACTGTGATAGGCAGTGAAGAGTGAAATCAAAAATTTACACCCTTAGAAATCATGAAGGCGGTGATTGGTTTTCGGGGCCCCGTACGCGGCTAGGCTCCCAAAAAGTCCCACACATGTGGTATCCCCATACTCAGGAGAAGCAGTTGAATGTATTTTGGGGTGCAATTCCACATAGGCCCATGGCCTGTGTGAGCAATATATCATTTAGTGACAACTTTTTGTAAATATTTAATTTTTTTTTGTCATTCAATCACTTGGGACAAAAAAAATAAATATTCAATGGGTTCAACATGCCTCTCAGCAATTTCCTTGGGGTGTCTACTTTCCAAAATGGGGTCATTTGGGGGGGTTTTGTACTGCCCTGCCATTTTAGCACCTCAAGAAATGACATAGGCAGTCATAAACTAAAAGCTGTGTAAATTCCAGAAAATGTACCCTAGTTTGTAGACGCTATAACTTTTGCGCAAACCAATAAATATACGCTTATTGACATTTTTTTTACCAAAGACATGTGGCCGAATACATTTTGGCCTAAATGTATGACTAAAATTGAGTTTATTGGATTTTTTTTATAACAAAAAGTAGAAAATATCATTTTTTTTCAAAATTTTCGGTCTTTTTCCGTTTTTATAGCGCAAAAAATAAAAACCGCAGAGGTGATCAAATACCATCAAAAGAAAGCTCTATTTGTGGGAAGAAAAGGACGCAAATTTCGTTTGGGTACAGCATTGCATGACCGCGCAATTAGCAGTTAAAGCGACGCAGTGCCAAATTGGAAAAAGACCTCTGGTCCTTAGGCAGCATAATGGTCCGGGGCTCAAGTGGTTAATGTGGCTTTTTTCCTGGGCACACTGATCATGGGATTGCGTCATCCATGTCATTACCCACTTCTCCCTTGTCCTTTCCCCTTTTCCCTCCCTTCAAGCTCCCCCCCTCTTTCCCTCTTGCCCCCGCTTTGGAAACACTCACCACGCTTGAACATTATGGGATTGCTAGACGTATATTTGTATCGCGACCAATTCCCGGTTAGCTGTCTAGACTAGGGTTGCCTTAATTATAAATAACACATCTTTCGGAATAGGGAAAACAATACACATAGAGTTAGCTATAATGATGTGTATATCGATATAATCTTCTATATGTGGATGGAAATTAGGGGTGCATTACTGTAAATGAATTATTGTGATGTGTAATCATGACCACACCCAAACATTGTGGGGTTTCCCCCCCCTCCCTTTTTTTTTTTTACCCTCCCCGGGCTTTTTTGTTCCCTCGTTTTTACTTCCCCAGTCCAGTGCCGTTTGATCCCCGTATGGACGCCCAAGGGTGTGGACTAGGTTGGGCATACATCCCCCTTGGTTTTCCTTTCTGGGGGGGTGCCAACCCGGCACACGCCCGCCTTGAGGCTTCCTTTTGGCCCATGGCATCCCGGTCCAACCGTATTCTACAGCGACTATATACCATCTGTCCAAGCGTTTCCACTCTCTTGGCTCAGCACTGTCTCCAAAGGGAGTTACAGCGCTGTTTTTGGCAACGGAAGCAGTTTTTACTTCCGGGTTGTTGTATCCGGTTCCGGGTATTCAGTCCAGGGACCTGGGACCTCCCCCTTGCGTCCGCTTGGCGCCGGTGCAGCGTGATGACATACGCCGCATTTTGGCGCCATGGGGAGGGATATTTAAACCCCACACATCTAGATGCTTGTGTTAGCAGCTTGGGAGCTCATGCTAAACACGGATGCCGGCACCAGGTAAAACCATAATGACTGTCAGTAGGTCTAGCACTTTGCGATATATTCAACTGAGAACTAAGCACTATTTTGGGTGCCTTATCTCTTTCTTACCCCCTTTTTTTTTTTTTCCATTTGAAATATAGGAAGTGACTACCCTTTGTGGTCTATCATCTTTGGGTGTCTCTCTAGTAGGGATGAGCTACGAGTTCGAGTCGAACTCATGTTCGACTTGAACATTGGCTGTTCGCCGAACAGCGAACAATTTGGGGTGTTCGCGGCAAATTCGAATGCCACGGAACACCCTTTAAAAGTCTATGGGAGAAATCAA